>CM042219.1:14575803-15285803 GCA_023566465.1 Cottus gobio
ACACCCATGCAATCTCACAGACCCCCTCTAGAAATGATGGATTGAGCAATGCACTTTTCATGCAAATCAATAGCGTACCTTATTCAGAATACCACATGTATTTTGCTACCTCACTAATTTCATCTGCACAGTCAGTAAAAGAGGTTACTTAATTTGCAAATGCCGATGACAACATGTTACTTTTAATATTTAACACTGACTTTGGGACATTTTAAATTATTTTTCAGGGTGAGTGGTGAAAAAGTCTGGAGCCTGAATCCAATAATTTTAATATAGCACGTAAATGCACTGAATGTGTTTAGTTTTGGCAGATAATATTATTGAATGTAATTGAAGTAATAACAATGTTGAATTTTGTAAAAGGGAAACCAAGTAGTTGTTCAGCCAACTTCTCTCTTTTGTATATTTACTATTGTTCCATAAGCTAAATTATTCATTATCAGATTATTTGATTAATCAATAGACCACAGTATGTACACATGGAGATTTGATATATACATGATGAAGGTGAATACATACTACATACAGAATATAAAGAATATTCTGTTGTTAACATGGCCCTGTCTGTCATGTTGGAAAGTTGTACAGTGATTGGCTACACATCAAAGCTTTCAGTGGAGGAAATGATCAAGGAAATGATGAGCTCTGGATCCTGTTGAGTTGATGTAGAGATGCTAAGTGACACGCATCATATCATCGTACATAGTAACAAGTACAAAGGCAATAATAAGGTGTGTGAAAAAAAGAATAGTTAGGTTTTTCTTTTTGCCACACACACACACACACACACACACACATCGCAGCTGTGAGCCTGGCAGAAGTGTTAGCCCAGCTGGCAATGTGTGCATCTCAATGGCATACCGGGGTTCTGTTGAAATTATAGATGTGCCAACAGATGTTTGGCAGTGATGTTATGGGTGAGTTTACTTGTGTGTGTTTGCATGTTCCAGCATGCACATGTATGTATACTTGCATTTCTGTGTGTATTTTACTGCATGTTGTGTTTGATCGTTCTTTGTGTGTGTATATATAATCTGTGTGCGTGTGCGTGTGCGTGCGTGCGTGCATGCATCTATCTTGTGTGAGGCCCATGAAGATGAATTAGAGGAATTAAGAATGTATGTAAGTAGTTATACATGAATAGCCACCACTGGTTATCTTTGCAATATTGATACCGTATTGTAAAAGGAAGCAAGCGAAGGGTTCAGCGGAATAAAACTAGGAAGAAGAGTAAAATTCATATAAAGACGGAACACATCATTAGGGAAATAAAAAAAGAAACCAAAGGCAGGGAGGTGAGATAGAGTTTGACAGAGGGATCGAAGGTCATGAAAATGTAGGGCGCGGACAGGTGGAATTATAATGCAGAAGGAATTAGAGAGACAGTTTATATAATGTTATTGTGGGTTTTGTTCCTGAAAGAGTGCAAGGATCAGGATGAGGTTGCATCTAGATCCGGTAGACATAGATGATGACTGAGCCATGTCAAGCACAGGAAGGGGGGTCACTGAAATGCCAAAAGAGAGAGAGAGAGAGAAATAAACGCAAGACCTAAGAAACCCTAACCATAAACCCTAAAGCTAGGGTGGCCAGACTATAAGCCTAATTTGATATTATATCATTTTAATAAATTGCACTGTATGTACATCGCACATCCAACATTTAAAAACATCAATTACATGTATTGTCTTAACCTCTTGACACAGAGACCAATATTTTAGCATGTTACTGCCCATTCTGTTTGTTGCACCTTAAAATGACTTATAGTTTACATCTTAGATTTGCATTGGTGTCTTTTAAGTGGGCGCTTAAACCGATATTTTTAACCAGAATTTTTAACATTAACAGATGTACACATAACATTATAATGTTCAGTTGGGCCATGCACTGTATTAGAGTTGAAACGTATTGAATTATTCAAATTGAATTTAAGAGCAGCAGACCAGACATACCTTTTGCATTTATATATATATATATATATAATGGGCAAACAAATAAACCAGTGTAATGTCAAATGTTAAACTGTTTACTAGTGTTGTATAGTTATTTTGATAGAAACCTATTCATGGGTTTTCTGATATAAACACAGTGATGTTGTTGTGTGAAAACTATGCATTTAATATTGTCTGGCCTATGACTCCTTATATTGTTTTTTTTTTTTGTATATGGCCCACGTCAAATTGTTTGCCCCCTTCTGAAAATGTAAATATTAAAACCTTTCTTCAGAAGATTGGTCATAAAGCACCAAAGCAAATGCTCAAATGAGCGTCCCACTGTTCACCTCACTGTTGCCACTCTCCTGACAAAAATGACAGGCAGAACAAAGCACAGGAGGAGTGAGGGTAGGAGAGAATGTTTAAAAGGAAGACTTGATGGAAGATATGAGAGTAGAAGGGATTGGGGGAGGGGGGTTGCGTTGTACACTCAAAAGAGAAGGATGGAGAGGTTGGAACAGAAGGAGACAGCCTGGTGGGGGAGTGGGTGGAAAAGGGAAGGAAGGATCAGAAATACCACAAGTGCGAAGGAAGATGAGAGAGCAAAGGAGGAGAAGCAACATCTGCAATAAAAGTGAGTGCCGCGGGAGTCTAAATGAGGTTTACAACTCTTTGAAATAAGGAGTAATGTCGAACAGCAGAAGGGCTGCAAAGGAAGAGCAAGAGAAAGCGCCAGAGATGAAGTGAAAATGAACGAGTCTGACGAAGAGTCAGAGAGAGGGCTGGACGATAGACACTATTGCCATAATTAAAGCTGAGGATGAGGTCACTGTCGGGGACATGGTGCGACGTTAATAGCCCAGAGATTTGGCCCGCGTCCCATCGGCCCTTTAACTCTGCATTAAGCTGATTACCCCCACATTTAACCAAAAATCACCGCCCACTCGCTTCTCGCCTAATATCACTTTAACTAAAGCATTTTTCGGGGCGGGGTGGGGGCGAGAGACAAACTCAGAGGCAGACAGCAAAGGGCATGCGCTTGAAACTCATTTCATTTGTGTGTGTTTTACCACGTAGTGAAAGCCAGTGTTTTCAGTAATACTCTGCATTGCTGCTTTTTTTTTTTTTAAATACGCTATTTATTTGTTCAGAGTGCTACAAGTGGGCCACTTGAATTATACATACACAGCGCACAGTGTTTCCTGAGATGACTTGTTGAACCACTCCGTGGAAGGGTGAGCTGCACTAGGTTTTAATACCAATAATTGCAGCATTTGGTGAATGACTCATTGTTTTAATGCAGCTGTGGTTAACATCACAATCATCAAAATTGTTTGTACAAAGCGACAGATGAGTGAAGCTCAAAAACACACACACACACACAGACACACAATGCTCAATGTCCTCCTCATGCACACTCACATCCAGTAGCCTAGGAGAGACCTCTGACCTCAATCATCTTTATTAATCAAAGGGATCAGGAAATTGCAGCGGGAAAGCTGCAATTTGTATTTGCAGTTTAGAAACTATGGAATGTGTCCACAAATTAACATGTAATCAGACAGGCTTCACACCTCCAACTTCTCACCCGCCGTGTGTGGAAAACTACTTGTTTGCTGCATGAAATCAGATTGCAGTTGCAATTATTATTATTTGTTTGGCTGCACTAGATACAGCAGTTGCTTGTCGGTTGTATTTCTGACTAAGCAGCTGCTCAACGAGTGTTTGCTGTAGAGTATTTGAGTATTTAACCCTTAAAAACATCCCTTTGTATCTTTGCTGATTTTGAATTTGAATTCATTGATTTTGAAAAATGCAATTTTGTTTGTATGTATGTATTGTGTGCGTGTATATATATACATACATATATATATATATGTGTGTATATATATATATATATATATATATATATATATGTATATATGTGTATATATATATATATATATATATGTATATATATATATATATATATATGTGTATATATATATATATATATATATATATATATATATAATATCATGTAAGCAGCTTTGGATAAAAGCGTCAGCTAAATGAAATGTAATGTAATGTATAAGGACACACTGAAGAGTGAATTCACATAGACATACATATAAAGGGAGGAAAAGGTGGGGGCTTTAAAGGAACATATGGTCTCAGGCTGTCAAGAACAAAAGGGATTGGGTCAGCGTGGGAATCAACACATCCAGAGGTCTATGTCCTGCCCTTAATTCATTTATGACCTGTCCAAACAAGTACTTTATTACTTAACGACAGGTACGGGGGTTCTTGTGCCATTTGAGCAGCTACTACATGGCCCCCTAGTCGTGCCATGCAGGCTCTGATGAATGCAAAATAAGTGTGTAAACCAGTTCACTGAGATATAAATATATAATACAACTACGAATATAAAATTCCCCATACAATGTCAAATTTCAATGCAGAATCATTCACGTCTGCGTCACAGTGTGAAAAGAGTAATTTGTTTGCTTTATCAAAGCAGCATAGGGAGTACAGCTGAAAGAAAAATCTAAACAAAATGTTGAGGTGAGTAAAGAGGTTGTGCTATGCCGGGGCTTTATGAATCAGCTGCATTAACATACTGACTGGAGGGACTTAACAAAAGTTTGGAGCGTCTGGTAAGTTCAGAGGCTGAGCTGAACAAAAACACACAGGCACCCTCTCACCACAGACAGCATTGCTGTGTCTGTTGCTATCTTACAGCTAATGTCTCTATGATCAGGACTGTTTTGGCTGTTCAGGCCCAGCAGATGAATATTGCACAAGTGATAAAGGCAACAAAAAAAAAATGCTGTTTCTGTCTGAAAGCACCTTGAAGACGTGTGAGTGTCAGTGAATCCACTTAGAGAGAAGCGGAAGGAGGTGCAGATTGATTATGCATTTTGAGAATAAACAGAATCTACTGCTCGGGGACATTTCCTTTCCACAACGCCCACAGCTGCAGTCGGACCTCGGTCGCCCTGCCTCTAAACTCCTTGATTGCGTAGCAGCTGTCTACGCTTTTGGGATGACCAGCTTTTTTTTGTTGTGTCCCAAAAGGACATGGCCGCCCCTGCCTCTACATTTTAATGTCCAGTTACTGTATATATTAGCTGTAATAAATCCTGGCACGTTGGCCTTATCTTCATTACCTTCATGCATAATATGCAGCCAGTCTGAGCCTCAACCCCCCCCCCCAGTGTCTGACAGGATGCTGTGTACCTGAGCTACTGGACCATATCAAGCAGTAGAACTGAATTAGTCCGAATTTCCCAGCGGACTGATTCAACTGTTGTTGACTAGGCTCTCATACTAAAGATATTTTTCTTCACATTTGTCAACTCACTCAACCCAAACTACATCCAAGTAGTATATTAGGCCACGGACAGAATTAAATCCCTCTGAAGTGGCCTTCACTGTTCTGTGGCTCCTGTTTACAAGGTCTTCAGCCTGCCGGTGTATGCATGCTATCTCTCTCTGTATCTTTGAAGGTCTTTTAGAAGTCACCACTAACTAGAAGCTGGGGAATAGACTGTCTGCCTTGACGGAGAAGAGATGGGGGTCCCCCCCAAGAGTCTCTGTCAGTCCCCGACGCTCATACCTCATACAGATTCTCTTTCATGTGGACTATTAGCATCAGGTAATGCTACAGCCCACCACTTTGAAGTCAAGTCTGATATCAAAGGATCAGGGGGAGACGGGGAAAGGGAACGTAGACAAGGGAGTTAGTTTAGATATGACTGGTACACTGCATGTGAATGAGTAGAAAACTCATGGATGCGGCCTTAATATCACCACTGACGGCCTTCACTACTTGGTGCTGTCCTCTCATTGAAATAGTGCAAAAGATGATAAGATTAACCCTTATTCTCGTTGCTTGATTGAAAACGAGAGTTCAAGACTTTTGGCATTTGTGTAAGCCAGCATCTTTGAATGAAAACACGAAGAATGGAGCATTATAAAAAACACGAAATGTAAGAAAAATAATCAAGCTGAAATGTGAAAGAACTGAAAAAACACAAGAACATCAAAATCAAAGAGACACAGTGATGACGTTGTTGAGGGGAAGGGCCATTGCTGCATATCCCCTGTGTTAAATGACCCAGCACACTCCAGCTGTGTTACTCACACACCACTTTGTGCTAAGACTCTCCTCTGTGTGGTGAGCTTCGATCCAGAGCATCCCAAGCAGTGAGAGCGCTGCAGGGGAGGGGAGCTTTAGCTGAAGTGCTTCCACCCTGCTATGCTAATCCTGCAGATACAAAGAAAGAAAGGATAACCAAGGGACCGGCATCTGACCTGGGGGGGGTTCTGCAGGTTTAGCCGAGGGGAAAGACCAGATATGTGGGGTGTTGGAAGGAAGCCTGGTAGCCACCAAGGGCCTAAAAAACAACAAAACTGTACAATCACGCACACACACGTGCACACTTTCATGTATAGGCAGGTGACATTCCCCACTACACACACACACGTATGTATATATGTGTGTATATGTATATATATATATATATATATATATATATATATATATATACAGTAGACTGTAGACACAGCAAAGGTGAGAAATTAGGGTTAAGTGTCTTGCTCAAGGAGCAAGATTGAAAGTTGGACTTGCTAACCACTGAGCCACAGTCGCCCTTATACAGACTCATGGCGACTCTGTGTAACGGTGCCTCATATACAATATTCCTTATTTCAGCTTAAAAAGTCTCAACACCAGGTAAGGTAAACTGCGTCACAACATTAAGAGAGTACTCCACATATTTAGTTTAACACACCTAGAACATTGTCAAATAAAACAATGTGGTTTCCTTACGTTGGACAAACAATAGTAAATCCCAGAAATCAAAGGATACCAACAAAATCAAAGCAAATTATGGATATAAATAATATGACATTTGTTCTTATATTGCTTTCTGCATGAGGCCCTGACTAGTTTTAGTTGTATGAGTTTTTCTCCTTCGTCAAAAACTACTAAACTAAAATACTTTACCCACAATGAAACTGGTCAGTTTGGTCAGAGATGTGGGAGTGTTATGCTAGTAGCGGCTAGTGTAGCCTTGAATCGCTGGCCGAGGAGCACTTCTTTTTAACTCCACACACCCAGATTTCTTTCAGCCCCAACCGAGGCTGAAAAGGCATCACTTTTGGCAATTTTATCAGACACACAACTTCCTCTGGACTAACAAAAGGCCTCATACAGCTGTTTTAGAAGAACCCCTAACTTTGTGGTGTATTTTTCATGTAGCCTAATGCTAAATTGACCACTGCCTCACAAAGCCGGGCCGGAGGCCGCCTTCTGAAGCTGTGTGACAGCAATTGAAAAGAAGCCACAGGATCCACATGCCACTAAAAAGAGGCAGAGCCATCCAATAAACAAACCCTAAAAAAGCAGTCTGATATTTGAAAGTCGTCTCAAACTTCGTCTTCACAGTCAGGATTTCTTCATATTTCAGACTACCAGGTTGACAATTACTGGTTGCCAAGGAAACCGAGTGCTTATTTACCTAAGACCTGCCTCTGTCCTCAGTGAAATGAAAAGTTTTAGGTTGGACCCTTTTTTATCTGTGAAATAACGTTAGCTTACACTATTTCCTCATATGATTTGTTTGTGATGAATGCATGGGTAATGCGACTCATAAGGAAAATGAACCAAATATTCTGGGATTTATTTCTTATTCTACATATTCTTGTACACTATGAATATTGATATACATGTTGTATTCATCCTGGTTAGGAAATTACATTTTCTCCTTAAATATCATTATTAAAAAAATAATTTAATTCACAAGAACAAACACAAAAATAACTTGCATTGACAGTTCTGTAGCACACACTTGTACACCCTGTGTTACAGGTCTTTTTAAGCTGCTGCACTTTGAAATATATTTGATTTCAGATCAGTAGTATCATATCTAACTCTTCTGAGTGATGTGTCTGTCAGTCCAGGACATTATATGCAGAGCATATCAATAATCAACCATATTTTAGGAAAGTTATAAACAGTGCAAAAGCGAATAAAAGTTAATTGTGTTTTCACAGTTTTCTGCCGCATAGCTGCGGTTCTGAGGTTTGATTTGATTCCTAAAAGGGCTGCGGCTGCCTAAACCTCCTTTTCATTTGACTCTAGTCATTTGGAACATTTCCTCATTCAAACCGGGGCTTTGATTAAAAAGAAAGGGCCGCTTATCTCAAAGGGCTGGGTTTCTTCACCCAGCCTTAGAAAACAGCTTGCAGCTAATTCTTGTAAATAAGTGCACAAAAGCTTCTCCTTGTGCATGTGCAGGTCAGCTTTCATCAAATTGGTAGCCCACAATGTGGCAAACAACAAAGTCCTGTGATGTATGTGGGCACGGCACCGACATATGTTGTGTTTCATTTCCCCCCACTTCGTTCCCTTGCTTTACTGTAACATCAATCAGTTGCAGATGGAGAAACTAATAATTTCGGACAACTACTGATAGATGTCTAATCTCTGAGGAAAGCAAACCTCTTGCAGGCGGCGTCAATGATACCAGCTTTTTCATGTTCCAAATTAATTCCTGAATGTAATAACTAGAGGCAGTTTGGAGAAACAGGCATTTCATTTATAATTAAACAACACTGCTTTAGATGATTTGTGAAAGATCCAAATATGTTGCCTACAAAGTTCCAACCTCTGGACAATGAAATGGGGAAATAAGGAAGCGTGTTGAAAATGTGCACGAGTATTTTGCATGTGAAATACTGCTTTGTATCAGTGCGTTGTATTCTCTTTCATTCCATCCTTCGAACTATACTAAAACCGTCGTGCTTCTAATCACAAGTTCATGTTATCATTCCATTTCTCATCTGTGGAGGCAATTTATATGGTGTCACGCGATTGCACCCCAATTTCAGCTCATACAAATGTTAGTCTTACGACACCGACTCGCTTGCGAAAGAGCTGCGGAGAAGTGCTGGTAATGGAATTTAAATCAAGTCACGTCCCACGCCTAATTCTGAATATCAGGAGGATCAGTTTAAGATAATGACAGCCAGCGGTTTCTGTCCGGGCTGCTGAGCTGCGTTTGTTGCCCTCTGTTAAACTACCTGCTTCTTGAGGCCCAGTTGCTGCAGTTTGGCATTACATTGCACCCAGTTGCATCATGGTGAACCTCTTTGAAGTTCCAGTGGCACTTCTTACCCCCTTTTTCAGGCTCGGCTTCCACTCCTTTGACCCAAATAAAAAGACAATCACAAAGAAAAAAAGAAGCTGCACAAGTATGCGATGCTGTTGCAATGAGTCTGATGCGGTGTCTCACACAAGAAAGGGCCAATGTCACTCTCTATCAACCACCTGGTTGTGCGTCTCGTATGGCAGCTAAATCAGAGTTGGCTTTCAGTCGTGTTCTTCAAGGGCTAGAGTCAGATCTGAGACCTTCCCCTCCTTTTTTCCTGTCAGTTAATAACTCTACACTCCTATCAAGATCCTTGGGGATTCACTTTAAGATGCTTTCTGCATATCTCTGTTGTTGTCTTGCTCTCTCAATTCATTTCTTATCGTACGCTCGTGCACCGCCCTCTCTGTGTATTCATTTTAGCATAATTTCCAGCCAATCCCTCCCCTTTTAGCCAAGTTTTCTGCAACTATTTCCCTCCATCTTGGCTCCTTATCTTCCCTCTGTCGCTAACTTCCCTGTGCACATCATCTTGCTATCCTACTCTGTAGAGCGAGACATACTGCGCAGGCACTGCCAGTCTCTAAAGAGTGTCGCCAGCTAATGCCTGGCAAACCTATTCAGCCGAGTCAGACATGCATAACACAAAAACATGGTCTCTTATTTTTTTGTGCTGCAGTTTCTACACTCAGGCATCAACACCCTCCTTTCCATCCATAGATTCCAATAAGCCCCCGGTAGTGCGTACAGCTCAGGCTGCTGACATGCGTATTCAGTCAGGACCCAAATTATCGGCTTTCTCGCCAGGCGCCTTTCTCACCCACAGGGACCTGTAAGCCGGAGAGAGGGATAGCATTGAAGAAATATCTGACTCTCTTTGAATATCTCTCACTCTTTCTGGCTGTTATCTTCTATTTGCCCTTGAAGTCATTTCATATTCAATCAGAGGACGCTGAGGAGGCATTCCGAGCTTATGAATGTGCCCCTCAAGTTGCAAATGAACAAGTCGCTCAGCAGCTGTGCGAAAATACTGAGGCTGTTCAGCTAACGTTGCTAATACCCCTTGTTTGCTTCAATATGGACACTTAAGTCTTAGCCTAACACTGAACAAAAATGGCATGGTCATGCAAAGTACATTTTTTATATTATTTCAAAGTTTTCTTGAGATACCCCGTGGTATACCCTTTAAAAAATATAATAAACTCCCAAATTAAGCCGTTTTGCAGAGATGTTTTCACCGGCCGGCTATATAACGGGTGCACTTTTGCCCCAATCACCATCCCAACCCCTCGTTTTGGCTTTTCCCATCGCTGGTTGGCCCAAACCATTTTCCTCTGTGACCGTGCACAGTGAATACTGTATTTATGTTATATATTAACGGAAGGAAATCAAATTGCAGTAGAGGTGGGAGGGCACAGCACACGTTGTGTTGGTTTACAAGATAATTCATGTGTTTTTTTAAAAGTGACCAGACAAGACAGGTCTCTGCCAGCGATTGCAAGTCTTGCCTCCCATAACGTTAGCGAGTGTGCGGTCAAGAGCGAGTGGGTGTGTGACCGTGAGCATGAAGTTAGAAGTAGCGTTATAACTGTGAAAGTAGCAGTAAAGTTTGGTGCTGTTGGTGAATAAATACTACAACTCCTTCAGACCCAAGCCAAGTTACCATGTCTTGCTTGCCACATGCTGATCAGCGTGAAGGGGATTAGCCACAATGCCCGCGACAACGTCCCATCCTTACTTAAGATGGGCCCACCTTTAAGGTGGATCGAACATACACTCTTTTTAGGGAAAAGCCGCTCCTCCTAGTCTGGTGCGGTGTTTAGTTTGATATCAATCCCAAACTTTTTTACACCGGCTCAGTTCTAGCCTGGGGTGAAGGATGCCAGCAGCACCAGCCAAAAGCTTTTAAGCAGCCCTTGCCCAGACCTCGCCGCATCCCGGGGCCACAGACTTAGTGCTCTCTCCCTTGCGGGGAAGGACGGGGCCCTCAGCTCCTGAAGGTCTGTCGGCAACCAACCAGAACTGTCTTCAAACACTGACACCTCATCTCCTTTAAAACCATGCTTTGTGGGTGCGACCATTTTTCACCTTTCATGTGTCTTTATGATTAAATTGTCTCCAAGTACACAATGTTGTTCCTATATCTAAATGTGAGAAAAAGAATGGATGCACAATTGTTCCAAGGTAAATTAATAATAGTTTAAAATGATGATCTCAATATTGACCAAAGGAATCGTGATTCTGAGTTTTGCCATGATCAAGCAGCCGAAGTTTGTGGCATGATCACACAAAGTAGCCAACAATGGACAGTCATGACACATGACAGAGGTGTATCATAAAGAACCCCTTGACCTATAACAAAAAATGAGAAGAGCAAATATGTAAAAAAAAAAGTAAAATGTGGTAAAAAAAAAGGAGGAGAAAAGTAAAAAAAAAGCAGTTGATGGCATGAGGAGTGCCCTTTTCTTCTCCAGTGGCACACAAATGTTTGATCTACTGGAGCTGGCATCCATCACAGCAAGCTGCCAGTCTTAAATAGGCTTTTTGCATTATGACAAGGGTAATGCTCACATCGAATGGTAGGTGTTCAACATAAGACAGGGGCACCCTCAATGCAAAGCATGACATGTGTGCGCATATGGAAGGATCAAGCAAAGCATGGGCTGGTGTAGGGGGGGGAGAGAGAGAGAGAGAGAGAGAGAGAGAGAGAGAGAGAGAGAGAGAGAGAGAGAGAGAGAGAGAGAGAGAGAGAGAGAGAGAGAGAGAGAGAGAGAGAGAGAGAGAGAGAGAGAGAGAGAGAGAGAGAGAGAGAGAGAGAGAGAGAGAGAGTTAAATTGCACATTTTATTATTGATAAGCATCACAGGCAAAAGTCAGTCTTCCAATATGATTGACAGCTGAGTCTCAGCTACTGATTTTCCACATGAGTGAGAGGCGAGTCAAGTGAGGGATGAGGGATGCGACGGTCCAATTTGACTTGAAATGGAGCCCCAAGTGCAGGAAGACAGGCAAAGTGAATACATATCAATGTACTAATGCAAGATAAATAACATTCTGTTTTGCATCATGCCTCGTCGTTCGGCCTCCTATGCAATCTTAGTATAGCACTATTCTATTAAGAAGCAATCAGATGCAAACCAAAGCATGCTAATACAGATAAATAAATATGCCTCTGTGATTTCTTTTCACTTTTTTCACATATCCAAATATGGATGGCAGTACGTGCTTGTTTTTTTTTTTCCTTTTCGAGAAAAACATGACCCATCCCTCATTCAAACATATAATGGCAGCTAATTAACAGTTTAATTCTGTAGAAAAGTGTGAGTGTTTGGCTCTGGGAATCATTATATTACTGAATCATGCCATCATCTAATAAAGGTACCTTCTCCACAGGTTCTTTAGACTTCTTTGCTCTAAACGATGCATCGAGGTCTTCAATGCACTATAAATGTTAATGTTCTGCAAATCATTGAATCATACAGCCTGTATTCACAGATTGCAAGAATGCAGTATGAACTAATAGATGACGGTATCTAATAGAAGCCGGAAATGTATACAACCACACTACCGATTATGTGAGACTGTAATTAGGCACAGTGACAATGGGCCATTCTCATCTCTAAATTGTGTTGCACCTCATCCCCTCACTTCCCATTCCTCTGGCGTGTGACCCAATATCAGAGCTCAATCCTAATTCTGAAGATGCATTTGAAGGAGTAAATGAAACTGTCTCTCTTGTATTCAGCAGTTATTTATCTAAGATGATCAGATGCAATCGATCTCTCTTCAGCGTTCATGACATTTCACATGAATATAACTTATCATTTTAGTAGTTGAATTCTATGTACAAGAGAACAATATAACATGTTACAAGTGCAAACAGCTGGTAGCGGCACATATTATAATATCAACCACAGTTTGCTGTTGCTGTTTTTTATACTTAATTGAGGTGTTTGTGGGTATTTATTATATGTACTACTTCATCAAAAGTCACTCTATTTGTATTTTTTTTTAAATAAATATACTATGTGTGTGTTAGAAATACCACATAAGCAAAAGTAAGCATATATAAATATATATAACACTGTTATGCTCATCTGACTGAGATCATAAAATACAGCAGTGCAACAGTAAAATCATAGACAGCTGTGCCAGACATCATATTTAATTGGTGGCGCTTTAAAATGAAAACTATAAGTCAAGTATGTCTCATTTGTTAAATGCCTGTAATCTCTCCTCATGTCTCTTCCTCATTTTCTTACGATCAAATCTCCAGTGGGCGGGACCAAGGTGCAAGGGGGGAGGCAAGGTAAGGAATCAAGGATGTATGAACCAGGAAATGGAAAAAACAACAACTTTTAAACATGCTAAAGTTGTGCTTTTAGAAGACCTTGCTCACCATCTAGGTAGCTGTTAAGTACTTTCCACACCTTTTTGTGTCATGAATTTGTTCTTTTTTGTCTTCTTCTAACTGTTGTAGAGTACTTTTTACACAGAACGTGTAAAGAACGGCCTCACAGAATAAAGCTGATTTTCTGAGATTTCACAGAAACGTTAACTTACCAAGTTGTGCAGAATGGACAAATTAAAAGTGTAGTACACCTGTGTAGGCTACAACAGGAGGTTTTGTAGTCTGAACCAAGACAGCAAATTATTACTCATTTATAATCTTAAATAAGGCAAAGGATACAAGATAAATTAATTTTCTTCTCACCTTTCAAAATAAAGGTTAGTCCACTGCACAAATCCACTTGAACATTTTCTTGAAAAAGTGTTGTAACTTTCACAAATTTGCATCCATGCCAGCTACTTTTACAGGTTCTTCGTGGCAACACTGGTGTGGTATCTGTAGAGCGCTTAGTTTGATATTTAACATTGGATGGCTGTGTGTCTGGCCTCTCCGTCCAGGGAGCGCTCTATGGCACTTCTGGTTGAATCACGAGCATTCTTTAGAGTGGCCACAATCAGCTCCAATGGCCACGGCACAACTGGAACACGGTGAGGTTGCTTGTGCCCGCTGGATTATTGTGGTGCGCTTGTTGGAGTATAGATTAGAGGTGTTGCCTCCAGATGCTGCCACCTTCATCAGACAAAGGTTGCAGATTGTTTTATTAACGTTATCTCATATTAGCATGGGGTTTTAATCTAAAATATTGCCAAATAGTGGAGGTGTACAGATTAACAAATGCTTGTCAGAAAACGTATTCAAGAGTTTCAGAAAATACAACAATCTGAAATCAACTCAAATTGTGAGGATATTCTGATATAAAATCAAATAGCTCCACTTGAGCAGTTCTGTGTTAGGCTAATGTCAATCAAATCCAACACTTGCTAAAGATGTCTCTCATTAAAGCTGCCATGTCATTGGAAGTAAACTTCCTGGAAGACGTGTAGTTAAGTGGAGACTACATGCTGCACTACGAGGGGTAACTAAAAGAGCAGCCAATCAAGACAACCATCCTGCCGTTTCTTTCCATCCTATCAAACTGCCTTGCTCTCCATTATTAATAGCTCATTGATCCCTCACTGTCCTTTTTCACATCACATTAAAGAGGTAATGTTACATTTTATGGGACCTTTAATGGCCTGGGCAGGGAAGGATTATGTTATTTGTGCCACTGAAAGGCCTTTAATGTGAACATTTTGAGGAAATTTTAAATTAGCACCAACATCAAACTAAGAAATGTCTTACCAGGGCCGGTTTCTAATACAGGCCTGGGTTTCTCTGCAGTTGGAATAATAAAGGCTACGGACACTATTTGATCATTTAAAGTGCAGAGAGCCATTCAGAATGAACCCAAGCCTACCAGCTAGAGAGTTTTTAAACTACTCCTCGTCCACTCTTCTTTAGCACCCACTCCCACCACCACAGCCAAGCAATGGCTTTGTTGGACTGCGTCCACTCTGCCTCTCTTGTGTCCTGGCATGTTCACAGTGGTGGCTGTGAACCAGGCAGGGTTTATCTGCCTCCATGTGGAGCACGCTGCCTCTGGCATAGAAGATCCACCGGCATGTCTGGACTGCCAAGCCGTTCCTGCTAGTTGGTTTAAACACCCGCGGATGCTCTGTCAAGGCTGCCTTTCAATGGGTGTGGATAATTGCAGATGTGACGAGCACAGCGGATTTTTCTCTTGAGCCCCCTTCACCTGACCCTGAACCCGACCCAGAACTGCCTCTGACAATGAGGAATGCCAGGCTTGGAGGAGAATGTTTCTGCTTCGGCGGCCCTGCTCTCTTTGTCAGTGAGGCAGGACTTCCTGTGTAGCAGGGAAATCAACTGCTGAAGAGATCAGCATGTCCTGGCTGGCTCCCGGGCGGACTGTCTGGGCTGCCTTGATCTCACTGACCTCGTGAAGCATGTGATCAAGAAGGTTTATATCTCACTTAAAAGCTAAACAAGTTATTCAAATAAAAATGTTTTAACATTTTTAATAACACACACCAAATACTTGTCTCATACTGCCTCTAATTACAAATTCATCAAATACAAACAGTGTTATAAGCCAGCAAGTCTGCTTATTCAGACAGAGGGTCCATTGGAATATTGTTAATGTGCTTCCATGGTTATTGATACCACGGGAATAAACTGAGAAAAGGGAGTACTTAGACAAAGACGTTGACTTCATTGGTTTGGTTAACAGTAAAAGTAATCTGTGGGAACATGTATCAGCTAGAGATCTGCACAACAGGTTAAGATGAGACTACCAAATGTCTCTTGCTTATTCTCGTTTTCCCCCGAGAAAACATTGAAACTCAGAGCATCGAAACACAAACACGCAGGTTGGAAGAGAGAGACGAGATCAAAGAGGAGAGTGCAGCAGGTAAAGAGATTGATGAAGCCAACCTGTAAAAATATGCTTCTTAACTTTACCATATGCTGCAATTGTACTGTTAAAGTCACTTGGTTGCTTGGATTCAAAATTACTCACATCACAGAGAATCAGGAAAAAAAACGTATCAGATCATGAATTAGAAGCAGGAAGATCAAGCTTTGTGCTAAAGTGCAATTCTTAAAAGTAAAAAAATAACCCATTTATGTGTACAGATGCTTTAAATATCTGTTTCACATACCTGCAATACGGCACAATGATGCACTGTTTTATAATCTCACTTTATCAGATTCAAAATATAGTGCCCTGTTGTTAGCTCAGGAGTGGCTGGAGAGACATTGCTTTAATGGAACTAAAGTACAGTGGTTCTCACTAATGCATCGAAATGGTTGTCAACAGGCTTTCAGCTGCTGCCTCACAATTAGAGCTCGGTCACTAGTCGGCGTATGGCTAGCTTCCCATCGCACTGAATTATAATGCTGTCAAGTGTCTTATGAGCTTGGCACCACATATCTATTCCCGAAATATCTGGGCTGGTACTGACACCAAACAGTTAATGCATATTCAAAAGTCTGTCACAACTGATCGGCAGTGAGCTGAGTCCGTGTCCATAGCTTTCCCTGTCTGTGTGAAACTAAACACACTTTGACACAGAGAGCCGAGCAATGCGACTCACCCACGTTTGTTTCATCCTACATAAGGATGTCCACATAAAGACTGTGTTAGTTTTAATAAAGCCATAACCATAGCTCATTAACAGCAGTGTGAGGATGCCGGATCCTTCGAAACATGCTTCCTAATGACCCCCGTGGGACAGATCATCTGAATATGCATCAGTGTTTTTTTTTTAAATGTAGAATAGCACGGTCTCCAGGGCCTGCTGTGAATTGGTAACAACCACGCATGAACCTTCAAACCTCTCCCAACACATAGATGGGTGCACACAGACACACACACATGCACACGCACACACACACACAGCATTGCCATGGAACACTTGCTAAAGTGATAGACAACTGCATGGTTAATGAAGATGGGTCTCTATGGAAACAAATCTCCTTTAACCCTCCTATTACCTTCAAATTTACTAACATCTTTTACCCTTGGGGTCAATTTGACCCCAGCAACTTAAACCTTCAGAAAATTATTAGAGTTAATATTGTTTCCCAAGTTTGAGTGTCAGGTACTTTATGTTTGTTTGTTGACTACCTAAATAGCCCTTTAAATAAATAAAAATACACCCCCCCCTCCCCTGATACATCCAGAATATTCGCGACTATGGCGAAATATGCAGATCACCATTAAAATCTCACTGATTTACCTAAAATTGGAAAGAGATATATTTTTGGTGTTTTAATGGCTTTATATTATGTCTAAGTACATATTTTTTATATCTATATTATTTGGAATGAAAAAAAAATTCTGTTATCAAGAATAGTAACATGGATTATGTTCGGGGGTCAATTTGACCCCAGGAAAAACAAACACAATTCATGTAAGGTTTATGTAAGGTTAGGGCCCTAAAACCTTCTGAAGATTATACAATTGTTTGTTATAGTGACCTCAATATCATCCAAAACAACCAGAACCAATGTGTGTAACATGTTGATATTTCTTATATGTTTTATAGTGAAAAACAGCTTGGGGTCAAATTGACCCCTGAAGAACACCGATGCGTACAAGTTGTGTACAGGAAATTGAAAACATATCTTCTTGTTAATTTTATGTTTACCCAGTTGTCCCCAATAAATTAGGAAAAGTCATGAAATATGAAGCAAAAAAAATGATGTCAATAATTTATTTAGAGACGTTAAACATTGAATGGGGTCAAATTGACCCCAAAGGTAATAGGAGGGCTGGGATGTAATTGACTTTAGCAAGAGTTTGTATTTTTCACAATGTTGTCAAATGTATATATTTGTCTCAGGTGTATAAGGTTTGTATTGCTGTGTATGGAAGGTACACATTACAGTTTATACACATCGGGGCTTTTTGTGTTCATTAAATAGATCACAATGACTAGTGTTTAAATGACAATGGCAGGAGTTGGAAGATGTTTTATTCTCAAACGTATACAGAGATGGAGGGGTACGTGCACCTCCCCTCTTCCTTTTTATTCTTCTGCCAAGACAAACCTGTTAACTTGTTATAGGGTCCTGTTTGTGTCATTCTTACTTCAAAAGAGTGCTTTATACAACTGTGTGGTGCCAGTTTGACAAGCTTGTATTGGGCTTGGCTCCCTTTGCAAAAGCCTTTGGAAAAGAAGCAGCATGGCACATATCTCCAGTGCACAGAGGCATATAGAGGGAGTGCAGACAGCCAAAGTGTAGGTGTAAAGAGGGTTCAACTCAACGCTTATCTCTAATTTACCAACACAAACATTTATGATTTAAAATATGTTTTAGTGATCTATTTTTCTAGGAATGCCAAGGACCAAGAAAAAGAAAGTGGACAAAGGAACAAAGGAAGCTACACATTCTCAGAGAAGAATGGATACAAACATTTCCCCATTTCAGAAATTGTGTAGATTGGTTTCCATTCATCTGTGCATGCCTGACATAAACATATTATAATAAATACAAAGGGCAGATGTGTCAACACCATGGTTGTATTGGCCTTCTTGGAAGGCTGAACAAACTGAGTACATAATGTCTGCTACATCATTGTATTGCTTTGGTTTGACCTGCAGTGCAAGACTCTCACATGCTCATGAAGGAATGCATGCGCTACCTCACAGGTCTGCTGAGGAGCTTCCTGGATAAGTATAGCTATGTGTGCACAAAAGAAGAAGGAATGTTCTGTGGAGTCTCACTGATAATTGAGTCAAACTAATTCACTCAGTGCTTCAGGATAAGGATAATTTAATTACATAGGTGCTGTCTTTCTCACATTAATGGTAGGCATCTGATTGTAATGTGATTATTCTGCTCGGCGATGAAAATTAAAGTGCGTCAGAGTTGTTTCTGTTTGTCAGTGACAATGTGTTTTCTGTGCTCTGTGTGTAACACATTTGTTTCGTTTGTGGCTGTTGCATGTGAGATGTCCACGGCGATGGTGCAGTGACCCCTCTCAGCTGTGCTCTGTCCATGTATTCACACGTCTCTCACATGTCTCTGTGCATGTAATGTAATGTAATGTGTCAGAACTGCGTTTTTGAGATGATTTGAAGTAATGGGCTATTTGGTTGCTTGTTATTCTGTCACTCTGGAGAGATTGTCTTCAATAAGCATCATTAACACGGCGTATTAGCTTCTCTCTGTAGATCGTGTTTGAAAGGTGGCCCGTTTGATTCGGGTTAACTTGTAACTTTCATTGGTCAAAAACATAATCTGATTTAATTTTCTCATTGGAAATGTGCAAGTGATTGTCATTTTTTATGTCTGAAAATTAACTCCATAAAGAGGAAAATCTAAAACATGCCGACATATAAAGCAGCATGTGCAGACAGTTTCTTAAATATGTAATGTATCAATATTTAATGAAGTGGATCTGATGTAGGGCTATGCAAAAATATTGATATAGCTTACTATCGTGATCATTTCTGAAATGATAATGTATCGATATGTCCGCAACTACTATACAAACATACATACATACATACAATCCCCTATGTATTTACTTGTAATCAACCCAATCGATTAATAATTATGTCTTATTTTTCTCTACATGTTATTTTCCTGATTTCCCTGCCAACCTTCTGATTCCAGTTAGAAACCATTCATTTATTTGAATGCTCTATTATTAGCCCAGTCTGATATTGTTGTCATATGTGTGGGGACGGTGGGTCGCCAACGCAGGGGGGCGCACCAGTGATATTGTTTACAGGCAAGATGTGTTCTGTTTGTGTACAGGCAGGTGCTGGGCAGCCTGGTGGAGTGCTTCCGCCGACCGCACCTGCAGACCATCCCATAATCTGGCGACAGATAAAGCCGGCCTCTTCCTGAACCTCAGCGTCGGGAAATTGCCTAACGTCCGCGAGAGATGATCGCTACTCCCGTACGATACCTGCGTCCCGAGTCCACGAGCCACGCCACGAGCCACGCCACGAGCCACGCCACGACCACGCCACGAGCCACGCCACGAGCCACGCCACACGCCGCCGCTCCCGCTGCTGAGTATTTCCCCCTTGCCCCGTGCCTGTGATCCCTAAATAAACACCCGTGTTTACCCGTAACCGCCCCCTGTCTGTGTTTGCGTTTGGGTCCAGTCTCCAGTCATAACAATATATTCCTTATGAGATCTGCCTTATTCATGTCACCATCACTTTGCATGCCAGAGGCCAATCATTTATGATAACAAAGGGATGATTGAGAGATGGAACAACACATCTAATGTTGGAATATCAATTTGAAGAAGGACTTGACTGCAATCAGGTGTGTGATACAACAAAAGAAATCTCTAGTACTCTGTGTACCGGTACACATGACACTGTTGAAGCAGCAGTGTACACAACTATTTAGATGAAGAATAAGACTTGTCATTTATCAATGTGCATATTCTAGCTAAATCCCTTTAATGTACTGTAACTGAAAAAATTAAGTCTCTGCAATGGTCATTAATTTGGTCTTTTCTGGGCAAATTTGTTAAGCTTTTAATGCCACTTCTATCAGGGCAAAGCTACACATTTGCTATTAATGTATGATTTGAATAAGGAAGCAATTTAATCCAGAACCAAAGCGTTTTAACACTCACTAATGTCAAAGCTAATCCAGAAATCCAAGTTTATCCCAAAACCCACATGGAAGCAATCCTGGTGTTGGTATCCCCATTCCACAGTTGCACATCATGGAAACGCATGTACGATTAAACGTGCGATTGCGTGATATGATATTTATCTGTAATTCATCTGAAATCACTCTGACTACATTTAAGCATTCTAATACTATGTCTCTTAATTTAATTTATGTATCACTGCATGTGAATGATGATCTTGAATCTGCTTCATGAAACCTCTGTTTCTACTTTGCGAGGGATGTGTTTTTTATTGTAATTTTCTCTTTTTTTAACACCCTGAAATAAAATATGTACAACTGTATAATAGTATAACTTTCCACGAGTAGTAAAACTCTATTTCCAGGGCAGTAAGTGCAGGTCTGTATGACATGGTGAAAGGGTTAGAGACCACGCAGAAAGGGAAAATAAAAAAACAAAAATAAAGAAACTTTACTCTAACTTAATCTTCTGATACAAGTTTGCTTAACACTACACAGAGCAGGGCGAGGAAAGACCTTCAGAAACAGAGTCAGAGCAGAGCATCTTTGCCACAGTCTGAGCAAACGGAAAGTCAATATCCCATTGAAAAGGCAGAGATAGTTCCTTGGAAACTGTTTGGAGTGGAATTGAAATAACAAATGTCATTACATGACGGTGGGCAACTGCAACTGTTCAGTGAATAGTAGGACTGCTGCCTGCAGAAGATAAGCAACTTGGTTTTGATGTCGACTGATGGTCCAGACGGAGCAGACAGTATGGTCACTGGGGGATTGTCTTCACTCACATTACACCCAATTGTTTCCCAGTCCCCCCATTAAAAGATATAAATGGTTGACATAAAGCCACCATTCACGAGGTAATAATGGATACCCATTGTACAGTGGATAGAGGTTTTCATTTTAAAACACACAATCATTGCAGCTTCCGGCCACACCCCCATCATTCACGAGTAAACTATTTCAGGTTTCACACTAATTGTGTTTGATAAAGTTAAGAGAAAAACTTTTTTTTTAAATTAATTGCAGATTAAATACAGATTTTAGAAGACTCATTATGTAAAACTGTTATGGTATGTATGGTATGGTATGTACCATGGAAATGACAAATGGTTATGTAATTAGAAGAATAAACACAACATTTTACATCGCAGCTTGCAAATTATAGTGTTAATTTTACAGGGGACTACCTAGCATACATACCGTTAGGGGTAATAATACTACTAAGACCAACACGTTAGGTCTGTGTATGTCGTTTTACAATAGCTATCATGAAATGTGAAGCATTTAACAGAGACTACGTTAAAAATATTTGTAATAAGAATGCCAACCAAAACCCTGTTACTTGATATATGGTAAATGGCAACCAGGATGTACACATATCAATAACAAATAGTACACATTTTAAAACTTACCAAGGTACATATTTTTGAGTATATATATATATATATATATATATATATATATATATTATGGCAAGAAGCAGCAGTAACATGCCCCTGGGGAGCCGATGGAGATCTACGCTCTTCTGGTGCGGTCTCGGGCAGTAAGTCAAGTATTATATCATGTATACTAAATAATGTATTTTAAGTAAGTTTAGTCTTATCTACTCATATTAAAGAAGCGCCTCCTCGACCACATACAAAAGTAAAATGCTGCTTAAACCAGTGGATGCTTTAGATTGTCTCATTGTCTGTCCAAATTATGTCTTAATCTATTATTACCAGTCATTAATTTTTTGTTAAATTATAACAAGACATAAACATAACATTTTTGGAAATGATTACATCAATAATTGTTCAATACATTGATCATTTCTTAGTGAGGGCCGACAGTCGTGGTGTTAGCCGCTGTTTAAGTTTGTGGGTGTTTTAAAATACATTTACGGAACAAGCTTTTGTATTTTTGTATGAGGGAATGGAGCAAAAAGACATGGACGGTGTGGTCAGTTTTCATGTCAACATACACAAAGCAGATTCAATTTCATTTTTTTCAATGACAGAACATATTCAGTCAAAGCAACCTCTGGCTCGCACATTGTTGCATCAGTATTAACAATCAAAAGTATTTATGATATCTTACAATAGGGGTAGATGAAATCAAGCATTCTGATTGGTTGAGAGTGAGTCACAACCAATGCTGCGTTTGGTGTGAACGCAGCATTGGTTGTCATTTCAAGCTTCACCACTGTATCTGCACAATGAATGAGTTTTAAATATGCAAGGGGGGCATAGTCACAGAGAATGCCTGATGATGAGTTGAAGAGCTGCAGGTTACAGGTGCCTGTGAATCAGCCACCCTTTAACACACAATCAAGGGAAGCAACCTCTACTACTCTGTCATTTTTACACCATGCTGACAACAGGAGCTCTGATGACTGCTGCTCAAGTCATAGCTTGACGTAAGCGACTTAGCTGTATAGAAAATGCTAACAGCCTACTTATTATTTCAATAGATGTCCATTGAGGAGGAATCTGATAAAACTGTATTACAACCGTAGTTTTATTTTTTGGTTTGCAGAAATTTGGCTTTCTCTGCCAGTTTTGTAGAAGTGTTCACAAATATCTAAAATAGGTTTATGCACTTTGCTGAATGCTTTGATTTAGTTTCCCATTGTCTTGGGATATTTCAGGATATATATATATATATTCTATCATTATGCTGTTTTTTATGTGGCCATGGGAGGCAAAGTGTTGTGAACTACAGAATTTCTATTTTTACAAATCAGATAGAATAACATTTCTCAACGTTTATTAATAATATCACAGCCAATGCAGTAAGTAGTGTGACACTCATATGGAAGTCGGGTTGGTGGGTGGGAGAGAAACATGTTCAGCTTGGATAGAGGAGATCTGGGGTTGCACGCTCTCTCTCTCTCTCTCTCTCTCTCTCTCTCACTCACACACACACACAATGATCACGTGTGATAGTTTCTGAACCTCAATCATACGTTATTACGTATTATCATACGTTATAGCTATATATATTGTAGAGTGCCTAACCCAGCAATGTGGAAAGCATTCCTGACAGTATATACTCAACAAAGTCTCGACTGTTCTCTGTCCTGGCTCCTCGATGGTGGAATGAGCTCCCCATTGACATCAGGACATCAGAAAGTCTCTACATCTTCCGTCGCAAACTAAAAACATATCTTTTCCGACTATACCTTGAATAAAGGATGTAGCACTATAGTAGCACTGAAATGGCTCTTACTGATAGCACTTTGTAGTTGAACCTTTGACGAAATTGTACCTTCTTGATTCTTGTTGTTCTGATTCTTGTAACCGTAGAATGCACTTATTGTAAGTCACTTTGGATAAAAGCGTCAGCTAAATGAAATGTAATGTAATGTAATGTAATATAACCTTTCAAACTTGAGTGCAAATTAACTCTCCTAAGAACTCCCTCTACACTAGCAGTGTGAAAAGAAATGTGGGCAAGGTGACAGTTAGAGCATCTGTAGAGTGACATGTGCGATGAAACACTGCTACTTGTTCTACACACATAATGCAACGCGTCTAACTTTTGTGTTTTCTCACATTATATTTATTATTTGTGTCAGCAACCTGTGAGCAAAAGTATTTCAGTATGATGGTCAACTAATCAAATCAGCAAATAATAATACATTTTACAACTTAAAGATAAAGAGGCAGGTTGTATCACCTTGCCAGGAGGATTATTGGATTGGTTGAATGTGTTGGCACTTCACCATGTGGGGGGAAACAAAGCCTGTATTTAAACAGAAAAGACTAAACTGGTTTAAACCACACCAGGCCCCATCAGGCCTTGAAATCTCACCTGAGTGAGATTTGTATTAAACCACAACATTGGTGCCTCATTGGACGAGCCCCACGGAAACCCAGGGAGTCCCTGTGACACGGCCATGTTGTCACCGAGACCATACATATCAACGCTCACCTTCAATCAGCAGCATTACAACTGCTCAAAGGAGGTAAAACCAAAATACAAGTTTTACAATTCATCCAGAGGAGGAGTTGGATATGTGTACTTAATGTCATGACTATACATTCAACAGTTGCTAAGATAAGTCTGGACCTTTTTGTTTTAGGCAACTCAGCGCCACGCCCTTTTGTCAAACATACAAACCTATATCTGCACACCCACACACTTAAAATCCATTTAAAAACGATGTCTCCTTGGCCGAAAAATATAGCCAAAAAGTGGGGACATTTTTGGTGACAGTGATACAAAGAACTGCTGGTCGCAGCTTTAATGTTTGGACGTAGTTCACCAATTAGCTGCAATCAGTAAGTAAATGCAACGCAGAAAAGTCCAGCTGGGCGCTTTCGGCCCTAGGTGCAGCCACATCCTTCAGAGGGAGCTCTGACAGTATGCTGGTGGCATGATAGCAAAACAACATGGCATGTGACACAGCACACAACAGACTTACACTGTGCAGCTTGTTATTATTAATAATAACCATATTGTGTGTGAGAGATGGAAGGAGTGAATCAAGATGCATGTTTCTCCTGGCAAGCTGTCAAAATGAACAGAAGGTGAGGCATGATGGGGAGACAAATGTGGTGTATGGCTAAGGATATGCTTCTCATTCATGACAGTTAATGCTGCATTTGTAGTTTAAATTATCATTTAGCTATTATGCCAGTATGTGCGCGCATACACACACACACACACACACACACGCACACACACACACACACACACACACACAAACAGCATTTGACAGCCAAGAAATGACATGTTAATTGCAGCCGCTGGTTAAAAAGCCTAACAGCCATTCATAGTAAAAGGGAGAACTCAACAATGGATGATAGGAATTTGTCTTACTGCCAGAGCTGTCGTACTAGACAAGGAAGCTCAGCAGCTGCACAATGTTTCAATGAATATGTACATTGGTGGAGTTAATGTTTTTATGTTGGCTTGCAAGATGAGAAAACATCTCTATTGATAATATCACATGTATTCTCTGTTTTCTGTAAGTTTTTTGACTCCTGATCAAAGTCATATACTGTTGGAGAACACTGGTGGAGAAAGGTTTTTGCACGTCACTACACATAGCAATGTACTTATAGATATCAATTATAAATATTCATGCTATACATTTTTGTTTACAATTTATTAATTTGGAAATCAAATGATAGATATAATTAAAATGCAACTTATTCTAAATCTAACAATACCAATTATGTGGAAATGAATTGGTTGGTTATTGTAAATCCCAACTTATATTTATTATTATAATTGAATCGCTCTTTAACCCTAGAACACTAACGTTACAAATAGTCACACTATCACTAACATCGGGTGATTTTCACCTGATATAATGTACCTGATAAAAGAATACTTCTCATAAAAATATATTAAAATACAACACTACAAGGCAAATTGGAGTCATCTTGTATTATTTTAACCTATAGAACTTCCCATAAAATCAAAAACAGGTATCATGGGGGACCCTAAAAAAAGATTACAAATCGGGTGAAAAATTAGAAAATTGTCAATAAAACATGATTAAAAATATAAATAATGGAGCTATGAAGTTGTTCTTTGGTCCACATGTTCCTGGGACATGTGAGCCTTGTCCTGTGAAGGAAAAGTCACAAGTCAATGTAAATACCCATCCAGAATGTTTTACCGTCTAACACTAACATCGGGTGAAAATCACTCGAACACATGCCTGTTGAAAACAGAGAGACACGCCCACCTTCAATAAAGACACGCCCACCTTCAATAACGTCAGTGAGCAGCATGAAGCTACACAAGGACCCACGCAACTCAGACAAAAGCAACACAATGAAAATAACGTAAACACAATCGCTCGGGTGAAAACCACCCAGACGTTAGTGTTCTAGGTTTAAAGAGAACTTAAGAAATTCACAGACCCCACTGTGCATATTTTTCTAATTCTTTGTTAGTACAGAAACTATAGTCATAGTATTGATTTACATATTTTGTAAAGGGTGCAAAATACTTGATTGACAACTGAGACTCCCTAAAAAATAAAATAAAAAATAGTCACTTGCAGTTTTATAATTAGATACATTATAAAACTTTTATTCACAAATAAGAATGAATATGTTTTGGCTTATGTTGCAATTGAATACCCGGTTGTTACGAGATGGAGTGCAAGAGTACTTAGCTTTAAGCTGAATGCTAACGTCAACATACTGACATGCTCACAATGGCAGGTACTAGAGGTGTGAATATTCACTGACTTCACAATTTAACTGTGGTTCCCCTGTCAATTTTTTCAAATGCACATTTATCCATGCCTCTCAATGTATTGTATCCTCTTACTGCTCATGGCAACTTTTTCATCAATACAAACAGTCATATAATCTCAACTGCCTTTTCATTGGGAAATTGCTTTCAAAAAGCAGACTACAACAGTCTATAATATAAAAAGTTGCATATGTTCAGTACAATCTGTGTGACCCACCTCAGTGCATAAACATAACAAACACAAAACATAAATCTGTATGCACTGCATTACATATGTGCTTTGATCTACTAAAATAGGGTTTTCATGTCACAACTCAAAGACAGATGACCATCGTGGTGCCTCTGGCATTATACACTGCATGAATTAGTCTGTTGGCTAGCAGACTTTAATTAATCACTTATGTACACTTTTACTCTTAATTGGTCTCAGTCGCTGCATCTTTTGACAAATAATAAATCAAGAGATCACTAAAGTTATTACAATTCATCCAGAGGAGGAGTTGAATATGTCTACTTAATTTCATGACGATCCATCCAATAGTTGCCAAGATAAGTCTGGACCAAAGTGGTGGACTGTGAATTGTTCAATAATAACTAAATAAATACAAAATATAGAATTACCTGGATACACCGTAGAAGACATATACATTACACATATATATATATATATATATATATATATATATATATTGTTTTAATAATTAAATAAATCTTTACGATTCAACCTATTATACAACCTTATGTAATGCATTATACAATAGTATGGGTTAGGGCATTTTTATTCAATAAGAGGCATTTATATTTCAGAATGCCTCTTTTCAAAAGTCTGCTTTTGAACTTAAAATGTAAACTATTAACATGAAAACTAATGACAAAATAACATCAAATAATAGTTTTTATAATTCCTTTAATTATTTCACAAATTGTATTTATTCTCTCTGACTTTACCAGTACCTTTTTGCAATAGGTGAATGGGAGCCTATTTTCATGCTGCTACTAGTTGTGCCATATCTTAGAGCTAGATGGGCATGAGGTAAGTGGGGAGGACGGTGTTATGAGAAATTGATGCCCGGGGTCTGAAGGTCTCAATGGGCTGACAAGGCTAAGGGCAGAGGGCATCAGAGCTGTGGAAAAAGACGAGTGGTGGATTTGATGAAGACCATGTGAATGAACCCAAGAGCCAGGGTTAAAAAGAACAGAAGACTCAATACTCCATGATCACGTAAAGTAACACAGCGTGATACAAGGAATAAAAAATCAAAGGCGGTCACTAATTAGGTTTATCAAAGGTAGAGGTACTGAAACATGTGACTGTGTCTTTATATTATATTATGTCATGGCAAGACTCACGCGCTCTCAGAGAGGCAAAGCGGAGAGTACAACAAATGTGACCCAAAGTATTTTGAATTGTTGATATATTGTACTGGAAAGAATTCATTAAAAGTTGCTTACAAATGCCTCCCCTAAAGCTGACAGCTCAGTGGAGCAATACAGCGAGTGCAATATTCAAAAAGCTCTCTTTACTTTGTTACAGATTTGTTTAGAGTAACAGAAAACAAATTGGGCTTTGTGTGTACAATTGCATGATGCATGAATAAGAGGAAGGGAGAAAGACGGGGGGGATTAAAGGAAACCCTTTCCATTCCTGCATAGACAAAGAAACGGACACTGAAGCAGAGGCTGTTCATATCATGATCCATGGCATAATAATTATACGATGAAAATTGTCAGTACCCCAGGGTCTGATTTAGATCTTCATTTATGTGCAGTGGTGCTTAACTCACTTGTATATACATATGACATAATGGTTATTTCAGACAAAGAGTTTGCAGCTTTGAACCTGGAAAGATGAAGAAATCGGGTTTCAACCTTCACCCTAAAAACAGGGATTCTAACCCGGAATATAATGTGTATATAGTCTTGCAATTTACACCCTGTAACTTACCATTTATATTATTATAGGCATGCAACTTAGCAACATGCAATGTTTGAATCTTCAGCTAACCAGCTGCATGTCTTTCAACTGGTGGCAACCTCTCAACGGCCAGAGGAGCTCGTTTGTTTGTTATATTTGGCTAAACAAGAAAAAAGTCGAAAAAAAGAAAATGGGGAGTGCTTCTTCTTAACAATGAGAGGATCAAGGATGGAGACCAGAGGTAGTTTAGTGGCACTAAATAGAAATGCCAGAAAATTACTCAAAATTATCTTATATAGCAGGGAAAAAATGTCTGTACAAAGGTTTATGGCAAAACATCCAATACATATTTCACTGTGAACCACAAATGGCTCACCGTGGCTCATCAAACTAATTGTCTGGAAACTTCAGATATATTTACAAAATGTTTTTTTCAAATCATTCAGTATGTTGACATTTCACTGGGTAAGTGAAAACGTTGACCTGCTGCTGGCTATAGATGGAAAGTCAGAGCTTTATCCTGGGTGCCATGGGTATCCAATGGTTGTCGGTAAAAAATAAAAATCCTTCTGGGGACCATTGATGTCTGAGCAACAATAGAGTTTTCATAGTTAGACAGCAACATATGTTCTGCCAGGTATGGCTTCCATTTCAGCTCAATGGAGACTAAACTATCAAGTTGCACAGAGGGTGCCAATAAATTACAAATATGGCAAAGAAAATAAAACCGCAATAGTGCATTAATTATGTCTGCATGGCCTCGACCATTTAATAATGAATTGCAGAGCCAAACTGCATAGCCACACCTCTCCTGTGTACTTCAGATTGCATGTGATCTTTCTATCCTGGCTGCAGGTACTTCATTAGATCAGCTGCCAGGAGCTTTTGCTGGAAATGTCTTCTGTCTTGTAGTGACACTGGTATTCAGTGTGTTGGGGCCTCGACCGGCAACTCTTCGAAATATCCTCAACAACTTCCATGCTGTTACTTTGATTTATTTAAAATCTTTTCTTCCTAGAGCCGGAGGGATTGTGAGCAGTCAGTCAATTATATATCACTATGCAGGAGGGTATCCACATATGTAACTCTGCTACTCTCTGGGCCGTCAATGCATGATTGACGTGTCCATTCATTAGCGATCTAGATTTGACAGTATGGAAAGAGTGCTGAAGTGTTGAGGGGAGAAGTATTTTGTTCAGTGCCAGACGGGAGGCATCACTGCAAGTGGAGCAGAGTCACTCCAAAAGTCTCTATTTTCACTATCAAATGATCACCCCCTGTAGTATTGAAAGGGGCTTGAACATGTAATTTCCTGCTTTACAAAGTAACTGCGGGCATCTTGAATTCATGTTGGTTTCAGTTGATTCAAAGAGTGATAAGTTCTCAAAAGTAAAATGTGTCAAAACAATAGAAACTCTTCAAAACCAGTCATGCAGCATAATCCACTTGTCTGCTTCCCACCTGCATACTCGGAATGTTCCAAAGAGTCACCATTTCACCAAAACATGGTAAAATACACTTCTTTCATATCGCCCACCTCAACCCTCCAAAGCGTTGATAGAAAGTGTGTGGAGTTTGGTAAAGGATGATGACCGAACAGTGGGTTGACCATTTTTCATTAATGTATAAGGTCGTATTTTATTGAAACTAATGATGCACAATTATGGCCAAAATGATAATCACAATTATTTTAATCTATATTGAGATCACCATTATTTGTCAGTTATTGATTGACTTTCGGGTCAACATATTGTTATTGCACTTCCCAATTTAAATAAAGAGATAATTGTGTTTCACAATGCTGCTTTGCATCCCTGCTAATGTAGAAATTGTTGCATCAAAATAAGACTTAAAGTAAGGTTCTTCTGAGTTTGGTTCAGGTTTGTTTTGCCAAAACCAACAATAAACTGTGTATTACTTTTATATTCTGGACTGCAGCTGCAACATCCAGTAAACGTGTAACAACATTACAACTCCACAAAACCAAACCAAATCTCGATGGCCCCCTGGAGGCTTGCTGGTATTTGAGGACACATTTGAAATGTCAATATCGCAGTCGATCATGCTCATTTCAATGTGGGAAGCCAAAATTGTGTTAGACATTGATATTCATTTAATTTTGGAGCCCTAATTGAAACTGACCTTAGCTGTTTTCACAATGAAGAAGTAAGTTACATGTTAAAGGCAATTGCATGTCTACAGATGGCAACAATCAGTTAGCTAAGCTTGTTAGCTGGTTTGCTAACGGCTGGCTTCCCCCACTCAAGTTTCTGTTCACACTCTGGCGAAGACGGCTTCAAAAAAGTGACAGTCCAACACAACTCAAAAGCTGCAAAACTCACCCTTAAAGGTTAGCTCTGTTTAGAGAGAGAGCTGTCTAAAACGTCGGCCCAAAATAAAAATAAAAAACATAAATTTAGCTGAGGTCTAGTGCAGTGAAGGGCACAGCATAGGATCCACATCATCTTCATACTAAGTCAGCTCTCTGTACGAAAGTATGCATTCATTATCTTTCTCCTCTCGTTTATTATTTTCTTGTCTTTAAGCCATCTCAATGTAAAATGTAAATATAATTGTATTTATTCATTTTGTTTGACATTATATTGCTCTCATAGGATTTCTCTTTTCTTCTGTTGTGAAAAAGTAATCGTGAACAAAATATTAACAAAAGCACAATGTATTTTAAAGCCAGCACCTTGGCAAATATATGAAAATTCAAGGTTTTTTAATATAGTTTGTCAGTGTGCTTGTCCAAAAGATCATAACAAAAAAAAAAAAAAATAGTTCAAAAGCCAGGACATCAGTCTATACAACAATGTATGTGGATTGTTTTTAGCCATTTAAAACCATCACTCGAATGATCAATATATGTCATGTAGCACCCCAGAACTCTATAGTCTACAACGAAGACTTATCATTTACCCCGTTAATAACAAAGAAACTCTCCAACGTAGCGATGGCTCCATTCAATTAGACCACACTATATTTTAAATAACTTACCTAAAGAGAGTTTACTGACTGCCTTTAATAATATTGAACTAATATTTACCCTTCTGGTGGACAAGAAACAAAATACAAATACCACAAATTAGATCTCTTTCAAAATAAGAAACAGCACTTTTAAAATAATTTAACAAAATTAGCCTTACCAAACATATCAATCAAGCAATTGCTTTGAAAAATATGCAAATCTGAATTGGTTTGCACCAAAATATTACAACCCACAACTTAACTCTCTAAAATTCTCAAGGAGGATTTTGCTTTCTGTGGCAAAATTCTCAAGCTATCTACGCTCGCGTTTTTCTGCATTTCTTCTAATCTATCCTTCCGCTTTTTCTCAGTTCTCTCTTTTTAACCCTGCCTTTCCTTTATTACGACCTATCACGGTAGGTGAGCCTGAATGATACCTGGAGTAACCAATTGAACAAAATAGTTCCACCTTAAGGCTCAATCAGTGTTTTTTCTGTTTTTACTTAATTCAACCCATTGTTTGCCTTCAATATTGCTGTGAACCGTTTATTTGCATAACTGTAACTATTTACATCCTAGCTTATTTAGGACTACATTATCTCTCATTTAATCACTTTCCTTGTTGAACTAAATTACTTTCAGTTTAATTACCTTACGAAGTTATTTCATCCAAAGTATTACTACACATGTGTAATCTACCATCCTCATAGCAACCCCATGTACTTATCCACGCAAACCCACTCATCGTCTTCCTTAAGATGAAGCAGAGCGTGGCGTTTCCTTTAAAGAACATTATATGATAGAGGGATTAAACAGAAGCCACACTGGCCAGTTGATCTGACTGAGAGACTGTCTTTGTGTCTGTGTGTAGAGGAATCAACACTGAAGTGAAGGTTCAGAGCGAGCACACTCTGTAAAGAAAGTGAATGAGCGAGGAGGAGGAGGAGGAGGAGGAGGAGAGGCATTATTCTTGCACAGAACACTGCCACATGGTTACTGACCCTTCTGGTTTGAAGTGTGGATGTGAGTAGATAGATACATTGTTGATGATATGAGGACTCAAATGGAAAACAGAAAACCAAACACTTGTGGGCTGAAGGGTAAGCTATGAGAGCGACACATAAAAGGTTGGCCATATTTGTGAGTATTTCTGTGTTGTGTCTGTGTGTGTGGAGGGATAGAAACATGAGAAGCTATTAAATGAAGAGGTTGTGAGTGAATCAGGACAATAGGTGATCGTTTATCTTTTGATGTCTATATAATCAAAGCATATGGATGTGTTTGATTTATTTATTTTAAAGAGGGGATTCCCCATGTTGGGTCTATTGCAAGAACCACTGTCAGTGTAAGTTTCATCAAAGGGAATCCAAACAGACTCATCAATATATTCTATTTTCCCTCATTGTTAGTGAATATAAAGTACACTGAACCAAACTGTACAAAGGGCCGGTTCTCAGCAGCATTTCATAGTGGCATTCAGATACTGGATGTTTTGGAAGTAAAATAAAATCTGTGTATGAAAAAAAAAAGCCTGTGAATGATGAGGACACGAATGGCCGGATCTACAGATGGATAGGACTCCGATTTGTTTTTTTTCTGAAATTAACAACTACACTGACAATGAAACTGGCTATGAATAAAGCCAAAGCCACAATGTGTCCACTTGAGAGTTGATAATGCATCATCAAGTGCAGCACCAGTGTACTTCTCTCAATATTATGGCTGCTAAAAGCAAGCCGTAATGGCTTTGAGTTATGCATTTTTCGACTCATAACTCTCCCTCCCTGAAAACAACTTTGGCAGGCTGCAATGAAAAGTCCCAACCGGAAACTGAATGACTTGAATGCAGATTCTTGGCTGCCCCCATGTCCCCCGTCCCTCTTCCTCCTTCTTCTATTTACTAAATAACAGGACCGCTCCAGGTTTTCGGTTCCGCCGACCGAAAAATGCAACACGCATACTTCTTTCAAAAGCACTGCTCAGAAGAGTGAACTTCACAGTCGAAGGAATTTACATGTTGAAAGGCCATAATTTAACTGCCGTTTTGTGGAAATGTTGCTGATCTTGAGCTAGAGGTTGCCTCTTCTCTTTCTCTACGCTGACACTTGAAACATTTTGGAGTTCCTCTCCAGAATGAATGAGGAGAGGAAGGAGGGAAGTGAGCCAGAAAGAGAATAAATATACAGTCAGTAATACTGTTAATACGGGGCGACTGTGGCTCAGTGGTTAGCAAGTCGGTCTTTCAATCAGAAGGTCGGTGGTTCGATCCCCGGCTCCGGCAGTCTGTGTTGTTGTGTCCTTGAGCAAGACACTTAACCCTAATTGCTCACCGTTGCTGTGTCTACGGTCTACTGTATAGCATGTAAGTCGCTTTGGATAAAAGCGTCAGCTAAATGTAATGTAATGTAATATATAGAGTTGAGCCGTTACCTGAAGGAATCAAGTCCGTTTAAGAAGAACCGACTTCTGAAAACATACTCCCGAGAATCCTCCATTTTAAAGCAGAGTGCTGTATATAAAAACGGTGCACATTCGGGTGAGGGTTGTCCGTGCTGTCAATTGAAAGTCATGTAAACTGTTCAACATTTTCCCCAAATTAATATATTGGGTCAGGTTACGGGTGGCCCTAGCTTTTAATTGCTTCAAAGTTGCCAGGCAACTGCTAAAGAGGCTATTCTGGCGTGAGCATGTGCATTCATATTTGGCAGGGAAACATAAGTGGAAGACAGATTTTGCAACATCACATACACTGCTGTGCACACACACACACACACGCGCACACAGTTTGATCAGTCTTTATTACTGTATTGATACCAGATGACCTTACAATGTGTAATTATGTTCTCCATCTGTCGCTGAGATGTCCTCGATACCGCTCATTATTGCGATCACACCGCATCTCTCGCTCACCCGAACTGCTTTTACAATCTCTCACTTTTGAAAAAAAAGCTCTTCTTCTGGTACATTCTCCCCTTCTCTCCATTTACGCGACCTTTTGTATCCCCCCTTCATCTCATCCTGCGGTTAGCTTTTCTCTTATTCCACTCACCGCCTCCTCCTTTCACCCACTCATCTTCCAAATCAGTTTTTCATCCCCTTCTCATTTCCTCCGGCCTGCTTTCATCCCTCACATTTTACTTGACCTATGGTTCTCTCCATCCACTGTTCTTCCCCTGCTTTTTGCCTCTACTGACCTGCGTCTGCTACTTTCCCTTCCTCTTTATTGCGCTACTCTACAACCACCTGGCTGTTTTTATCTTTTCCTCTATGCTCCGTCTTTATCACCTTTTTTCTCTTTTAGACTCCCCCCTCCCCCTCTTCTACTTTCCCTCCACTGTTTATTCCCTCCTATCTTGCTTTGTCCTCACCTCTGTGTTTCAGGCTCACTGTTTGTTCTCAGTTCTCTCTGAAACACTAGCGGAGGCTGTCTGAGGCTCTTACCAACCACAGTAGAAGGCTGCATTAATATTGCATGCCACTGTCTTATCGACCACAGCAATGCCAGGAATACAGAGCCGGCTACAAGACAAGTTAGCGGCCAGAGTGGCTGCTCGCACTCTCAGATGCAAGCAGAGTCAAGCAGACACACACACACACATATATATATATATATATATATATATATATGTGTATATATATATATATATATATAGGCGCTATTGGTAACAGCTACAAAGCCAGATTTGTGGCTTGGGTTACATTGGTTTAGGATTCTGTGGTGCACTGAGCCTAAAACCAGGCACAACGATGAGATTTCCTCCTAATATCTCTCATTGAACCATGAAAGCAAGTCAGGAGATAATTTAGAGAAGAGATGGAATGAAGCTGCAACGCCTGAAGGTGAAGCTGTGAGGACTGACAATTGTATCAACTGTTCCGTAAAATCAAACTTTAAACTTTAGCCTAATTGTGAACTTAAAACAAAGAGGATTCAGATGTATTTACAATGGTAAAAACACAAGGTCAAACCCCCCCACACACACACACATGGACACACACACAGACCCAGCGTGTGTCTGCTCTGCGCATGCCTGCAGCCTGCCTGGCTTTTCCATCAGCTGGACCTATCACAGCTTATTATCAGCTCCTTTGAACCGTGGGCACAGAGCATGATTGCACTCTCAATTAATGGCCGTATGATCTACTTTGACGGAGCGAGTAATGACAAGTGCTTTGCCTGCGTGTGTGTGCGCGCTTGTGTGCACGTGTGCAGGCATATGTTTTATTCGCACATATGTATGTTCTTCTGTGTGTGCACATGTCTGAACATCCATGCATGACCATGTCCTTGTGGGTCTTTACATTACAGTAGGTGTGTGTGTGTGTGTGTGTGTGTGTGTGTGTGTGTGTGTCTGTGTCTGTGTCTGTGTCTGTCTGTGTTGAGGCTAAATTGAGGGAGACATATGTGGCTCTGTATAGAATGTATTTTCAAAGGCATCCTTTTATCTTTGGCCTTCAAAACCAATGGAATCTGCAGCGCGGATGTAGAAGGTTTTGATTATTTCACTGCACTGTCATCTCTGATGGGCCTAAAGATTAAACCGAGCACCTCTCAAGTTGCTCTACTTATACTCGTCAGAGGAAGATAACATTCGGAAAGTTTCAGGGTTTGAATATTAGGTTAGGCATGCAGACTTAAAAGCTTTTCTAGCTGTGTGTCTGTTTGTATGCGTGTCCATCCAAAAAGATTACAAACACAGGCCGAAGAGGATTGACACACGGGAAGATGAAAGCACTCCAGTACCTGGAGAAAACAGACAGCCTGTCACTGCGCCTGTCTGCGTCTGGGTATGCATGCACCTCTGGAAACACAAATACAGATGAAAGGTGGTATGCTGGGTTACACTGCACACACACAAATACAAACACATGGTGAGAGCCTGCTAGCGTTCCTTTTACCTGCGAGAAATCCGTGTTTTTGAGTTAATGGCCAGCTGGGGTCAAAGAAGAGTTAACAGCTAATGTACGTAGCTCTTCGTACTTATATATATATACACAATATACAATAAGCAAGATAAATGTAAAAAAGACATTAAAGACAACCGAGACAAAAAGACAATTAAAGACAACAGTAGTCGGAGAAGTGCCACTATTTAGTATTACATCATTTACATAAGCAGAACTATGCCTGTTGGGCAGTGGGCCCACCAGAGAAAAACCTTCATGGAGGCAAATAAGGTGGTGAACAAACACATAGTCTCCATTAGAACAAACTTCAAAGTCCATCTGCAAATGAGAAAATACAAAGAAACAAGTCATAGTGTCATAGTGTCACTATTTAGTGGCACTATGACACTATGTGACTATTTAGTGACAATATGTGACTATGATGCATCCAAGCTGTATTCAGTCAAATTTGTATTGGGGAAAAGGTACACTATAAATTATAACAATGTCTGCAAATGTCATTTTGTAAAATGTAGATTGTGGTGATAAACTTGAATACCGTTGTTTGAAGGAGATACTTTCACAGCAATATTGAAATACATTTTAGAGAGATAATTAGGACCTGTTTCACTTCCTAAGACTAGCTCTAAGCAGCATATGACACATTATTAAACTACTAAAGACACTACTACTTTTTCATCAATATGAATGCAATCCTTTGAATGGTTCAATTGTCCCCTTGTAGTTTCTTTATGCACATAGCCACAATAGATGACTTAAAAGTAAAAAAGATAACATTTCAAATTGTTGATGGATTTCATTGACTTCAGGGTGGTTGAAATAATTTTTATGATAGGCTGATATGGCTCATTAACAATCTGCAAAGTATTGGCGGCAAAAAGAATGTGATCGCGGCATTTCTAATAGTTATGTTTTTTGTCTCACTTTAATTGTTTTATATGTTTTACACATTTTAATAGAAACATGGACTCTTGAAGTCCTTTTATCTGTGATCATTTATTATCCCATATGCTACCTCAGCAGTGATATGGACCAACAAAGACATATTTTGTCTGCAGTCAGTTCTGTCGGTAGGTCACTGCATTCTAGTCACTCTGGTTTGTGGTGTGTGGTGTGTGCCGGGTATTGCCAAGCTTCCTGCCACCCTGCGATTGCCTTTGGTATTACAGGTCAGTATAATCCACAGTGGATTACTACCGGGTAATTCTCCGACGATTAAAAAATATTTCCTCCCCAGGGTTTTAATGAGAATCTCCACAGTGTTTGTAGTGTTGACTGCCCTGTGGTCTCTCTGTCAAACATGTGTGTGTGTGTGTGTGTGTGAGAGAGAGAGATAATTTATCTTGTGTTGTTTCTTCTAATGTCCATTTTCTCTGTTCTGTCTGGTCCTTTAGTCACTTGCAATATAGTCTCGAAGAAGATGAACAATTCAATGAAAATTAAATTAGGTTTTGTGGAGGAAAATAAATCAACTGGCCTAAAACTTTTCTGGATACATTTCAATGTAAGTTGATAAAAATGCAGTAAAATGTAGTTCATTTTGTGCATTTTCCTAATAAATTCATCCAAAGACTTCATCTAAATTATCTCAATTAACTTGATGTAAGTGTTCAGTAGATTGCATTTAATTTGTGTTGCTGGAAAGAAAATAGAAATGTGACAATGTAGTGGAAAAAAAACCATAATGAATAATCTTCTCGCTGGAAAGACAAAAAAAAGTGACAATCAGGGTTCATGGTGAATGTTCTTCTTTCACTTGCCCGGAAATGCAAGCGGGTCAGAGATCTATTGCCCGAAGTTGGTTTTGACTTGCCCCCATGCACATTGTTGCACTTACAAGCAGTTATCAAACAATAACAAGACCAAAGTTAACTATCATCTTTAATTTGTATTTATTTTCTATTTGTAAATTGACTTACAGCAAACTACGCAATAAGTTACTATGTATCTTTGTTTTGACTTTGTTTAGTTTATTCAGGGAGGCTTACCGCTAAATTTACTGGAACTTCATCATCATCGCCATCGCAGGTTTCGGTACCTTTATATTGGCAGTCGTGCCAAACCCCCCTCCCCCGAGCAGCTTGAGATAAAAGCATGAAAACGGCACGGAGAGTGATTTCCACGCGTTGGTTGATGCATGGTAACAGTCCCTTAGTGACCACAAAGGTTCCATCAGAGTCAAAGATGTGAACTATCCCGTATCCTGTCACTTTAACAACCACTCGCATCTCGTTTCCTCCGTCAGGTTCCGGGGCAGTGGGCAGACGACTCCTCACAGAGAGGGTGATGCTGACAGGAAGTTGTGGCAGAGAGAGCAGGTTTGGATCCTCTCTTCAGGAGCACTGCAACCACTGGGTCATAATGAGGACTTTGACACAAGTGTTCTGCATCAAGTGATGTCCGTTGACCTTTTCTACTTTTAAATTCACGTGCTACCTGCCTTGAATAAGGTTGCTGACCGAAAGCTTGCTTTTAGTGTGCGGCTGCTTGATAACTTTTAGGTAAAAAGAATCCTGGTGCTTTCCCTTGATGGGAAAAGCATGCATGCTGCTCAGCATTTAGTAAAACAGAGTTTATAAAGTTTCTCTCAGCACTCACAGCACCGCTGTTATCATGCCAGTTGCAAACATATAAAATTGTACACACACTGCCCTCGCTGTTGATAATTACTGCTCTGGTCAAAGGACTTTAATTATCTTATGACACATGTTTATGATGATTTCTTTATTGTGTAGCCAGTTGTGACATTCTGACCGCTACTTCAAAAGTACTCCAGCTGTCTTTCTTTCACTTTTCCCTCTTCACTGTGTTATTGAGAGATGTGTGTTGGTTGCCTGCCTGCCTTTCCTGTGGCTATAGATTCTGTGGCATCCAAACTTTCACAATGCTCTGCCCTTGACACTTTCTCTCTCTGCATGTCAGTGTGTGGAGACAAGCCGGCAGACCGCGACTCCCCACCTATTTCTATGTGTCTGCATCTGTGTGTGGGCATTTCCATGTGTTTGTGTGTGCATGCATGCATGGCTTTGTGGTGGTGGTGGGGTGGGGCATGTGTGTGTGTGTGTGTGTGTGTGTGTGTGTGTGTGTGTGTGTGTGTGTGTGTGTGTGTGTGTTTGTGCGTGCGTGCGTGCGTGCGTGCGTGTGCACCAGACTGGCCCCAGGGTCCTGAGCCATCACACTTTATGAGGTATGGCAAGGTGAGAGCAAAACATCTGCTCGGCCAAAGAAAAGCCCTGGTCTGGGACTCATGCTGGGTGTGGGCAGTTAGCACACACACACACACACACACACACACACACACACACACACACACACACTGAACTGCCCTGAGAAAATGTATACTGGACTTAAACACTTTGCCAGACCATAAACCAGCCTTGATCTTGATTTTTCAATTTGGCTACACATACATAATATACCTTACACATGTATGCAAGTACACACACACACATACATAGATCTAAAGCAAAAATAAAATGCTCCCTTACACACACACACACACACACACACACACTACTCCTCCATCTTCATTTTCACTGATTCCTCTTTATAGTTTGGCTCTTGTTCTCTCTCATTCCGGCATTTCCCTCATGTCAAGGGCATTGGAACAATCCCCTAGTACCTGCCATCATGCACCCCCACCCCTTTCTTCATCTTCCCGCTGCCCCTCCTGTCTTCTCAGAACACCCCGGAGAGGACTGCCATGTAAGGTCTAGTGGAGAGAGGATAGACACAGAGAGCGCTCAGACCGCCTCTGACATCGGAATCATTGAACCTGCCCACATCTATTCTCTCCAACCTTGTCTGTCAGACTGCCTGTCTGTATGTTATATATATATATATATATATATATATATATATGTGTGTGTGTGTGTGTGTGTTTAAAGAGCAGCGCTGCCTTTTTTTGTTTTAACTCCTTTTGCATGGAGGCGAAGTTAGCTGACAAAGTAACTTTTCTTTTCTGTCTCAGGGAAGCTCAGGGAAGCTGGGGGAAGATATGTGCTTTCTTTTTGGTTTGGCATTTTCTGGCCCCTGAGTAAATCCACTGTAGCAGGTTGAGTGTCTCTGGTTCATGGCACATCAGTGGTGCTTATGGGCTAAAAGAGCTGCGAGCAGCACTAGCTCCAGCTGTGGGCATCCCATATTGTCCTCCTTTCTCAATATGGTATCTGAGATGCAAAGACCTGCGCTTGTTGTCTCTTCCACATGCCTCATAATTATGAATTAAAGATGAAAACAAGAACATGTTGAAACTAACAATTTCATCGTCATTGTTTTGCTTTCCAAAAAGTATTTGCTCTGTTTAATATGCCTTGCCAAATATCCTTGAAAAGGTTTGGTTAAATTACAGTCATCGGTTGAATAACGATTAATATTTTCTATTTTAACTTCAGCGAGTACAATTCCTTTCCGTCTTCCACTTCGCCTGACTCCCCGTCAACATAATTTGTCTGCTCTGTCTGGCCTGTAATTGTAAAATACTTCAAACAGAAGCAAAAGGAAAAACTGCCCTTTTCAGACTTAAATAAATAAAATGATGCAATTCCAATCTGTGCACGCAGAATTTCAGTCAAGTGACATTTCAAATGACAGACATTACGTCAAACATATAGGTTTTAATCAGTGTGTGCCTAAAGGGATCATATCATCATGGGATGTTATTATCCTGGAATAATTAAATATTTGGTGACATGCGTTCCTTTTATAGGACATATAGTGTTGAGGCAAACTTGAAACATGAAGTAGAGAGTAAGGCATGCAACAAAGATCCTATCGCCAGAATCAAACCGGGGACATAGTAGTTGTGTGTCAGAAATTCTTATAACATTGTACCAAAATTAAAGGCAGTGTCGGTAATCTTCAAAATCTGGTATCTTTGGTTGTTGCAGACTGTGATCCAATCATTTTATTTAGCCCTCATGCAATGATTGGACGGGCTACATGTGTGTCTACCTGCCGGCCTGCGAGTAATAGCCATGTTTGAGTGATCTTTTTGCAATCACAATGATCATTTTGGTGGACTGGCTTTTGGGGGAGGCCCAAAAGGGCGGGAAGTCAGTGTCGCTAAATTGGCAACTTTCTTGCTAGTTTTAGCAACTTCCGCAGTGCTACAAGCTGGGCGTTTTGACATGTTGACCAAAACGAGTATTCAATACACCAAGAAGGAAATTGAAGACCTGCAATCAGCAGTTTTAGCTGGACTGTAATAACATTAATATGCCAGGCAAAGGCTTGTTGATAACTTGTGTAAACATGTGTAAGAAAAGAGATGAATTAAGTTGTGTGATGCAGACAAACAAGATCCCTATACAATCTTTATCCAAGACACATTTAGATTCCTCATTTGAGAATACTGGATTGGCGGCGGTAGCTTATCAGACTGCCAATACATCAGGAGTGGGATTCCACAAGGAAGTTGCTTAGGCCCCTTAGTCCACATTCAGATACAAATGATCTGCCTCTAGCAATTGTATATATGCCATATCTGATAGTCTTGTGTTTTTGTCTCGTCACACTTATTTTTAGCGATGCCTCCATGTTACTAGATATCCACAATTAGCCTGGTGGGTATAATGACATTATTACTGATGGGAACAATGAAAATAAAACCCAAGTGGCAGTGAAGCAGATACGTATGTTGTCTAATTTTAAAAAGTTCCAATTTAAGCCTCGTCATCAATGTTGTTCAAAACTACAACTCACATGTATAATACTCCAATCTATTCAAACGGGAGGGATTTCACTAGGGTCACCAGGAAAGGTAGAGATGTCTGAATAGCTCTGTGCCCTTAAAGCAAAGTAGTATTCCTCTGAAGTGAGTCAAATTATATTGACTTCTCTTTCAGCTCACATGTGTGGGCATGGCACATGAATATACAATGTCATCTACAAATAGAATGAAAGGCCTACAGTGAGTATGTGTTTGAATAACGCTGCAGAGTGACTTGGTTTCTGCTGTTACACATTCTATTTGCCTTCTATTGATGAGCAGACGTCAGTGAAGCCGATAGACACCCAGAAACAAGCAAGCTGAAAAACCCCCACAATTAATCAATTAGTCGATCAACAGACAATTGTTTCTGTATACATTTTTGATAAATCTTTTAAAAAATGGCGCAAAAGATCACTGTTTCAAGCTTCACTTGTCTTTATTGATGGCGGGCGTGTCTTTATTGAAGACGGGCGTGTCTTTATTGAAGGTGGGCGTGTTTCTCTGCTCCAATTCCTGGTTTTCTCAACAGGCACACGTTCAGGTGGTTTTCCCCCGACGTTAGTGATAGAGGGTGAAACATATCGGATTTTTAACATTGACGTGTGACTTTTCCTTCACAGGACAAGGCTCACATGTCCCAGGAACGGGTGGACAAAAGAACAAGTTCATAGCTCCATTAATTATATTTTTAAACAAGTTTATTAGGTTAACATATAAGAAGAGTACTTCAATTTACTTTGCATTGTTGTATTTTAATATATTTTGATGAAAAGTATTTTTTATTATGTACTTTATATCAGGTGAAATATACCCAACGTTAGTGATGCTGTTACCATTGTTAACGTGAGTGTTCTAGGGTAATTAAAGTCAATGTTTTGGCAGTTTCCACTGACTTGGGGATGTTTGCAATTATCGTGGTGATATGTCTTCAGCCGACCAGCTGCTATAGCAAAAAAAAAAAAAAAGAACGACCTCTATTGGCTCATCGACCATCAGTAATTATATCTCCGGCAAAAGAATGTACTTGGGCATCTCTGATTTTAGACTTCAGTCAAAACAAGACAATTGGAAATGACACCTTGGAATCTGGTTAGTTTTTCTGAGGTAAAGTTTCCGGATAGTAAACTGATTAGAAAGAGGTAGATGACTCATCTAATGTATGGCTAGGTATATGTCTGTCTTGCATACAGAGAAATATGACATAGCACATATACAAGTCTGGTGCCCTTGCGCTCAACACACTTTTCATTGCATTTAGAGAGTAGGTTCATGAGCCCATCTTGCCATACATTACTCACAGTAAAAGTAAACACACACACACACCCACAGACCTTCAGATGCATTGTCTGTTATCCTCTGGCTCCATACACTGGCCTCTGTAGAGATCTTTTTTTTTTGAAGAGCAGCTCTGTCACAGAACAAGGTCTAACAGCTTAGTCACACTGCCTGTGTGAGAAGTGCGTCGTGGAACATCTTGCTTTTTATTTCAGCGCCCATGTCAACGGGTTAGAGCACCCACACGGCTTGCATCAGCAGTGTGATTCAAGTGAAGCTCGTGTCTTTTCTCAAGATCAAGGTCTCATTAACTTTATCCACGTGTCGCGCACAGTTCACAGCAAAAATACACAGTGAAACTGATTTTTTTACGGTATATTGACATCAAACCAGCAACATTACTTAACTTTCAATGTCTATATCCATAGAACCCAGACGTTTTATTTTAAATGAAAAACTTCCTTTTGCTGTTTCAAAATAAAATGTATTTGTTAACACACAGTTTTTATTCTAATATATTTGCAGGACAGGGTAGACAATAGAGTTATGTCTTTTAAAGTGATAGTGCGTACATGTTAGGAAGATGTAATGGGAGCTAATGAATATATGGTATTAATGTTATATTTAGTGTATAATCAACTGAAACTAAGAATTCACATTTTTGTGAAATTAGAATAATTGATTTATATGTAGACAGGTAGATTGATATGTCTCTTCACAGTGTCCGCCTTGTTTCTATAGTAGCCCAGATGGGCAAACCAAACACTGGCTCTAGAGAGAACCTTTCGTGTTTATATATTACCTGACGGCCACCGTAGCAGGCATGGAAAAAGAGGGGTGAGCCAATTTGGATGCAATCTGCACACTGGTCCTTTATTTGTGAATTGTAAAAAAACTTTATTGTGATAGGCAAACTCTATGAAGAAAGGCTGGCAGCAGCAACGGCACGGTAGCAGCAACGCTGTCGGTGTGAACGCCACTACGTGAGAGGCGACGCAGTTCAGCAAGGCAGCTGTCAAGCGCTGCTCACGCACGCTGTTTGCCCCGGTGTGAGACTGTGTGAACAACATCTGATCAAGTTTCGAAATGAATTGGTGCGAATACTCACTCACTCACATGAAGAACAAAGAGAAGGAGAGCAATAAGGGTGGGTTCACATCCCGAGAAAGATAGAGATGCAATTCAATAGAATGAGAAAGAAAATCAAGGGTGTGTCTTGAGGAACCTTTGATAAATGTGCATCATGACTGTCGCTGCGGCGGGCCACCACAGTGCGGGAGCTAAGTGGCAAATGCAGATTTGCTGTAAATAAGTGGCTACTTGTTGCAGAAATTATGCAGAGTTGTGGGTGTGTTTGAGTGTGTGTGCGATGCATACATAGTAGCCATAATGGAAATCACTCAAACACATAAGGAATTTTAACAAACTGAGGGGTTCATTTGCTCCAATGTAAACAACAGCTTCTCCCACAGTAAACACTCTCTTAAATTGTGTTCTTCACCTACGCTCATGCCACTCTATATCAAGTGTCTGCAATCGCCATCAGAGTCGACAATGGGTTTTACCTAACAAATTAGAGACAATGATCATTGAGGTAACAGCTGCTAGGAGACATGGAGTGGAGGTCTGGGAGGGAAGGCCCAGGTGTTGGGGTGACTTCCAGACAGAAAAAGGATGGCGAGAGGTGTAAACAAGAGATGTGCAAAGGGTGAAAGAATAGCGGTTCAAAAAAAAAAGAGAGCCAAGGATGAGGAAGACGACAGAGGGGGGGGAGGAAGTGAAAAGACACCGAAGAGAAATGTAACTTCATCCAAAAGGTGCTGAAACAAGCCAATTGACAGAGTTTTCAGCTCACATCTTGGAAAGCAAGAAGACACAAACAAATACACAGAGACTGGCTGGCAGAACATCACATTATGGCGCCTGGATTATCCAGCAGGCATCTGGTGAGGCAGCGAACACTGTCTAGCAGACCATGCAGGCTAGGCCATATGTGGGCGTGTGTGTGTGTGTGTGTGTGTGTGTGTGTGTGTGTGTGTGTGTGTGTGTGTGTGTGTGTGTGTGCTCGTGCGCATGCTACCATGTGTGTGTCTGGCTGTGTTCATGTATGTGTGTTTACGCGTTAGTCAGGTGTCCGTGGGGACAGATGCTCACTAAATAGTATTATTGTGTCTAATTGGGGATTACCAAGTCAATGTCTAGTGGTTGAGAGTGTTTTGTCTCGGCTGTTGACAGGTCTTAAATTATGCAGACGCACAGGAGGCAGAGAATGGGAGCATCCGGATGAGCAGCATATATGGTAAAACTGGAAAATATTACAATAAAGGATTCATGGAAGTCAGAGTCTGTCTTTGAGAACTGATTGGTTTGTCAATTAATATATTATATTCATCATTCATGAAGGAAAAGCACAACTCTTAACCCAGTCCAACAAACCGAGGAGCTGCTTTTCTTTCTGTTTCCGTGCATCAATCAAATACCTTGGGGTTTTGGAATGTCAGTTGGAAAAAAAGGCTATTTTAAGGATCAGCTGGGTCTTAGTGATACGTGCCATTATTTACTCATGCTCATTTTGAAAGGGTCAAATAGATAAAGTGTGAATGAATGCAACATACCACATCATTCCTAGCCTAAGCTAGTTTGCAATGGCCAATAAGTCCAACATATTGATCTCTAAAACAAAATCCAAATGTACTTTGTCATGCATGTTCTTGAGAGGAGCTAGCCGGTCTCTCAGAACCAGATATCCTAAATTATCTGTGTTCTTAGGTAGAGTATAATATTAGCAAATTCAATAAAATTACCAAAATGTAGAGTTTCTTGCTGTCTATTTCAATAAAATAAAGTCAGTCGGTCAACAAAATGTCAGCACCCTTTGGCCACAGTTTTCGCCTCCTTGTGGCTGAACGTTTGCATGGCGGTCAAGTGAAGGTGTGTGTTTGTGTTCACGCCAACTCCCAAAAAAAGTGAGTGTGGCAGTGAGAGTGGCCGACAGCACAAAGACGCATTACTTCACGTCAAATCCACGTGCCCACTACAATTTAGCCCCGCCCCTTTCATAACTACTCATTTGTTGTAGACTCTTGAGGGAGGCATCATTACACCCCAGAAGTTCCTTTTCCAATGCTGTGGGTTAGCCCCGCCCCCTACATGTAAGCCACCTGCAATATTACATTATTACATTACATTACATTTCACTGACACTTTATTGAACCACCGATCATCTGATTGAAGGACGGACCTGCTAACCACTGAACCACAGTCGCCACTGAATATGACTTCATCCATGACTCTGCATTTCATATACTAAACAACTAATTAAATAAAAAACAAAATAATATATACATTCATTGACACTGATAATAAGTGGGGTTCTCAAAACTAACAAAAGACTAATGTCCTCAAAATAATTTGTCCAAGTTATATTTTATGTGTACTCTATTCCATGTGTTTACACTTTGCGCATGTTTGTGAAGTAAACTTGACATAACTCGGATTGTTTCTGAGATATCATCAGTCCATCTAGTTTTTCAACTACCTTTATGTGTATTGTTGTGTATTCCTGCAAATATGTTATTTGGCATATGCTACTTCTTTTAGAAAATATAGTTCCGGATATCGTGAGAAATCCGTTGATTAGTTCAGCGTGCACTTCCCCATATGTTGCCACAGCATTTCAGTTTATTTGATTCATTCAAATATATTCTCCACTGCTATTCCCAAAAATATATCCCTCTCCATTTCCATGCACGTTTTCTTTAGCCTCACTTTTTCTTGGAGGAGACTTCTTTTATAACACCACACTGACAAGCCTTTCCTGAACATACATCCCTGCTCAGATACACACATGCACTGCTGCACACACACATGCAAAAAGTGTTAGCATGGACATGTACAAATCAGACATGAAAATGCACGCCCCCACACACACACTTTGCTCTTCACACCCACCGTCCCCATACGCACATTCACAACAATCGCAGAGACAAATCGCCGTGGGACCGGCCTCCACGTCTCCGAGCAGGCAGTCGTACAGTGCCTATCCGTCTATGGCTTGACACACAGCGATGTAAAAATAACACAGCGGCACTTAAAAAGGCACCAGGGGAAAGGAGACAAGGCAGCCAAAAGCACTACTGTTTAGGTCTAATGGGACACCCACATATGCCAGGAAGGGGGTATTTGTCACCAATCCACAGTTTATTTTTTAAGCTAAATTACGCTCCAAATAAAAGAGCAAGGCCTGGCAAGATTACATGGACTAATGGAATAATTTGACAATTTGTGAAAAACACACATAGTCGCTCTCCTGCAGAGATTGAGATGAGAAGACATGTCCACGCTTGTGTGTGCATGTCTAATGAAGTTGGGGGCAGTATCCAGTTAACTTAGCAGAGAATACAAACTTGAAATAGGGAGACAGCAATGCTGGCTCTGTTTGAAGGTAACACAGACTCCCAGCACCTCTAAAGCGTACAAATTAAACCGTAATATCTCGTCACAAAGTCTTCCTGAAGACATCAGAAACAGTAGAAATTCAATATTTTCAGAAGTGGCGGAAGAAGTATTCATATTTTGCAGAAAGAAATACTACAGTACAAGTTAAACTAAACAAATGAATTAGTCACTATTGTTAAAATTAAGTGGTGAAGTTAAAAACACAATATTTAGTAGTAGAATAGAAGGAGAAAGTTAAAGAAAATTAAAATACTTTAAGTACGAGTACATAAACATTCATTTAAGTACAATACTTTAATTCCACATCAGCTAAATGTTCACAGGAGCACAAAGTTCCTTGTAGCTCTCAAAGTGCACCAGATGATGCATTTCACTTTCACATCAACAAAATGTTCCGATGCTCAATGGCCATCCACCACAGCCCCACAAAATCCAGTAGGAAACACTTCCCTCTGAAATGAACAGTAGTGAAATAGAAGTATACGGTAGCATAAAATGGAAAAAAATAGTACCACAAAATTCAAATTATACCTCAACTACCACAACATTAATTTCAGTTACTTTACCTAAATACATAAACTTAGTTCCCACCACTGCTGTTAATTGGATGTTGTCTTCTTTGGAAGGAGCTAGGATAGTTAATCCCCCCCCCCCCCCCCCCTTTCCAATATGTATGCTCCAATATGATAAACTAACTAGATGCTGTCTCCAGGTTCATATTGAAAGGAGAGTGCTATCAACATCTAAGCTCTTTGCAAAAAAGCAAATAAACCTAATGCCCAAAATGTCATGTCCATTGTAATCATGCATGTTTTACATTGGATCCCACAAAGAGGTCTTGAGGTGCTGCGTGCCGATGGTTCCCTGACCTCCAGTGTGCGCACGTTCACCTGCACGTCCGCTTGAAGCGTATGTTTGTGTGCATGAGGCGAGTGCAAGCTGGGCCATATGGAAACACGGGAGAGGCTTTTTGCACCTCTTCGCACCTTCTGGTCTTTCCACTGCTTACATTGCCGTAGGGAAGAAGGGAAAGGGTAGAGGGTAGATAGGAGCTATAGAGAACAAGTAAAGAACTCTAAATGGCTTTCTGATGCATGCTGTGTGCAAGGGCGCTCCAAGGGCGCAGAAGATATTGAGGGGGGGGGGGGGGGGGGGGGGTTGTTAAGGAATAGGAGCACAGAGGGAAATAAACAAACCTTGATATACGGACCAATACACAGGCGCACGCTGAACATACATCCAGCCACATCATATTCATCCATAAATAATAAGCCATGTATTGTTGTGTCATTCTTGAAAGAGGCTGCTCGAATGCGATCCGTAACACACACTGCACGTGGTGTGTTGTGTAAACAGCTTTTGTTTCACACAGTGAATCCAGCATGCTAAATAGCCCTCTGCTGGTGTCTGACAACTTTCTAAATGAAGCTCATTATGTCTTCATTGATTTTTCATATTCCTTCTCGCTGGTAAATACACCCAAGGTGCTCCTCTTACACTCTGCCCTCCCGCCCGCCGCTCCGCCCGGGTTCCCTCTCTCCGCCGTACCGCCGCTGTATCTATTCGTCTGTCCGCCGTTTCTCCGGTTTTGTATCAGCCGCTCCTCGAGCAGCGGCGAACAGCAGACCACTTAAGGGAGCTGAACGGTTTCCAATTAGCAAAACAAATACCTCCGCTCACTCTCACCCTGTCACATAGGGCCTCAGAGAGCCTGGGCGGCCATTACAGACAATTAGAATTTAATAAGCCCAATATGCTCACTGTACTAATGGAGAGGGAGGAGGGAGAGCAAGAGATGTGCCCTCATCATCCCTCCCTCCCTCTCTCCCTCGGTTGCTATATATTTCTTATTGCTCTAAATCCTTGTGGTTGTCCTGGCAGCTTGTTCATATTTGAATAGTGTCGGGGCTTTGGGTAATCTCAGTCCTGTACAGCCCTCTCTCTCTCTCACCGTCTATCTCTCTCTCACCAATATCATTTCTTCACCCTTTTCTTCTCTTGGCCTTTCTTCATACTCACACCCATTACTCCCTGTCCTGCCCTTCTCACTCTTACTATTCATTCAGTTATCCCTCATTTCTCACCTGTCTTGTCTTGCCCCCTCGGTCTCACTCTCTCGCTCTTGAATTTTTTTTTACTTTTGCCATTTCATTCAATTTCATTCATATTCCCTCTATATCTGCTCTCATTTCACTCTGAATCAACTGAACATCTTCTTCTCTAATTCACTTACTTACTCTTTGGCCTCGTCTTTCCACTCTGCCCTACGATCACGGCGTTTTCCATCTTTCATCTTTCTTACAGACTCAACCTACTATATATCTCCTCAGTCTCCGTGTGTCTCTTCTCGGTCCCTTCTCTGTTTTGCCTGTGTAGTGAGAACCTATGAAATGAGGTGATACAAATGGCATTTTATGGGGCTGTGCAGCACAACCAGGCCGAAACACGCCAGGCAATCATAAAAGCCATTGTCTGCTGCTCGTGCCATTTTTAATGTGTTCCATTTGATTTAATGCAAGCGAGAGGTGAGGCAGGAAAAGGAGGTGAAGCCTCGGAGGTGAGGATGAGAGGGAGGGGAGGAGTAAGAAAGGGGATAAAGAGACAAGGTTAGAGAGGAGAAAGAGAGAATAAGAGAAAGACGGGAGAGAGCAGCATCTAGGTCGTAACTGGAGTCCTCACTTCTGGGTTGAATTAATAAGGGACAGCTGGGCTGATATCTAATTTCTACGGAGGAAATGCCATTTAGAGTGAGAATGAAAATGGAATACATGCAGGGAAGCAAGCTGCGGTAGAGGGAGAGACGAACAGAGGGTGAAATATTAAAAAATAAATGCAATATCCCATGCACAAAGTGATTACATTGCCAGAGGGTGACATAGGTGTGAGCATTCTGATGGCTTTTTTTGTGCGTATAAAGCCGTTCATTTAAAACAGGCATATTTACATCCAGATGGGGACCTCGAAGGCCCCCTCCTCCATCCATAAATCTGTCGTTAGTGTACAAGATTGGATGCATGATTCAAATTTCAGCCACTTTTATTTTTCAAAGTCCATTTCTGTCAGTGTGATTGCGGGTGGAGAGGTTGTGCTGTTTGCAGTAGATTGAAGTGCCACAGCAGTTCAATTACACTTGGATGAATAGTCCAAGACTGATGAGTTTCTCTCAACATGCCGCTCTCAGACAAAGAGATCAAAATGAGCCTGATCAAACCTTTGACTGGCCAAAATAAATATGTTTTGTAAGGCAGGCAGACAATTAATACATATACACAAACTAATAGTCCATTCTCATGTTGTTCTTTTCTGTTGCCTCCGACATATAACCCTGCTTCTGTAACAGTTATTAGTAGCGGGGCACAGGAATCCAAAAGCATGAGACAGAGACAGATGGACCAGGTCAGTTCAGTTTACTCAAGTTAAGGCAGGGTCAACACCAGGAGATTAGTCATAAGGCAAACAAATCCAAGAGGCGCAGGCGAAGAATCCGTAGTTGAGAACAGGCAGCTATGGGATAGTAATCAGGAATAACACACAAGACAACCTGGCAGGGATCAAGTGCAAGTGGAAGGGCTTAACTAGTGAGGGACTGATGATGGGATGTGCTGCAGGTGAGATGGGTGAGGGGAAGGAGAGCTGATGCGGGCAAAGTGTGAGGATGTGAAATAACAGGGGAGTTAGCAAACAGGCAGGTGGGGTGAAAACAATCTGATGTGGTGGAATGTGTGACAGCTTCAATGCCTTCATCTTTTGTCTTTGTCTCTTCCCATTATAGTTGTCAGTTTCATTACCTTTGTGATTAGCGTCGACATTGATGATCATGTAATGCTTTGAACTCTTTCAATTTGTCCATTGACTAGCACTTCAGGTGTATATAACTGCATATGAGATTGTTTTCAGATGTGATTCATCCTGACTCATGGCTAATATATGTATTTTCGCAAAAAAAAATCTTTATCTCCGACTGGTTTATCGTTTACACAGAAACGTTTAGAAACCTTGATCCATTATCTGGCACACAGTGGTACATAAGGCAAAGTTATGGACCAGGGATCATTTGAGTAATTGCTGAACCATGAATGTAATTTACACAAATGTAAAGAAATTGATGAGGAATAGGTTTAAGAATAACATGTTTGATACATAGTCATTTAAATCACGCTAAAATCCCAACTATTACCCCAAAAGCCTATGTTAGGACCGTTGCTTTCACATTACAAATTAACCACTCCAAGAGTCTGCTTGGAGGTGGACCACCTTCTCAAGCGGTCTGGGTCCGGTTGCCGAGTCCGCATCAGAGCTCATTTGCACACCAACCCAAAAGAACCGTACTACTATGGCTTCATTTTCACCAAACAGGTTGTCTGTGAAAGAACCCTTTACATGGGTGCAAGCCACAGGGGTGGCAGTGGTGTGGGAAGGCACCGTGAAGTTAAATATCAGACAAGCAGCAGCATTTCAGACTTGCAGTAGCTCTTTGGGCGATGACGAGGACCACCAACATTAGGAAGGGTGTATGTAATGTCTTGTTCGGGGCACAGGGACTGTGTATGCGGCTTGGACAAACTATAAGCGACCATCGACGACCACTTCCTGAGTTTAACACAGAAACATGTTCAGATCGACTTCAGATGGACATGGGATGCAGTTTTCTATAAACACAGTCAAGCTTTGCATTAACATCTACATAACTCATTGTTACTGATATGTTAATGACATTTAATGCATTTTCCCCACCCAACATTTTCCCCTGCCTAGTTAAGACCTACACTGCTGATATTGAAGGGTCATGATGCAGAGATTAGTCCTGTAATGCTACTTGTCAAACAGCTGTAGGTTCGTGGTTGATCTGGTTTGGCTCACATGACCACAGTGATCAGTGCTTTTGGCAAACCCTTGTCTCTCAGCCTAATAGCTATATACACCCTGAGAGCAGTGCTGTGATTGTCAATGAGCACTTCAGCTTCCAAGCACCATGGGATAATTAGCTCGCTTCCCCTACCCTGCCAGACTTGGCAAAACCCCCCTGGTTTCTTTCTCTCATGTTTTATATACTTTCTACTTTGTGAGTGTGCTGAGAAAAGAAGCATTTTATTTTTTTAAAGATTTTCTTCAAATATGTTAGATGACAAAATTGATTATTGTTGTAAATCAACAATTACATGAGGCTATTAATGAACTATCATGTGTGCTTTGATAGGATGTTTCAACTAATTGGGCTTGATAAAACCCTACTCAGTATCCCCAGGAATAAGGTCCCTATCAGATGATTCTGCATCCCACGAGTTATGTCCAGTGTTCGGTGGCAATGCTAGAGGTAGTGTGTCCTTTGTGTAGCAAGGTAGACAACACAAGTGTGGAGTTCAGTGTGGTGGATAGACACGTCAGACTTTCATGCTGAAGGCAGAGTCCATGAAGAGTTATTTATGTGACTGTACCAGAAACCCCAATGTTTCCCCAAACAATAACCAAGTGGTTTCACTGATGATACCTAACCTATAGTTTATTTGGCATCATAGTGATCTAATCTAACGTTAACCAAACTGCATTTGCCATGCACAGGTATTGTAGAACACAATCATTTATATATTTTTTACAAAAAATAAAGTTAGATAGCACTTCATAATAAGTACACACTATGTAGCATTAGTAAAGCATGAAAAAACACGGAATTCATCATTTATAAAGCATTGTTTCAACGTGAACACACATTAGTAACTCATCAGTATCCAAATTCATAAACACAATTATACATGTTTCATACTTGATTAAAAAGCTTGGGTTTTCATACTTTATAAATTATGGATTCCCCATTTGTAAATTAAGTATTAAGTACTTATATATGATTAATAAGATCATTTGTAAAGTGTTAGTAATTCATGATTAATTCAGGTAGTTACTAGTTAGTTACATATTAGTTAAGTATGTTCTGTGACCTAATCCTGTCATGAGAATAATTCCTTAACATATGGAATATGTTGCTTAAATACTTAGCTAGGGGGTTTCCTCAAACATTGTTCAATCTGGGGATGTCAAAACAAAGCTTTCTCACTAGCTTGACTGTTTAAATGTACTCACTTTACCTTACCTTACCTTTGATGCGTCTCTCGGAAACAAGCCCAAGTAATTTGCTGTCAGAAAATGTGTTTGGCAGAGACTGAGTAGTATATGAGTGATTTATTGTGTGTTAAAATAACAGTTCTGCAGTCAAAGATCTGCTTAGCTGCTGATGTAAGCTTTTTTTCTCCCTCTCACCCTCCTTTAATCACTGGAGGTAAATCAAACAGAGAAAGAAAGGACTAATTTAAACCTGCTTGAAGAGTGTGGGTCCCCATGGGGACTTAATAAGGTGGAGTGTGTTGCTATGATGAGAGTGTAAGAGCGGATTAATCTTTTTTTTTAAAGATTGTGAAATAAAAACCAAAACTTGGAGGAAGAAGATTCATATAAGGAAGTGCTGTTTATTAGCAATGGTCACAGGCTACAGAAAACCAGAGAGTCAGCCAACTCAACCACACAAACTGTACGCACACACACCACAGTGCTTAACATGCCTGAGGTGCAACTGTGATTATAATTTCTGGTCGCCAAACTAGATTGATTCAAGTGGTGTTTCCTAATTATGCCCAAGGCCATTTTTTTATACATCAGATTGTATTTAACTTGTTTGGCAACTCACAAGGGCTTGTAGGTCAATGTTTAGACACAGACATGGCTTGCACCGTTTTCTCAATGAGAAGATTGGTTATTAGGGATAAACAACATGGTCCATGAGTCCCGATACTGACCTTGTTAGCCAGATGATATACATTCACATTACAACATGACTTTGTTTCTTGTCTGAAATTAGGATATTGAAACAATAACAAAGTTATTACTGTTTATTATTTGGGAAACAACAATGTGTTTTTTTTCTTTTTACATTTGACTTAAAACTACAATGTGTGAACCTTATGGTGGCTCTAGAGGAAAAGTCAAGGGATCACCAAAGTCAGTGGAATACATTGTCCTAGAACAATTAATATTTGTACAAAAATGCATGACAAACATACCAAAATGTTGGCAGATATTAAAATATTTCACTTGAATTCAAATGTTTGACCTGCCAGTGGTAGCAGCGGAAAAGTCAAGGGATAACCAATCCCATTTGCATTCATTCTTGGGGAAGCCTGAATGTCTTCATAAAATATCCGAACATTTTATGACACGTATATACTTTATATTGACAGCCACCCTTGGCTTAGATATCCGAAACTGTAACGGGGGAGGAAAGAATTGGTTTGCTGGATCAAGTTTTTAGAAGTGCAAAGTCGCCTGACAGTGGACTGCAAGTGCACATGGGTATTTTTTTTTGTTCTGTACAGTTCTGCAGCAGTGTGTCTGGAGTTGAACTCGCCCCTACAGGCCTTTTCACATACCCTGCCACAAGTCTGATGTGCTCTTTGCAGGTTTTCCACTGTCCCTTTTCTGCGGAGAAAGAAAAGTCCACCCCCCCCCCCTTGTGAGGGGAAGATAACGCGTGACTGCTACCTCAGCTGAACTTCTGAGTTCGGAAAATGGGTGCAATTTCAATAGACAGAGGCTCTGACGTCACATATACATATATACATACTGTATATATTTAAAGAATATGCATTCCTCTCTGTGCCTTTGCAACTATTGTACTTTGTTTCAAAATACTGTAATTACACCGTTTCCTTTAAACGGTCACTTACTCTTCTTATCCTGTCAGGATAGATGAATGAGTCACTGTTCAGACTTATGCTCCTTAGAGATTAAATGATTAATTTTTCTCCATTCAATGATTCATTTATGTGGAGGTTGAAAGCATCCACGTCTGTGATCCACAATAGTCGAAAAACCCAAATAGCTACATCAAACAGCGATCGCATATGCATGAATTTACACTCTCGTCCCATTCTTCAAAGCAAGAATATGAACATTATTGAACTATTTGCTATGATCCCTGTTTACAAAGCTAGCGGAAGATGAAAGTGTCCTGTGTTCATATGTGATAGCGAGCAGATACAGGGAGAAATGCAATGGAGTAGAAAAGAGGAGGGGATAAACAAGCTTTTCTTGAAAACAAGAAAACACAAAACAGCGGAAACAAAAGAAAGACAATCGGAGGAGACAGGGAGATACTTTGACTCAGTGCAGAAATGCACCGCCGCCCCACTCTTACAGCCCTCCGCAATCATTTTCAACATATTAAATTTGGATTAACAACAATAGCTGAATTAAAATACTAGGTGCCAAGGAAATTATTTTCAACTCACTAATGAAATTCATGAAATAATGCCTGCCGCGATTCCCACCTCGAGGTAGATTCACTGTTTCACACACACACACACACACACACACAAACCTAAAGGGGTTGATTAGGAAGTAATAATGGCGGTGCTGTCGTGTCATTCATCACTGTATGAAAGCAGAGAGGTGTTGCATTTTTTACCTGCAGTGTCTATGATTAAATATGGAAATGTGGGTGTAGCTTCGTAGGTGTAAATAGATTATATACAACAATTTGCCATGTTTAGGTTAGGCCAATGGCCTCGACGTACACACAAACAGACCACGAGGGAACCACGACATTGACATTGTCTCAACAGGAGGGAATGAAGGCAATGCTCTTGAGGTAACTACAGCAACAAGGGCAGAGCAAGCACTTATGTGTCTGTGTGTGCGTGCGTGTGTGTGTGCGTGTGTGTGTGTGTGTGTGTGTGTGTGTGTGTGTGTGTGTGTGTGTCAGACCTACATGCAAATAAAGTATCAAGAATTCAAACCCTTTCAATACAAGGTAATGGGGCATAATCCACATTTAAATCACATATATTCATACCAACCTAATACAAATTAATTGAATGAATCCACGGCGGTGCCTCTGCCTCTCCCTCTCTCCCTGAGATGAGCCCTCGCTTGGCTACCTCATACTGTGATGTGCTGAATTATTTCATGAACTGCCGGCTTCTCTACAGAGCAGAGCGTTCACTGTAACGTTGTGAAACGTTAGGACACCTCTCCATGCGCACTCTTCTCCCCCCAGTCTCAGTCGGGCCCCGCAGGCCGGCGCCGTGATCGCATGAGACAGCGCGCGGCTGCATGTGCACGCATGCGTGTGCGGTCATGGAATATGTATGTGTGCATACTTATCAGTTTATGTTTGTGTATCTCATGCTGGGAATGAGTGTGTTTATACGTAGATACAAGTTCATGTCTGCTGTGTGTGACCTTATATATGTGTGTGTGTGGGTGTCCAATTGCGGTGTGACGGTAATCCCTGTGCATTCGCCAGCCAGTTCCAACAGAGGAAACCTAAATCAGGCTGACACGCTCCTGGCACACCCTGCACCACTGGCAAATTATTCTTGACAGTATCAAATGCATCCCGTTGGGTGTTCGACAGTAGTCCAGTTCCCCTGACCTCCTCCTCCGGTGCAAAGTCTAGAGCAGAGAGAGAGCATTATATTGGAAAGAGAATGGATTAATATTGAAATGGGACTGGTAGGAAGTATGATTATTTCTCATTCCTTCCATATAAAAAAATAAGATAAAAGTAATTACTGTTTGACTGAAATTATCTAAACTTCACCAAGTGTGTAGGACAACGCGGATTGAAAAGCAGAGGGCGAATGGAAGTTTTGGGGAAAATATTTGTAAGAATATTTGTAAAAATTTGATCCAAAAAAAGGAACATGACTTTGCTATTAGGCTCACTAAATGACATGTTTGCAGTTTGAGATCTTTTGTTCTATTAGTGCACCTCCGTAAGACAGATGTCCTCCATGACTGTATTGGTGCATCAGACCTTCAGATTCAGGATATGCTGCAGTTCAAGAGCCTGACTCTCTCTCTCTCTCTCTCTCTCTCTCTCTCTCTCTCTCTCTCTCTCTCTCTCTCTTAAAATGTGATCACTTAAGTCCAACAAAGAAGGCAGCAGTGTGTCTGCCAAAAAATGCTTCCTGATTGCAAATGAGCTCGCTGGATTGCAAAGGAGTCCCAGTAGATTTGCAACTCACTGCAATACCATTATCCTCAAAGTCAGCATCATGATGAGCAAGGAATGAACTGGCTCAGTTCAACGTGGATGCACAGTACCGTTGGCAACTCAATCAAACTCAAAACGAAATAGTATTTGTTTTAATTGTTAGTTCACTGTGAGCTCGGTGCAGTGTGAGATGCTTCCGTATGCCAGTGAGTGTGACCGTGCCCTGGAACCTGCTCCCGAGGTCGCTGTTGCAAAAACAAACCAAACAGTTTTCAGTCAGCCTACCTAATTAAATGATGGTGAATGCAACACTTGTCACGCCAGTGAAGCGAAAAAGAAATATGAGCTGACATATGACACATGGTTCAACATTTGCCTTCAGTCTGACACAAACCCCTGACCCTCACGTAATATGAATAGTATGTGTGGATAAGCAGGTAAATGTCATCATGGCAGTCAGAAGGTCAGAGATGTTGTTTCAAGACAGATCAACCGGAATATAGAATTCAGTCAGTCATAAAGGATCCCTACAAAACACATGCTCGACTATATGCATATCCACTTACACATGCTGATGTGTTCTATGTTTTGACCTTCATTGGCTAGAACATAATAGTTAAACTGTGAAGGGAGCTTTTCATAAAAACATTGTTGGAGTTTGAGGTTGTTTTTTAAATTGTGGTTGTTATTCTAAGTGTGTGTTTAATTTCCCCTCTTCTTTCCACCCATGCTGCTCTGCTTTCACACTTGTTTATCGTCGTACTAATTTGTGGTACGTTGGCATACTAATCCAAGTGCAGTCGTTTACCACAGTTGCCAAGGGACAAAGGAAGGAAAAGGGTGAACCATGTGTTGCTGGGCTTGGGCGTTACCATCTGCCCATACGTCAGGGAGCCATTTCAATTTCAGCTACCGATGTTTAACAAAGTGTGCCCTGAGTAATGATGTGAGGCCCGCCACAGGGTTGCACAACTTGACACCTGGGCATTGCACTTGCCATTTTCACACAACACTTACACTCATGCACATTCCATGCACTTTGTCTTACTTTGGTATTTTGTTATGCTGCTGTCTCAATGTAGATATTCATTCATCCATTCATCCTCATTTATTGCACTGCGTTAACTGTTAAATGTGTATTGTTAAATGTTAAATGTATGCACCTTCCCGCCAGGACAAATTCCTTGTATGTGTAAGCATACATGGCAATAAATGGTTCTGATTCTGATTCTGAAAGTGTGGCTCGACAGGACCACCTTTTTAGAAAACCAACCTGCAACTCTAAAGTTGGGACGAGCTTGATTTTATTCGGCATTCCAATGGGGGGCATGTTACATAACCTAAAAGCCCCTTAACACTTAGTTTCAAATCGTATTTTTGCATGAATATTAAATTATAACATAACCAAAAGCAGTCTTAAATATAAAATTCTCAGTCAATCTGCTTCATCTAGACTGTGTGGGGTTGATATGATCAGATAATAATTAAAGTGGCCCGGCAAAATAAGCAAATGACCTCACAAGATGTATCCAGATTCTCAATCAAATGTTCCGAAATTATGATTTGTGAATGGCAATTTGTGTCATCACCTTTTTCAACTGAGCACCACCCCTTCTTCTAACCGAGGAGCAGAGCACAGACCAGAAAAACACAAAAAAATGATATCTCTAATGTGGAATTACCAAAGCTGTAATGGCACCTTTCCCTGCAGAAAACTGTGTGTTATGGTATAACCCCATTGCTTATCGTTAGATGCTGGTTGGGTAACTGGTTAGAGGTCCTGCAAAGAAGTGCACTGAATACTAGGCTCAACCTGACTCCTTGGCTTTCTAATTTACAATGCAATATTGGTATGTAGTACATATACTTGTAATACACATTTGGATAGTTGTACATAAACATGCAGATGAATGTATACAGTGGATAGAGATCCTTGGCAGAAATAGTTTTGAACAACAATTTGTTTTGAGGCAAAGAAGCAATGGTACTAGATCCATATAAAGGAATAGTTAGACGTTTATGAAATACATTTCTTGACAAAATATAAAAGAGAGGATCAATACCACCCTAATTCTTTAAAGGTTGCAACATTCAGCAGCCAGTTTGTGTGGGATGCGTTCAAAATTAGAGTTTAAAGTGAACAACTAATCCATAAACAAAATAATGATTGAAAGGAGATACTAAAAACTCACCGGTTGGTTTAATAAAGCTATATCTCAAATGGTAACAGTTAGCTAGATACAACTAGCAGTATATGTTAGTAAGTTAGGTGTCAGCAGTACATTTTAGTAAGTTCTAAAATGGCTTCGGCTACAATCTTCTGGTAATATCAAGACAATATCATGAAATACACAATATATATTCACTCCAGTAATATAATCAAAACCTACATGAAAGCATGTGGCTCAGACAGTGCGTACGTGTGGGCTACATGTGTGATGGGAGAATGCACTGCCCATGCAGAAGTTTGTTTCCTATGCAATGGGATGCTGGCTAATCATCTGTATGCAATAGACGAGTGTGCTGCTGAATACAGTGCATGTTTACAATTGAATTAAATGGGCATACTTTTGGCCCTGCGGTAGACTGGTGACCTGTCCAGGTGAACCCTGCCTTCGCCCAATGTCAGCTGGGATCGGCTCCAGCGCCCCGCGACCCTAAATAGGATAAGCGGTTCGGATAATGGATGGATGGATGAATGAGCATACTTTTGAGAAAGACCGTGCCATAACTAGATGTATTTGTGTATTCCCCCAAACAATTAGTTTACTATTAAACGGTTAGTTTCCTATAAGAAAATTGTGCAAAATCTGCACTTCCAGATCCAAAATTAAATTGGATTTTATGATCCTTTGCAACCATATACAACATCTACTGGGTTATAACAATGATATTGCATACTTTGACTGCAGATTCTTCAAGATGGCAGAAGGTCCCCTGAAATAGCATGAAATCCAATAGCAAAATCAGACATCAACCTCCATCAATCTTGAACTACTGAATCCAACAAACAAAGACAAATTATGTCTTCCTGTCACTGATATAGTCGACTAAACTCGTGGATCTTTGACTTTTGGCCACTTTGGTCTGAACTCTAATCCCTTTAGACAAGAAAGTCTAACTTAATTCTTCTTCTGCCAAAATACTGTGCTTCCTTAACCCGGCCATGAGATGATTATCTAAAGGTCAGCGTTCTCTCTTCTCATCCCTCCTTCCATCATCCCGTGTTTTCCACCAGTTAGCAGAGCGGCATAAAGAGCATGAGCCCCCCTGAACACTGACTGAGTGCCTATCACATCAGCCGTCGGCCTTGTGGAAACAAGAATTCTGCTCGAGAAATGAAGTATGGATTTCTAATTTAGTGGGATGGTTGGAGATGTGGGTCAAAGTTTCATTTATTTCAAGGCGCCTCAGCGCCCATCACGCATTCGATCGCCCTTTAGTTGAGAAATACATATTGGGCCGAGCTTATAATGGATAAGGGGACCCATTGACGGTTGGGGTAGATGAGAGGTTTGCATTATGTATTAACTTCATCCCGTGAATGAATATCTGTGAAGATAATCACAATCTGATGATCGGCATTTCTTTTGTTCCCAATGTGCCCTCTCAAAATGGTTGTTACATAAACTGCGCACTCTCCATCTTTTGTGCAACAGAGAATGGAAAAGAGAGAAAGGAAGAGGGAGAGCAGCACATATCCAGGAAGAGAGCGAGACTGCCAGTTATAGATAGACAAATCTGGTGGGAGATTAAAAGAAGACAATGCTTTTAAAAACAAAAAAGCACAGACTACCCGCTCTGATTGCACAGGCAGTGCACAACTTGCCTGTCAAACTACACCCCTATTCTTTTAAATTCCCATTTTCAGTCCTACCTCGCACATCACAGCTGCATTTGCAGCAGTCACCCTCGACTGTCAGCCATTTTCTCACCGTGGCGCCGAGCAGGCAGACATGTGATCTGCCTGAGAGGAGTTCTCGCACCTGCCTGGTTCAGGAGCGGATGTCAACCTCAAAGACCTTCTTTTTTCTGGTACTAAATTTAGCTCGCTGACATGTGTGAAAGTTTCCATCACCCTCTTAGTCATGGCAGAGTAGAATACTGACCCTTTAACAACAGTGGAGGACATTGCTTTTAGCTGTTTTTGTGATTATGGTGCAGTGGAGAAGTCAACATCCATACTCATCTTTTAAATCAACAATTTGTCCGGTGTCACCGGGTTCAGGTCCTGCTTCACACGGCTCATTCTGCTGTTGTTGAACCAAACAAATTGTTGAAACAGTGATGTAATGAAAAATGAATACATCGGAAATTGCGGAGATTCATTACCTTTGAGAGAGTAGAGAACAAATAAATATCCTGCTAAATTTGGAACTGTTGTACAGTCTTTGTATTGCCTGATTAATAATCATTACAGCCCCTGATAAGAAATCATAACAACATGTGTCAGATGCAAAGGAAGAACAACCCAAACAGTTATTCAAATAAGTAATATATTACAACAATCACAATCACAAAAAATAAATCAAAGCTATAGCAAAAAAAGGGTTCTGATGATGATGTTTGTATTGCAATGTCTTGCATTGCTTTTAGTGTGATATTTTCAGTAATAAACATTATTATGATATTTTTTTTTCTTCCAAAACATAGAAACTTTAAACCTTAATATAGGCAAACTGAAAGGGCATAAAGAGAATATGTCTTTCCTGCAGAGTGTCTCCAACACACACATGCAGCAGACACCTCCAAACCCACAAAGGGAGACATTATCTTGAGGCGATGGATCATGTAAATGGCATTTTGTCTACATTATGAGAATGTGGAAGATGTTTTTCTGCATGACTGAGCCGCTTATCAAGTGAGACTGTCTGTACCACCAACTCAATATATTTCATCTTCAGAGATGAGGCTAGGGAGGCTGGAGAGGGTGAATATTTCTGGATGTTTGTTTGGATGTTTGTGTGCGAGCTTTGTGTGCAGTTTGGGAAATAAAATAACTGTTCCCAACATTATTGGCCTCTGAACTTAAACACAATATGGTCTCCAGCAACTAAACTACACTGCAGGAATGTTGGATGAACTTCTAAAATACTTTTTATTTTATTAACACCAGAAGATAATCAAATCTAAAGGTGGATATAACGAAAATTAAAGGTCACATAACTTTCTTACTTACATTAGTGGTGCAGGTGGTAGTGTCTCCTAAAGGTACTATATATAAAAGATTGCATGCATTTCTATTAGCTCTCAACAGCTCTCAACATGACGAGCTAGTGAAGCACACTCACATGCATTAAAAGCATTTGCGGCCGGACCGTCTATGTAAACAGAACACTGAGATACTCAGATTAAAACACACACACAGTATGGATTAACCACTGTAGTGGCTGATTTCTTTCTTCTGGATCAGCGATTACTGATCTTTAAAAACCTGATGGTATATGAAGTTGTCTATCTCCTATCTGATTCTTGGAGAGACGCCACAGAGAACTCACCCACGGGACAGCCACAGAACACAGAGAGTTTGGATCAGAGTTCACTTCACGTCGATTTATTCACAAATAAATCTGAGTTGAGTCCGGTATCATTACACAACAGTTCCAACCCTGTCTGTCTAATGCAACAAACAGACACATTATTATATTGTAACAAACAGTTTCAGGTACAGCCCCGTGCGCAACCCCCCTAATTTCATATTCCTCGTTACCCACTCTGCTCATGCACAACGACATGTAACGTTAAATGTGCTCTCATGGGATTTTTGCAGCTGTACTTTACGCATAAAACAATCTAAACAGAATACTTAATATTACGCATTATTATAAAACATTTTCCAATTTGACTTGGGCTAGCAGAGCCGGGGATCGAACCACCGATCCTCTGATTGAAGGACGACCCTGCTTAAGCCTCCTTCACTTTCCGTGCCAAACAATAACTGGTTGCTGAGCTCCGCTGCAGAGGAAATGCGCTGCAGAGAGGGCCAGCCCGCCACCCGTTGAGAGGTGTAAAATATGTTCAGTTCATTGGGATTGGTGCTACAAAATAGACTTTGGCAGGCTGCCTGAGTCAAGGTAATTAATGAGAAACACTGCTGCTACATTAATGCTCTGAATCCCGTACATACCATCTTTAATTTAAAGATTAAAAAAAATAAAAAGAATTTAAGGAATCCGATGAAAACATGTTTCTATTTAAACATTCAACAATACAGTAAGAAAAATACACACGTGGGAAATAACCTGTGTAACTAAGAGATTAATAAGAAATAAGGATTGATGATGTGTTTTTTAGGTACTCTTTGGAGGTTTACAACCAAGCCTCTGAAATGTAATAATTAGGGATGCAACGATACCACTTTTTACAAACCGATACGAGTACGAGTATTTTTATTTGTGTACTTGCCGATACCGAGTACCGATACCGATACTTCTTAGATTTGGTCTCCATGAAAGTGCAATTAATTTGGAGGCAGATTTAATTTTATCCTCTGCAGATTATGTCAAGCCTATAGTACAAAATTAACAGAAGGCTATCCCAAGCTTTAAACGTCTTGTGGAAGTCCCTCTAATGTCGGACCATAAAACGCCCCGTGTCCGGGTTCATAATGTAAGCGATAATATTAGGGATCGAGCAATTATATAGGAAGCTGTGTTCCAAGTTATGTTTCCGGTGCTTTTATTGTGGAGGGAGAAACGGAAAGGAAAAGAGGAGTGGAATTGTGGGATATACGTGTGTGAAGGAGATAAAAAAGTGGTTCAAGTTACCCTGCAGCGTGTTTTCATTTTATTAGAATTACAAATATAGACACACAACAGACACTCGGCTACAATAATATCATCCGTAGCCGCACAACAGCGTCTGAATGAGGCCGCTGCCAGCGCTACTTCAGGTGGATCTGCAGCCGTTTGATTCACACCGGCAGGACGGCAGTCATTTTTTACTGTGTGAACGCGACGCACATTACTCTACACACCTTGCTGCAAGAGCCGCAAGAGAGCGACGAAAGAGCCGTATGCGGCTCTGGATCACGGGTTGCCGACCCCTGCCCTAGACGTTGAAGTCAGGTAGGACAACAAATCTTTTTCTCCACAAAGCGCGACCAGTTTGTTGTAGCGAAATACTGTTGAGTGGTATCGGTTCTTGGTATCGGCAATTGAAACCGATACGAGTACGAGTATTTTAACGCAGGATCGGGGCCGATACTGCGTTAAAATACTCGTACTCGTATGCCGTGCATCCCTACTAATAATAACTCATAATCAGAAGTTTCAGTTGAAATCTGTTTTGAGTGACAGTCTAATGAAAGTTTACAACCTGTAGCTACAACCAAAAATAAGATCAGCTGAATAAATAATGGGGTGCTTATTGAATATGTATCTACTTGCAGCTTTCTGACTTTTGGCAAACATTGTTGGTCTTGATTTATGATATAACATAAAGTGTAACTGCTGGATTCTGAATACTCAAAGTAACACGCAATCAGGGAGATTCTTTAGCTCGAGAAGATGTATCATTCTGTCAATGGACTGTGTGCTTTTGCGGTTCTAAAAGACCAACAGTCACTGAATGATATGTCAAAAAATATTTTGAAAATGTCAACCGTTGGAAAAAGCAAAACATTGCAAGAAAGAAAAATCCCTTCCTCTTACCAATTTCACATAATATGAGATGAATGACAAAGTTGTGAAAGATTCCCAATCCACACATGATCGATGTAAGAATACAGAGTTGGTGGTTTGAGGATAACAACTACTGTGCTGTGACTGGATAATATCATTATTATTTTAGTGTTACTATTTAGATTTACATTGAAAGACGGTCTTTGGCTGTTGTTAGGCGGCCATATTGGTTTGGTTTTCAGGCAAGTCGTATTATTAAGTGTCAAGGTTAAGGCTGACCCGAATGCTAAAGTCTAAATCAGTATTTATATGCATGTTGTCGTGCATGACAACAGAACGAGAAAGAATACTGAAATGTGACGATAACGATGACGATAAAGAATTTTCAAAAAGCTAAACTGCACACAAACTGTTCTCAGGACCTCCAGGTCACTAAGTGATTGGACTCGTGCCTGTATAGACTCACAGCAGATGAGACACAACAACGGGGTATCAATCTTGACGATTTATGACGTTTAAGACCCCCGTGAGGACTGAGACGACTAGGTTTTATGACCCCCACAACAGTCCCAAGAAGCAGATAAGACACAGAGACACATCCAATTCTGAATAAAATACTGAGGAAACTGAGTTTTGATGAAAAATAACATGGACCTTAACTGACACAAGCTACACGCATGCCAATCAAATAGTCTCATCTGAATCCGTAATCCCTCTTTATGCTTATAAAACTGCAATGATTGGACTTGAGTGTGAACGTTTGCATGCACCGCTTCACTTAAAAATGGAAATATTATCAAAATAGACGAAAACCCTTGTTTTCACTGCGTATTATCTGCATTATCAAATCCAGCTGACCTCATCCAACCTCCTTCTCACATATGACTCCCCTGCACAAAATGGAGTGCTTATGATTATAGCCAAGATCTATTACTGATAACAATTGTCTAATATACAGAGAGAGCCATTCTGTAAAGCCCAAAGCAAATGATAGGATTCTGTAGAGAATGATTTATCCACACTCTGTTGGCACAGGGGTGGAGCTGTCACTGTTGAGATGCAGGATAAGAATCTGCCTTGTTAAAAAAAAGTCTGTTTTGAGAGTTGTTGTGAAGTGTTGCGCACAAGAAAGTGTGAGATGGAGATGAGCATCTGTGGCTGTTGGGGATGGGCGGGGGCGGCTGAGGTGATGACATGGGGTTTAAGCTGTGAGAGGTGATAAGAGGTTGACAGAAGATAAGAAGAGGGAAATAAGTGTCATATGTAAAACACTAACCTTCAAGAGAAACACTAAAACGTTTACAACAGTAACTATATTAGCACCGTTGTGCGACACAGTAAAGTATAAACTCACACAAAGGACAAGTCAGGATGTAGGGATAGAGGAGCTTAAATTCTAAACCTTTTAATTTCCGAACCTGGACCTTCTCAGCTGTCTCAATCTGTCTATGGAAATACCAAGTTACCATCACAGCCCACTTTTACAAATGTATATGAAATAGATGTCTCATGGAAGTTCTATTGCCACCAGATAGAGAGAATAGTCACACGGCAGCTTTTTGGCTATTTAGTAGTGATGCTAGTAATGGTAGTGCTATAGAGAGAGTATGTTACTAAAGGGAGTAGGTTGTGGTGGATGGATGGTTCAAACCCAGTACTTACACCTAAAAAAACAGGGTTCGAGTCCCACAGGAAGCTTATTGTTACACTTCTTGACATATTATTTGTTATAATATATTTTTTGTTATATTACATATTTAAGTTTTTAGTCCTAATTTGGTTAGGTTGGTTAGGCTGTAACTGTACACATGCAATATGCGTGCCCAGGCCGTGTGCATTACAGGCTACAGACACCTGGATGCTTGTCTCTGTTATGATGTATACACATGAGTACAAATAGTATTATTGATTTGTGAGTGCTGGGTGCTAATAGTGTCTGCCGTATGTTTATAAGGAAATAGAGGTGCAGAGTGGATGTTTTATAAGTGAAAGGGGATCAGAAAACCTTTATGTATTTAGTTAATTTCCTCCAGCAAGGCAGCATAATTATTGTAAAACTACTGGCCCGAATTCCATTACACTTGTTGCAAAGGTTTAGCATGGACCCATTACATTTTGAAGCGGCTCTGAGTGGGATGCATACACAAATAATGTTTAATTTGTGGGGTGCTATTCTAGTTCACATTCAGTATGTGGTTGGTTTAACATTCAAACAAGTACACTGGAGTTTTCAACTGCACAGTTGATCAATGTTTTAATTAGAAGGTCCAGATGTCATCTTTATCTCATTCTTTAGTCTGCAGACAAAGGGTGGTCAAGCAAATACAGTGTGGTATGTAGATGGCAAGATAACAAACTTAATTGATTCATAAAATAACTGCTGCATTCTGCATGTTGTATACCTAATGTATTCATCATGTTTGTGGCTAAACTTACCTATTATTAGTTTGGCAGGAAAACAAACTAATCAAAGGTAAGCCTGCATGTCAAATTGCCTCTACTGTTAAAGGAAACTGGCAGGTATAGGCCAATGTCATGACTTTTAAAACATCCCTTTTGAAAATGCAATCCCACACACTCAAAGTCAGTCTATAACATGTAATGTGCATTAAAAGGCAGAAATGCCCCCAATAAAGGAAAAGAGAAAGGCCGCTGGCTGATGCAGGTTTAAAAACATGAGGTACGAGAAGCACTGAATGTTTTTCATGAAATGTGTATATATATTTCTTGAAATGTATTTATTAATTTAAATGTATTAGAGAAACACAATGTAAGGGAACTGGATTCACTTTACCAAAAAAACGTCTCCACCATAGAAATACATTAGGAGTAGAACGGACATTGAACTGTTTGCTGAGGTAATTTGACGAATTCAAAAGTACATGGCAATTGTCCTTCAGTGGGGCCATAAAGTGTCTCATACATTGTTGTAGCGCTAATCAGATGTCTGAGTAAAAGGGACGGCGGAACATCACGCAGCAGTCAGTTTATATACGCGGTCATACAGAAGTAGGCCTCTACGCTCTTTTCAACAGCAACGATTCTAATAAATAAATTGCAGCCACTCTCACCATCCTGCTATGTTGAATGGAAATGTTCTATCTATCTGACTGCACAAAGCTTTTTTTAGGAAACAAACTGTAAAGAGAAACTGCTAGAGTCAAATGGGGCCTTGGGTAAGGCACATCTTCCTCAAAAGAGTAAAAGTAGTACCCACCAATTCTCCATATGTGTCAACAGGTTTTTGCATTTTCGAGGCTCTACGTCCTGCAACGAGCCTTAAGAGTTTGTCTGGGCATGTTTTAAAGCCTTGAGTTTGGCACTTTGGCCGTTGCCTTCTGTTTTTTTTGCAACCAGTGAACATACTTGCACTACGGAGGAGTGATGTAAAGACGACGTCTACAGCTCTGGTAATGGTACTGACCTGTCAATCACAAAAAAGTCCTGCCCTAAATCATACGCTGGTTTATTGTCTGTTAATTGATTCTGAATGGGACCATCATTTACAAAACAGAGTTTATGCTGCATTGAATACAACTGAGATCATAAACTCATGTTTACAATGTTTACTAATAATTAGGGTTGTTTTTTCCGAGACTTACAGATAACCAGAGGAAAAAAAAAAGTTAAAGACACATTCGCACAAGTTGTACTTTTCAGAACCGGATGTTGCTGTCCGATTTAAAAGATCGACAGTCCACTTACGTATTGCTCTTACTACCAGTGGCCTATAAGCTGCTCTCTTTAAACAATGTTGGGCTGGAGAAACGTGCATGCAGGTTGAAATGTAAGTGTAATGTCAGGTAATGCACTGACTGAAACCAAGTACGAGTAAAAGAGCTATCACTTAGGAGAAGTCTGAAAGCCACCATGCTAATTTATGCAGTGTACAATTCAATGGACTTTTTGCTGCATTCACAGTGTCAGAATAATGTTACTTTAGTGAATAAAAACTACACATCTAAATAGCCAATACATATTTGATTGTACTATGATTGCACAGTTGTCCCTGTGCATACCTGAATGTCTTTATAAATAATTTAGTGTCTATCATTACGAACAGAAAACATGTGGATGGGTATTACAATGACTTCAATGTTGAATTCAACACATAAGGGGACATTCTCTTCTAATTGTAGCCTATTCGTGGGAGCTGGATATTTAAACCTTGGGAATCTGCACACCTCAGACAAGAGCAATATCCTTGCAATGCTCCAATCCATTTTTTCAGACTGCCTCTGGTCACAGAAATTGAGAAAAAAATGACTTGGCCCCACCCGTGTGCACCTGCGACTGGAGCTAGCACATGCATTTATACTTGCGCCAAGATTCACAAAATGCTGGCTGAGTTCGGCCCTCCACAAAATCCATGCTCACCAGTGGGACAAACAGAAACCAAAGATGTTTGGCCTTGTTTTTTTGTAGCAATAAACAATTCAATTACATTTGTCCATGTTTAGTATGGAGATGCACACACAGTTTCCCCCTATAAAATGACCGAAAAGCAGCACTGCTATATCATGAGGCATTCTTAATTATGGGTACAGAATATGGAGGGAAGAGATAGAAATTCATGGAAATATCTGCTAACCTGACTTATTATTGCCAAAGGACTATTATGTTGTGTGAAATCTAGGTGTAAATGTAACTAAGTGAAAATGTTCCAGCACTATTTTAAGTAGAGCATATGTATTTCTGTTCACAGCAATAACACACAAGGACTTTGACAACATGATACGTCAGTTTCTATTTGTCTGTGTATTCTGTTTTAAGTCCATTATAGAAAATGTTTTGCTCAGAAATGCTGAAAATGCAGCAACACAACATGTTGTTGTTGGACTGCTCCCTTACCTTTTGAATAGCGGGGAACATGAGTGGGGAAGTGATTGAATGTTCTGGACATCATTTAAACATCTGGATCCGATTCCAATTTTGACTAATTCTGGTTTAATTTATATGATTGACAGCAAGGCTCCAACCTGGAAATTAAACCTATTTTCAAGTTATTGTTTCAGTGTAATTTTTTTGTTTAGAAGTATCGGCAAGTACTCAAATGTAAGTACGTGTACTTTAACTGATAAAATCTGGTATAGATGCATCTCTATGGATAAAGCGACACCATGAACCAAAATCCTTGTTGAAATTGTCCGGAGGAGAGCAAGTGAACTTTAAGAGCAGAACAGTTTGCACAGTTACATTATGATGTATTAAAGCTCTGTTCAGTAAAATTGACTCTTGGGTGACGGTAAATTTTAGAGCTTTCATGAAGTGTTTAAATGTAATCTTGTACATTTGTGTTTTTGGCGAGAAACTTAAATACACACTTATTCGAAGGAGATGTCAGCACAGAAATATATAATAGATATTGTAATATATTACTGCATGGTTTGAATTCCTAACGCTAGTCCTAAGAAACTAAAAGACACAAGTTGCAACGCTATGCCATCTATCTCAGCCAAGAATGTCTGGATGAGTCCTTCCTTAGTCATGTCATGGAGATGAGCCAAGCCAGAGCCCTCGTTGCCATTGTTTATGTCAGAGCGTGACCCGTTGGGGCCGAAAGGGCCAAGCGGGAGCATTATGCCCCAAGACGGCAGCATAAAAACGTGACTGTTTAGCCGGCCATCAAACGTGACTTTGAGCTACGTCGACACTCGCACACACAGGCGGATGGGAAGAGGAGGCGCTGATCGCAGACAGAGGCGATCAGCTCCTGGTGTGCACCGTCCACGCGAGGAGGAAGAACAGCACACGTGTGGCGAATTAATTGTGCTGCGTTGTTGACGTGAGCTCCTTCTGCACACCACCCTACAGAGGGCCGCACAGCAGGTTGTGGCCAGGTTGTTTTTAACACATTGATGTCAGATCGGTACTCAGAATCGGCCGTGTCACATGTTCATTTATCGGAATCAGTTTTGGGATGGAAAAATGTAGATAGAAACATCTCTAATTTTAACTATGATAGCGTTATATTTTATCTTCAACCAATACATTTTGTAATGAATATCAATGAATCAGACTTTATTTCAGACTCAAGGTCCATATACGACAGGACATTAAATACAATAAATTACGTACAAAAGCACAATAAAAGTACATGTACCAATGCCTTACAAAGAGAGAGCTGTACCAATGTCTCCACAGCTGGGACTGGTAGGGTGGCGTACTAAACCTTAGATTTGATCAAACCAAACAACAGGAAAAGAACATGAACACATCAATGATGCAAGTTAATGCATCCTAAATTAATGGTTAGCGCTCTTATGAGCAGGCCTGTAGAGACCCTGTGAAGTCGGAAGACAAACCGGTCACTGCGATTACTCTGAGCAGCATGCATAGGAATTAATTACAATATAATAAGTGTCCAATTACATCAGTCGTTCCAAATGTTTTTAAAGTTGGCCCTCTTCGGCTTATTTTGGACTCGCAGTTGGGACAAGTTGCGAGCTTAGTGTCGGAGTCAATCATGGTTAAAGACCTCCACACCAAAGACGTGTGCGTGTGTGTTTGTGTGTGTGTCTGCGTACTGTCTGTGCCACTGTGTGCTGAATTGAACCATACTGCGGCAAAAGTGTGACTGACCGGGCGGTCTACGTTCAATAGCGGCTTCCCCCAGAGCATTCAGGGGTTCAGAGCCCCTATAGCCTGTAAAAATTACATTAAGCTGACGCTTTTATCCAAAGCGACTTACATGATATACAGTAGACCGTAGACAACGGTGAGCAATTAGGGTTAAGTGTCTTGCTCAAGGACACAACAACATGGACTGGCTGAGCCGGGGTTTGAACCACCGACCCTGAAAGACAGACTTGCTAACCAGTGAGCCACAGTTGCCCCAAAATCTACTTACAATTTAAAAACAACATGACAGTAAGGAAACCATAAAAGCAGCACCTTAAGTCTAATTGCCAACTGGAGTCAAGATCCTGGAGGTAGGAGACGATACAAAGAATTAGCAGATCAACAAATACTCGGGTGGATCATCTGGTGCCAAGCGCCCCTATTGGCAGAGTTGTGATCTTGTATTCTTACTTTACATCTGACAAGAACCCATTGACCAGCACGTCCTCCTCTTGCTCACATGTCTCTCATTTTAAGTCCCCATTGATATTATTTCTTCATACTTTTTCTGCTTTATTAGTTTCCTCACTCCGCTTCTTTGATTCTGTGGCCGGGGAATGTGGATTTCCAAAAATGGAGGTCAGAAAGAGTGACATCTGGATTTAATACAGATTCATTATTTTGATTGATGGTGCAAAAATCCGCCACTCACTGCAGACATAAGAAGATTCAGATGCATGCTTTATGGTTTATAAAAACCTCAAAGGAAACTTTTAAGTCCCTTTATAGATCTCCCTGGTGCTTTCTCTTGTCTTTCAACTTGATCCTGACAAATGGACCAGAATAGTTTCCCCTGCAAATAAAGTTAGTCAAAAGGCTTTCTGGAATTCGTCCTCCATTTCTTATTGGCTGTCTTGTACTCTGAGACATGATCGATAGGATCAATATTGCAACAGGGATACATTTGGGGCCAAACGGAGAAGCGTGAATGGAATATCAGACACATGTGGGCAGTTCAGGTTGTGCGCTGTTGAGAGATTGTGTGGATGATTTTAGTTTGGGTAAAGACGTTGCTTTGTGTGGCAATCGAGCCGTCATTGGAACAGTGTTTTGCTTCTTTTTTTTTTTTATAAATCAGCATTAGGATTGCATTTGTCAGCTTTGTTTTCTTAATAAATCTTAATACTTTTACCTGTGGGAATGTTGTATATGCAGATAATTGAATCACAACATACCTTATTTGCAGTGGTAAGACTCTCTGGGCGTATCAATACAACACAAACTATTCAGGATGAATGAAAAAGCATACTTTGGGAGTCATGCATATTGTTGAGGGACAGAATAACAGAGTGAGAGTAGTTTTTCACTTGGGAACTATATTAGTTTCACCCTTAGGGCTGACAGTGAGTCATTAAACTTCCTGAATTACATATCATCGGCAGGATATTCTGGACACCTGGAAAAGGGAAAGGAAGAGCACCATACAAAAAAATAATTTCTCATTTGCCATATTTTTTTATCAAGCTGTTCAATTTGCTGGAACAAATTCAGGAGGAGAGTGCATCGGGGCTGATTAGAAGCGGAGGTGATAATTTATACTTTAACTGGAAACATTACTTTTTCCTCTCCCTGGGAAAAAATTGACCTACCCATTAAATTACAAAAGCCACTTTTCACCTTACAGGTACAATCATGGAAATTCGTACAAACGTTGAGCTGTTGCAAAAAAAAGATCATCCAATAACCTTAATATAAGATGGAGTATATTTTCCCTGAATGTAATTTATGTTAATTGGATAATATTTCCTGCAACATACATTTTGAACTCTGCCTGCTCTTGTAAAATATTCAGTATTGTTATATATATGTACACATATATACACACATACACAAGCTGTGTTCACTGTTTACACAATGTACATTCTATTCAGGGACACCCCTATTACTGCTTTGACACACAGCTCTTTTCTAATCTTTAATTCTGTTTTATCTCTGACTCAACATCAATTGGATTCTCACTAATAATAACATTTTCTCTTAATGGCATGTCAACAAAGTATTGTTTATCCGATCAGTACAGAATCCCTTTAAGAAGTCCAGCATTGTAATTGAGAGTTCTTCCAGTCAAGGATATACTTAAGATATACAAGTTGTGTGGCAGTACTGTTCCTCCACACACATACACACACACACATACACACACACACACACACACACACACACACACACAGTGTACTCTGTTTGAGACATAAATATGGCATTGTGTCATGATTCATGATTAAATTCAACAGAAGAAAAAACAGACTTGTGCCATTGTAGAGACACGTTGTGCCAGTGGCAAAGTGATGTCCTTTACATAAAAGCAACAGCTTTCCCTGCCTGCATAAACTCACAGCAGCGAGCCCTGATAAATGATTCATGGAAATGTCTTTCTTTCCATGTGCTATGTGGCTTAGTTACAGAAACCAGGGTTTCTTTGTTGTATTTGTACAGTAGGCTCCCAAATGGTCACTGCACACATGACATACTGTAATTATGCTGCTAGGAATACTGTGCATATGGCTTCCGGATTCTGGCAGTAATGAGGACTTTGCTTGTATTCTATGCTCGTAAAAAAAAAGGACTAAAGGCGGCCAGATTTTCAAGTGTTTTTTTTTTCTTTCGGAAAATGTCACATGATTGATCCCATTTATATCCACGGTACCAGCATGTGCAATAGGTTGTTGACATATCTCAACAGCTTTTGCATCTTCATCCAATTGTGTAGACACATGCATTGTCTTCAGAGCATGACTCACACTGACTTTGGTGATCCCGTGACTTTCCCTCCAGCGACACAATATGGCAGAATTATTTTAATATTATTTTTAGTAACGAAAATGCTAAACTATTGGATGAATTGCCATAGAATGTGACACAGGTATCAATTATATAAATCAAATGTTTATGTTGTTGAGCACTTTGCTTTATGACCAAATACCTGCAAAGCTAATGGCAGTCTCCTCGGCCTCAGCTTAACTTTGTGTTCAGTGCTAATTAGCTCATGTCAGCATGCGTACATGGTGAACATGGTACACAATATAACTTCCAAACAAGAGCATTGTCATTGACAGCATGTTCAAATGTGAATGTTAGCATTTTAATACCTGTTTTACTTATCATTTCCATTGTTTTGAAAAATTAACAAATTAAAGTCTAAGAAAAGTAAACAGTAAACAAAATCAGTATTTCTAAATCACAAAGGATCTATGTTCATATAATCTCAGAATTAAAGTTCCAGTCTCACACACATATACAAACATTGTTTTCCTGAGAGCAAAGTGCACCTTGTGTGACACCCTGGCAGGAGACAACATAGCTCCAATCGCTTAAAGCAACGCTGTAGGTGGCTGTCTTCTGCTAAATCCTGTGACTGAGTCCCCTCACATGGCCTGAAACAACCACACGCATGCATATACGTGCATGCATGCGCACGCCCACGTGCTCATACCTCCAATGTCACAAGTGCAGAGCAGGGCGCCCCAGGCGCTAAAAGGGGGAGCTCGGGGCCATCGATGAGCAACAGAGCACAACGGACAGAGAGGGAGGGAGAGAGGGGAAGAGAGGGAGGGAGAGAGGGGGAGAGAGAGGGGGAGAGAGAGAGAGAGAGAGAGAGAGAGGGGGAGAGAGAGAGAGGGGGAGAGAGAGAGAGAGAGAGAGAGAGAGAGAGAGAGACAGAGAGAGAATAAGGGGCAGCGCTCTGAGCCACAGTGCAGTCACAAGCGACGAGTGATGAGAGAGGACAAGGTCACAGATCATAGACAAGGGAGATATGGGCAGTCATGTATGGCAACATACCTCCTCAGCACCGCTCCCCCAGCCAGCACTTCACAGGGAGGCGAGCACGGAACCCGATGACGAACACCTGTGGGTATGCTCACGGCCCTTTTTTTTATCAAAAGTTTGAGCACACACCCAGAAGACACAACCATCCCACACACAGTTAAAGAGTTTGATTTATTTATCTATTTCTGCTCAGGGCACAGAGACCTTTGTTGATATAACATGCTAATTTATGCGTGTAAATATTAAAACAATTCTGGCTTTTGTTAGCTTATCGCCTCAAATGCGATGCCTATTTTTCTTTTCTCAGAGCGCTGATTTCAGATCCGTCTTAACCTTACCAGCGCCCCTGACAGTCAACAGTAATGCACAGGAGCTGACCTGAGAACAGTGCCTGGAGGCAGTTTGTTAAGCTTGCTCCCTGGTGAGTGCTTTGCAGACGGGTGTTGCCCAGAGTTGAAGTCTATTAGTTCGAGTTTATTTACAGCCAAATGCCGAGAGACCCGCCTCTGTAATGTTGTTTGGGGGAAAATAAGAGCCAAAATTGAATGAAAAGCATCACACCACATGCATAATTCATGGCTATCATTATCAAGCGCATGCAGACGCACAAATGAGCGCACACATAGAAAAGCACACACTGAACACAGACTCACGAACACAAACAGGCAAAATAACGTACGCACACAGGTCATTATGTGTGCTTATTATAAGGCCTTATCAGTCATTTATCCTCGTGCTGAACTCGGGCCAGTTTTACCAGCATGGGTCCTCTAGGCATAATAATACAACAACAACATCACAGCGAGAGTTGTGGACGACTCATAGCGAGGCAAGTCAGGCAAAGGGAGCAGGGGAAGTGGATGTTTAGTGAATCAAAACTGGCACTAGTGAAGCAAATTGTCTTTGTTTCCTCCAGAGAGGATCCTAATGCGTTTATATGGGTGATCTCACTCGTGAAGTTTGACAAGGAAATGTGTTTATGTGTGTGCATGTATGGACAGAAGAAAGGAGGGTAATGAGAAAGGCGAGATGAAGGCAGAAAATTGGAGTGTGAACGATTGCAGTTTTAGGCTTGAAGGAAAAATACAGAGAGCAAGAGGTGAAATTAGTGTATTTTCTCTTCTGAGCAGAGGCCCTCTCATCTCCCTCTCTCGGGCCCTTTTGACCTTAAACTCTCTTTGATGTACTTCTACCAACCAAAGCTCATAGAGTCCCCGTATGTAAGTACACACATGCTGTCGGTACACAAAATCACACACGGAAACGCATCACTGTAGTTTGAGAACAAATTTACTTTAATACTCGGATAAATGTGTGTGTGTTTGCACACGCATGCCCCACACATAGTTGGGTTACCATTAAGAGTGCTTACTGAAGCAGTACCCTGGTAGGGAGAGAATTCAGCAGGACTCTCCAGTGAATAGTGAGAGATTCTGGTCTCATTCAGCAGACAAATGAAGCGTGAGCAGCCTGAAGGGCACACACACCAACGCTTCATTCCTACTCTGGGCAGACACACTAACTCCTTTGCAAAGCTGGATGTATACACACACACACACACACACAGTGCTCACTGCACTGTGACACTCCGCAAAGGAATAGAGCTGCAGAGCACTTCTTAATTGATATGAGGCAGCCAGCTGTGTTAGCCAGGGCAATGGAGGGCAGAAGAAAAGGCTAGAGCATGGGCCGGACATGATCTAACATGACCCCCCCCCCCACACACACACACAAACACACACACACACTGTACCTGCGAACACTTTGACGGCAAACAGTAGTTGTTAAGTCTTTCAAACTCCACCAAAAAGCGTTCACTGATTGACTGGGAATATACTTCACACTCTACGCACTGGAGAAACAGCTGAGGGAGCGAGCGGAAAGAGGAAACTACAGAAAGGAGGAGGTATTAAAAAGAGATGAGAGATGAAAGTGAATGGAGACGAAGCTCTAATGCTTTTCCTACTTGCCTCCTGAGATCTGTGAGCAAGTGCGCGCGTGAGTGAGTGCGCAAAGAGTATAGAAAGCTCTCTGAGAAAGATGAAGAGCGTTTGTTTGAGACGTGCTCTTGTTATGTAGCGCGCAGAGTTCGCCGGCTTCTCAATCTCGCTGAAACTCCCAGTGCTCTTTCAACCTAATTGAAGCCTGCGCGCTGAGACGCTGTGACGTGTGATTTGATCAAAGGTAAACACGGGGTGAAAGAATGATATGGCGTTTCCAGATCAATTCAATATTGTGGTATTTCTCATCTTTACAAATCCATCGGCGGCGTCAATGTAAATATGAAACTAGCGGGAGGTTCTACTGAATTTGGAGGCAATAAATAAGTCATATGTTTCAGGCTAGGATCTTTTTATACTTTTGATGCATAATGTTTCAAAATGTGCTTTGGATTTGAAATATTAACAGTGAGTGTATCATATTTTACATTGTGAAGAGGCCATTTGGCTGCCTTACAAGAACCAGGTGACCTCCTTGTACTTCTCAGCAAGCATGAATTCACGAACAAACAATAAAAAGAAAAATCTTTCATTTTGGTGGTAGATGTTCAATTAAATTAAATGTGACATTTTTCCATTGATGCATCCTTCAGTTCAGTCGAACCTCTACTGCACGTAGCTTTGGTGGCTACTTCCAGATCAATCCGCAGACCTATAATGACGTCTCATCCTGTCTTGAACTCGGCCGTGTGCTTATGTGTGTGTGCGCGGTGCTTGCAGGTGGAAGCTCAATCAGCCCGTCTGAGTAAGAGAAAGCAAGGGAAGGCATGAGAGGCAGAGACAGAGAGAGCCCCTCGGCTCCAACAAACCTTTATCCTTCATGCTTTATCCTCAAACACTGCCTTTCTCAAAGTTCAAACACCTGGCAGTAATTCTTACATTCTGATTTATTCCTCCTCCATGTTTCCACCTTGGTCTCATCCTCTTTCCTCCCTTGAGTCTTCCTTCTTCCTTCCTTCTTCCTCCATTCCTTTCTGACCACTTTCCCTTTTCCTTTCCCCTTCTTTACCCAAAAGTGTCTTTGTTCACATGCTCAATAACTGAAGTTTTCTCCTTTTGTTTTTTAACTGTAGCCCTCTCTTCTTTTTTCCCTTTTAGGAAACCCAATATTGTGACATCAACTTTTGAATCGGGTCTAAATCCCAGAAGCTCAACCTCTTATTGCCTTCCTTTTTGTATTTCTTCTCCAGATTTATTTTTCATCTAAAGTTAGCAGCTGCTAATCAAGATGAAGCAGTTTGAGTGGGAGACCAATGCACAATGCACACACACACACACACATAAGCATGCACACACACAGACATGCTGACATAAACACACACACACACACACACACACACACATATGATAAAGGAACAAGAGGCAGGGCCTTGGGGTTGCCTGGAGCAGTTTCCCAATCAACGCCACTTGGGAGAAGAAGAGAGACCTTCAGTGTCTACAGTGGGAACTCTGAGTGGGCTTCAGACAAACACACACACGCACACACAAAGAGACACATACCTCAACATCTACAAATAGACTTTTCCACTGAAGAACACATTTAAAACCGTGTGACATCTGAGGGCGCCTCTGATCAAACAGGCGACAGTCTGAAGTGACTCATGCACATTCATACACATGGAACAGCCTCCATATCCCATATCCCTAAAAGACCGCGCTCACGGTACATTTGCCAGTTAACTGCATACTACTCCAGTAATGAAATCAATCCTTGTCATCACCATTTATGTTTCAAAGTTAAGTACTCAATTCGATTCTCAATACTGATTCTCCAGTTCAGGGAAAGGATTGCTACGACAAACAGTGATTAAAAGTGTGACAGCGATGCTTTTGGATTTGAGGTCCAGTATTTTCCTGATAAGGCAGACAATTTATCAAATATTGAGTGTTGGATGCTTATTATGGGTAAATGAAAAGTTGTATTACAGAAATTGAAAATTAATCTTTTTAATAATCTATCAATTAGTCGTTAGATTAATACATTTCAAAAATAATCATAAGGCGCAGCCCTTTATTCAACAAATGGCTAGACAAGCTAATAATGCTGCAGAAGGTCCAGACCTCATTGGCATGTGAGACGGGACTAAATATGCTGACATTTTCAGACCCTTTACAACATTGTCTTGTTAGTTCAGTATATTTGATTGATTTAAAAGTAACAGTATATTTACTTAGCCTCAGCATATCCTCAACTTATAATGGACTCCTCACTGAGGCCCCCAATGCATAGTGCACATATGATCGAGGTACATTTTTGCAGATAAACTAGAACTTCACACACGCAGACAGTAAATATATATGCTAATGATGAATCGGGGTACAGTGCGACAGAATACAGACTTATTCATTATAGGAATCCAAGCAGCATGTAATGCAGTATTGTTGCAAGTGCAGAGGCAGATGGCGAGTGTGCTGGGGTTCAGTGGAGCATTGCACCATGAGGTAGTTATACTGAGTCGGATCAGATGGAAAAATAAATCATGAGCAATAAGGAGCATGGACTAAATTCCCAAGGGGAAAATGGTGTAACATTCGTTTTGCAGAATGTGCAAACAATGCCACTTCATAATGATTGAGTGGGAGAAACTCTCAAAGTAATGGTGCACTATAGAAGTTCACTCTTTTGAGGAGAAGTGTGGCAGGAGTTGATGAGGACATCAGAGAAGGTGGAACCCATTGGAGGGGGGATCAGTTCCTCCAAGACTGGATGTGCTGTGACAAATGTGCATTTCAACCCAGTGGTAGAAGAGCCTGTCTCAAGTCAAAGCAAAGCAGCAAACAGCAAAGAAGAGCAGATGAGCAGTCTTTTGGAGGAACGAGAGAGAAACTAAATAAGAAAACACTTTGGTCATGTAAAATGTACATCCAATGTTTGATTTGTACATTTAAGGAATAGTTTGACATTTTGGGAAACACACCGATTTTCTTTCTTGCCAAGAGCTAACAGCCAGAGAGCTTAGTTTAGCACAAAGCCTGGAAGCAGGGGAACACAGCGAGCCTTGTGTTGTCTGTGAGTAATCTGTACATGAAAATGAAAGTTTAAAATGTTTTGGTAGATCCCAGTAAAGGTATGTTCACAAACCAAAGGCAGATTTTCAACTTGAGCAACTTGCTTGAATACATCCGCTGGAGTGTTTTTTAGAGACTTCTAAAAAAGTCACAAATATTAACCCTTAATAGCCGAGGGGAGCTTACCTCCATACAAACTGTATCAGCTGTTTATATCCGTCATCAACCATGATCCTAATGACAGCTATTGCTGCATTGTACCAAGTGAGTACATAACAGATGAGATGGCCTTATTGTCTCTGTCGGTTGCACAGGCGGTGAAAATGAACCAGTCCTCCTTTTTCGGATTCTCTGTGACGTCAGTGGAGTCTCAATGCTACGCCAAACAGTGGCAGGGGAGTCTTTTCAGTGAGTTCTAGCATTTTGAGTTTTTCCACATCGCCGGCACAAATTAGCGTCTATTTCTGTCTTTGCATTGGCTTTGTTTGTAACTGCGCCGCATGAAAAATCCACTTACCGTTTGTTCTGGATACACCTCAGGGGTTTCCAGGCAACCAGAAGACTTGTGGCCAAGTAAGGGGTCCTGCAGACAATCCCCAGCACAATGGTGGCATGACACTTTTTGTATGGATAAAAAAGAAACAGTAGTAACATGCCATTTAGTGAGCTTTAGAGGTGCTGCCTTTCACATATGCATTTCATGGCAATCTATGCAATCACTTTTGAGCTATTTCAGTCTGGATCAAAGTGGTGAACACTCGAGTCGCAGCACAGCTTCGCCTTCTGAGTTTGTTCAAACTGAAGCACTGCTGTAGAAGCCACTGTATGGGCTTTCTGAGTGCAAAAGTCTGACCTTTAAATACCGTGTCCCCATTAGGCCAATCGATATGATTTTTCAAACGTCAGATCAGAGTATGAAGATGCATCACTCCTCCAACTTTCATCAAAATTAGAGCAGAGTGAGATATCTCCGGAGATGTCAAACATGACGGACGAGCATCCAGCTTCATCCATTGTGCCCTCCGATGTGAGAACAGTGAGACAAAGCAATTTCAATCTTTTGTGTCCTATAGTATCGGACAATAAATCACGTCAAAGTAAAAACACTTGTCTTTGAGTACTCGAAAAACAGGTATGCTGGTACTTGGATCCATGACTGGAGAAAAAACACCTTTTACCACCAAACTGCTGTCAGCAGCACGGTGGGTAGCTGTAACCGCCGTTTGAGAGCAGTGCAGAGCAGCAACCATGAGCTAACCAGTGTTGCACGCCCACTAATATTCACTAACATGCACTAAAAGCATGTACGGCCGGCATGGCTATGTCATCAAATCAAGGAGAATCTTGGGTAACAACACACAGAGAGAGAGAGACGTCATTCTCTGTTATATACTGTTATAATATTGTAACAGAGAAAATAGTGGTTTGTTGCTATTCGAGCTGTGCAAGAACATCGATACAGCTTACAGCTGATATTTTTTTTACGTAATAGTGTATGTATATCCATGCGCCTAGTATCAATAAATACAATACAATAGATTTAACAAGGACAATTTGGGGAGATTTGAAGTTTTTAAATCTGTGTTTTTGTTGAACGTTGCTGAAAGGTGCTCTCGGACTGTCACATGTTCCGGCGGATCTCACAACATGGCGCCACGGAAACAAACAAGAAGCGAGTATTGCGAAAAACATAAGAGCAGTTCAGTTTTCAGATCCGACGTTCGGTTGCACTCTTCAAACAACAAATTGGGGAGTAGTGACTTGGATAAAAAAAAAAGTGCTGTTTGCCGTCAATTATTCAGGAAACACAACCAACTTGCGGTATAAGACGGCACGCAGCTGAATTAGTGGCACAGCAACCTCAGCGGAAACCAGCAGACTCGAGGCAAACTTCACCGGATACCACCACTAACAAGTTCGGGCAAAGAAGACACCCTTTTTTTGCACATTTCATTTGCAAAGATTTGCGGCCCAATAGTGTGTTTGAAAACCCCGGCTTCAGGCATATGGTGAACACTATAGATGGTGAACACACCATGTGATCCCGACTCGCCGACACATGACGGATGTAGCTGTACCCAGGATCTACGAAGAGGTGAAGAAACATGTCAAAACATTGCTCATTCCTGCAGAGACAGTGTGATGGATGGACGTCTGCAGACAGTGAGTCGTTTGTCACGGTCGCGTCACGCCACATCTCTGAGTTTCCTGTGGTTTGCAGACGCAGACGATGCACAAGAGCCACACAGGCAGTGACATCGCAGCGTTACTGAAACCTGCACTGAAGGGATGGGACACCAATGGGAAGGCGTAGTGAGAGACAACTTACTGATGTTTATAGCATCTACATGCAAGTTAATGGTCAGCATAAGAAACAAATTTGGGATGCATTTTATGTTTAAATACATTAGTGGGAAAAATATAGAAGAAACCCCTTTATTAGTCCCACACTGGGGAAATTTATCCTCTGCATTTGACCCATCCTTTTTTTTTTTTAAGGAGCAGTGGGCAGCCTCGTGAAGCGCCCGGGGAGCAACTGGGGGTTAAGTGTCTTGCTCAGGGACACAACGACATGGACTGGCTGAGGCGGGGTTTGAACCCCGGTCCTCTGGTTGAAAGACTGACTTGCTAACCACTGAGCCACAGTCGCCCATCCAAGCACAAGGTAGCCGGTTCGATCCCCAGTCTCCCAATAGTTTCCATGTCGCAGTGTCCTTGAGCAAGACACAGAACCCCCAGCTGGTCCCCGGGCGCTTCACAGCAGCCCACTGCTCCCTAGTATGGGTTAAATGCAGAGACCACATTTCCTGTATGTATGTAAATATGTAATATTACAAACGGATATGAATGAAAAAGAAGTTTTGATGCAATTGTCTGCTGAGTTATATACGCATGTACGTACAAAGCTTGTTTAATGTGTGTGTCGACTTCTCTGAGCCTCTGCACATCCTTGTACTTCCATGCTATTTTACTTTCTACCTGGAATGTGGATTTTCACTGAACCGCATCCTGCTGATGGAGGCCCGTTTGACGGATTTCACCAAAACAGTGACACTATAATTCTTTCACACACACACACACACACGTATAACCTAAATCAGCATGCTTTCCATCTTTGTCCTCTAATATACCCTCACGCATGATCCTTTTTGACTTTGGATCTTACAATCTCACTACATTCATTTATTGTATTTCTGGAAAAGAAAAAAAAAAACAAATAAGGGAAAGGCTCCTCTTCAGCTGGGATTTCAGGATGGATTTGAAGTCTTAGCCAGTGGAAATCCTACTGTAAAATTATGCTAATCTCTCTCCGAGAAAGTAGAGAAGCTTGATCCAAAAAAGTGCATTACATTATTTCTTTTTTTAGGGGAGATGAAATACCAAGACAGATTCAAACGAAGAGGAAGTTTTTCGCTGAAATTGGATAATGGCATCTCAAAGGGCCAATACACACAAAAGGACGCACTTAAAGTTGAGCAGGAGACACTACCACTTCCTGATTATGGATTTTGGAGATGGGATGATCTTCAGTAAAGTCACAAAGTTTTGTTAAAAAAAAGGCTTTGAAGCGGTTTTCTGTCAAGGCAGAAATATTCAGAGTACCATTCCTCTCTAAGCTTCAATCAATTGAGGCTGCTTGGAGAGATTTCAGACAGATCAGTAGAGTGTGTAGGCGTCCATGTCACAATATGGACTGATGCCATGCTGAAGACTTGTACTTTGTGCTACATCTGCTCTTCTCTCATGCTGAAGTATTGAAGAGAAGCCACACACAGCTGTCAGGAGAGCGCCATGGATTTTCCCAACGACAACAGGTTTTGTGTTTTAAATATCAATTCATGTATTTCTTTCACATAATTGTCCTGCCACTTGTCATAAGTAGACTGCTTTCTACAGCACCAGCGTCCTATCTGTATTCTTTTAGCAGTTCAATTGGATCCACTCAGAACTATTTTGGGCTTTTATTGTTAATATAATATTAACAACCCTAAAGCACACTATGCCTCCTTGCCTTTTACGATAAAGGCGATCATTGTTATTGCGCCCACTTGCAACCTCAATTAAATTTAGAGGCTGTTTTGTCCTGGCTTTAAAGAGCCTCTGACTTTCTCCAGGGGCTTAATCCCATAAACCACTATGACCCACTGACATCATAACTTTAAGCCGCGAGGCAAGGCGATGTCAGCCTATCCTCCAGAGGAGGCTAAATGGATGCAGGTCTCTTGAATGTGTGTGTGCATTTGAATCTGCGGTGTGAAGCCATCACCACTTGACACAGAGGTGTTATAATGACATACTATGATTGTTGTTTTATTTTATTTTTCCCTGACAGGCCACCAAAATGAGATTTCAATTAAATTTTTGCTCCCACAAAGTGTTAATCAGAATTATTGTTCTGGTATGAGCAGTGGGAGCAGTGCTGTGCCAATGTCTCATAACGGGCCTGACGAGGCAATAACTTAGTTGTGACAATAGAATACTGAAGATATACAAACAGTATTGGCTTGTCAACATCAATCACTGTATACAAGATGTCGGGTGTAATCATTGTGACATCGGCCATTGGTTTGTGAACTGCAATTCTTTTGCATTTTGGCCACCGCCATCTTGGTTTTTGGTCGCGTTTTTTTGGCAACCAGAATTGACACTGGAGGCTGGGAAACAGTCAACAAGATGTGTGTCTACAGGTTCTGCAGCTTTAAAAATGCCTTGGCATAGCAAGCCAAGGAAAACGACATGGCGCCTATGGAGCGGGGCTGCGTGCATCCGGATCTTATGTGATGAACTAGCGATGCCTCTCGGCATGATCGGGGCCTAAGCCCTTTTTAGGGGGCCGATGCAAGTTTAAGGCATTCTGCATTGGCTTCATTTTTCAAACCCAGACATATCTGCCTGGGCCCAATCAACAATCTACATTTAAGGTGAATATAGAAGGAAATTCCATCATTGTCATGATATTAATCTACAGTGATCGACTGTATTTGCTTGTCAATACAAGATGCATACTTGACACAAGGAGTTAGCAGACGTTTTTAGTTATGGTTGATACATGGTTCCGCCATGTAAACTGTTTGCAAAGTGTGAGCAGTAAGTGTAATTACAGAAGCATTCATATACATTTCCAATAATAATAATTAAAAAAATCTGCTCGTCCAATGCAGCATTTGGTCCCATCGGGATGATTCATGAGGAAAAAGATGCATTCAACATGTGTGTTACACCTCAAGGACACACACAATGTGTTATGATGAGTAACAGTGAATGTAAACACAACACTTGTCTGTTTACAACACAGGGCACCTTTAATATAGCCTCTGTAGAGAAAATAAATACTACATGTAACAATATGTCAACACACACTATATTAGTCACGTGGTAGATTAAGCGCACCTCAAGGCTTATTCAACCTGGTTGTGTCTTCCGAGGGGACCGTGCACGTTTAAATGTACTGGATGTGATAATTCTGCCTAGAATAGATTAAATACAGTGTGATCCAACTTAAATTCTTTCAAGTGTTTTATTGCACCGTCGCCTCCTGAATTTATTGTTGTTTTCCGCACAACACCTCCACAGGAAAGAAAAAACTTGGAGCAAAAACACACAAAAACACGGGACAAGGTTGACCACTCGCAGTTCTTGAGGCCGCCAAACAACAACAACCTACATTTAAGGTGAATTGAGGAGAAAAGTCCAAATTCTCATTTTATTCATTTTCAGTAATTTACTGTATTTGCTTGCTAAATAATACTTGACGCAACAAGTTAGCGGATGTGTTTATTTATGGTTAGTGTATGGTTCTGGTCATGTCCATGTAAACTGTGGATTGTGTTTGCATTGGAGTAAAAGTCACTACATGGGCAAAGGTATACAATATTGGTATTTTCAAAATCTTGTAACATTTTGAAGCATTTGTCACCCTCCCTGCATATTTTTGTTCTTGAATCAAACAAAAAAAAAAGTTTAGAAATGATTATTAGAGCATCTATTATTTATAATTCATCCAGTACAACTGGAAATAAATATTGTTGAGATATGACAGACAGGTGTAGACAGTGGTGTGGTTGGTACAATACAAGGCTACTTCAATATACATATATTGCATTCAGTCATAGCGCAAGTTAGACATTATTCTGATTATGATCTGGCCCTTTGCATGAGGTAATTATCTCAAACTGGACCTCGCTGAATATTAATTTAATACCCCTGCTGTAGAGGGACAAAAGTTCAGCTGTTACTCTCGTACCTGACGGTTAAACCTGACCTGCTACACTGAACAACTTTCACATGGCAAACATTACGATGATCTGTCAAATGATCATGACCATGACACATTAAAAACAATAAACACAACTTGTCATTGTCACAATAAAAAGACAGTTTGAGTGAATTTACCTTTTGTGATCCCAAAAAGCACTCGCAGTATAACTTATGCTAGAGATGTTTTGCGGTGCTAGTCGGAGGTGCTGAGGTAGAGAAAAGTCTCATATGTAACTTTCATACCCAATTTCACCTTTTCTCTGTCGACATGGCCTTTTTAATCAGACATTTCAAATGAACTGAAGCAATAAGCTGGTTTTACTTTTTTTTATCTTCCTCAAAATATTGTCTGTTTAATGAAATAAAAAGAATTGTTTCAGTGTGCCCTCCAAATGTGATTTAACCTCTTATCGTACCCCTAAAATCAGCAATAAGTCTCACAACTTTATATTTGTTTCTTATATTACATATACCAATATCATCTATTTAAGTATCCCAACGTAACCTCATGTTATCAGCCCTGTTATAAATCATACGTGTGTGTGTGTGTGTGTGTGTGTGTCCTGTTGTTTTTCTAATGTATAGGCTATGTAACAGCATCATCGATGTACCACCCCAGACCTGAGGGCCAGCAAGCCAGGGATTAGCCCGGGAACAAAAGGGGAAAACACCAACGTGTTTCTGTGATGTTCACAACAGGGGATTAGAGGGCTGCCACTGACAGGATTAAAACAATACCTACTGTTTTTCTCTGTCCGTTTTATCCCTGCCTCGTTTGTTATATTAATGGGTAATGCTTTTCTTGACTTTCCCTGTGTTTAGAGCTTTTCTCTGCTCTCGTTATCCCATTCCTTTCTTCATAATGGTTAACCTGTGTTTTGGTCTTTCCCATGCTCCGGTAGGATTATTGCAATCCTGCCTAATCCGGAAATGCCACTTTAATACTATTTTTCTGAACAGTCCTGTTATTTATGAAGAAATGCATGTCATTTCTTTTTTCTTTTTGTTGAACAATACAATTTTAATACAATATTCATATACCTCATGAAAAACTTTTTTTTCTAAATGGCAACACTTTACACAAGGAAGAATATGTGATCGGTTTGGTCTGACAGAAGACCAAAGAAAAGGTTGAGACTCATACTAAAAGTAATCTTAAAAAATTTGCCATAGAAGGGCTGTTTTCAATTTTTCATGTTGAATCAGCGGCACTAACGATGTGCTTACTGGAAATAAGGATGATGGACTTCCTTCCCAATTTGTGACATGGATTATAGGAATACACTGTGCGGATACTTCAATGGGGAAAAAAATGAAGTGTGGACAAGAGTTGGGCTTATTACTATCTTCTCACAGTAGGATCCAAATGTAATTAACAACTGAAAGATTGAGTGATAGAGTTACAATCAGTGTGACAGCCAGAGATGATAGCGGTTGTTGACACAGCTGATATGTAGAGATGAGACGACTGGGCTGTGACCACACTGATTGGTCTGATGTAATTGGAATGTTGACAAAAATAAACACCGGTTCTGGAGGGCACCAATTATTCTAAATGCTAGCCTGCCAGGCAAAAGCAATCACACCAGCACAAGTCTGCAAGCTATCAATAATCAAAACCCAGCCCCCCACTCCCATGACAAACATCCAAACAGAGATGTTTACACATAGATAAGGTTCCATGACAAATCCCTCCCAGAAAACAAAAACAGTTCTTATGCTAGGCTGCAATTACAGGAAGAAAAAAAAAATCAAACGGCAAAAGTAATCAGACAAAGATCAACCTCCAAGGCAGGAGTAATCAAACACAGAACGCCTGGGGGGAAGACGAGGCAATAATCAAATGCAGACTGCCATCCGAGCTTGTTCACCGTTGGGCCGCCGGGGTAATGATATGAGGATGAAGACATTCCTCCATTCGGGAGCTACTGCAGAGCAGAACGGACAAAAGTCAACCATGCCTGGAGGGTTGCTCCTGGTTAGCTTCTGATTGCAGAGTGGGAGAAAAGTTTCAATGAGATATCTCTTTCTGTAAAACAAGAAAACCATATAAAGACACATCCGCCAATTACTTTCCAAAAAACTCAAAAATTCCTCTCTCGGAGCAAAAGCTGCCAGATGCTAAGTAATATTCTTGTTGTCTATTCCATCTGTTCACCAAACTGTCATTCATTTGCCTATTTTTTGACCTTCAAATGTATCATTCACTCCCTCTGACATCAAGCATCTCCAGATTGACACTTCTGGTGAGCTGTGGGGGACATTCACTGCTGTCAGACAGACTCTTTCTGACAACTCAGCACTAGTGGGCATGTCCAATCTCTAAGACCAGCGGAAGGACAACACCAATGCAGAGGGAAGAAGGCGCGGAAATGCTCACTCTTCATTTTGGTTTTGATGAGATTCACTTTGTGCTTCATGTAATACTGTCTGTTCATGCTTACAACCCTCTGTCATCGGCTTTATCCCCGTGTGTGTGTGTGTTTGTGCTTTGTGAACTGCGCCATCACTCTCCTATCATCCCCATCAGCTACTCGTGTCTTACTCTTCTCCCAAATCGTCCTGACCTTCCTCAAATAAACCTATCAGCTGTAATCAAGAGCTATCTTGTCCTTTCTCCTACATTCACTTTGACATATACACGCAGACTCCCAGACACACACACAGACACACACACACACTTACACACCAGTGTCAACTTTTCATGCAGGTCTTTTACTCTCCCTTGTGGAGCTTTAAGGCGGAGGCAGTCTGTGCCAGAGTGCTCAGTGGCATCTGTAGCCGTGCAGGCCCCTGTCACATAGTGGGCCACCCACCGATGTCCATATACAATCACTTTTAGAGAAGTAGATATTTCTGTCACACTTTTTTCTGAAAGAGTAGTTATTTATAATAATAATAATATATTAATAATATTAATATTAATAATATTTATAAGAGGGGATATGTACGTTTAAGGATGATATATTTAGTAAAACGGTAGTCATCTTTGTATTCAGATTATAAAGGTCATATATACCGGTGAGCGGTTGCACAAAACACACTTATATTTAGATTTTCCTTAAGATCTAAGTAAAGATTTCTTTAAAAATAAAATTGCTTGTAAAAAACATCCTTTAGTCTTCTCCTTTAGGTTTCTATAAAATGTTCTTCTACTTACGCATTAGGCATACTTTTAGAAATCTTTTTAAGTTAGTTTAACTGTTAACAAACCAGGTAGGGAAGTAGGGAAAAAGATCTCAAGGTGCCTCTGACTCCCATTTAACCGCAATATGGCAGAGTTTATGGCAATAAGTCAAGAAAATGATTGCATCCGGAAAAGAGGATTGTTCTGTGACCGGGAGAACCCAATCGATTTTACACTTTAGATTTGACCGGCAGTCAATTCATGATTTTTTAATGCTGTGGGATCTTTCCAGTCAGTAATAGACTCGGTAGGCTTCTTGAATTCATGCCAGGAACATTTCCTCCCACATTAGTCGTTTTCTGTTTTCTGTTACGTGTGGATCAAGTTTTATTTTTAGTATATGCTTTCTTTTATTGTATTCCTCTGACCTATTTAGATTGTGTGTCATCTTTTCTTCCGCTATTTGTTTTTGACAATAGCAGATATCACGGTACAAGGAAACAAACAGTTGCCATGAAAACTAGACTTTTACTGCTGTAAAATCATGTTTTTCCTAAACTAAGGAAAACTATTAAGGGATTCAGTGAAACACAGTAAAGTTAGTCCATCAGCTTTGATACATTGAACCTCAAGTGTCATATTTAAGGAGAAAACTTAAGGTGTTTTGTGCAACCGGTCACTGGTTCAAAAGAAATGTTGCACTTTTAATTATTCTTTCTCTTCTGTCTCTAGAAGACACACACACACACACACACACACACACACACGTTTAGACACACACTCGGACTGTATCTCCCAAAAGCACTGTGCTCTCTGCTCCCCCTCAGTCCCAAGGCCAGATTACCATAGACAAAAAGAGAGAGAGAGAGAGAGCAGAAGGAGCTTGTTTTTTGTCAGTGGGTCACACGGTGGCGGCATGGTTAACTAGCTAATATGATTAAATTTAGCAGAGGCATAAGTCACATTGTCAGCCCACATCAAAGTCTACACGCTTCTGCAAGAGCAAAACGAGCCCTCTTTGCAAACCAGAGAGAGAGATGAGGACGCAAAGAGCAGACGAGGAAACGGGTGATGTTTTAAACATAGAACAGAAACAAAATGGTAGAGAAATATGAGGCAACGACGAGGCAAGAGAGGAAGTATTAGTGAAACCCATCAAGTGGACTCTGTGACCTCAAAAGTCGCAGTAAACAGCAAACCTCTGTCTGTTTTCATCCGTGCACTAATGAAGAGCCATTGACAAATACTTATGGTGTCGAGGATGAAACCAGCTCGCTGACCTTATGGTTTGATTATCTGCCTTGAGACTAAGAGTTTGTGAGCTCACTTCTCAGATGGTTTATTGCACGGCATGAAACATTCAAAATTGCTTTTAGAGTCGAGCGCTCCGTTTGACCTGTGTTCTGCTTCAAAAGCACACGGCAATAAAGATATATGTCGCACAAAGAAACACAGCTGCATATCACAGGTAGAAATGCAAAGCATCACAATGATGATTTTCTGTATTATGGCCTATTGAACACATTTCTGTGTACTTTACTTTCCACTTTTCTTGCAGAGCATATTATTTTTAGACATTATTCATGTCGCTGTACATTTGAAAATCAAATGAATGTGTGACATGAACTTGTACTTTGACTGAACTGGCATTTTCACTTATTCATTGTTCAGTCTGACATAGTGGTGTCAATCAAAAGTTGCATCACAAGACAATATGATCTAAATTCTTTGGACAAGATGCTTTATTTATTTGCTGATATCACAAAGTGAGCCATGAATGTTACTATTTCAATTCAATTCAGGGTTCTGCAATCAATATGAGGCAATAGCATATGCCCTTCTCAAACAATTAGTTACATATATAGGAAAATAAACAAAAATGTGATTTGACATAGTTATTATTGGGCTTTGGTGTGAGCCGCTGGCTCGCTGTCGACTTGTTGAGAGCCTTTGAGAGGCAATAGAAATTCTCCCAATAACGGATCTTGAATCTTGAAAACATTCAAATTGACCGTCATCATGAATAAAACATCAAAAGTGTTTTATTCATTTTTGTTCTTTCAAAACGTAATTAATTTGATTTGTTAATAGTGTGCATGTTTGTTTTGATTTTAATGTAAGCAATGCATCCAAGTTAAATAATTTTTAAACATGCAAGTGTCATTTGGTTAAAAAAAAAAAGTATATATATTTTGCATAGGGACACAAAAAGCTTGACCCAGCCCTGCTAGCTGGTGCGTCTTAAAGTCAGAGGAGCTGCTGGATAAGATGCTCTCGTCATGGAGAGAGGCAAAGGAAGAAATGTGATAGAAATATCTCATTGCAGCCTAATTAACCCATGGAGGATGGAGAGGAGTAAGGACATAGGTCGTTAACATTACTAACATGATTTAACCTCATGAAAACCAACATTTTTAATGGGGATTTTTTATCATACTAAATCCTGATTATCTCCTCATTTACAAGGTCTATTTGAAAATGTTTAAAATCTATAATATACAGAAACCCTTCTGAAGATAGATACTAAGGCCATATAGTATGTGTTAGTGGTATATTGGTTTATTATAGTACACAGAAAAGAAAGAGAAGAAAAAAAACGATTGCTCAAAAACTTTATTTTAAAGTTAATTATTTTTATCTTAACATTTCACCAAAGCCTGCAATTATTATATAAAATAGCTCAAAATCTAGAAGTATCTGTGCGAAGTTTGGGGTTGATTGAGTGAAGTTAAGAACTCGTACTTTGACTAAATAATCAATTTAGTTCGTACATGTCGAGAAGTGTGGAAATTCAGAAAGTTTTGAAAGCACCACAGCTCGTCCTACGGTCCAAAATGCACCTCGCTTCACTGCAGCTGTCTGCAGCAGGGTCAGACCTACAGTTTGCACTCAAACACCAAGGGATTATACATATTTCAGCCAAAAGTAAGTCAATTTTCATAATTTTTGCTTGGACACAAATTACTTTCTTGTGCATATCTTTGCAATGCTTTGTGTGGGAGTGGAATGGTATTGGCGGATTCTGTCGGTTCTCAGGATTCCAACTCCATTGACTATAGCATTCTAGCTAGTTCCTAAATTAAAGAAATTTACATTTTTCAAAAACGAGGGATGCAGTTTGGGGATAACTTTGAGTAATTTTGAGTCATAATTATGGTTTATGTTCATTTTTATTGTGTAATAATGTTATAAACATGACACAAATTACTTATATTCACTTGTTGGGTCAGGATCTGACTTTTCTTTTTTGGGGGGGATTCTTTTTGGATTTTTCTTGTATTTTTATAGTCTCAGTATTGCCTAGTCTCAGAGGCTGAATCCTCGACTCCCCCCTCTGGGGGGCCTTCATGCTTAAGCTGCTGTGTAGGTTTGCCTCCGCATAGTTAACGTAAGCTTGTTCAAACTGTAAAGTACCATTTAAATCAAAGAAACATTAGCTGATTACATTAATAGCAAGGTTACCTCATTGCCTTGGGTTAAAGTCCTAGTTTCCGCAGCGGCTGTCGTAAGGTCAGAGCATGTGCCGAGTGTGTGTTTATAACAGAACAGTGAGCATAAAATGTGCAGTCACTTTGCCGTTCATTGTAACATTAGCATGAAAATATTCTTAAACTCTCGTACCAAATTCATCCCAAAATGTATTTTCATCCTCTTCGATCCTACTTTTTGTCAACTGAATATCTTTAAGTTCAAGCATTATTTTTGCTTAAACAGTGTGTTCAAGTTAGCTGTTTTTTGTGTTTTTATGGTTTTGTGTCTTCTAGTGACTGACGTCTCAATAACTTAATTTTCATATAGCACAGAAGCATTAGCAGCAGCAGTTACTAGAAGCAGTGAACGTAATGTTTGTCATGTCAATGAAACACAAACTTTGATTGAAATTGAACTTACTTTGAAAGTTAACTTACAACAACCTCTAGAGCTGCATTGATTGTGGAGTTTATTTGCCAAGGTTTGTCTGGCTCTATTACAGGAAGATAATTCAATTATTTCTTCTGACTACAAAGCTTTTACAGTATTGACTCGGTTACATAGCACACTATATTTGATTTTAAATGCTAAAAATGTAAGATGTTTGCAGGTCAAGAACCAGGATACAAAGGCTATAGAAAATGTATATATATAATAATCCATTAGATTGAGCATTTAGTCTGTGTTATTTTTTAACAGATTTCTTCAACCCTAACCCACAGTTAGGGGCCGGGACTCCCAACACAAAGGTAAATCCTCATTGGTCTTTTCAGGGAAACTCCATCTCTAAATGTTGAGTGCTGCCCAGTAGCCTTTCTGATCCTTGTTACTGCCAAAGCTCTATTGTCAGGCAGTCAGCCAACACTTTGGTCCAGACTGAAATATCTTGAGAGCTATTTGATGGATTGCCATGAAATGGAGACAAGACCGGTATAGACCAGTGTTAATCATGTCAATGAAAACTATGATGAATGATGGACACGGTGTGTGAACGATTGAACGAGCCTTTTCTAATACTAAGAACATTACTTATCCCCTTACTTCTAGACTAGTGCCACTGTGAGGTTGCAGGTTACAGACATGTTTTTTAAACTGTAGTTTTCAATGACAGCCTCAGGGAAACAAATTGCATTTGTCCCATACCTTAGTATACATCATAATAGTTATATTTATTATAGTGCCAATTAACAAATGTTAGCATACAAGCATGCTCCAATGGTGAGCATGCTACATTACCATTACCATTATCATTATGAACATGACAGCATGCTATTTACCATTTAGTTGAAAATAGTGCCGTGCCAAGTACAGTCTATTAGAAAATAAGACTGTCAGAAAAAGACGAACATGGATTTGGTTTATGAAGTCTATCATCATTAATCACAATGTGCTGCTTTGTGATGCCAATGCTTCCTTGAATGCATAACCCTAGTATAAAACCAGAGACAAAAGAAGACTTTCAACTACTGATGCTGTGTACGTCCTCTGCTAAGCCAAAAGAGTATTGGAATAAATTATATTCAAATTTGTCATCTTAAGGTTATGAACTGCACGGGAAAAAAAAAAAACTATTCCTCCTTTTTTGTATCTTTTAAAACACAAAATGCAGACATTTGCCTTCCTACCTATTTACGTAAACGACTTGAGCTATGAAAAAATCTCTTCCACTTGGAGTAATGCTGATTGAATAGAGTGGGGCTATCAAGCTAACTCACATTTGAGTCTGCTAATGCGAATAAAAATATATATTGTCTAAATGTTGTTGCGTCTGTGGTCTTAATTGATTTCAATATTCTTGCTTGATTGTTTTTTGCCTTATGTAGTACGTTTCAGCATACACACTATTTGAAGAAGCCTTACCTGGGAATAAGGATGATCCACAATTATCACCACTCCATAAATATATTAAGAATATAAATCCCCCGATGGTCGATAGCAAATCACGGGGGCTTAGAACCCTCTCGAAATAAATTGGTTTGGAGTCAATACAAAGGACTATTATACTAGTACATTTTATTTCAGCTGAAAATGTGGTAGCTATTGGAAAGTGATCTGAACAGAATCTCCAACAAAAAAAAAAAAAGATTTGCTAAAAATCAAGATGAAGAAAAGGAAAAGAACAAGACTTCTTATCAACAACAGGTGCTCAGACTTCAGCCAAGGTACAACGTTGTGGTTTTTGTTTGATTTTCCTAATTTGAAATGACAGTACAAGGTGTTTGTGCACAGCCTGCGAGGTACTCCCCCAACACTTCAGTGAGACCAGCTTTTTGTTCACGGCTCATTATCAGTCCCCTGAGATTGCCAGCTATTGACATTCATGATATCTAAAAACGGTCGGTAAGCTGTTTGGCTGTACATATTGTGCAGTTTTGGCGCTGCAGTGTGTCACTAGTGAATTCTCCCTCAACTAAAATGTCTGCAATTGACTGCTAGCTGAGCAGTCTGCACTGGACATGTATTTACAAATGCATTCAGTAGTTTTACAGGGTTTCAGCTGTGGAGCTCATTTGTTGATGTTTTGTTTTAATTTTGTGTTCCTGCTGATTTTGTTCTTGTGTCAATTTAGGCTGTGGAGACACAAATGCATACTAAATTGCCTCTTGATATTCAAAATCGTGTTTTGCATGATAACTTAACAGCAGAACGTGTTAACACTTGCCAGCTTGTTTTGATGTGTGCAACTCCACCAAATCATGACATTAAGCATACTTTGTATTGATGGAAAGGGTCAGACTTACTTAGAATAACTTGACATTTTGGGAATTCTGCCTTTTCGCTTTCTTGCAGAGAGTTAGATGAGTAGATTGATACCACTCGTGTGTATGTCAAGTCAATATTGTGCCACAGCTGGCTAGCTTAGCTCAACGTAACGACTGGAAACATCTAGCATGTCTTGCTGCTTGCAGGTTTGCTGTTCATTCTATATTGTAAGCTAGTGGAGTAACGGGCCGTTGTCGATATATGATCTGTGCGTATCGACCTCACTGTTCTGCATGCATTTAAACTGCGGATTCATTACACAGTTTAATGCTACATTGCGACAACGCATCTCTGTTGAAATCTGAGGAAGAGAGCTCACAACGCTCGCAGCAAGTGAGGAACTTGAATACAGTGGTTCAAAGGAGATGTTCTCAAGACAATGCAAAATAGACACCAGAGAAAGGATTAAGAACTTCCTAACACTGCTTACATCATTTAAACTACTAATAACAAGATCTGTGATACGAATTGAACTAAGTTTTAACCGGCTTCTGGTCCAAGCTCTATAGTAAGCCTACAGATGTGAATACTGCACCAGTGGTCTCATCTTAATTCAATATTGAGAGTGAAAATGTCAAATTATTCCCTGTTTGAGCTGTTTGGACTTTTGGATGTTAAAGCAATAGTTTGATATTTTGATACACACTGTAATTTGCTTCCATTCAAGAAATTATATGATACGATTATTACCACTCATTTCTGTCCTTTTAATAAAAGTAGATAAGCTTAAAGACTGGAACCAGGGGGAAACGGGTTGGCTCTGACCAGCGTCTGAAAACAAGCCAAGCTAGCTGTTTTACTCCCGTTACCGGTCTAAATGCTATGCTAAACTAAGCTAATCTTCGAGTCTATAGACAATGCAAGTGCCTTTAGCGTTACTTGCATCTTTCAGTTCCTTTATTTATGATCATACTTCCCCCTCATACTACCTACAGTATCCACTCCCCCTCTCCCTTCATGTGCGATAATTCCTCGCTCCTCTCCCCATGCAGAGTGAAGGGCACAGAGGACTGCCAGTCTGGTCCTCATTATAACAATATGTGCAATACCTTTTACAGTTGTCAGAGTGAGGGGGTAAATCTGGCCACATTGCCCCCTCTGGCAGGAGACCTGTCACATCAATGACCGGTGCTTCTTTCTGATTTGCTGTCGCCGATGGATACAGACTGATTCTAATCTGTGGACGAGCCCTCTGCACTGAGATAATTAAAAACATCACTTTCACAAGTTGGAGCACTTGCTTAATAAAGTAGGCTTTTTTATAGCATGCTAGTGTGTGTGTGTGTGCGCGTGCGTGCGTGTGTGTTGACAGGTAAGACAGTTTTGACATGAACTCACCTTGGAATGTGATGATGTTTGAGAAAATGTAGAGAAAAGTGACAGTTTTCTTTTTTGTAAATCTTACAATTAAATTACAGTGAAAATGATCAAATCATGTAACTGACATTCCAGGGCTTTAGCAAGTTGAAGGACTCTAACAGTTGGGAAATCATATTATTGTCCGCAGTAAGGCTCACTGATTATGAAATCACACAGGATTATAGAAAATGACTCATTAGAATGTCAGTGAATGTTAATTGCAAAGAAGAAGATTGGGAAGAGATCTATTGAATGGAGACAAAAATACTATACATGCAGTCCACAAAACAATGACAAACACACTCTGACAGAGCTCATAACCAACACTGTAAATCAATGTATTGATCCATCGATAGTCCAATCCTCACATTGCTTCAATTTACTACATCACACTAACAGAAAACATATCAGGCAGGTGCACAGGCGGAAATACACACACTTTATATCTCTCACCCTCGCACACGAACGCACACAGACAGGACTGACTAGCATATTTCAACAGGAGATGGAAAAAATGCTCTATAACAGAAATGTCAAGGTGTTTTAAGGAAGAAATATGCTTTAGCACACAACAGCAGTTGATGAAATGTGACCATGAGTTCGTTTTTTTCCATTTTTGTTGGATCAGAATAATGAATGGTGCTGGGTCAGGAGAAAAAGAGGAAAGGGGAAACAGCAAATCGAGGAAGACCCACAAGGAGCAATTTTTATGGTTATTACAATCAGTTGTCAGCAGCTAGGGATACAAAATTTGTTTTAAATTTGACAGCGTATGCATGAGTCGCTAGATAACACTGAGAGGCATCCGACAACTAACACAGATCATTCTCTGTTTATAATAACTCTTACTAATTACTCCACAAGATCGATAAAACCTGCAAATTGAATGGAACTGTTCTTTTAGCACAATTTATAGGGGTGTGTGTGTGTGTGCGTATTGTGGGAGGAGTTGAACTGAGTTGAAACATCTGAATGTGTTTGATCATTTGGCCAACACACAGCTAGTGACCCATCAGGGGTAGTTTCAGAGACTGTAATGAGAGCTTTGAGGGTGGAAAATAAATAAAAAGACCAAAATTGGAGCTATTTGCATTCTGATCCTCTAGGGGACATTTTACCTTCAGAAGTTTATTTTTCAATTTATGAGCAGTAATTTCCCTTTTATTTCTTTGGACAAATATATGCACAATATACTGTACTTGTTTGTTGCATTTTACTCATAGATCTCCATAATGGAATTGCTCCATATCGAGTATATTCAAACATTACTGGCCCCATATGGATTGGGCTGTGATGTTTATGCCTACTGTGATGACCCTCCACCTCCCTTACACTAGGTGTCTATGTTACTGTGCATGTGGTGGTCTGTTGCAGGTGCTGAATGGAGGGTCATCAGCTGTACATTATGTAACTTGTGTTTTTTTTAATAAATTGTTTCTTCTTCCCAGTTTCTTTCCCTGTGACAGTCTTAGCATAAAGTCAGTCAGGACTCGGGAAGACAATATGTTTTCATGATAAGGCCTGGAGTTTATTTCTCACTCCTCCTGCCAGTCACTCCTCTTAACGCATGCTCACTGATAACATCCTTGTGTTCATCGTTTGGGGCTGTCAATCGTGGTATCAGCTGTTCTCATAAGCTGGTCTCCTCTCTCCAATAACACCGGGAAACCCCTGCAATGTCACTACATCATCTTGCTGCTGTCTCTTTCATGCTCTTACACGCACCCCATCCACCTCCTCATCACCGCCCGGTCTACACAGATTCATCAGGCTTCATCAGCCTCCTCAGCTTCGACCACCAGTGTCTGCTCTCCAAGGGGGGGATTCATCTTGCTGCTGTTCAGGGCAGACGCCCCTCGATTACAAATATCCATCTAGTCTAAGCACCAAAGACTTTGTCTTGTCTTTGTCGGTCAGGACTTTATCATCACACATCAACAATGAGCTGTTCTTCATTTACTCGTCTTTCCTGAGTGAAATACATTTGACATCTGGCAGGGGAGACCATGGACTCAAGACAGTTAAGTGTGATGTACCATGGTGGGAAACTTAAGTAGTTGCAACTAAATTCTATTCAATATCAATGCAGCATCTAAAGTGTCACTTCCACCTCTCTTGTGATTGGTTTGTAACATATACAAAATGATATATGCATGTTGTAATGTTGACAACCCTGTCTCCTTCAAGTTATGTTTATGCACTATTAATTTGCAACATTAAATACATTTTGTAAGAAGCATAATGCCACCTGGATTATGTTTTCTGTCAAGATAATGAAGAAACATATTCTACATGTTAATGTTAATGAACACTTTACTGCCAAGGTATTACATTGCTTTTTCCTACAATATCAGTCATTTTAATAAAATATCTGCTTGGTGCAAATAAAGCATATTGTTTGTATGGCTATATGTTGGGATTGGTTTTGGTTTTAAATTCAAATGAACAGCAGTGACTTGAAGAACAATGCACAATGCAGGACTGAAGCCAATGTGGAAACTTGCATTCTCTCTACTGACCAGCAGAGGAAGACTCCTCTGGTTGCAAAAATAAGTCAGATTGTATGGAAGTCATCCAAATGGATGGATGGACAAATATGGTAACTTCTGTTCATTGGGTGTGAAAAAAACAACATAGCAACACACGTAATCCAATATGGCGATTGCTAAACCGCCAAAGTTGAGGCTTATAAACGGCTGAATACAAACCAATGGGTGACATTACTTCTTAGATGCATTCTATGGTTTTAAGAGTTAGAACATGATGCAGAAATGTAACCATCTAGTAAGCACATTTCTAGAGCAATAGCTTGACCAATATTTTGCAGTTTCTTCTCATTCCTCTGTCTGTCATGTATCTCTGGTTTTATGTCCGCTCCAGTACCTTTCTCCCAATAACTCCATTACCCACCTTACCCGTTGGCCTTTCTCTGCTATTTTCCCAGAGACTACCATGACTTTCCCAGAATCCACTCGCTCCTCCCTAACCTATATGCTTACCTGTTTGCCTATAGTTTACCCTTTTGTCCCCCTCCTGTCTGCATCCAACCTATCATTTCTTTCCCTCCAATCTCCTTCCCCTGCGGGACCGGGGCCCTACCTCATGAAAGAGTCATCAGCAGTGCATAGCTCTTAATAACAGCTAATCTGTTTAAGCAGCCGCTAAAAAGGTCATGGCACGGCTAGCGAGGGACAGAGGGAGGGAGAAGGAATGGTGTGGAATAGAGGATTTAGAAGTAAGAATAAGAGGCCACAAGAATAATCCGTAAGGGAAGGGGTGAAACATCTGGAGCTAATCTTCGTTATGTAGAACAAATACAATATTTTCGCTTATGGAGTTGCATATAAAAAACTATGGATTTTGCCAGTAAAAACTGTGTATTGGTGCAAAAGATATCAGTGTGTGTTTAAATGGATTCTCTGGTACATGATATCAACCCAGTCTCCTGAATCCAGCTTCGGTTCAATGGGAAAGTGATTTGTGAACACTCACAGCCATCAGATCCTATTATGGGCCCTGCATATTCTCTCATAATGACTGTAAGGAGACATCCAATGGTAAAATCAATCACAAATCTATGCACTTATTGAGAAGTCATCAGAGGCAGAGAGGAAAGTGAGGGGGGGGGGGGGGGGATCAATATGACATAGCAACAGTGAAGCCTCACAGCATTGTACGGGCAGATGGCTGCCGGTTAGGTCAGCTGAATGGCCGATGCTGGAGTCCAACAGGAGAGGTGCTAATGTGAGATGAACATATACTATGGCAACAGGTAATCAATATTTTGCCAAAATAAAATTATTAAATGTGTAAAGTTTGCTGGCCAGCATAAACCAGTAAGCTTAGGTGGTGCCTTTATTTTAAAAAGTACACATCAATTTAGCATTGCACTTCTACAACATGGACTGGTGAACTGGTAAAAAAAAGTAAACTAGAGTTGGGTTAAAACGCATATCCTTGATACAAATATGTACTCACCTAAAGTGTGAACCGTGTTTGGGACCCTGGAAAGCTTCAGGTTGGAGAGACACGACTTAATTAAGCTATTGCTGCCTCTAATACCAAATATGACCAAAATATTAGATAGACTAACAACATCCACCACTAGTGAGACATATGTCCACGTTTCTACATAACACATTTGTCACTTGGCATTGTAATTAGAATGGGTGGACAAAATATAGAAAGGTATTTCGTCCACCCATTCTATTCTGAAATCATTGTTTGTGTGTTTTCGATACAAAAGTGCAGTAAAGTCTGACAGAAGGGATACTCGGCTTCAAAAGATTGCTTAATCTAATAAGATAGTCGCCAAGTCTGCAACACTGACGGCACAGACCTTCATGTGTCCCTCCAAAACCAAGCCCCCAAGATTCTAATTATGAACGTTATATTTAGAGATGAATAATTCTAAAATGAAAGAAGCAACATGCATTTCTACAATAACGTAATATGTGTGCTAAAAGAAGCTTCATTCCGTTATTAAAAAGTAATTAATGTCCCTTACGTTTTATTTTGAACCATCATAAATGGCATATTTGGCCGCCAGTCAGACCAGGCAATTAGTTTAGGCCTAGAACAAGGTACCCTTTCAAATATGACTGCCCACTTCACAGACTATTGCAGGGGCTTCACTTTCCAAAGCAAGAATGTCCTCACATTCAACCACACACATGCACACACTCAGTCTGCTCACACTACCTTTTTGAAATTCTTCAGAGCAGGTGGACTTCCCATTTCCCAACACACAACTAAGAGACAAAAAGCCACTCCAGAACTCAACGACTTCTAGCCCCCCATGGGACTTAGCGGATTAGTTAGGAGTGAGGGAGCGAGAGGAGAGAAAGACTCAAGAGTGAAAGACATAGAGGGAAGTAAGAGAGAGAGAGATTGGCTTCCCCTTTCTATTCCCATTGTGGGCCATGGGCCTTGCCGTCTGAATAGCTATGCTAATAGGCAGCTGAAAGTACGAAGAGATAACACAAAACCCACTTGACTTCCTGACACCTACTTGAGTGAGGCCACAGCGTTTTCCGTGGCTAGTTGTTATTCATGGGACCTCAAAGTAGCCTGTCTGTCAGCCTTAGTGTGGACAGCTATTTCGTCTTCTTAGTAGAATAGCCAGGCATAGAGCAGGTTTCCTTCTCTGTGGGTTCCCGTTACAATTGACGGCTTAAGTATTAATTATCATTTAAATGCTTGTAGCAATGGAGAGGGTCTTTTTGAAGGTGGGAGTGCATATTAAGGTCTTGCTGTGGTTATGGAGATTTACCTGATCTTTGGCAGGAGGTCAGCAACTGCTGAGATTTAATCATCTGCAGCAGCTGCAGGGTCTCGACAAATAGCTGAATTTAACACGAGGAATCCAGACAACATCCATGTCGAACTGACACAGTCCACAAGGTGCAGCAGTAGATGGTGGTCGAGAAGAGCATCACTTGGAACATTATTTACTATGAGCATGCAGCTTTCACACACCCAGAACCGAAAGACAGAGAAGAGGCAAATTTCAGCTGTGTGCAACAACTCGAACAGAAGGACATGACAGCTTATGGAAAAGTACACTTTTTACACACCCAACGAGCCTTCCCAAAAACCATGGATCTATGAGGGGAAAATCACCCCCTCTAGATAAACACGCAGGCCAAGACTTATTAATGCACTGCAGGGTGTTACCATGGTGAAACACATTTTCAATGATATTTCAAGGGACAAAATCAACCTCAGAGGCTATTCAAAGTGAATGATTTGTCCTTTTCTCATTCGAGTTTGTTCTTTCAAATATAAGTGGTTTACAATCAAAGTGGTGGCAAAATCTCTTCAGTACCTTTGTGCGATTTAACAATATGTCCTTCTAAAGGTTATGATGAGGATTTTCATGTCAAGTCCAGCTCTGGCATTGTTAGCCTCATCCACATATAGATGAACTTATCACAATCCAAAAACCTCGTTTGAATTGTGTCAGTTTTTAAAACACTAAAGTCTGTTTAGAATCAGGGATGCTATTTTTTAATGAGGACAAGGTTTGATACGTGGAAGAGGTAATCCGTATGTGTGCACGCTGTATAGGCAGCAAAGAGAGTGACATGGCATGGACAGTTGAGTTGATTAAAGGGGATGTGATGGGTCCTGATTAAAGGGTAAGTTTTGTCCCATATCTTCTGGGCTGTGACAGCTTAAGATGGCAGCACACTGTCATGGAGTGGAGGCTCACACCCATCACAGGGAGCAGTAATGAGAGGAGCCCTCTTCTTGGCACCGATTGAAGATGGTGGAAATATATTTCTTTTCAGCCTTGCAAATCAAACCATACAGTTGTGTTTGATCAACATTGAAACAGCTTCTTCCTTCTCCGCACGGCTTGAATCAATGATTGGTGTCAAACAGCTTCTTTTTTTTTTTCTTTTTCTTTTTTAAACAGCAGAGAGGAGAAAAAAAGTGTTTAAATTCCATGTGGCCAAATTTGGAGATCTTTCATCTAGCACTGAGTCCCTAAAATGTTATTTCAAATTTGTTTTTCAGTGACAGTATTTCATTGCTTCTGGGCATCCTGTTCAAACGTCCCCCGTAAATGAAAGAAATTGCATCAGCCAAAGCTTGAGATCTCTCCAATAAAGAAGAATCACTTAAATGCTCTTGCACTCCACGTCAGAGATTGTGTTGTCATTTTGCCTTCAATCACAGCATTGCTTTGATGCTGGCCTTCTGGTTCGGCAATACAAAAAAAAGAAATCCCTGAAAGTCTTTCCACATTTCAGATTCATTCTTTTATTTAGGCTTTGGGTACAAATCATTATGTTGTTCCACGTTCATGTGTAAATTGCGCTGATAATTACTGGGCTGAAATCTATGTCTGGGAGCACAAAGCTAGCCCTCGCCATCATTTCACAATGGAGGCAATTTGCATCTGCTTTCACTGCGGCTGCTGTGGGGAGCCCCTGAGAATCAAAGGTTTAATAATGTGTCCAACTACAATTCATTAGCAGCTGTTCAGGTGGCTTTTGAAAGTGCGTGTGTGTGTGTGCGTGTGAAAGACTGACAGTGTGAAGCCCTGTTTGCACTTAATTTCACCATGCGTAAGACTGCAACTAACGATTACCTTCTTATCGATTAATCTATGGACCATTTTCTGATTGATGATTTATAGTTAACTTACCAATTAATAATGACAAAACATTATCATTAATCTTTCAACCCTTTATTCAAGCATGACATGATTTCCCAAACTCATGATAAAGTGCCAAGAGTTAAAAAGCATGTATTAGTGATATAAATGTCCATCAGTCTAATATAAATTAAGCCCAACATAAGTGCAAACAAATTATATTTTGGGCACCATGCAAATTAAAGATTACTTCCAACATATATTCAGCCCAACATAAATAGTGCAAAAAAAATGTTTAAGGTACTGTGTCATTTACTTTAAAGAATACGTTCAACATAAATTCAGCTCAACAAATATATAGCGCAAATTGTAATTGAATTGTGTAATTGAAGTGCTGGTCAGTTCAAGTGACGGTTCAAAAGAGGTTGATGATCTGACAAAATAAATCTGAATTTGCACTGAGTGTAATGAACTCTTGTCAATACTAAAAACATATTATCATTACATCTGAGAAATGTAAACATGTCTGTATGCTCTGAAGTCTCCTGCAGCTGAGACGAGGTGTTCGATGGTCTTGGTGTTGCAGTGTGGCTGCATGACATCGGCAGGATGACCAAGGTGGGAAACCTCGCGTCTTTTATCAGCTGAGTGGGGTTGTCATGTTTGGGATACGCAGTTCTCCAAAGTATGTTAGTACCTCTCCCCTACCATTTCACTGTAAGTATCATCGTCTTCTCACTCTTGAAGTGCTCATCTCCTGTCTGAAACTGCTGGTTTGACACTCTCCAATCCATCCTGTTCCACATTGTGATGTTGTTGCGTTTCCTCTCTCTGCCTTTTTTGTTCGTGCTGAGCTTGAAGGGCCCTTTTCTGATGACAGGAACTTTATTTTGTGAAATCTTGGGTCACGGGCAGCTGCAATAGTTGATATATTGTGTGCATCATCTCTGAACGTGATCTCCAGCTTCCATCTTGAAGTGATCTCTTGTGCTGCAGCAGACTGGGGTACCTCGACAGTTGGTGTGAAAGTAAAGGTAAAGTTTAAAGGTCACAATTGTTCTTTAACTTACTTACATGTATACTGAAAATTAAAATGTAATGTCATACGGGAAATAGTAAAACGCTTACAGTTACATGGGAGACATTTGAGATTCATTCTGGCGTGTCTCAAATGTGTTATGGTAGATGTGATCTGTTAGTAGTACCCACTAAGAGGATTTTCAAACTAAATCTCAGTACAAATCTGGATATACACAAGGTCAACAGGCCCCAATAGACGGAGCCGTAAACCAAGTGCAATGTCTTAACTCACCTCTCCTAATAAGGATCAAATGTTCTCAGGGTGTTTTGATGTTGTTCAGCAGACAACATGAAAGCAACTGGGGCGGTTTGAGAAGCACTGGTTGTTTGTAGTTCACTTGGGATTTCAAGGTAAGAGGAAAATTAGAGGAATCAAAAAGAAAAACAAGAAAAGGATACTTCTCTTAAACATTGCAAATTAAACTTTAAGTGAAGTACATGCCTTTTGATATTACTGATCACTGAGTGTCTGAATTTAAAAATGTCTTGCACACAGACTGCAAAGCAGATTGAGAATACCCTCCACTGAACATGAACTCCCTTAATCTAATTTTCATTATCCGTGCTAGTGTTATATGCATAACACTCTTTTACAAAAGAAAAATAAGGAAATCCCGTTTTGTATTAGATTTCTAAAATGATTTACATCACTATGGATCTTAACGAACTTAACATGTTGCTCACGTGCAGGCCATTGACAAATTGGAGAATTTTTTTTGGAGCTGAGCCTGACCAATGAAATTATTTTTTATGCTGTTATAGTGACAGGGGATATGTTGAGGCTGTTCGGCCCGACCATTTATCACACAATCTCCGACACAGAGGGTTAATCAATCAAAAATAAGACCGGAGGAGAACCACTGTGCTCGTTGCGCGCCCTTACTATCCTGCCACATGCTATTTCCAAACAGCTGCGAAGTCTGAATATTCAATATCTGAAAAACCCGAGAGCGTGGTGACCGAGAATTGGAGGATGTGTGGTGACCGAGAAATGGAGGAAAGGATAGACAGCACTGGAAGAGAGGTGAGACAGGAGGGCTGAAATGGAAACGTCGCCGCGGCACAATGGAACTATATAAATCTAAGTGAGTGCATTTGATCATGGACGTTTGACAGAAACAGGGATGGAAGCATGTGGTTGACGGATGGGATGTGAAGGCAAGGAAGTGCAGTGCCATGATGTGACTAGCTACGGACATGTTGTGATTTTGTGCACGTTCAGAACACTGGCTCTTTGTCATACCAAAGTACAGTGCTGGCAAGAGTACAGCGCTGCGATATTTGCAGCTCGCTGCGGTGACACATGTAGTGACTCCAGGCCACGCAGGTTTAGTTAGAGTCTGACTCATGGTCATGATGTAGCGTCTCATGCAGTGATAGCTTCGAGACATATGAGCTGGTATTTCCAGTGCCAGACACGGGCCGCCATTTCCTCGGCTGGATAAAAAAAAACATTCCCGAAGGAGAACTCTGGATTGATTGTGTTCTTATGTTTAGAAGCAGGTCTAAACCAACGCTGTCAACCCAATTCCTGAAATGCTCCGTGACAAAGAATCCAACAAAGAACAAAAAAATGAATTGCTCTCATTTGATTTATTGAGGGCTTCTGGCCTGTGTTCAGTAACTGTGAGTCAGAACATAACCAAGCCACAGTAAAAAAATAGGGGCATATTTAACAAAAAGTTAATAGCGGTTATTTCGTTCAAATAAAAAAAAATTGCCAACTGAGTGCATTCAGATTATTCTGATTAAAAAATCTTGAAATCTCGCTTCTGTGAAATGATACCGCAAGTAAATAGTGAAGTTTAAATTCAAAGCAAAAAACAATCAAGAGCAACTGACCCTTCGCTAAGTCCGGCCCCCCGCTGCTGCTCCTTTACGCTGTCAGAGCTACCATGGAGACAAGCCTAACGTTACAAATCCCAGCATGAGCCACTTCATAACTCGTGCTTGATTTTGCCACTGAGAGGCTCATATTGTTAACATAAATGGTCTTTCAACCATCGAAATGATCCCCTTCCTCTCCTTCGGACAATTCCAAAACAGACTTGTTGTTTACCATGTAGATTCATGAGAGAAACGTTCCATCATATCATTCCGGGAAAACGGTAGGCAGTTAGTCTCTAAACCCTGTACCTACAGCTACTGTAGTACTTTAGAAAAACAAATACAGTATTTCTTCTTGTGACATCCCTCATCACTCTGAAAGGAAGATTAACTTTACTTTAATAATGTCGTATGGATGAGTTTAATCAAGCTGTTAGTATTTGACTGAAGATGCTGACAAACACACTGGTAGTGATATCTATGCTTTGCCATGAGGCGGTGACATCACAGATCTTTTAGCCAGTTTACAGCCTGCCAGATAAACATGAATCAGGCTGAGCTAATACACATTTTGAGCCAAAATGTCACAAACAAGCTGGAAAGTGCTGCTTATCTTGTAAGGCAGGTCACTTGTCATTCAGTCCCAGCTGACGGCAGCAGTGACCTGTCAAGTATGAGGAGCAGGGAGCTGCATTATAAAGCTATGAAATATGAGCTAATTGGGCTGAATGGAAATGTGATAGGACACCATGCTCAGTATGAGACTGAGCTTTGAAAACACAATAAAGCACTGGTGATGTAATAAAGGCATCGTCTTCTGTCGTGGATGCTGCACCGTGTTTTAAAAATGTATTTATTCTCTTAATTTCTAATTTACAAAACTCACAGGCTCATATGTCTATATATCTATAAATTCTACTTAAAGTTCGACTTTCCAAATAAACAGAACCATGTGCAACCATCTGTTTGAGAGTTATTATTTTTCACAAAAAAGGATGTCCACTACAAAGTCATGTTTGTCCCAAGCAAATTCATGAATAAAGAACATTATTATTATAATTATTATTACTATTAGTGCTGTATTTTAAACAGCATTTTACTAAAAACAACAACGTGTAGACTCAATCATCACTTCTGACTTTCTATAAGTGGGTGGCAGTGTCTGTACAGCAGAGACCTGGATTGTCTTTCCTTCTTATTTTGCTATGTTGGTGTCGGAGCGTCGGCCTTTGGGCAGAAGGTGTGAAGCCTCCAGCCAATAGCAGTGAGCAGGTGAGGTCGAGACTTCATCAGAAGATAGCCACCAGGTCACATCGCTGTCTCCCTCTCTCTCCTCTTCTCTCTCTCTGTTTCATGGATGTAAAGTGCTGCAGGTCTGTGTAGCTGTTTGACCCAGAGTGGAGGTGACACACACACACACACACACACACACTAACACACACGGAGAGAGAGAGGGAGAGAGACTACAACACAGCAGAGTCAAGTGGACAGGATACAGCATTAGCTTCAGCTGCATTCATTCAAAATACAGCAGTGCAGCAACTTCGTGCAGAGGTGAGAGTCGTGTTTTTTTGTGCTTTAGAACGCAGCTTCAGTAGCTAGCTAGCTAACTAGCCAGCCGCTAAATAAATAACATTTTACAAAACGTATTGCTTCAGCAACAAATGGACAAACGGACTTGGCGGAACCAGCAAACTCACTAAGGAGCCAGCCATCAGCCAATTGAACCACTTATGCTGCAGTGGCCACAGAAAATGAACCCAACAGCGGGCCATCTCTTCATCTCTCTAATAATTTAGACTATTACCAACGTTGCCCCGAAACACTTCCCAAATAGTGTAGTTCCCTAGAGCCTAGAATCACAGTTTGACATCTCAAGTGTATCTGTTCTGGCACCCAATAACACAGCAAGATGGTATTTTCGACATGTGAGTTTAGCCCACTACTCTGACGTGATGTGTATTTGCCTCCAGTCTTTCCTTTTTTTGTTTGCCTCCAGCGAGACAACGTGATGTAATTCTGACGTCGGCTATAAAAGGGTCTATAACTCAGAATAATAAATGTTGATGCATAATTAATAATGTGGGTTTATTATTACTTACTTAATTGGCTAGTGGGGATAATTGAGGTCATGCATAGATTTAAAAAATGTAATTATTTTAAACGACGCATTTGGGCACGTGTGAGCAGACGTCACAGATAAAGTCCCCTTATCCTCACTACGAATCATCCATGGCCTCTTCTTGATACTTAGCTTTTTATAGGTGTTGAGGAAATCCTTTCATTTCTTTTTATGCATTCTAACAATTTGGAGAGAGGGAGAGAAGGACGGAGTGTGCAAAATAAATGTGAAGTATGGCAACGGTTCTGGGGCGGCACAGGTTGTGAGAACGAGGTAGACTGTTGGCATTGTTGTCGGAGCAGGAGCTTGTCGGAAATTACGTTGTTGTGGAGCGATGAACAAATACACACAGACAAACACACACCTTTGTGCAAACCAATTCAGATATAATGCACGGATGTCCTCTACGTTTCATCATCAAAGCCCTATCAGGCTGCGCAGGGTCTGAAGGGGAGAATATGAACCGGATAAAACAAATCGTTTGATGTGTGAAAGACAGACACTCCAGCTCCAAAGTACTTAAGCTTCCCGTCCCAATGGACGGGCGAGAGAGGAGGGTAGGAGCGAGGAATGAGTGCTCCTATCTTTTATTTTCCTCCCCTCTTCCGTTCATCGCGAGGAGTTTCCAAAGCGTTGCGTCATTGTTTATGCAAGGTCCCAGTGTCAGCACCAGCAATGTCAATTAAATAGGCAAAATAAAGTCCATATTGACAGACGTTTCAAAGGCGTGGCGGAGCGGCAAGGGAGAGAGAGACTGAGGAGATTGTGAGTGATTGAGGAATGGAGCGAACAGGAAATCTGATGTACAGCGTACGTGTTAAACCGTGGCGGGATGAGGAGCAAATTGTGCGATGCGTTTCATGTTTGGCACTGCTTTGATATCGGCTCAACCTCACAAAGTGCGTCTTATTCTTTTTGTTTCCCATCTATTTTTCAAAGTTACTTTTGTAAATCTTTTGATACACTCAGCCGTATTATTGGCTGCGAAAATCACCCGTTGGGACCCAAATCATTGTCCCGTTGAAATATGGCTTTCCACGACCGTTATTCACTATCTTGTAGAGAAACAGATGGCAGATTCAATTTCTTTGTAGATATTAAAATATTCACCAAGCTGCCATTAATTCTTTGATTGTCTGGCTTGACAAAGGCATTTTAACTGTGGTTAATTTCCCTTCAAAGGAGTGGGTTAGTCTCAATGAGTTATGAGCATGAATATGGCTCTTTTCATAAGTCTTTTAAGATGAAAGGCGCCCTCTGCTCCCATGTCAAAGACCTGGCCCACCTGACCCTTTTAAAGTGCAGAACGTTTTTTTTTTTTAAATATTTAATTTAATTCTTCTCGTATGACCGGGTTTTGAAGATATTCAGATGTAAACCATAAACACATTCATTTGATGTTTTTGCAGAAGTGATGTCTGATGTCGTGAATTTATTTTGCCTAAAATTACTCCGTCTATATTTAGCTCACTGTCTCAGGTTGGAGTTGGTCAGAGCTCCTGGTTTCCCATCTGTGGTGTGTCACACAGAAATTTCATTATCGGCCATTAATGAAATTCACAAGCAGAATTACCATATCTGCAAACACTTGCTAATGATGACCATAAGACCGGAAAGATGAAGTGATGAGATGAGCTTTGTTGGGGTTATGAGCGTGTTGACCAGATGCCAAGCCACCTGCTTCTCGACTTCAGCCAGGAAACAAAACCGCGCACACTGCAACAGCAACAAACAGGAGGAAGAATAATCCCCAGTCTGATCTTCTTAAGATCAACAAAAAGATCACAGATATTTTTCGAGGGGAGATTCATTGAGCATTTTAGACAATTCTATTTTTCCTCCCGACTTGCATTTCACGTCATGACTTGGAGCACTGCACCTTTTAATTAAGCCTACACCGATGTGTGTTAGGTCGCGGAAGCCTTCATCAAGCAGGATTAGCAAGTTACTCAGATGTCAGTGACATAAATGATGAAAGAGTTCCCCCGACTGCCTATATGCTTCTTTCTCTATTTGCCACCATCTCTCTGTGCATGATCCCATTGACTCCTCATATTAACATGCAAATTGGTATCTGAGTGGGTTATCTGGATAAAGACATCTGCTCATAGGTATTGCATTTACACCTGGGTATTAAGTACTCTTGTTATCTCGATTCTGCCAATATACGAGATTAGATGTGGAGAGGTGAGGAAATTGTTGGACTTGTCAACACAGATGTCACGTCCCGGGTCAAAAAGGTAGAGATGCAGAATATGCTAAAGACCCTGCTACAACGTACAAGGCGTGGGCTTCGTGACAGATAGACATATGCCGAAAGTATCATTAGGCCAGGTGGTTGGTGTCTTTGCCAGATATGTTCTCAGTCATGTGACTGTCACATTGCACGTCTTACCAAAAGCATAAATGCTGATCTATTTATCACATATTTTATTTAATATAGGCGTAAGATTGTCAGTAAAACTTCACAATGTGAGCGTTAACTCTGTCCACAGGTGAGGGGGGATCCATTTAGATTATGGATCGACAGTGGTCCCTCACACCTCTGGACAATAGGTAGCATTAACACAGCAAGGAATGGAAGACGATAACTATGTGGCAAGACTGTAGCGACTGCATTTACTCCTGGCAGTGATCCAATAACAATGCGAGTGAGACCGCCTGCAGATGGAACCGCATGTGAATACCAGGTGTAGATAAATTAAAGATTCCAACAGATGCATGTATTCATGCAGATAAATACAAAGAGGCAGCCAGTCTCTTGTCTCTCATAAGCCGGAAGCTTGTGCATGTTTGTACCGAGCATACAATTTAAATGTTTTGCTTCAATGTGTTTTTATTTTTTTATTTCAGAGGGTCTATTTGCACCTAGGTGAGAAGAGTCACACGGATTGCTACTCTTTACACCCGGCCATTTCCTGAATGATGCATCCATGCATCATTTTTCTTATTCATGTCCTGATACCTGATAATACAGTATTTGGAAGCTGTCGGCCATAACAACCAGTTTTTCTTTGACTTTGTTTGCATGTCCATATTATCAGCTTTTTTAAATAGTAAAATATTAAAAAAAAACTTTTAGCAGGATGCCATTCGCAATATATGCTAATACTGTATAACAATCAGATTGCCGTGCAAGTCCGTCACAACATGGCGGACCAAACAGAAGACTCGTCTATACACACAGACGCATAGATGTGCCAATCACCGGGATGATAACTGTTTAGGTGCTTTGAATATTTAAATATAATTGGTGGAAATAATTGAAACATTCCTGTTAATTCACAAGTTTTTTAAAAATTATTTATTCTTTTTTTTAACCATTCTTTGTATTTTGGTATTTTCAATTTAAGAGATAAGAGATGCTTTTCAGTTTTATAGCCTAGTGTGACCTGTTGTCTTCTGGGAAAGTGTTCAGTTTTTGTTCAGCATAAAACAGAAGTGTTTGAAATGTTCCTTTTTTTAATGATGAAAATAATTGACCAAAGTTGAGCGTGGGAAATATACTACCTCAGTTACCTCAGCCTTCAGCATGATTTTGGCCGTCTTTGACTCATTCGCACTACCGATCAAAATAAATGAAAAGAAACTCCTTGCATTTGAACCGTGACTCCTGAAGCAGGGCATGAACTGAAACATGACGTGTGCACCCTTACACCCTTAGTACACAAGAACAGTCAAGAACATTTATTAAAAAAAATATATATATGTGGTTCTTTCACTTAGTCTCCCAGCTCCATCTGAGTTGTTATCTCCCATACGCTGATGACCCAGATCAGCTCATTCATCCTATTCAGGAAGCGAGAGATTGATTGTACCTGTGCCATCGCTGTAATTATACTGTCATCACTTAATCAACCGTATTGGATTCCTCAAGCGGTCGCAGCCGCTGAGGCTGGAGCTGGGAGAAAGATTTACTTTTTTGGATAGAACGAGAGGGCGAGTGAGAAAGAGGATGCGAGGGAGAGAGAAGCAATGGGGTGATAAGGACAGAGAGACATCAAATAAGCACACAGTGATGGTGAAAGAGTGCTACTGTTACAAGAGGATGTCAAAGATGAGTATGTGGGAACAGAAAAGTGGACCAGAGAGAGCCACGCAGAGATGATGGGGAATCAGGTGGGAGGGTGTGGACATAGACGCCGAGTGATTGTTTCCTCAAGACTGTGTCTGCCTTGTCAGAGAGGAAGTAACAAATGGTGAGGGTGTCACCTGCAAAGGCAGTTTAATAATTCATTTGTCTATGGGTCTGGGCAGAAAGGGCTTCTTTGAAGACCAGGGCACAGATGGTCATCAGAGTGAAAGAGGTACACACACACACACACACATATGCACATTAAAAAGCCTGTACCGGAGACTGGCTCATCACCTGGGTGCACACCATATGCCACGGTGGCTGACAGCCTGCTCATAAGGCCCATCCTGAGAAATGCACATAAACACATATGCTTGTGTACGCACACAAGTCTTTCCCGTTTTCTAACGGTTCCACTGCTGCCAGTGAAACGATCCTTTCTTGCATACTGATGTGCAGTTGTGTTTGTGTGGGCTGCGGCGATAAGAATTTACCAGCTGATAGAAATGTGTGTCTTCACCTACACAGTGAGTCACATCAGCGCACACATACCCAAAGTCAAACAAAGGGAAGGCAAGACAGCCAGGTTCTCACACACTGAGGTGCACACACACTCGTGAGGATGTGAGGAACGTAAACTGTGCATTCTGTCAATCCATCACTGTGTGAAATTACCCTCCGTAACGACAGCATTCCCTCTTTTGCCATTTCACATCTGACTAAGCCCAATCCAAACACTGAATCAGCTCTTAAAATCTAATGATGCAACACCTACTGTACCAACCAAAAAAGCCTCGCATCCTGCCATCTTGTTAGGACACATACCTGTCCTCCATCCAATAAAACAGCAGTCCACCTTTCATTCAATTACTGTACTGACTTTAATGGTTATGAGTTTTCTTTTTGTGCCTAGTATGCGTTATTCCTCTCCCTGTGTGGCTTGCAGGTGATTACTTCAAGGCAATAAAGGTCTCATTGTGGGTTCTGCAGTCGTGCAGGATTTTTAGTTTGATGTGATATCTTAGAGGATTTTGATAATTCCACTTTAAAGAATAAGACATAAGGAACGACCTCACACAAGTTGTTTCAGATTTTGTTTACTACGTGTACTACACATTGTTGTCGGTGTACAGTGTTTGTTTGTGCGTCTCGCACTGCATCAAGACTAGACGTGTGGCTTTATAAACTACTACTTTCCCTTAGAAACTATTGTAGTTGCTTGACAGAGATGTGTCTTTCAAAAGGTCCACGACCTGTTAGCAGAGAAGCTGGGGTAGCAGAGGGATGTGTGGGGAGCTACAACTCAGTAGAGAGATAAATATGACGCGTGCATCTATGTTCAGTGGTGATCTCTGCAGTTTCAAAGCTAATTTGGAATTAATTACTGGTGAAACAACTAGTCAACTGACCGACAATTAACAACTGAAACAGAAACATTTGAGTAATTTACTTGGAAAAATCCCACGTAGATGCCGGTTCAGATTCACTGCTTTCTGTTTTATATCGGGAATATTGAAACTGACTATTGGTCAGGCTAAACAAGGAATTGGTGGATATCAGTTGTCATGAAAATGCACTTCGTTTCGCCCGCACTAAACATGCGGCATGACTTGCACAAGCAGACAAGATCTCCATGGCGACAAAGTGAAATTATAGGTACGGGGTAGGTGAGAGGAGGGAAGAGCGGCCACAGTCGTACAATCAGCAGTGACAAGCAATCACTCGGGAGTTTTATAAAAGCAGAAATGTGTAATGTGGAGACCAGGCAGAAGAGTGAAAGATGATGCGGCCGAAGCAAGGATGATGGGAAGAATGCACGGATGACATGATTACGGGAGGATGGGCCAATGAGCCTGATGAGCCTTAAATGGGACGCAATACAAAAGCAGGAGAGGAGGATGTGTTTGAATGGGACTGAAGAGGAGGCCGAGTGTGCAGCAGGAAAACAGAAGGCAGTGGTGGTTAGCAGCAGAAAAGGGGGCTAGGTAAGTGTACAAGATTGATTGGTGATTGCGCTTGGATTTTGTGGCACAGTGTGGAAGCAATAAAGAGCAAGAGAGAGAGAGCAAGAGAGAGAGAGAGAGAGAGAGTTGTAAAGCCAAGGGAATATAAACTCCCAGATGCCAGGTATTTTTCCTACCGGGAGGCGAGACGACAGGAGTCTAATGAGTTCCCTCATAGCCGGGCGGGTTTCATCTTATGAATCACACAAACAGTCTTACACACACACTCGCACAAAGGCTCACGTAGCTGTAATGAATTATGGGGCTTGCAGCCTAAAACCTTGGCCCTGTACCTTATCACATGATAAACGCATACATCATTTTGCGTGGCGGTATCGATCCCTCCACAACCATTTGACACAAATACACAAGGAATCGAATGCTCGGTGACTTATTCCATCACCCGCTGTACCCTTGAAACCCCGACATCCTCCAGAGATTTGCTCATACAATGGACAACGATATATTAAAACAATCCAAGCAAAACCTTGAAGTCCTGCTTTGTATTCCAAAGGTTTTTTGGGGTGTTTTTCATTTGGTTGTAATCAGATTACTAACAATAGTATATCATTTAATTAGAGTTTGTTGGCCACGAATAGAAATGGTCACTCTTAGATGGTCACCCACTATGCTGAGTTCATAGCATACCCTGCCAGAAAACTAAGCATCACTCACACTAAAACGGATACAAGGATGTTATTGATCATAATATTTCAAAAATGCCTATAGCTAGTGAACTAAAATATATATATTATCATCATCAACCATATCCTTTTACTTTGTTTAAGGTATCTACAGTGGTTATTTGCAAAAAAAATAGCACACAATTCAAATTATAAGGAAAGTATTAGGAAAACACATTGTATTGTTTTTGACTAAGACTTTTGGAATTAACAGTTTTATTGTGTTTTATAATATTCTTAAAGCAATTGTTAGCAAGTTGAACAGGTCATAATTCTCAATCCAAACTTGTTTTTATATTGCTGTGAAAACATATCACAACTGTATTTCTCACCATACTACACCATAGATAACGTAGCTTCTTCAAATAATTTGAAATTGCATCTTTTTTTAACCACTATGACTTTATCTGTGCTTTTTAGTCATTTTGTGATCAAACATAGGCGATGACACACTGCGGGTGTTTTCCTTGACATTTTTCTCTCTTTCTCAGGCAAACAGAAGATAAGCCATCACAAAGAGAGACAGAGTGAAGACCCAGTGGTAACAGAAATGTGCCATTTTGTTTTCCGGCAACTGCCATTTGACTAAAGTGGAGTAGGAAGAAATATTTCAAGCCAAAATTACTTTCAGATGAGTACATTGTTATTTTAACCAGCAAAATAAATGGTTGTCCAAGAAAACGTTAACTTCTTGCAACTTATCAGAATAATAGTAAAACAACTTTTAATCCGAATTCTCAAGATTGGAAAGTCTGACTCTTTCTATCAACAAAAAATAATAAGTAATTGGTCCTGGAATGTATGTGTATAGAAAATAGGATTTATCAATTACAATGTGTTCATGTTGGTACTGAAGTCTCAGTTATATTGTCAGTTAACATGAGCAGAATAGGGCATTTATAAGTGCTAATCGAAAAATAACTGAGGAGACATATTCATAAAAAAAAATAGTTTAAAGCATTTGTTTAAAAAAAAGAAAGAACAAAAAGAGACTTCTCTTTAAAGCAGCGGAAGGCCTTACAGGATATGCTATTTACAGACAGATTTAAGTAGCAAATCAAGGGCACAAAGTAAATGGGAAATGTACTGTACTCTTTTGACCACTCAAAGTGCTTTGGCACCACATGTTGTCATTCACCCATTCACATCCATTCACACACTGATGGCAGGTGCTACAATGCAAGGTGCCCCATGCCCATCAGGACTCTGTCTAACCATTCATACACCACAGGCACAGCTTGGGGGAGCAATTTGGGGTGAAGAAAATCACTTCTCATTGGTTGACAGCACTAAGCACACATGGGTTGGAGTCGTCAGGCAAGCGAATAAGAGAAGCAAAGGTGTTCATAAAAATAGCACATACAACGTACTATTGTTAATGTAATACTGATGCCCATTGGGAGAGCGAGGACATACTGGTGCATGCACAAATATTTTAACCAGATTTCAGCGAAGGCAAAGCAAGTTTATTTGTATAGAACATTTCAACAAAGCGATTCAAAGTGCATGAGTGGTGGTGCAGTGGTAGTGCGCCCGCCTTTGGAACACAAGGTGGAGTGTTTGAATCCCACTCATGGCAATGGGGGTGGCTCTAGCTCATGGGTATGAGTGGTTGTCCTGAAACCATAAGGTTGCAGGTTCAACCACTGATTGTATGTCAAAGTGTCCTTGAGCAAGACACTGAACCCCCAGTTGCTCCCCTGGTGCTTCACGAGGCTGCCACTGCTCCTTAATACTAAGGATGGGTTAAAATGCAGAGAATGAATTTCCCCACTGTGGGACTAATAAGGGATTATTATTATTATTATAAAACCATTAAAAGCATGAAAACATGCAGAAGAGAACAAGATTTAAAAAACATGAAAATTAAAACATTCATTAAAACATTAAAAAAACTGTTAAAAAGCAAAAAATACAGAATTGAATAAAGGTTTTAGTGCAGTTTAAGAAATAAAAAGCAGTAGTGAGATGCATTTAGAAGCCTCCGCTGTTGTGTTCCAAACCTGACAAACGCAATATTTTAATATATTTTAGTCCTTTTCTTCCCAGATCTGCATTATTCTACCCAGATCTGTGCCTATCCAGATATGGTTCTACCCAGATATGGTATTATATGAAGGGTAATTATTGTCGCTAGGACAGCCATGTTGGATTTCAGTATGTTCCCTTCAGATTATTCACTGACCCTTGGTATAGGTCAAAGAGGATACCTTTAGTACGATACAAGAAAAAAATGTTTTAATCATATATCTTTTTTTCATGTGACTGCACAAATGGCTTAACTTTTCATGTTAACCTCACATCTGCAGTAATTTTGTGGCTTTACAGTCACAAACACTTAGCAGGTGTGTGACAACCAGCATCATCCAACAGAAAGGCTTCAAACTTTCAACAGCTGCTAATGTGATCAAAATCAAACTCAGTTATTAAATACATTTTTTTTTTCCTATGTTTTTCTTAAAATATAAATTACCGCCAAAAAGCACATGAAATAAGGAATAATAATCTTGCATTATTCATATTGCATCAACATTAATTAAGAGTCATTCTCAGATTGATAGCGGTGTGTGTGAGTGTGTGTGTGTCTGTGTAGGCGCTGTCCCGGGCTCTAAAAAAGAGCAGAGGATACCAATCAAGATACCGTCTAAAAAAAAACAGGTCTATATTTCATATGCTGGCAATGGCTACAGTCTATTTATTTTGTATTTGCTTTTAGGCCTACATATGAGCCAATTGGATTTGATGGGCTACTGTTTGAATGCACATGCTTACCATGGACCTAGTCCAATGGCTGCAACACGATGGTCCGCTCCAAAAGATGCAACAGCAGCGGCTTTTCTTACTCTGATACAACCTGCCACGAGAGACAAAAACATTCTAGCAGCTGTATATCTGACAGATCTGTTTCTCTTGCTGAGTGACTGAGTGAAGGGAGAGAGGCAACTGACGCTTGTAAAGAGAAGGAGATTATGTCACTCTGTGTGTGTGTGTGAAAGACACATTCGGCCTACAGTGAGCTGCCCTTTACCTTTAGCGACGCAATTTCTGTCACGCATTGCCTGGAGTGCCCTGCCCCCTGTCGAAGCTTTAAATATTTCTCAGATTAAAGCCCAGAGTTGGAGGGAAGGCTGGAGTCATGTTATGGGTTTTCTTCGGACCCCAAGTGCACGACACAAGACGTTGTCACCGTTCAGCCAGAAGCTGGCGTTGTTTATTATCAACAGCACACGCAGTAATCCAAACCAAAAATAAACTGAAAACTACTGTCTCAAAAAACAGACAGCGCACTTTTAAGTCTCTGAATACCGTCTCGGGTCTTCTGCCTCCTTACGTGGCAGGGTGCGCCGGGCTCGAACTCCGCTCTCGTTCTCGTGGTCTCAATTCTCTCCGGATCCTCCTCTTTGACGACTGTACCGCTCTTCGTCACTCAGCGTACGCACTCGCGTCGAGCACTGTCCGCTCCCCTCCTCTTATGCTCGTCAGCCACTGACAAGCTCCAGCTGTGGGGACACGCTGATCGCTCTCAGGTGCGCACCGGCGCGCGCTCCGCTCGTCTCCGTCGTCTAACGCGCAGCTCCCTGGCCGCGCGCGCTGACGTCTCCGGCGCCTCCATGCCCCTGTCTCCCGAGCCGACTGTCGGTTCCCTGACAGTACCCCCCCTTCTACGGGAGCCAGGTGCTCCAGGTGCTCCTGTACTGAGGGAACCGCCGCCCCTGCCTGTTCACCCGGAAGTAGGGGCGGTTGGTACCCCAACGCTGCCTTGAACGGTGAGATCCCCGTAGCTGCGCACTCCAGGGAGTTGATGGCATACTCCACCCAGGGCAGAAACTGGCTCCACGCTGCCGGGTTCCTGGACGTCATGCAGCGAAGTGCCGTCTCCACGCTCTGGTTGGCCCTCTCCGATTGTCCGTTTGTCTGCGGATGGTAACCAGACGACAGTCTCACAGTAATCCCCAACCCCTTACAGAAAGCTCGCCATACCTGTGACGTAAACTGGGACCCTCGGTCCGAGACGACCTCCTGCGGAAACCCGTGGAGCCGGAACACGTGGGCCATCAGTAGGTCCGCTGTCTCTGCCGTCGATAGGAGCTTTGGCAGGGCCACCAGATGGACCCCCTTGCTGAAACGGTCCACTACCGTCAGCAATACGGTCATACCCTGGGATGGTGGTAGGCCGGTGACAAAATCCAACGCGACATGGGACCACGGGCGGCTCGGCACGGACAGAGGTTGCAACAGTCCCGCCGGTGCGCGGTGCGATGCCTTGCTGCGGGCACACACTGGACAGGCCTGCACGTACTCCCGTACGTCGCCCCTCATCCCCTGCCACCAGAAGTGTCGAGCCAGGAAGGAGAACGTCCGGTGGACCCCGGGGTGGCAGACCAACTGGCTAGCATGGCCCCATTTCAGGACCTTGGACCGGACCGCCACAGGAACAAACAGCCTCCCCGGGGGAACTCCACTTGGAGCTGGCTGACCTCGCAACGCCCTCCTTACCACCGTCTCGATTCCCCAGGCCACCCTTCCAACTACCTGGTGCTCCGGAACGATGGGTGCCTGCTCCTCCGGGACAGCCTCCTCTCCCTGGTACTGCCTCGACAGAGCATCAGCCTTGACGTTGCGCGATCCTGGTCGATAGGTAAGAGAGAAGTTAAATCGACTGAGAAAGCCGGCCCACCGTACCTGTCGCCCATTCAGTCGTCTCGCCGCCCGGATGTACGTAAGGTTTCTGTGGTCCGTCCACACGACGAATGGGTGGTCTGCCCCCTCTAGCCAATGTCGCCACTCCAGCGCAGCCACCACCGCCAGCAGCTCTCGGTTCCCCAAATCGTAGTTGATCTCAGCGGGCAGGAGACGCCTGGAAAAAAAAGCACATGGGTGGACCTTCTGGCCTCCCTCCGCCCGCTGCGATAACACCGCCCCCAGCCCGACGTCCGAGGCGTCCACCTCCACAATGAACTGTCTCGCCGGGTCGGGATGTAACACCGGAGCGCTGGTGAACCGTCTCTTCAGGTCTTGAAATGCCGTCTCCGCCTCAGGAGACCATTCAAACGGCTGGGCGGGAGACGTCAGCCTGGTCAGGGGTTGTGCCACACTGCTGTAGCTGCGAATGAACCGCCGGTAGAAGTTCGCGAACCCCAGGAACCCCTGCAACTCCTTCCGCGACCTCGGTCTCGGCCAACCCACTACCGCCTGAATCTTCCGGGGATCGGCCCGAATCCGCCCCTTCTCTATGATTAACCCCAGGTAGTCCACCGAATCGGAATGGAACAGGCACTTCTCTGCCTTCACGAACAGCTGGTTCTGGAGGAGGCGACGAAGAACCCGGCGGACGTGCTGGACATGCTCCGCGAGGGTCCTGGAGAACACCAGAATGTCGTCCAGGTATACTACGACGAACTCCTCCAACATATCCCGCAGGACATCATTCATGAGCGCCTGAAACACTCCTGGGGCGTTAGTCAACCCAAATGGCATCACGCAGTACTCATAGTGGCCCCGAGGTGTCTTAAAGGCAGTCTTCCACTCGTCCCCCTCCCGCATCCTCACCAGGTGGTAGGCATTACGCAGGTCCAGTTTGGTGAAGACGGTCGCCTGGGTAAGGGGCTCCATGGTCGAATTCAGGAGGGGAAGCGGGTACTTGTTCCTTATTGTGATGTCATTGAGTTGTCTGTAGTCGATGCACGGTCGTAGCCCTCCGTCCTTCTTCTTCACGAAGAAAAACCCCGCCGCCACCGGGGAGGATGAAGGCCGAATCAGCCCAGCAGCCAGCGACTCCGATAAATACCTCTCCATTGCCTGCTTCTCCGGTAGAGTCAAGCTGTACAGTCGACTGCTGGGTAGGGAGGCCCCCTCCCGGAGATCAATGGCGCAGTCATATGGTCGGTGTGGAGGCAGCGACTGAGCCCGTGCCTTACTGAAGACCTCCCCCAGGTCGTGGTACTCCGCTGGTACTGCTGACAAGTCCGGGGGTGGCACCCGCGGCACTCCCTGGTTCACTCCTCCCGTGGCAGACTGGAGACACTTTGCATGACATTCCGAACCCCACTCCAATATGGTTCCGGGCCCCCAGGCGATGCGCGGTTCGTGTCTCACCAACCAGGGGTGCCCCAGCACCACTGGTGCTGCCGGAGAGTTGAGCAGGTAGAACTGGCGGACCTCCACATGGTTGCCCGCCACGACGAGAGTTACCTGCTGAGTACAACGGGAGACTTGGGCCAGTCGCCGGTCGTCCAGGGCGAACGCCTCCCTTAGCTCCTCCAACTCCTCCGTGGGGATCCCAACCTGCTCTGCGAATTCAATGTCCATAAAACACTCATCTGCCCCTGAGTCGATGAGCGCCCCCACCTCGACTCGTCGGTCAGCCCATGCCAAGCTCACTTGCAGTCGCCGGCCAGGTGGCGCAGAGGATCGGGAATCCGGATTCTGGCTCATCTGGACCTCCCGTGGTCCAGACGAGCCTGGTCTTTTGGCCGATCCGGGCAGTGGCGTAGAAAATGTCCTCTCTGGCCACAGAAAAGACACTGGCCCCCCCTGAGGCGCGCCTCCCGCTCGGTCGGACTGAGCCGCGTGCGTCCCAGCTGCATCGGCTCCTCCCCTGTTATTGTCGAAGGCGAGACCGAATTCTCAACCTGTGTGGGTTCCGCTCGGAACCTCACCTGAGGTCCCTCCCGAGCTTGGAAGTCCTGCCGCCTCGGGGCTCTCCACCGGAAAGACTGCTCCCGCTGCCGCTCCTCGAACCGCTCATCGATGCGGATGGCCAGTCTAACCAGCTCCTCGAACGACGTGGGTTCCTCTCTCGTCGCTAGCTGGTCCCGGACTGCCTCGCTGAGTCCTGCCCGGAACGTTACTCGCAGCGCTGGGTCGTTCCAGCCGCTCTCTGCCGCCGCCAGCTTGAATTCCACCACGTAATCGGCTACTCGGCCACCTCCCTGTTGAATTCTAGCCAGCTGGGCCCCGGGCTCTCGACCTCTGGTCGGGTGGTGAAAGAGACTTCGCAGCTCTCCCATGAACTCCTGGTATGAGAGGTTGAACCCCTCCTCCCTGGTCCAGGAGGCGGCCGCCCACTGGGCTGCCCGACCAGTGAGCCGGTTCGTCACATACGCAATACGAGACTCGTCGGACAGGAACCGGCTAGGATGGTGAGAAAAAACGAGCTCGCATTGCATGATGAAAACCGCGCAGGTCTCGAAGTTCCCGCCGAACAGCTGCGGGCTGGCCAAGCCAGGTTCTGGTGCGGGCCCCTCCCGACGCGCCTCCTCCCGGCTTGGTCCTGTTGGCTGCACCGGTGCGGGTGGGGCTGGTGTTGACGCGGGGTGAGCCACGGCTAGCACCCGTAGCATTGACAACAATTCAGCATGCTGGGCTGCCGATGCTGCTTGGAATTGCGTCAACTTCTCCACCGCCTCGTTGAGCTGCTGCACCTGGTCCTGGAGATTCGTTACAGCGGTCCCTGCCGCCTCCAGCTGATGTGTATGACTGTCTGTTAGCTGGAACTGCCGCTCCAGCACCCTCCGGTAATCCTCTTCCGTGCCGGCTGAGGTCTGCATGGCGAGTGCGTACTGTTATGGGTTTTCTTCGGACCCCAAGTGCACGACACAAGACGTTGTCACCGTTCAGCCAGAAGCTGGCGTTGTTTATTATCAACAGCACACGCAGTAATCCAAACCAAAAATAAACTGAAAACTACTGTCTCAAAAAACAGACAGCGCACTTTTAAGTCTCTGAATACCGTCTCGGGTCTTCTGCCTCCTTACGTGGCAGGGTGCGCCGGGCTCGAACTCCGCTCTCGTTCTCGTGGTCTCAATTCTCTCCGGATCCTCCTCTTTGACGACTGTACCGCTCTTCGTCACTCAGCGTACGCACTCGCGTCGAGCACTGTCCGCTCCCCTCCTCTTATGCTCGTCAGCCACTGACAAGCTCCAGCTGTGGGGACACGCTGATCGCTCTCAGGTGCGCACCGGCGCGCGCTCCGCTCGTCTCCGTCGTCTAACGCGCAGCTCCCTGGCCGCGCGCGCTGACGTCTCCGGCGCCTCCATGCGCCTGTCTCCCGAGCCGACTGTCGGTTCCCTGACAAGTCAGGCACAAATAGGTGGTTATCACACAGTATAGTGGCATTAAGTGTAGTTATATAGAATCTTAACCCACTCCAACTTAACCACAAATGCCAATTATCATTAACGCCCTGCTGTAGTCAGGGTTAAACACATAATTACACATTGCTTAGCAGACATTGAACTCGTCTCTGTTAATCAATGCATATAGACAGCAGATGCAAAGTTTACATTCACATAAATGGCACCTGTGTGGTTTCTCGGTGAATAGACAGTAAACACGGTACGTGCTGCTACTTCCTCTTCTGCCTTCCAGCTGTTTATTTGAGCTACATTGTCCCACCTCCCTGTCACTGCATGAGATTGACCGTAGCCTAGTAATAAAATAAGGAGAGATGCTCCCTCTGTGAAGCTAGCGCTAAATCAATGTGGTCCCTCGCGCCGCGCTGACAACCTCAGCCGCCTCTCTCTTTACTATGACACCACGAATATTAAATTATGTCAACGTGGGGGCCGCAAGCACAGAGGGAGAGAAAGGGAGGCAGACATGCAGGGAGAAGTGGAGATTGTAGCCCAGACTGGTTTGTAAAAAAAATAATTAAAAGAAACGAGGTGATGGGTTGAGGAGAGCATCAGACAGAGAAGTCCGGGTGAGAGAGGAGGGTGCAAAGAGGATGATCAGTAATGTGTAGCCGGAGGGGAAAGATCAAGAGAAAACGATGCTTATGGGATCAGGTGAAATGGTCAGGGTGTGTGAGAATGAGACGGAGGGCCGGAGCACAGTAAGGCCTGATTACCATAAAGGAGGACAAAGGGAGAAGAGCAAGAAAGAAAGAGGGGATGAAAGATTCAAAATGTGGAGAGGTAGCAGACTAGAAGGATATGGCCATCAGTAAATGTATGGCAGCTGAGAGGTTAAAATCCGAGACCCATGGGTGCTCAGAGCGATGACAGAAAGGCGACCTTCAGCCAGAGATCACACACTCTCTTATACTTAAATTACTGATATCTGCATCTTTTAGTGAACATCTACGGCATTGCCTTTAGTTATCTCTATTCACAAAGGGATTCTGTCAAGTGGTAGTGGGCTAGCACGGCAATCTGTAAAGGAGAAGGTCACTCTGTATATCGAGAGTAGCATTTAACTGGAGTGTACAGCAGATACATACATTTTCTAACAATATATATATATATATATATATATATATATATTGTTAGAAAATTATGTTTTATAGTGCTCCTAGTGAGAGCTAGAGAGTTATGTTGGAGGGACGAATAAATAACTCTGTATGGATTATCAAATGTCAAATGAATGACACTGTATGTATTACACAAATGTACAAATGTATTAATTAGAATTATGAAATGTATTGAGTGATTGTGGAAGGAATCCTGAAAACATCAGGAGCCCACAAACAGTTACGCAGCCTGAAGATTGGAGAGATAAGGACGTGCTCAGGAATGTGCCTGTGAGGGGGTTGATTGAAGTCCTGAGTACTGTTTATGCGAGAGGGGGTTTGAGTTGACCAACACCTAAGAGGACGAGGTCTTGTCCAATCAATGGACTGGAAGAGATGCTAGCCATAGCCCGGTGGGGGGGGGGGGGGGGGGGGGGGGGGGCACTTGATCTCTGTCTCATGGGATATCTCTCTCCCATGGGATATATTTTGTATATTTTGTGTAGTTATTAGTGTGATTCAATTTGAAATGCTGTTCATCATCTTTTTATTAAATAACATTTTATTATAACTTTCTGCATCCTCGCACAATCGCCCAAAGATTTTTTAACTTAATAATATATATATATATATATATATATACCAAGGATATATATCACATGTCTACATATATATCACCTCTTCCTCCAGTCCCTTGCAGTAAATAAACATATTTAATTCAGAAAATGTAAAACTTGTTCTCAAAAGCCAGCATTTAAAGCGCAACTCAAAAATGACAGAAGGGCAGATTAAATTACATTTATCAAAATTAAATAGATCCACAATCTTTTAGAGAATGAGGCGGCTGTATTTAATTATCTGAGTGATTCAAATTACCTCTATTGATTTACAACAATAGTGCGAAGTAATTTCTCATTAAGACAAATCCAACCCTCATGAAGCATTCTCTCAATAATAATCCAATAGAAATAAAATCAGAGTGTTCATAAACAAATCAAATACCGAAACAAATATATATAGAAGCAAGACACATAGTTGGAATCAATCAGATTTGCAGCAATGTAAACTTGCGTAATGTTGGACTAACACAAACACACACACACACACACTTTTAATCTCTAAAAACAGAAGAACACCACAGAGGACTGTGGGCGGTCAAGACTCACGCTCAAAGTAATTCATGCCAACAAGAAACATCTGACAATATCAGATGGATGCATGCTGCACAGGCCACTGTAGCACCGGCCTCGAAACAGGATTTTAATCAGCAGAATTAAATCAGCTGCATCCAAGAGGACAGAGACGTGTTCTAGAAACACCAGTGAATCACTCACAAACATCTGTTGGTGACCTTCCCTCCTATTTCTGCAGCATTTCCAACCAAATCAACACGTGAGCGCTCTGCCATCACCCCTAACAGGTGTCTGTCAGCTCACACGTGGAAACTGTCGTCCACCAGCCGCAGTTTGTTGCCAATTAGCGAAGCCGTAAACAGCCCGACGAAGTGATACCGTTACACTGCTCATTAAACCAGCTGTAACTATTAATGCACAGTCAGAGGAGCGAGCCGCCCTAGCTTCAACCGTGTGTTGTTATCGGCCTCCATCTGTGCGGAGGTGTCCACTTCCGTGGCAAGACGAGGCGCATCCTGCGTGTCAGTTCATCCTGCAGTCAACAATCTGGAGAAGTTGCGCTCTTGAGGCTTCAGTATCATAAACTGAGTTAACTTTGATTTCTACTGTCAATCACTATCAGCCGCAGAATCAGGGAGCCGGCCTCACGTTACCCGATTCTTCTGCCGGCTAACCTCGCTGGCTCAACTGTTGCAGTGTTGTTGCATTTTAAGGCTATCAAATTGTTAGTGTTTCTTTCATAATAAATGTGTCATATACCCAATTGGGCTGCTTTTGATAAAATCAGACTGGAAGAAATAACGTTGGGCTAATATTTGGCAGGGATTTGAAAATGACAATATTACCCAAAAAAAAACAAATTTGATGGTCAAATACACAGATACAAAATCAAGAAAGCGTTGTTGGGTAGACCACTCATATTATATTGATGTGAGTTGTATTCAGACTGCAAGGTGGTGTAGTAGCTAGCACTGTCGCCTCGCAACAAGAGGGCCAGGGTTCGGCTCCCAGTCTGGGCATTCCTTCTGTGTGGAGTTTGAACGTTCTCCCCGTGTCAGAGTGGGTTCCCTCCAGGTTCTTCAGCTTCCTCCCACAGTCCAAAGACAAGCAGTGTAGGTTAATTGGACTCTAAATTGCCTGTAGGTGTGAATGGTTGCTGTTTATATGTGCCCTGAGATAGACTGATGGACCCTGCCCTTGGCCCAATGTCAGCTGGGATCGGCTCCAGCGTCCCGCTTACGGGTAACGGGCCTACTTACAATGACCTCATCATTTAACTGCACTCTTTATGCGTTTCGATATTTATCTAACATTTTATCTCTGGTTATATAATGCAGATAAAGCTTTGTATGCTTATGATGCATCTTCTATTGTGCCTAATGGTTTTCCATGGGATTGTCTTTCATTGAATCGTGTGTGTTGTGTAAGTTGTGACTTGGCATGAAACAGTCAAATGTATCTGGCAACACTGGCCAACCCCTAGAAAGAGCCCTTTGTGCCCAAACCATGGAATTGCAATGTCCAGGTCAGTCACGTGATATTTTGAGTCTGAATTAAAATAGAAGATTAACAGTACAGCAGATATCAGCCTAATACTTTATCACCTGAATTTAAATTACAAGTTAAAATACAGTCATGAAATTAAAACAATCATTATATTACGACTAATATTCAGGCCATAATTAAACTTAAAAAGGGACATGGTTTGAAAGGTTTCAAATGTAAAGTGATCGTTTTAAAATTACAAAAAAAAAGTGACATTTAAAATGCAAAAACTGAAATGCAATGCTCAAACTGAAGTGGAGCTGACTGCTGCAGCTAAAATAGATATATAGTGATACATGGGCCCAGATGCTATGGATCACGAGGAAATCAGTGGTAGATATATATAAATAGACAACAGATTGTTCTCATTTCCTTATGTTACTCGTACTCAAAAGGTATGTCTCTGTGTCCATAGCAACTGGAGCTAAACAATATAATAATAACCACAGCACACTTTTTTCTTGCACTTGAGTGTTTATTAAGCCTATTTATTGTATATTTTCCTCACACACCTGTCCCACAATACACACTTCCACCATAGCATTTCTCTCCTGGTAGCTGGGCTGAACTCCTGCACATGCAAAGTCTGGAGGTGTCTGTCACCTAAAATGTCATGTGAGGTCAGAAACCAGTCAAAAACATTTTCTGCGTCAATCGTTTAGGATGCTCCACAGTTCATGAAGAGGAATGGAACTCTAGCCACCAGGTCTTTGACTGTATGTATGAGAACCTCTACGTAAATCTTCCTCCATGGTTCCTCATCCTCCACCCAATGCTCCACACATTGGAGCCAGTCAAGATGGCAAAGGGATGGACCCAGGAGAGAACCCCCATTGGAGAAGCATCATTGTTGAGTTAAACTAAGTAAAACACACCGAGCACTAGCAGATCAGCTGTGGGTAAAGGTTTGCTATTGTCACTTGAGAAATCAATCAATCAAGTTTTATTAATATAGAAAACGAATCAAAGGTAATTGAAAGTGCTTAACACACACGATTGATAAGACGATGAAAGACGAAAACAAGAGAGGTTGAAGAGACAAATGCACACCAAGTTAAGTTAAGAAGAAATGCATTAATACATAAAATACCACGCTGACACAATAGTGAAATTAGAACAAAACCTTACAACCACAGCATATTAAGACTTAAGACACTGGATATAATCAGACTTAATAATGAGCAATAACAATAAACACCATATCATTACAAAACACTACATATAAGCCAGACGGAATAGTTGTGTTTTCAGTTTCTGTTTAAAAAAAATATCAATATTTTCAGCAACTGTCCTCTCGAAGGCTTTTCCAACAGCTTGGAGCATAATGGCTAAAAGCAGCATCACCAAATGTTTTTGTTCTGCTATGTGGAACAGCTGAAAGAGAGCAACCAGAGCATCGTAGGGTCGTTACTGGTCCAAAAACTAAAAGAATATCTGAGAGGGAGTCTTAGGCGCGGCCATGTGGTGCCTTATAAACGGAGAAAAGAACTTTAAAATCAATAAAGGTAACCAGTGTAAAGATTTTAAAATAGACATAGGATTTAAATATATCTATTTTTGCTCTCAGTTAATATCTGATAGCTCAAATTGTAATGATTGAAGATGGCTTATTGTCTTCTATGGGTAGACCAGAAAGGAGATTGTTGAAATACTCCTGGTTGTTATAATACAAGTGTGCATCAGTGTTGCTCAGAGAAGGAAATTGCTTCACTTTGAAAATGTTCATTTGAAAATGATCAAATGCTGTTATTGTGATATGTTGCGTGGAAGCCTGGAATTTAAAATCTGAGTAAAATAATCACTCCCAATTTTTTTGCCTTTTGGCTGAGGTTGACTCCTTTCACATTTATTGTGTCTGCCAGTTTCTCTCTCTAAGTCTTTGAACCAATTAATAGTATTTATGTTTCTCCTTTGTGTCATCAAAACCTTTATATCTAGAACACAATTAAAAATGAGTTGACACTGCCACAGGAAGCTGGAAGTCACGAGAGGAGCTGTGAAAAGAGATGTTGTGCTTCCTGATGACACGCCACTTGGGGTAACATGTATACATTACAAAAGAAACTTTCCTGAAATCAATCCCTGTGGTTCCCCCACAGGTAACCTCATAGTGTTCAAAAATATTTTTATTCCACTAAGATATGATGTGAAGCGATGAGAAACAATTCTGCACAGTCCATCATACTCACGTAATCAAATGAGCAGCACCAAAACGTATGGCTTTTTTGGGTCAAGATTTCACTACTTTTAATAGGGCTTTCTCTGTGCTGTGATATGTCCTGAAACCTGATTGAAACATTTCAAATTGAGTGTTTGAGTTTAAAAAGGTATATATTAAAGGTACTAAAACTTTGCCTCAAAATGGGAGATTTATAAATGGGCCTAAAAAGTTAACTTTCTTGAAACATGGTTTTAATTAAACACATTTAAAATAATGTGGGAAGACACCAAACTAGTTCAAAATAGTTCAAAGAATTTGAGGTTGGAAATGGGTCAAGGGAACATGTGGACGGCTTCGGTTCTGGTCCTGTTTAGCTGAGAATTTCAGCATAAACCGGTCAAAATAATCAAACTTGACATCTGTGTATATACAACATATTGTATATACAGTGTGCCAACATTTCAATGTTTTGGGCTGACTAGTTTTGAAACTACGATTCTGCAATGAGGGTCCTAAATATGCATTTGGTGGCTATATAAATGATAATATGCTAAAAGATGGAAGTTAAAGCTACACGTTCCAAGGTTAAAATGTAACATGCTGATCCACATAAAAGACTGGGAAATAAATAAACAGCCTTTTCCTTTGTAGAACTCCGAGGATTGTGAGTTTGGTGAGGTAATAATGTAAGATTAGACTTTTATTTATTTTTAAAATAACATTGTGAATGTGCCTTCAGCAGTGAATAACATTAAACGCGTGCCAATAGGGAGCTCATAATAATGTAGGCTACAGTAGGGGACTGTAAATACTCTTTTGAACAATAATACATATTGTAATATTTGTTATCTGTCAAACTGAATCGTGTTATTCAAGGTCGACTGAGTACATATTCATAAGAATAGATGGAGGCTTCCTATAGGCTCACGGGTATCTAGGGGTATCTGCATGTTTGTACTGAGGTTTATAAATATGTTTTAATGTTTGAGTGGGAAGAGAAAAGAAAGCTCCAAAAAAAATCCACTTTGGTGACATGAATTTCAACTCAACCAGAGCAAATAAAAACTTTTTTAAAAAATGTATTTATTTATCTTGCAGCACGTTCTTTGATTTAAGGGTTTGAAATAAAATATTAAATTAGTTATGGAATTATTTTCACCATTTCAACCTTAATCGACAGCAGTGCGTCTTGGCAGAAACCACAGGTTTGAATGGCCAACACAGTCATTTTATGAATCTATTTTAAGACAAATCAAGTAACAGCTCAACACAAGGACAAACAGTGTCACGGCTTGGCAGTGCTGCAGAGAGGAGGCATGGAAGAGACCCTGGCATGCCTTTTAATGAGGGGTCTGTGAGGCCAACTAAATGAATGAATGAGGGGCGTTCTGGATTCAATGTTCCATCAAAATTGCTGTCAATTTCCCATATTGACTGTTTTTCTTTTCTTTTCTATATCAGCAAAATACAGGCTTATGAAGTATAAAGCATGCTTTGAAGCTTCACTATAAAACTGGGAAGTGCAGTACAGTAAACATCTCTCTCTGCTGGCTTGAAGGACAGTGATTCAGCCGACATCTCTGCAACTCTTAGATTTAAGCACAGCAAAGTATACTTGACCTGCTCAACCATTTTTCAGTGCTCAAGAGGAAGGCCACTTCATAATGTACTGACAGATTTGCATCTACAAAGGATGAAACTACTACAAAATAGGACTACATGAACTGAATATGTACGTGCTGCCAATGAAATGCCCTATCACTGGCTTCTGCAAAGATCACGGTACTTGAAGTGTTTCACTTTTAGTATTTGAAAAAAAAGTTTGATACCTAGCCTGACGTAAACTATTCTTGGCAGGGAAATAAAGTTCACTACTGAATACTGTTAAGCAATGAATGGGAGGTAACCTTTCAGTTTATTTCAAAATGAAATGAATACACTGTGCTTTGAAACCATTCAGATGTTCTGCTATTCAATTCAGTGTAGTGCAGTGGTTTCTGAATATACGGTGCTTTCTACTTCTTGTAAATTGTACAGGGTGCAGATTGCATTTCATAGGAGAATCAATTTGGTAAGAATGTGTTTCCAGTGGTCTCTTTGGGTAGCAGGCTACTTACAATTTATATTATGTAGTTTTGTCCTTGAATATATGTGTGTGTGTGTGTGTGGTCAATTGTACGCAGAAACAGAGGAATAAAACATGCTCCCTTCACACCTGTTGACTGTGTCTTGTTCAGTTCTGTTCAATTTGCGATCACTCATCCGTAACCTGAAGCTGCCTCTAATATAAGGAGTCCACCGAGATGTTCGGAAATATGATGCACCGTAAAATACCCTCAAACAGAACATAAACATTGATGCTGCCAGGATGGCTTTCTGGGATGAGCGGCTCTAAAACAATAGCCTCATAAGAAAGTTGATGTTCTGTATATCTGCCATGTACGTCTGTGCGCGTGTGTTTGTGGATGCGTTTAGAGGGTGCTTTAGGCGTCAAACCTCTGAAGCATCAAACTATTGTAGGAGAGTGTGCAGACATCAGGATAAAGACAAAGATGCAGAGGGTAAAAGATGGTGTGTGTGTGAGAAGGCGGGGGTTTGCATTTATTGTCTATCAACCAACAGCCGAATGCTTCTTGTCTATTTAAATTTGAAACCCTATCAATTACACACCATTATTTTTTCCTTATATGTGTTCCTCTCCTATTAAGTGTCGCAACCCGTTCTAATCTGTCTCTCCTTCTCCTTCTCTTGCTGCTAATGTGACAGTGAATGATTCAATGGCAGAAATTGTGGGGTGACTCGCAAATATTTGTCATAAACAATTTTCAGCCCCGATGGCAGGCCTGCTGATATGTCAGCAGGGATGGCCTTCCTGATGGGCACATGTCATTTATATGGACATCGTCTCACTGATTTGCCACCGACGCTTTTCCCCTTCGACATTGTGTGCATCTGTGTGTGTGCCTGTGTGTGATCTGTCCATTTACTACTGAAGAGAGGTCCCCAAGGTCTCACTCTCCAAGTAAGAAATGACAGAGACGACAGCCGGATCTCCGCTCGCTCCCTCTCTCCCTGCCTCCCACGTCCCTCACTTCCTCCCCCAACTATCTATTGACAGATCCGCAGCTACAGCACCGTGCAAACAATGAATCTCAATGATCCGGTCCCGCATCAGAAACCATTACCTGCGTGGCCCAAATGTACACTGTGAATATGAATCACTCGCAGTGGATGTCACTGACCATTTGAAACACACACACACATGCTAAAGTTTGAATGCTAAATAGCTCCTCTGTGCTGCCCGGAGCTCCAGTCCTCTGTCAGTCTCAGGGAGAATAGGGAGATCCATGCACAATGAAGCTCGTGAATTATCAGCTGAGCATGCATGTCAACTATCGGGCCCACAAGTGTATCCATCATTCTCATACGCTGATATGTCAAAAGATCAGGCCTCATTCAGCAGACCATGCGCCTCTGAGTGATATGTGTGGAAAGCTCGTGGCATTTAAACATGCAATCAATGATCCAAATAACATCAAAACGTGGGATACATGTCCACACAGCACTGACTGGCATGTCCCTCTTTATATTCATCTGTCCTGCTGATAGTAAAGACATGATTTGATTGGATATATTCAGGCATATCCTTTATGTTTAAATTGCAGGGCTCCATGGAAAACAAACACAGCTCACATCATTCATAATTATATAGATACACTCATATGAGTCGATGTTTCGACAATCCACTGGGCTTACGTTTTAGATGCTACGCTATCTGTTTACTACCTCCCACCATGCACATCATTGTAATGCCCATAGGCAGGGGAGCAATATCACATAATAAATGTCCAGAGACTGTGATGGAGCTAGACTACTACACTGAGAAGTCATCATAATGTTGCCACTATGTTTACACACTTTGCATGCATGCAAATGCTCAATACAGTTGAATCAATACAGTAATGAATGAATGAATACATTTACATATTGTTGTTATACTTCTATTCTTTTTATCAAGGAAAGTACCAGCTGGCTACATGTGACCTTGGATTCAATGATAAATGCACATTACCACATGTCTATGCAGAAGTTTAGGAGGTTGTAAACCAGTTGTTTTTTATATAAATGTTATTATTATTTCCGTCTAAGAGCCACGAGTGCATAATTTTCTCTGAGGCGTAGAAAAGAAATATCACATAATACCTGAAAAGATTTTTCAGCAGAAGCAAGCATACAAATATGTTCCCAAATACATTATCAGATGTAGATGTGCTGTTGAACCGTAACAGACTTATAAGTTTATGTATGCATGGCATGGTGCATGGAAGGAAATAGGGTTGGGGGGTTGCTGCTTGGGACTGCAGAGTTTAGAATTACAGCGAGCAGATATGGATCAGGGTTTTTGGAATGATACATATTCATACGGGGAATGGGATTGGGGTCGGCCTGTTCTTTGGATTGTTTTCATTGCCCGCGATGGCACTTGTGTGCAGACTTCGAAACACACACGAGACACAAAAGGGTCAACACACACCCACACACGCACATACACAGACTTCTAAGCATCTACAATGGGAGTGAGAGGACACTGAGTTTGCATTTTGACATCAACAGAGTTACATAAATGTCAATTTAGACTTCCATTCAATCTGAAATGCACATCTCTAAATTCTTCATCATCCTAATCAGTAATAGGATCACCGAGAACTCACTATTTCACTTCCCGTCCTAGCTCAAACACATTTTCCCTCTTGTCCTTCCCACCAACCAATAGCCCTCCTCAAACCTCCAAGAGCCCATCACCTCCTGTTACGAGCCAGTGTAAATTGAATGCTGTGAATCAGGGCCGCCTGTTACTGAGTGTGACTGGAGGGGAGCCGGGTGGAGAAAGGAGAGACGGGGACTGCATGTCCCTGCAGCTTTATGGGCTGGTGTCGCACCAAGATATATCACCGCCTGGCCTGATAATACCATCATGTACATAACTACCCTGTGTGTGTGTGTGTGTGTGTGTGCGCGAGCATCAGTGTGTGTTATGTACTTAACTACCGGGTGACCTGCCGCTCAGCTCCTAATAAGGGGCATCTGGTGCTGTTTTACAGGATGGAGGAGCGGAGGAGGAATGGAATGGGGAAAAAGCTGTGAATAAAAGGTGCTTTTGTGGAGCCGGGAGAAGAAAAAAAAGGAACATTGGGGATGTGTCTAAGGATGGAGAATTGGTAAAACGAAAATATAGAGGGGAAGGATTTGAGAGAGAGTGTGCGTGACAGAAAATGAGAGCTTGGAGGGTGAATTAGGAGAGAAATGAGATATTGAGAGAGATGCTGGGAGATGAGCACACAAACAGTGTGAGAGAGAGAGAGAGAGAGAGAGAGAGATGGGGAGCCAGAGAGAGCCCAGATGAGGGAGTTGAGATGATGGGCTGGCAGTTTCCAAGCACCAGGCTGTTTTTCAGGGCTGTCAAGCACATTGTGAGGCATTGTTTGAAATGCCCAGGCTGATGGCTGACATATTTCCCATGAATCTAGCATGCCAGGCCGCTGTCCACTACACTACACTCAAACACACACGAGCTGATGGGACACACACTTCTGTGGGTGTGAGTCTGTGTTTGCGCGCTGGTCAGTGAAGGGTAATTGGCCGACCTTGGCCCATCAGGGTGGCTGGAATGGGGAAGGGTGAGGGAAAAGGGGAGGAGGAGGGTGAGAGCAGTTGTAAATTTTGTCTCACATCAATGTATTTCTGTCACTGGCACTCCACTCTGGCAGTTAACTATTACCCCTGGAAAATGTGGATGTACACGTCACACACACATCACACACACACTGTCAGCTAAGCACACACCATGGCCACAAAGGAAATAAGAAATATATGAACACATCCTCACACACAAACACACCACACACATAGAGGCACACTTACTACGCAAAATAAAAATATATAACTCACTCCAATGCAATCCCCCCCCCCTCCACACACACACACACACACACACCGGTTGAGTTACTGTTTAATCTCCTCTCCAGCACTGATCAGAAAGAAGCATCTCATATGAAGTTGCATCCAATCCATAGATGTGGACATATGTGGAAGGATAACATCTTTGGTGATTTCTTTACTTTCCATGTTTTTTTTTCCTGCTGTATTTAACGCTCTCTCTTACATCTTTGTTTCTCTTTACTTTTGTCTCTTTGGTCGCTCTTGTTCTCTACCCCTTAATCTCGTTCCCTCCGCTTCATGATTTCGTCCTTCCTTCTCTTTCATCTCTCCTTTCCCTGTCCTTTCTTTACTGTAACTTGATCCATCCATAGTGCTTGTGCGCATCATCCATCTCTCCTTGCATCTCTTTGTCCATCTGCTCTTGTTTCTCGGTCTCCTTAGCTCCTACCTGCTGCCTAGCTCCACCTCCCTCTCGTCATTTCACCGGCAGCCATGAGGGGACAGCTGTTGGAGACAGACCTGCAGAAATAACTGTGTTATTCTTCTAATCGATACAGCCAGGCACCATGGCTACAGCCTAGTCCCGTCCAGTGTGTGTGTGTGTGTGTGTGTGTGTGTGTGTGTGTGTGTGTCTGTGTGTTATTGTGAATGTGTGTACTTCAGTTCTCTGCCTGAGGCAGAAATGGGAGATAACCAAAGACATATCTGCCTCCGCCATCAGCAGAGCTGTCCATCCACCCTTCTCTCCTCTTTTCCCTCTCTGTTCCCATTCCCAACTTCTCCCTGTAATCTGAGCAAAAGGGGATGGGATAAGAATGGGACGGGAACAGCGCAGTTAAAAGTGTGATTTTAGCTTGCACAGAACTGAGCAGGCTGTGAGGAGACAGTTGATAATGAAATACTCCCTCCTCTGTTTATCTTGGACTCTCATATAGCGCCACAAAAGAAGCACAAGCACACAAGCCAACACACACGAATGCCAAAACAGACACACACACTCACACACACACACACTCACACACATATGGACAGCTGATGACAACATGTCTCTATTGACACCAGCAGCACTTTCAGCGTGTGTGCGATGACCCATTAGAAACTGGTTTTAGGGAGGCAAAGCTGGCCTTTAAAACAGCAGAACTTAGTTTTTTCTCTTTAGGTTTCTGTCTTCTTCCTGATGTGGCACTCAAATAATGTTGTTATGCCCACATTTGGTGTAACATGTGTGTCCAGTGTAAGACTGAATTGAATGTGCTTGCAGACAACACACTGAACATATAGCCTTCTGAAACACACGAGACTTAAAGTGACAAATACTCATTTTCTCTGATTTCCACGACCCATTTAGTTCAATGGCAAAGACTTGGTCCATCTGTCTTTAACTCCTCTTAAGATCTTTCTTCCTTCTCTCTCTCTCTCTCCCCCCCTCCGTCCATTTCTCTTCTCTGGCTAATGAGGATGTTGTCTAGCGGGAGCCATGTTTCTCTACTGAGTTTCTTCTAACGGTGATGGCTGAAATTTACTATTTTCCAAAGTGCTGCTTAATGGCGGGTTGCAGTTAGTTTATTCGAGAGAGGCGGGAAAGGGATTGGCTTGCAAAGCTGATTGGTTGAGTTAACACTTGTTGAGCTTGTTTACTTAAGGAAAACAAGGTGCTGCAGTGTGGATTGAGAAAAAATGAACAGTGGAAAATTAAGTTGAAAATCAGGGGTAATGGTGATAGTAATAATTGAGATACGAGTAAGTTATTTATGTTCACTAATAATAACAATAGAAATAGAAAATATGGGCAGAGGTTCAAAGAGTGAGAGTGGATTAAAAGGACAAGTATTATCGGAGCATGTAAAGACTAAGAGGGCACTTTGGGCTAATGGCCTACTGCCTTGACTGGCAAAGAATATTCAGTAATCTGTTGGTTTTATGGGATTAACTGTTCAATAGCACTTCTTTGGCTTCTACAGCTGCACACAGGTTCTATTTATAAAGCAGCTTTAAAAGAGAAGGTTATGTGATCATGGCTCACATCAGCGTTTTTAATCATTTTAAAAGACAGGAAAGTGGCAAGGATTTGGTTCTCAGAGGTCACACTTACAAAAAATCTGAAAAATAAAATACAAATACAATTTTGGCTGTTGTTTTATTGACAAAACCAGTACAACTGTGTATTAAAGTGAAATATCCAAGATTGTGGACATTAAAATTGCCGCGGCACAGCTTTTAATGTGTCACAGCTAACTGTGCTATCAGCATACTAGTACAAACTACTGTATATGGTGGTGCTATGTTTTTGCCACTATATGTGTCACGGGGAGCTGGAGAGATAACCCAAACGCCGACAAGTAACCTTTAATAATAGCACAAAGCTTCCAGAACACACACAGGATCAAACTCAGAAGTACGCAGGAATCTAAACAGATGAACGGACCCTGGTGCAGGAGACAAACAGGGTTTAAATACACGGGGAAGGTGCAAGTGATTAAATACAAGAAGAAACCAACAGAAACTAGAAACAACCCAATACTGTGCAAATATGAATATTCAGAATGTAAAATACAGCTTCTCTGAAGCAATGTCGAGTTTATTTAATTTTCACAACTTTCTTTTCCGACTAGCACTGCAGCTGACTGTATGACATGCAGTGCGAACATAACGGCATGCAATAGAAACTATAATACAAATAATACAAATATCTAGCAACATTCAGCTTTGTATTTCTAGCGTATTTCAATACACCTTTCCCGTCCCCCGTACTGATCATTTTAGTTCATACACAGCGTCGCTGCTGTCACCAGAGTTTCACATACAGGTTAAACACAGCGTCTGTAGTTACACTGTTAGAGCGAGTGAATCACAAGCTCAAACACACCCCATGGACCGACATGCGTTATGGAGCGACATCGTGCATGTGCACATTCACACATATTGAGCCTGTTGAATTGGCACACTACATCCATCAACATCCATTATGAAGTAAATCAAATAAACCACGATGCTGTAGTTCCCTATCAGCTGTTAGACTATATTTGAAGTATACTATGTGTTTGAGAGTGGGAGTGTTTTTAGTGTGTGTGATTGCTCTTCCCCACTGTGAGCTGTTGCTATGGTGACAGTATTACACACGTGTTGTTTGTCTACCTCCAGAATTACATCTTGCCCAACCCTAATGTCTTGTTTTTTGTGAGAGAGAGAGAGAGAGAGAGAGAGAGAGAGAGAGGTCTAGCAGCGTACTGAAACAAAAGCATGTTGATCATTTAACGCAATTTACAAAATAAACACATTAGAGTTTGGATGATACCAAACCAATCATCCTTTAAGTTTGGGGTTCAGGACTACACCTGTTGGGACAAGCATCCCATGAAGGCCTTGCATGCAGGATTCTGCAGGTCCGTATTAACCATCTAAAGAAAACCCCCAAGCAGTACATCCATGGCAGAATAATGCAGCTACTGACTTCTTATTAACATAAAAAAGGAAACCTAAATTCTGGACACATCTCAAATTGAGCCTCCAAGACACACCAAGGTTTCAGGCACTACAAACAAAATAACTGAACCACTGGTTCAGAGAGTCTTAAAAAGTAGGATGGGAGCCAGAGCCTTCAGGTAACAAGCTCTTCTTTTATGGAAAAAGCTTTTCAGTGCGGGGGGCAGACACAGTCACCTCATTTAAGAGTAGACTTAAGAAGAAGAAGAAGAAGAAGAAGGCAAGGCAGGTTTATTTGTATAGCACATTTCAACACAAGGCGATTCAAAGTGCTTCACATACAACCATTAAAAGCATAAAAACACAATCCTAAATAAAAGAATTAAAACAATTAAGAACATTCATTAAAACAATAAAAACAGTTAAAAAGCAAAAATAGATAGATACAGAATTGAATAAAAGTTGCAGTGCAGTTTAAGATATAAAATGCAGTAGTAAAATGCAGAATCTGCTTTAATTAAAGGCAACAGCAAACAGAAAGGTCTTCAGTCTGGCTTTAAAGAGGCTGAGGGTCTCAGCAGACCTGCAGCTTTCAGGGACCTTGTTCCAGATTTGTGGAGCAGAAAAGCTGAACGCTGCCTCTCCATGTTTAGTTCTGACTCTTGGAACAGAAAGTAGACCCGTCCCAGACGACCTGAGGGGTCGGGATGGTTCATAAGGCAGCAGCAGATCACTAATGTATTTAGGCCCTAAACCATTCAGGGCTTTATAAACCAGCAGCAGGATTTTAAAGTCAATTCTTTGTTGGACAGGAAGCCAGTGCAAAGACCTCAGAACTGGAGTGATGTGATCCACTCTCCTGGTCTTAGTGTGGACTCGAGCTGCAGCGTTCTGAATCAGCTGCAGCTTTCTGATTGACTTTTTACTGAGACCTGTGAACACACCGTTACAGTAGTCAAGTCTACTGAAGATAAATGCATGGACAAGTTTCTCCAAATCCTGTTGAGACATAAGTCCTCTAACCCTTGATATATTCTTCAGGTGATAGTAGGCTGATTTTGTAACTGTCTTGATATGGCTGTTCAGGTTGAGGTCTGAATCCATAACTACTCCTAGATTTCTGGCTTGGTTTGAGGTTTTTAACATCAGTGATTGTAGCTCAGCGCTCACTTTCAATCGTTCTTCCTTGGAACCAAAAACAAGTACTTCTGTTTTATCTTTATTTAATTGAAGAAAATTCTGGCACATCCAGTTGTTGATTTCTTCAATACATTTAGCCAGCACTGGTATGGGATTATAGTCCCCTGGTGATATAGTTATGTAGATTTGTGTGTCGTCTGCATAGTTATGATAACACACTTTGTTGTTTTTCATAATCTGAGCCAGTGGAAGCATGTAGATATTGAACAGAAGAGGCCCCAGTATTGAACCTTGGGGAACACCACATGTCATACCAGTCAGCTCTGATGTGTAATTTGCTACCGACACAAAGTATTGTCGGTCCTTCAAGTAAGAGTCAAACCAGTTAAGTGCTGCGCCAGAGAGTCCTACCCAGACTTTCAGTCTGTCTAGTAGTATGTTGTGATCGACCGTGTCGAATGCAGCACTGAGATCCAGTAATACTAAGACTGAAGTTCTGCCACTGTCTGTGTTTAAGTGGATGTCGTTGAAAACCTTAACAAGAGCAGTTTCAGTACTGTGATGCTGACGAAAGCCAGACTGGAAGACATCAAAACAGTTATTTTCGGCCAAGAAGAAGAAGAAGACAAAATAAATGGAGGAACACACCTTCTGCTCTGTGGCTATGCTGTTCAAGAGGTCACGATGAAAGAAGAGCTGCATGGCTTGTTCTGTAGGAAAAGGCTTTACTGCCATCTTCTGGTGGTATAAGGAATCCGTTATTAAGAATGCAACACATGCTCTCAGATAATCAAATACAAATGGGATATGTATTGACCTATTGGAAGGCATGGACATGTGCACCACACTGGTGCTGAGAGGCTGACAGACCCACACACACACACACACACGCACACATGCACACACACATGAAAAGGAAAGATGATGAGACAATTAAAATGTGGTTTGGACCCTTTGGAAATGTGTATTTTGAATTGATTTGGATGATATTATATGAATAAGTGTTAATGAAGAGCAGATTTTTCCACATGCTGGAATTGCTATTTGTTCTTTGTAAACTATTAGAGGGTGGACTAACACACACGCACACACACAATATTATTGCATACTGTCAGCATTCAAAAATCTATTTTTAATTTTGTAAAGTACAGTGAGCTATGTAAAATCATCGATGTGCTGTCTTCTAAAATGTGCATCCGTACAGATGAACACAGACATGCAGAAACACATAAACACACACACAAAAAGCACACTGCGTCACTGTATAAAATACCCACCTGTTTATTGATCCTGTCCTATTTGCTATTCATTATTGGCACCTTTTGACCAGACCACTTCACTCTCAGTCCATTGCTTATTTCCAGCCTGTTGTAGGCAGTTTCCTTTCCGCTCCCCAGATAACCAGCAACGATGTTCACAGTTAGGTTGCTGTTGACTTGTAAATTTCTCTCTCTCTCTCTCTCACTCTCTTCTCTAAAGGTACAGTCATTAATAGAGCCCTACCTCCTTAATAACCTTCCAAGTGGCCTTCTTATCCGCGCGAAAAAAGCACCAGACGGGATCTGTCCTGCAGCTACTCTCGAAATTGGTGGCTTGTTGTGGTTAACACGTGGATTTCAGGAACAGAGTGTTTGGTGTTCCAGTTAATAACAGGTAAAGCTGCTCAGCCTGCTTGGAAAGGCTGCTAAATTCCAACACCTGACGGTCATACTGCATAATTTTGAAAATGTCTCTGTAAGCACACAGTGGTTTGGTGTGTTTGAAATAAAGCAGTTAAAGAAAGTTTGACTGAGAAATCAACTTTGAGTTACTGCCACAACAGAGACATGGTGATGAGGCCTTACTCCATTACTACTTTACCTCTGTTTATATTTAATTTGTGTCTGCGGTTAAGAGGATCCATGTCCACACATCACTATATTTTCCAATACAGGAAATGGTTTGCTGAATGTACAGGATGCTGTGTCCTATAGCACAAGCTGTATTCCGTCAGTGTGGGTGGGAGGTGAACAGCGTATTCATGAGTATGACATGACTGTAAAAGGGCTCTTATTGCTGGTAAGGTGCAAAGACTGCAGTAATGCCAGTCCTTTACCGGCTTGTGCAGGTAAATAAAGAGCTGAACCACAGAGCCCTCCATACGGTGTCAGGCCTACCTGTCAAACCTCACTTACGGCCACCGGTGACTGAGAGAATAAGAACCAAGACACAAGCTGTCAGAGCAAGGCTTCTCCGTAGACTGCTGGCACAATCTCTGTAAGAGGGCGAGGCGCTCCGAAATCCAAGAGGATCTGCAAGTTGAGCTGCTCCTCTGCTCTGGCAAAGAGATGCTGCTCAGGTGTCTCCCTTTGGACACACAACAGGAAAGGCTAGCTGGAAGGATACCCAGAGGAAAAGCAAAAGAACACTGAAAGGAGTATGTCTCTCGGGCGCATGGAAGTGAGGTGTGACTCCCCAAGAGCAGCTGGAAGATGTTTACATTCAGGTGGTTTTCTTGCTCGTTTGTTTCCAGCATATACATGGGTGGGTCTTCGCTAACTCAATGTCATGGTTAAGAGACTGAACATGGTTTATGTGTATTTGTCCACAACAAGGCACCCCTGCTGGAGTGTACTTGAGGATGTCCGAGAGTGGAAAGAGAATCCCTCCGTGCCGTTTTCTCTTACTGGCAACTTGTCCACCTGTCTAACTCACCCCAATTCCACACACACACTACTGGGAAAAGAAAAACTCCTCATATACACATTATATTGGCTCCATGTATTGCTACGATCATGTGATGTATGTGATTTGTCTGGCTTTGACACTGGGTGTGGAAAAATGATGCACATTTAAAACGGTATCTGGTTAATTAATTGGTGAAGCTTTATCTTCTAAGCTCCTTTTTGCCCAAAGCGTCAGACGCCGTATGGTTCTCATTCCTAATTTGGCTCATGTGAACAAACACACCCCACATTTGAAAATGAGGGCTGATGATCGCTCAAGTGGTAAAGAGACTTATTATTCAGTTGTGAAAGAGCAGAGATCATGAACTTAAAGCTGCATCAATAAAGTATGTCTTGTATAAAATATAATATTCTCAATGTGGTAACCAGACTCTTTAGTTCCTTTCAGCTCCTTTCAGCTTGCTGTTGGAGCCCACAACAGAGCTCAAAGGAGAATTAATATTGGACTTGTGTTCTACGTGAGGGCCAGAAATATGACTTAAAATGAAGACTGTGTCGTCTGAATCTGGGGAAAACTGGCAAAGACAATCAAGCAAAAACATGTGATTAATGTATTGCTTCAAAGGGGCTACATACTAAATTCAAAGCATATCTATAATTGAGGGAGAGCTTGCACACGGCTCTCAGCATGGCGATGGTGGCTTTATACGGCTAACGGTGTTAACAACAGCAACCGTGCTGACAGAGCACAAAACATTTCCAGGTCGACGTGGACCGGACGGCGTTATCAGTGGTAGCTGCCCCATGAGCGCTGTGCAGAGCGGCGGCGGTGACCTCGCCAGCGGGGCACACACACTGAGACTCTCATGCACCAACAGAACATACGGCGAGCACAGCTACGTCGGAAAAGCCCAGAGAAGCTCGGATTACCAAAGACACAACATATACAAACGCAGAACATACCCTTGATCCCTTGATAGATAGATATGTACTTTATTCATCCACTGGGGGGGGGGTGTATATACAGTGAATTAGAAGTATATACAGTGAACGGCACTTCATCAAATTTCCTCTGGGGTATCTCAGAGTGACTTCAATCTCTGCTCATGTAGACATTTACTGCATTACATCTTATATTAGATCTTATATCTTATCGATTTTGAATAGTCTGTATCTCTATGGTAACCAGTGACTGCAGCTGTCAAAAATGTAGTGGAGTAAAAGGTACAATATTTCTTGAATAAATATAAAGTGTCATGACATGGGGGAATGAAACAGAAAACAATATCAACAAAACAACTAATAAATCGCTTCAAAATTGGCCTTAGTTATAGTACTTAATGTAGTTGAGTGAATATGCTAGGTCACATTACATCACTGTGTGTGTGTGTGTGTGTGTGTGTGTGTGTGTGTGTGTGTGTGTGTGTGTGTGTGTGTGTGTGTGTGTGTGCAAAAGCCAGGCAAAATTCACCCAATCTTGTACACAAACAAATGCACCAAAACAATCATAATGCCATGCAGAGGCATACATGAATACTACGGTGCACATAAATATACAGAAAGATTATGCTGAAAAATAATCTTAAACCCACATAGACACATAACACCATGCCTCCTCGGAATATTACACATGCCATTTGAATGCATTCTGCACTCATTCTTGCACATTGATGTGACAATCCCATACACAACACTCTTGGTACATACCAAAGTCATTAGGATCTCTGGAGCTCGAGGCCTCAATTAAGACTATTGTGGCTCTTTGTAATCATTCTCAAAAAAGCTACCATCTGATTGGAGCAGACATATCCAATCCCGCGGCCAGATTCTTTTCATAAAGAGGGCCAAGACCTCTGCTCAGTTATTATAGCTGAAAGCATCTACTGTGTGTGTGTGTGTGTGTGTGTATGCTGGATGACACAAGGGAGGGACACGAGGAAACTTGTGTGTGTCTCATAATAACCTGAGGAAGTGCGTCCTTCCAGAATAAATTATTTCTGAACTAACTAGCTTCCATCAAAACAGGGGACGTTCATCTATGTGAAGAACTACAGTGACACAGTTAAAGCCCCACTGTGTGTGTGCCACACAATCCCTCTTGGTGGTGGAGCAACGGAAAGAGTTAGCAGTAAGAAGCACTATTTGCATAATGGCCACATCTGAATAATTATCCTGAATGTCAACAAAAATAACAAAATACACAATTACTAATGATGTGGTGCGAAAGTCTCATCATGAATAATGTCATATGTGGTGTTGAGAAAAAAAAGAGTCTAGTTCAAACCTATTGATTTTTTTTCTTCTTTTTACAAAAGGTCCCATTCCGTGCTGTCAACAGCCACAGCAAAGTAGCAGCGTAATTTCCTAATAAGCACATTACATGACAGTACAGAGGTTTTCAAAGATCTCCCCCTCCATCACCATGCTGCCTGCCCGATAAAAGTGCAGCCTGGTCATTTTGGCGGCATTACCTGCCTGCTCTTGTATAATAATGTAATTATCCGGTGACCGGCGTAATAATCTTGCTGAATTACGAAGTGACCTCTGTCTGTGTGGCTTGCTTTCACACCTCGTCACTCCACAGGGTAATGGGGAAAGACTGAACCCGAATGATCTATGTCTGATGAACCAGTGGGTGCAAGCAAGCACATAATGGACACAAACATGCTCAAGGGCAACACGGACACAAAGTGAAAACACACAAGTGTGCAGTGTGAGCAGAAGTGGGGGATTTACTTCGCAATTTGTTCGTGATTAGTTTTGTACAATTATTTAATTCCCGGCGCATGACTGAATCCCTCTCCTCGGCTTTGATTCCTGCTTTGAACTTTAAAAAAAAAAATGAATTCCCTTTCAACTCCACATTGTCATCCAAAACCTGACACTGTTGTTCCTTGTAGATTTATATGTTATTTAATTTTAAAAAAAAAGACAAAAGAGAAAGTGATATGTCATGAGGGAATCATGGAACAGAATAGAAAGCTGCCTTGATGGTCCGTATATCTGCACCAAACCACAATGGGTTTCATCGTGTCTGTAATTCTACACTACAATCTGTATATCAGCATGAAGCATGGCTGGTGGCATTGGTTTGGATTGAAGACCTCTTTAGCAGGTTAATGGCTGGCCATCTATCATTGATATCTATTAACTGTTTTGCTGCTTTGAACTTTCTATATTGCTCTCTCTTGCATTCATCCGACTCCTTTCTTCAATTTGGTTGGATTACAAGTGACAAAGACTGAAATGTGTTCGTAAGGTAAATGAGCGTCTTCATTACTCCCTGGTCTGTCTGCATTTGGGTCCTCCACCACACGCATATACAATGTTGTTAAAAGGTTGTTTATACCACATGGTATATTGACAGTTCAATAACAGATGCAGCCAAGCGGATGACGCTTAAAATATTCTATATGTTGTATTATTGTCAACAAATCCCACAAAAATATCAAAACATGTGATGACTTGATTCTATATTTAATACCTTGGGGTTGGGCCACAAAATAAATATGACAAATAACAAACTTTTATTTTCCAGGCCTCCAGTATAGAATTACTTAAATAAAACAAGGACATGTTTTGGCAGAAGCTATGCAACCGATAATGTCGAGTTCTAAGAGGACATTGCTTCATTTCAAGGGATCTCAGGCCATACATGTTAGGAACCACTGCTAAAGAGATCAATCGCTGTCCATTACAACAAATTCTAAACTAGATTTGTATCAGTCCGCAAATTAAAATAGTCCCCGACAAATGCATGAGATCCATTTAAAAAAAAAACTAAAGATCAAACTGCTTATTTTCTTATGGATTTTTCTTTCTTCTTTTTTCAGTTAATGCATTGATTGCATTGCTTAAAAAAGGAAAACAATATGGGCCATCTCTTTAAAATACTTATTTTGACCGAAACCCCCAAATTAGTAGGGACCAGCAAATGTCGGGCATTCGTGTTTCATTAGTGACTTAATCGATTATCAAAATGTCTTTAGATTAGTGTTCTGCAGAGCAATTAATCAATCATACGATCCCAAGTCATTGGGCCATGAACGCTCTACCTGGCCTCGGAACATTTCCTACCAGGCCAAAAGAAAACAACCCAATTTGCCAAATGAGAGCCCTTTTAGATCACGCACACAGTCAGCGATCGGAGTCAAAATCTGGACAGGACAGAGTCGTAAATTCGAAGAAAATGCACAGAGGCAGAAGGACAAAATGAGATGTTGTGAGAGGAAACAGAGATTAAGAACACTGAGTGGCGAGTGACTCCCAGTGCCACTGTTGTCTCCACATTCCGAGAGAGAGAGAGAGATAGATAGAGAGGGAGAGAGAGAGAGAGAGGGGGAGAGAGAGAGGAGATGGCAAGACAACTATACAACAGCATCAAAGCAGGTCAGAAGAAACCAGGCTTGGAAACAATATCAAAGCTCTCAACAAGGGGCACCAGAGGAGACGACAAGAGCTGGAGTGGAAACAAAGACGCAGACTTATTTTTGTGTGTGTGTGTGTGTGTGTGTGTGTGTGTGTGTGTGTGTGTGTCTGTGTACTTTTTGCAAGTACGCATATACATGTCTGTGCATGTCAAATAATTGTGTCAAAAAGACACAGACACAAAAAGACATATACACAGTTGCGTGTATGTGTACATTGTGTTCGCAAATTTTCCTGTGTGTGTGTGTGTGTGTGTGTGTGTGTGTGTGTGTGTGTGTGTGTGTGTGTCTGTGTAAAATTCTGGAGTGCTGACAGAGCGAACACATCACTGCTCTCCTCTCTCTTCAGTGTGCAGACAAGCCCTTGGCAGCCCGACTTGTCCGAGCATCAGAAAGCGAGGCTACCAACACAGATGGTCAAAAAACGGAGATGCTGGAAAACAAAGCAATTTGCGGCGCACAAGTGGCAGTCCGCCAAAAGGCCAACAAAGCCAAGTCCAACGGGTCTCACCAACAAAATGTTTGGTTAGATATGAGGATGTTAAATGGTTCGGAGGCGAGGTTCCCACACAACGACCAGGGAATGTTTTTTACTTCATTTTTTGCTCGACTGCACAGTATTGATTGAGACATGCGGATGAGATTGGGAGCAGCAACTGAACCCACAAAGTGATGAGTAGTATGCATTGATACAAGAGTACAAAGAAGTTTGGCATTTTGGGCAATTTTGTCCTGACAAATAGGGTTTTAAAAATGTATTTGTTATACTGCAGGAGATTTTTAAAAGCATTAGAGCTACAACAATATCAGGAGCCTAAACCGGAGCTTTTTCCAATGCATTTTCTGTATTGAATTTGCAGATATTGAACTGTACTGTCATTGTATTAGCCGAGCAGTCATAATGAATAGCATAGGGGAATTACTAAATAAATTGGAAAATGCTCCCTATGTGTGTACTCTATTTTGAACATTGAATGAAACTGAAATGTTCTGTTATTTTGCAGATTCAAAAACTAATTTACAAGAAATACTTCACGCTAATATGGAGCATTTCCCATTGCACAAAGGTGAGGCTTAACTGGCAAATAATCAGATGGTTGATGCTTGTAAAGATTGGCACCATAATCCCTTCTCTCTGTTTTAATCTCTCAGACGGTTTCCTGCCCACACCTCAACATGGATGGAATTGCTTCACCTCCGCTGTAAACAGTTGAACTGACTGCAGGATCAGGACCTCAGAGAGCCGCCGTCCTCTGACTCTCTTCCTTCATCTGTGTTTCTCTTGCAGACAAGTCCAGATACTACTCCTCTGGATAGCCCAAAGGCTTTCACATTATGTAAGGAGGGTTTAGCTTTAATGTCAAGTGTGGTGCACCACTAGAATCATTTTAGATAATATATTGATACTTTAGTAAGTATTGATATATTCAGTGAAATAACATTTATATATATATCCCCAACCCTTTATGTGCATGATAATGCCTGACGAGGTGTCAATTATCAGGAATTCATTAATTAAGGCATGTGTGTCGGATGGTTGCATTCGCAAATTCCATTCATTCGTGATTAGACATCTCAAAAAGCATTTTTTTACAGGAAAACATTTTCGCTTAAGAGATCAAATTAAGATCACAAGCAATAACCCAGTGTCAAGGCTTATGCCTGAGGGTTTGCTAACACAATCATTACCATAAGATGCTTATGCATTGGTCCAGTACATATGAAGAAGGGACTTGGCAAAGGGAGATATTTCTATAGTCCGCTAACTTCAGAGAACCCTAACGTCAAGCTAGCAATATTCAAGTTCAATAAGGTGGCGTATAGGTTCACAGACATTACATATAATGTGACAACATGATTCACAACAAGACTAGGCAACTATCCAGTCATTGTCCCAAAATCAATACCAATATTCTTACGAAAAAATTAGAGGCCCTGTGTACTGCTGCAGCCTGAAGTAGAGAGTTGAATAGTGTGATTTACTTCTTGTGTGTTATAGACAGGTGATGAGGCATTGAATGACTACACTCATTGTCATTAAGATAACACCACAACTGACTGACGTCAATAACTCGACCACACACACACACACACACACACACACACATTGACGCAAATCCCGTAATGAATGTTATTTGACACTTTATTGCCATGTCATGATGATGCAAGGCAAAATGGAACAATTAAATTGACTGTTTTGTCTATGCAAAAACAGAAAAACAAGGTGTCCACAGCTCTCCAGCACTGATGCCAAAATCATTTATCAAGGCTTTTTTTGTTCATTTTGTTTTGAGGGGTTCATTTAATGTAGCCAACACATTGATTGGGAACAGTGAACAGCCAGTTTAACCAGAATTAGTAGGTGTCTTATTGTGAACCCAAACTATAGTAGAAATCCACATATACGCTGTAAAACCTTTACCCTAGCTGTTTATGTCTTCCCATGCGTTGTTGGGATGTGCGTGCGTTGTGCTTTTGTGTTTGCATGCATGGGATTCAACAAATGCAGGTTGTATTCATTACATTACATTTAGCTGACGCTTTTATCCAAAGTGATTTACAGGATAAACAGTAGACACAGCAACGGTGAGCAATTAGGGTTAAATGTCTTGCTCAAGGACACATTGACAAGGACTGGCTGAGCCGGGGTTTGAACCACCGATCCTCTGATTGAAAGTCAGACCTGCTAACCACTGACCCACAGTCGCATTCATCTGATCTGGGCGACAGTTCAGTGAGCTCTCATTGTCCCCATCTACTGATGGCATATTTGGCTGACATAAGTATGTATCATGGAGGATGTGTTTGTGCCACATGGAGGTGAGGCGAGAAACTGTGAGGGACAATGGGAAGGGAGGGATGTATGCTGGATGACAAAAGAGCAACAGAGAGTTATGAAACTGAGGAGCTAGGGGGGGAGGTTGCAAAGTAGACTAGGTAAGTGAGGGGGAGAGAACAAATTGAATGAGAGGAAGAAAAAGGGGAAAAGGTACTGGAAGAGACAGATAGGATAGTGGTAAAGACGTAGGCACTTAAGGATAATGGTGGAAGAGAGAGAGACAGACAGTGAAAAGGGGAAAGTAAATTGACTGCCGCATGTCACATGGAAACAGTCCCTAATTGGCCAATCAGCTGACCCCAGATTGAGCCTGCAGTTTTCTCTGACACTGCAAGAGCACCTGTACCATACTGACAAGCACACACACATCAGACACACACACCTTCAAACATTACACCTGCCACCATTACCACCTCTTCATCTTCTCCCTCCATTTCTGACATGTACTTTTAAGAAAGACCTCTGACAGCAGGGAACTGACAAAGAAGGGGAAGGAGAGAGGGATGGAGAGATTGTGTAAAAGAGAATGCTGTCTTTTTTTTCCAGGTCGGAGTAAGTCATCAGCTTTGCTCTGTAACTTTTCCAACCAGCAAATTAACATTTGCTTGTAACATTACAAAATGGAAATGGAACATGTAACATTTCTGTCCAAACATTAGAGGGTTTGGATTTATTCATTTAGAAATTCATCTCAACGTCAGTGCAATAAGCTATAAATAAAATCTAATTAATTCAGAGTTGGTCAAACGTATTCATCTAAAACTAAAGTGAAGGAAAGATTGTGAAGCAACGTTAAGGCCAGTTGGAGCAAGCGCAACACTATCATCTCAAAATCTTATTAGGGAATATTTAAAAAAGGAAGGGTCATTACACCATTGTGACATCATTGGTCCAAATTTGGAAAGGGAAACAAAACTTGGCGATCAGCGCCATCTCTAGCTGGCTAACGTCAGCCCTCTTGATCATTATGAAATAGAATTGACAGTTTTATGGTTGGTTTGTTACTGTTAACAAATATGCTCTATCACAATCAAATAAGTGTAGAATACAACCGGCTTGGCAGCCGTAATGATCCGTCCTCCTGAATACACTCTACTATTATCTCATATTATAAGATTTGCCTGTTTACAAATGAACGTAGCATTAACATGTATTTGAAGTCCAATATTCACTCACTTGTTAGCTCTGTTTTAGTGTTTTGTTTGTGTTCAGCTCCTCACAGGATGCCGGTGGTTCAGACACAATATTGCTGACAAGATGTGTGCACTTGTGATATTGGGATGGCCCAGCTGCTATGCGAGGTACAATTCCACCCTCCGATCTACAATTTCCTTGTCTATCTCACCGCTGACGCTTCAAAACTCAACTGTGAACTGTGTTGAGTTTCATCACTTCCTGCAAAGTTGCACCATATGTTTGAAATAGGATATGGCTTTATTCTAGTTTTAAATAATGCAACTTTCTTGGACTAGCATGTTAGACATATTCTGTAACTGACAAAACAGCTCAGACTTTAGGCTGTTATCTTTGTGCAACTGACTTGCACAAAAAACTTGTGCAAAACTCACTTGTGCAAAAAACACGTCCACAATAGCTTTACTTGTTTACTTGGTGAATACAAGACACCATGCTTGAAAGATCCTCAACTAAAAGTGTTTTTTGCTTGATTCTTTGAAAACACACACACACACACACACACACACACACACACACACACACACAGAAAGCACATATGGTTGATTTCTTGGTAAGAATGAGGCAGTACATGCAGACCCAATGTTGTTGTGATCCCTGCATAAATGGCCTCTGGTGTCACTTTACTCCTCTGAATGTGCAGACACACACATGATTTACACACATGACCACACACATGATCACACACAATAGATAACCATACTGCTACAAAGGTTGATGAATAATAAAGTACAAGGCATACGCACAGATCCATGGTCCTTTCTGTATTCGCACATTCATAAACACACACACACACATGCATGCACACACATACACACACACGCTCACACACACACACACACACACACACACACACACACACACACACACACACACACACACACACACCACACACGTACACCAAAGGGAGATGAATTACTGAGTGGATGGGATCTGACGTAACCCATAGTGGAAGTAGGTCACATGGGGGGAGACAGGTCATCAGGGAAATAACAGCAGTTGCACTACCTTCTCTGTCTGTATCCCCCTCTCAGGATCATTGTCTTTCTCCTTCTCTCCTCTCATCCTTCCTATCGCCTTATTTTTCTCGTTCTCTATAACACTTCAGTCTCAATTATTTCATCAGCAAGACTACTAAATAATAATGTTGCTCAAGCTACATTCAAAATGTCAATTTCCAATTCAGAAAAACAGATGCAAGTCTAAAATTGATCTTTTCATGAACTGAAGATTCAGTCTTTTCCCGATTTATGTCTCTCGCTGTGAAAACACATTTAGTCAGTTCATTTCTATAGAAAGTCGATGGGGAACCGGGCTTTCCGTTCTGCGTTCCTTGTTTTGAAAACCTCATTCTGCATAACATTAACATTTGTAATAATGTAAGTTACTACTACTAAAACAGATCCAGCAATATGGCAAGGAAACCAAATGCTTATACACCTGTGCTGTTAGTTAAGTTTAATTATAAATGATAACTTCTGAACCTAACTAGACGGTGTAGCAGGTCCCTTCCATCACACATCTATGATGATGTGACAGGTCCGTCTTTCAATCAGATGATCGGTCCTCGGCTCCGCTAGTCCATGTCGTTGTGTCCTTGAGCAAGACACTTAACCCTAATTGCTCACCGTTGCTGTAGCTACAGTCTGCTGTATATCATGTAAGTCGCTTTGGATAAAAGCGTCAGCTATATGAAATGTAATGCTGATGACTGCTGATAATACCCATTCAAAGTGGTGCATATAGGCTTTCAGCTTCCTTTCACAGACACTATTTCCCGCAATTCCAGGATTATCCAAAGGAAACATGTCACCGACTTGACAGACATAGGCCAGCCTGTGGCTATTTGTAACACTAGCAGGACAGCAGAGATGTTGACCTTCCAAAGGACTGAAGAAAGCAACAATTAGTATTGCACTCGCCGGTAAATGTTCAAGGGAGCTGTAGTTTTTCTTTTAAATGCTACCAAATTAATCACAAAGGATTACAATTCTAATAGCGGGAGCTGTAAAAGATATTGATTGATCTTGAAATATGGATAGTAAACCCAAGGAGCGTGTCACTTTTTCAAATGGAAGAACCGCTCGATGAAAGATTGTATTGACTTACTGGAGCTAAGCAGCTGGTGTCAGGACTCCAGCTCTTTGTCGGCCCTCATCTCTTTGCTCTTTCCTCCCCTCTCTCTTTTTTTTTAAACAGGAACAACCTGAACCTGCATAAAATCCCATCCTCCACCCTCATCACCTTGGGAATATTTTTCTTATTTTTTTTTATATTCGTCATAACTTACATTTGGCCCCGTATAAAGTCACACAACCCTTGACAAAGAATTGCCCTCCAATTCCAACTGACACATGCACACTAGTGTGACTGTCTATACGCATGCAGTAATTAAGCCATCTGGATATCAGACTAGCTAGCTTAGCCTCGGGGTGGAATGACAGCAGTGGTGTGGTGTGGTGTGGTGTGTGTGTGTGTGTGTGTGTGTGTGTGTGTGTGTGTGTGTGTGTGTGTGTGTGTGTGTGTGTGTGTGCGTGCGTGTGTGTACACATATGACATTTCTGTGTATGTGTCTCTATGACGTGGCATAAGGCCAAGCTACTGGCTGCAGCAGTGAGATTCTGTCTTTACTCTCTATCACTCTGCACTAATCCAATTGTCCAAAGAGAGAGAGAGAGAGAGAGAGAGAGAGAGAGAGAGAGAGAGAGAGAGAGAGAGAGAGAGAGAGAGAGAGAGAGAGAGAGAGAGAGAGAGAGAGAGAGAGAGAGAGAGAGAGAGAGAGAGAGAGAGAGATGGTGTTCTACAACTGGCTGCTCTCCAATTCTAAATGGGAAGCTGGATGGGGGTATCTATTAGAGGATGAGAGTATACAATAAACACACACACAACCACCACCCCCACACACACACACATGCAAACGCACACACATGGAAAGACCCGCACCAACACGCCCACAAGCTTTACACGGGCACATAAACAAGCACTCATTCACACACATCCACGTATTAGACCCACAACATGGAGTGCAAGTGCATGCACGCTCACAAAAAGAATTAACATCTCACCAGTCCTGGCAGCATGAAATCAAAGGGGACAAAAACCTGTGGATGCATGAACCCAGATGCAATTAGAATGACAAAATGACTCAGCCATAGCACTTTTTGCGCTCTCTCTCTCTCTCTCTCTCTCTCTCTCTCGGTGCAGATCTTCAGGAGCCCTTGTTGATGGCGTGGCAGTTATCTTGAGGTCTGAGTGTTCTTGTAAAAGCAGTTCTCTTTTTGCTGGAATCCAGGTCCCACAGTGCCATCTGCTGGACGAATCCTTTTCTAATGACTTCATAGCATAGCCACTCATAATGGATCACACGATTCATTCAATATGAAGTTGCGCATGCACTGTGAAATGATTGATAGTGGGTGAATATATATGTTATTTGTAGTTTTCATACATTGTATCTTATGGGTAATAGAACATGTTGCCAGTAGCTTGGTGTATGTGTATGAACTTTGTGCACGTTTCTGTTTCACAAGGGGAAATTGTGGATCATTCCAAAATGAATCGGACAAAGACGTTTTCCAAGCAGATAGTTTGACAGGTGTGTCTCATTACACTGATAATTGCATAGATTGAAATGCTGCAATGGAGCCCTTGTCATTAACACGTATGCATTTCCTGTCCTAAGTCAAAATGTCTGTTTTGGAAAAAGGCTGTGTGTCTGATTAATTCTTTTTTAATTTAAAAGTTATGTAGACATTGCAAATTATCAGTATAATTTATAGACTGATTCCACAATTTCTTTTAAGAATGTGCAACTTAAAAAGAGTGTTGCCATGATCATAACCTTATCTTGAATAGATAAACCAGCTATTTCTAAATAAGTCATTATAACAACTTGTAATGCATGTGTTATTGAAAACATATGTACATATTGTAGAATTAACAATTCGAATTCCTTTCATTTCCTCTCATCATTTAACAGAATATACTCTTGCCTTTCATATTAGATTCAATGTTATTCAATGCAGGCTCCCCCATGTGGCTATCTGCATGTGTACTCCAGATAGAAATCTAGAATGACACACTAGGGAAGATGTTCTGAAAATCAATTTGGCTACCCTGAAAGAATCTCCTGCGACCCACCTGGGGGTCCCTGCCCAGTCTTTAGGATTGACCGTTCTAAACCACCATCGGCTTCATCATTTTCAGCCAGATGCTTAGCCCTGTGATGTCCACTTGTCCTTTCTCCTCCAATTCTCCGTTGAAAAGATGGTGTCAAGGTCAAGCTCTCGCTCAGGCTCCACATGCCTTCAAGCTGCATATCAATCTCCCTTCATAAGGATTGGCCCCTGCAACATATGACTGCAATTAAGAAATAAGAATAGAAGGACACCCAATAATAACAGAAGAAGCTGACTGAAAATTCTTGATATGAAATTATTTAAGCAATAAGCTATGAGCCATATAAGCCATTCCATCTTGGCTATTTTATCACAGTGACTTGTTGTGGTGCACCTGAGCTCTGTTTATATTACAGGCTGGCCAATATCCTGTTTCCCTGACACAAGTGTGCATTGAAGGTCAGAGAGGTGTGACTTCATATGAGAGCTGACTTCATGTCCGCAAAGCCCAATAACCCGACATAACATAAGCTTTTGCCTTCTCAATTCATAATAACAATCAACACATTTTTGATGCATATGGTGATGAGGAGGGAGTTTTGAGACTGTTAAGAGTTTCAGGGTTTGGGTAAAATAAACCAACCCTTGCATAGGTGTGACTTGCGTCACGGGGATGTTAATAGAAAAACAATGAGAGAATAGGGAGGAGTCAGACAGTGACAGGATGAGCAGTGATGAGTTGAGGTGGAAAGTAGCATTATAAATTATAATATGTATGGAGATATGAGGCTGTGATACGAGTGCTGCTGGGATTTAGATGTGTGTGTGTGTGTGTGTGTGTGTGTGTGTGTGTGTGTGTGTGCGTGTCTGTATCCGTGAAGGAGAATATTTATGTCTGTCTCAAGTAGACAGATGGACAGACAGCCAGAAGATGAGACAGAGATATGGAGGTATGCAGTCGGAGAGAGAAGATGGAAGAGAGCAGGTTTCAGAATGAAAATGATTGAAAGGCAAGCGAGGTCGACAAACAATTTAATGGCGGATTTGCGTCATTTGAGTCAATAATAAGCTGGAGTTCATATTTTAGCATCATATCAGTGCCACTGTTATATTTGTGTAAAATGAATTACCTGAGTGGTAATAAATGGGCAGTAGCGGGTCTTTTTTCTTTCTATTACACACATCATTACCCTATGCCAAAGACATTTCTTGTTGCTAAAGATCGCCTGTCATGCATTGAAAATCTAATTTTGAAATGACACATACACTTGATGAAATACTGTGCATCCCAATTTTGCTGCTTTGTGAAATTTTAAATGTCTTGCCCAGGTCGATACAGCTAAACAATAGTTGTGGTGGAATACATTTATTTGCTTTCTTGTCAAACTTTAGGTGAGAAGATTAATACCTCTCTGATGCCAGTATGATTAAATATGAGGCTAAAGCCCACTAGCTAATGGACTGGAAGGACTGGAAACAGAAGAGTAGCGTCGCCACTTACAAAGGGCAGATGAGGTGGTTTGGCACCGGAAAACTTTAAAACCAGGTTGATAAGCAAGAGCGCTGCAATAAAAGTGGAATATATTGTATAAACAAACATTCACTGAACAAAGGCAAAAAGGAAACCCATGAATTTAAAGAAAGAAAGAAAAAGATCACTAAACCAAAGAAAGCTGGTATTTCACAGCAAGCTACCAACTCCTCTCCATCTCCATATCTCCCCTTATTCTGGTGAAGGGGATTTCACTTGCTCAGCCACATAACTGGAAGCTACCAACTGCAAGGTAATTATAGGGTGAGCTTAACTGTGCGTACATCCGAATCCCATAAGAATATTGAACATAACATGAATGCCAGACCTTTATGTTAATGCTGACATCTTAATCTCTCTATGGGCACCCAACCATACCAATGAGCACACATAATATGATAGAAAGCGGTTTTACCTATTCCTACATCTTCACAGTGGCAGCCCATCCCTGCTAAGAGGACCTAACGAGACAAACCTGTTTGCACTTTCCTTGATTGAGCTGCTAAGCAGCTGATCTATCCCAGCAGAACCAGCAAGAAATCCTCTGAACCCATAAAATAAACTGTCATGTATACACACACCATCATTGATAATGTATCAAATAAACTGAAATATAGGACTGAAATTAATGACAAAGCCAAACAAAAACATTGTTATTTGTGGGAGACACAGACTAGTGAAAACGGAGAAAGGCAACCGTTTCACCAGGGGCCATCGTGTGGTGCAATGGGGCCCAGAAATACATTTTCAACATTAGACATTAGGGAAGAGATGTCAATCATGGGACTTTCCAGCGCAAACACTTCAATAGCTCTCATTTATATCTCTAGGTCCTACATGTTAAATGCTTTCCTCTGTTCAAGTGAATGATCGAGGGCTGGGAAGCGAGGTTAAAGGGAGTGCGGAATATCCAGGTACATTCAATTTGAAAATATCTATTTTTGCTTTATGCACCACTGAGCAACTTTTTAAGGAACGACAGAGCCCCACCTCCAAAGCTATATCCAGTTGTCTTACTACATCCATGCCCAGCATGCCTTAGTTTCCTTCCTTCCTTCACTCACACACAGCCAGGGCTGGTTGTTTATTGAGGCTTGGCCTCTTTAATGATGAAGACAAACGAGCTCATTATTAAGTGTTTGCATGTGCATGTGAGATTAAGTGTGTGTGTGTGTGTGTGTGTGTGTGTGTGTGTGTGTGTGTGTGTGATGTATAATGCATCTGCCTCTCGACAGTATGTTCTCATGTGTGTCTTTAAATGCTGAGTTGTTTTTCGGGTGTGTAGAATGTTTTTGTTGGCTTAGCGGCTGTGTCTGTGCGTGTGTGTGTGTGTGTTTGTGTATATGCAAATACTAACCTTTACCTTGTGAAAGCTCTGTCTTATGAGGTTAATTGCTTCATTTAGCCTAAGTTTTTCCCGAAATTTCCCTACTTTTAAACGCAACTCAATATTCTATTTTCTCCTAACTGTGGGAGGGTAACTGTGTGTGCTCATGAGTGTGTTATCGCCAAGTTAAGCCTTCATGATCATCAGCAGAGTGAGTGAGGAGGGGAGTTGCTGTACTACCCGCTTTCTGCCTAATTGTACCACCTGCACATATGGCTGCGCTGTACACTGTCATGCTTTTTGATTCATGTGCAGCTATTATGAGATGCTCTTCATTTGATAATCATATTTACCATAAGCGTGATGCCGTCATGGATGAGAGAGGCATTGAAACAGACAAGAGAGAGCTCGTTTGGGAATAGATTTACAGTTAATGGCGTGTTTATTAACAGAGTCATGCATGTAACTTGTGGTATAATGAGGCTTGGGGAGGGTTTGCCTAGAAAGCACACAGCAGATGTTGGCTGTGCACACAGAGGGTGCTGCAGTTCTGATGCTGGACATTGTGGGGTGCTAAGACACAGGGGGGCAAACGGAGCCGTGGCATTACTGAAAGAAGTGTGAAATATTAAGGACACTTCTCAAACGCTGTTATGAACCCCTCCACTTTATTTATCATCCAATGGTCACAATGTTACCATACAAAACTTCCAACATGGAACTGCATTGGAATGTGATTATTTTCAATACGCACACACACACACACACACACACATTCAATACCAAAATTAAATACAGTTGTTTTATAAAATAAACAGGGCAGAGGAAAAGAGACACATTACGTGATATTAAGACATGCAGTGACACATATAAAAAATAGACGTTTCTTTTCTTTTTCTGTACAAACATACATGGACACATATAAATATATAGAAGTAAAAAAGAGTGTATTTTTAAAATGCAAAGGTCAAATTGTACAGTTACATTCCATAATAACAAAACAGGAGACATAGCACGATATTCAAGTGAGTTTGCCTTTTTCCACAGACACTGTACAATATCGTACACTGTAAAAGCAGAAATTAGATCACACAACTGTTGGTTCCTCCCTGTGGAGTCTGTTCACGCTGCAGTAAACATTATAAATGAAGAAAGGGTACAGCTTTTGTTGGTGGATCTCCTTTGAAATCACTCATTCAAGCAACTTTCGGCGAGGCTGTAATAACAACTGAGCAATCTGTCCTTTGAGCGCTCGGTTTGATGCCTTCAAGTCGCCTCAATCACGACGTCAGTGCTGTGTTTTACTTTTCTCGGCGAGTCTCTCAGCACTAAACTGGTAAGAGGATATTTGGTCAAATAAACAAGACAAGCATTATAGTGAACAAGGAAACAGTCATCATAAAGTTTATATATGTTGACACAAAGAACGAGCATTTCCCAGAATGAGGTGAAACGTGAAACCATGCTATGCCTTTCCCCCCTCTAGTTCTGTCGGACGTCCTGCAGCAGTTTGTTGATCTCGTGGACCAGCTCGCTAGCGTCCATGCCGGCCTCATGTCGGCTCTCACTGCGCTTGCCGCCCTGATGAAAGACGCCTTCAAAGTCATCTTCCTCGTAATTCTCTGGGATTTCCTCCATGGCTGGCAGCCATTTGAGGTGGGGCGGCTGTCCGTTGGTCGAGGTGGAAGTGGAGTTGGAGGATGCCGAGGAAGGAGCGGAGGAGACATGATTGGTTCCTGCTGATCCACTTCCAGGATTTAGATAGTGGGTATTGGCCGCCCATGCAGCCACACCTGGGGGGTAAGCAGGACCTTTCCCACCTGGCAACAATCCTCTCCGGTTGTCTTGAGGGACAGCATTGTTACTATGGTTACCTGCAATGTTTCCTCCGCGCCCACTTCCTCTCTCAGTGGTTGACGAGGAAGAGGGTGGGCTTGTTTCAGTGCACTCTGCATATGAGTCCATATTAGGGGGCAGGAGCCGCTGGAACACGGAGTTCATCTCCGTGAGGAGGGAGCCGGCCCCTCCTCCTGACACACAAGCATCACTTCCTCCTCCGGTGACATCTCCCCCGGCGCCCTCCTCCTCGTTCCCAGACTCCTTGCCAAAAGTGGAGAAGCTCTTGCGCCGCTCCGAGTCAACGGAGGATTGGTCATCTTCAACCGGAGGCTGCTGGGAGGACTCCTCCCCGGGGATGTACATGTTGTTGCGGTAGTCAGAGGAAGCCGGCGAGGACATGGGGGGCATCCAGCACTGGTCAGAGTGTCCCAGGACGCGACATTCATCCGTGCACAGTCTCATAGCTAAACCAAGACGAAAAAGGACATGGAAAGAGTGAGGACGTGTGAATACCTTTTATAACGTGCACTGTACATGGAACAGAACAATAAACAGGGAAGAAAAACAGAATGACTGCAAAACAAACAAACTCAGAGAAATCCGATGTTGAAACCATGGGGTTTGTTAAAAAATATTTGTCTAAAAGATATGGTGATGGTGGTATTGTCTAAATATCATATTTCTCCTTAGAGGACCAGCTTGGTGATATTTACAGCTTACAGCACAAATAACCGGGTAGTGCCAGTAATGGAAACAATCACAAGAACTTGATGAATAGATGAACAATTGCAAGATCCCACAAAAATTGCATAACAGGTAGATGTTAATGTGATATTTGGCTGCTCTGCCAAGCATGCCTGCATCTCCCGACTACGCAGCCGAGGCGGGGATTTGCTTGTTTAGTTCCTTTGTCATATCTAGCATGATTAGCCACATTTGCCTATCTAAATAGAAAAATCTAAACAAATTAAATCTATTGAAGAGAAACAGGGATAATCCTCCTTTTGGGCCCATTATCTCCTTCCCACCCCCTTTTTTCATATTGCCATGAGAGATAGAGGAAGGGAAGGGGAGGTAGGAGGGGTGTAACACCTCCACATCTTTCTCAAAGGGAGAAAAAACAGAGATAGAGAAAGACTGCCCATGTCCACCACCCCTCCCTCTATCATCTCAATAAAGATAGAGAATACATTAACAAGTACAGAGGAACGAGAGATGCTGAGGATCTCTGAGGCATGTAGGAGAGAGTGAGCGAGGGACAGACTAAGTGAGGGAGAGAGAGAGAGAGAATAACATAATTCTAAAAGCAATTACTATGAATTCTCCTCAGTTCAGACATGAAAGCGCACCACTGTCACTCACCAGGGGGAAAAAAAGAGAAAGAAAAGAAAAAGAAGGAAGGACAAAAAAAAAAAAAAAAAAGCACTGAGACGCATACCGCTGAGTGACAGGCGACTCATCTCCGATCCGGGGAGGATTTTACAGACACAACTCTAACTTAGGGGCAGATAACACACACACACACACACACACACGCAATAACACAAACAGCCAGACACACTGTAACCTCTCTCAGTGTGATAACGAGCGTGGAAATGAGGGCTCTGTGGAAGAATGGGGCTGAGTACAATGGGGATTGTGTTGCCGATAGGGAGCATTGAGTGGCTGTATAGACAGGTGTACAGACAAATAATGGGCTTGGGCCTGGTGCTGTCCATGGTGCTGAAATGTGTCAGGCAGGCGGTACATTAGAGGGCTGGGTGTGGTCTGGGGGAAGATTGCTGGGGTTAATGCACTGTTCATTACGTCTCAATCTTCTAATTTCTAAGAGTTCAGGATTAAGAAGCTTTTGATCAAACTCTTGGTGAAAAGTTGGATGTCGATCGTTAGGACTATCATTATCGGAGGAACTGGGCTCTGCGGCTGATGGCTGCGCAGCCGCTACCACTCAAAAGAGGGCTTACATCACAGTTTAGCACGGAGGCGCCAGACGCATAATGGCGTCTACAGAAAATATCTGTGTGCACGTGAATAACTTAATTGGCTCTGAGCTTTTTTCTGCTCCAAACTATTATTATATCTTGTCAACCTCTCGATTAACCCTTGACAAAATCCATGATGAAATATGACTTCACACATTTATTTTGCAAAAAAACGATAGCTGAGGTGCGACTGTGCTTGAGGTGATAGTGAAGTGTGAGTTGTGGCTGCAGAAGGTGTCAGGTATGTGATTCAGATAGATGGAGCCAATATAACAAGTTTTGGTAAGGAGGGTGCAAAACTGGGGTGGGGGGGGGGGGTTATAGAGAGACCGGATGGGATGGTTACCTGGGTGGAGTCGATGGTGCATTTCGAGGTGGATCAGGTCAGAAAAGCCCTCCCCCAGCAGCAGTCTGTCCACGGGGGATTCCCGACCCATGTCACAGTCACTGTCTCCGGCCTCGCTGTCCCCACGGCCACTGTCCTTCAGGCTGAACTTGTCCATGTCTTGTAACGCATACCTGAGGGGGGCAAGAAGAAGAAAAAATGATTACAAATACATATGAGTACCACTCCGTCGGAAATACTGTATCTGAAAAACAACGTTGCGGGTTCACCTTTCGCATATAGAAAGCAGAATGCATTGTGTTTTACAGGCTGGTAGAATCGATCTGTCTTCAGACGGGACTAATGACGAATAAATCCATCATATAAAACTTAAGGCTGCATCTGGAATGTCGAATCTCTACGCAAGCCTTGGCCAATAAATCCTACCTGCAGGTAGGTCCCATCAATAAATCTATCACAACAGCCACTGGGGGCATCAATAAATCTATCATCCAGAGATCATAAGGGGATATATTATGATGAAAGTAATGATGGATGCACACTTTACAACTTGAGCCCAATTATTTGAAGAAGAGTAGCAAGAGAATTGTTGTGACCTTCGGACAAATGAGTTGCATACTTTTGAACTGAATGATATTGGCATGACAAAAATTGGAATATGACAAAAAAATACATTTACGCGCCATAAAACCATGATCTACATGTAACTGACCAACTGACAGGCAAAACTTCACAACAGGTTGTTGGAACATGTAATACATAATGAAAAACAAGGGGTTTAAAAAGTAAACAAAGGGTTATCTTTTAGGAGGGGGGACTGAGGGACATGGGCAAATTACCTGTAGCTGCGGGAGTATTTGTTGCCACGGAAACTGGGTCTGGGCTGGTACTGGCCCTGATGGAGCATGGACAGAAGCTGTGAGACTTGCTACATCCAAAAATAACAAAACAAACAAAAAGAAAACAAAAGAAACAGAAAAGGGGGGATGAATAACAGATGGGAAATTAAGGAGGGGAAAAAAGCAGACAAAAAGACAAAATAATGGATGAGTAAACACAAAATGGATGATGGAGAGGCTGCTGAACATGGATCAGACAAAATGGATGATTTTGGGGTGGGGGGCTTGTTGAATATGGAGACATATGAGGTTTGAGTGGTTATGATAGAGGTAATGGTAACAGGGTGCAAACAAAGTAAAGACAGAGACACATCTAACCAACAGTTTTAGTGAGAGTCCGTGTGAACTACAGGACAGTGTTGCATATGGAGATGAGTTCATTTGCTCAAATATAGAAGGATGTGTGAGGATGAGATAGCTGCTGTGTTTGAGAGAGTCTGTGAATGAGAGAATCTCAGAGAGTAAATTTGAAAAGGGGCTGAGGGACCACAATTGAAATTTATTGTGAATAATTTACTTCTGTGTGTGTGTGTGTGTGTGTGTGTGCGTGTGCGTGTGCGTGTGCGTGTGCGTGTGCGTGTGTGTGTGTGTGTGCGCATGTGTGTGTGTGTGCTCACCTCCACTGGTGGAGTTGCATGTGCCAGTTCCAGTGCAAAGCTCTCTGGAATGTGATTGGACGAGATGGTCACCAGGCTGTTTAGTGATTGGCGGCTGTGGTGATTCTGCCGGCTCCCCATCTGGGCTCGGTCCATCGGGGGCGTGGACGAAGGCGAGTGGTGGTGAGCTCTGATTGGCAGGGTGCCGTTCACTGTCGGAACCAGGGTGATATCGCCTTTGTGGATTTGGCGCGAGGGCTTCTTGGGATGGTGCTGGTGGGTCGATTCCGCTACCCGGCAGTTGTAGGAGTGCCTTGTGTCCTTCTTCTCCCGGTTACAGCGGGCAGCAAACACCACCATGATGATCAAGAGCACGGTGCAGATGGCCCCCAGGGAGATGATGATGATCAGGGATGCATCAAGAGAAGATTCCCCCTGGTCCATCACCTGGACGTGGTTCTCCATGTTCTCATAGAGGGTGATTTTTATTGCCGCCTTAGCACTGAGGCTCTCCCTTCCATGGTCTCTGACCATGACCGTCAACTCGGCGTGCTCGTGGGGGAAGTTCTCCAGGCTGGCATTGGCGTGGATTTCACACGTTCTTGGCTCCATCATGAAGAAGCCCTCTTCGTTGCCACTGACAATAGAGCAAATGAGCTCCGCGTTGACTCCGGTGTCGCGGTCAGTCGCCCTCACCGCAGTTACTAGCTGCCCGGCCTCTGTGAACTTTGATGCGGGCACATCAGCAGTGAAGTTCCACAGCTGGGGGACCACGATGACTGGAGGGTTGTCATTCTCATCCAGAATATTCAGAATCACGGTGGCGTTGCTGAGCAGAAGTGGTTTCCCTGCGTCTTTGGCTTGCACAACAAAGGTGATGCGGCTGACATCTTCTCGATCAAATGTGCGCAGCGCATATATGGCACCATTTGAGGGGTCAATAGTGACGTAGGTGGAGATGGAGCTCCCGTGAACAGAGTTCTCCAAGATGGAGTAGCTCACCTGTCCATTGGTGTCCAGATCAGGGTCAGTGGCCATGATGGAGGTCAGATATGCTCCAGGAGCATTGTTCTCCGATTTGAAGATCTCATATTGCCCCTTCTCAAAACGTGGGGGGTTGTCATTTTCATCAGTCACGTGCACCGTGAAATGTTTGACAGTGGAGAGACTCGGGGTTCCTTTGTCCTCTGCCACCACTGTCAGACTGAACTCTGACCTCTTCTCTCGGTCCAGTGACACGTTGGTCAAAATCATGTAGTTGTTCTCGTAGGACTTCTGCAGTTTGAAATATCCCTGACCATGAAGTTTACACTCTACCTCTCCATTCAAGCCGGAGTCCAAGTCCTCCACCCTCACCAAAGCTACAAACGTGTCCAAGGGAGAAGCCTCAGATATGTACGCTGCGTCCCCGTTCCCCTGAGAGGACATGAGGTTGATGCTGATGTCCGGTTTGTTGTCGTTCACGTCGACCAGTTTGACCTGGATCTTGCAGTGAGCGGGCATGGAGTTCGGACCCATGTCCTGCGCTTGAACATCAATGTCGTACGAGTTAACGGCCTCATAGTCCACGCGCCGGATGAGGGTCAGCCGACCGCTGTCGGGGTTAATCTTGAACGTCTCCATTATTTTGGGCGACACGTGACTGCTGAATGAGTAGATTATTTTGGCGTTCGTGCCATCATCCGCGTCGGTGGCGTTTAAGTCAATGAGCAAAGTGCCAAAAGGTGCATTTTCTGGGAGATTAATGACATATGATGACTTGTCAAAAATTGGGCTGTTGTCATTTGAGTCAGCAACACTGATTTTGAGGAGGGTCGAACCGGTTCTCGAGGGAACGCCCCTGTCAGAGGCGGTGTATTGAAGTTCATAACCGGATCGCACCTCCCGGTCCAGCTCCCTGAGCACCACCAGCTCTGCATATTTAGCCCCGTCAGCCCTGGACTGGATGTCGATCTTGAAAAAGTTGTTGGGCTCCAAGGCGTACGTGTAGAGCGAGTTCTCCCCGACATCGGGGTCTGTGGCGCTGTCCAGCGGAATGCGCGCTCCCACGGCCGCGCTCTCGGAGATGTCTATGGGGATCACGGCGCGGGCGAACTGGGGTGCGTTGTCGTTGATGTCCAGCACCTCCACCTCAACGTGAAACAGCTGCAGGTGCTCCGTGGGGAGCGTCAGCACGTCGAATTGAATAGAACAGTTGAGATTCTTTTCGCAGAGTTTCTCGCGGTCAATCTTTGTCCTGATGGTGATTTCTCCGTCCTGCTCGCGCACCGCCAGGGACGACGAGCTCCCTCTTTGCATGGCTCTGAAGCGGAGCGACACTGAGCTCGGAAGTTTAGCAAGAACATCCGCAACATCGTCCCTCAATCGGGCAATGACCGTGCCAATCTGCTGCTCCTCGCGGACCTGATATTTTAGAGTCTTACCGGTGACGTGCTGTGTTGCCAGCGTCAAAACAGCCAAAAATGTCCACATTCGTGTCAGTAATAGTCCATTCATTTTTCCTGGTTCCATTTTTGTTGGAGTCAAAAACAGATCACAACTAATAGCTCTAATCCCAGTTTCAATTGACTAAATGCAGGGCTTCCTCAATCAGCAGCTGCATCTCTCTCGCCGCGGAGTGAAGAGAGAAAACAAAAATCAAACGTTAAACGAAGCTGGTTCAAGTTGTTCTAATTTCCATTAAAAAAAAAGAAACATCCAAATTTGGAGCTATCTGTTCTTCCTTGTCATAGAGATATGTTGCGCGCATCCAGTGTGCGGGAAAACCAACTGAATGCCACGGGAATCTGAGCGCCTCTCCTCCCTCTCTGCCTTGCGTCTGGTCTGTGCGCCGTGCGCTCTGCTCAGCTCCCTCTCTCCGTTTGAGGCGCCTCTGCACGCAGACTTGCCCAAAATAACCCGCCTCAAACCAACTAGTTGTACAACAGCTACGGCCCCCTTTTCACATCCCAGGAAAGACAAACGCTTCTTGAATCAAAAGCTTGCTGGTGGCCACTCAAACTCCAGAGGAGAGGAGAAGGAGGCGCAAGAGAGGGGGAGGGAAAAAGAGAAAGTGTGTGTGTGTGTGTGTGTGTGTGTGTGTGTGAGGGGGGTGTAAACCGCCCTTAGGGGTTCACTCTCCCCACTTTTGAGAGTAACGACCATGCGCCTACAATGAACAGGGGGAGAAATAAACTCTAGAAGAAAACATTCATTCAAAAAGATTAACCTGCCGTTTTTTCACTGCTATAAAACCACAGGAAGGTTTACGAGTTCCTCGCTTCGGGTCTGTTCACCCCAGACAGCGTGGAGACACACACAGTCTACATTTTCATTCGACAAGATATAGCCGCCTCAATCACCAGCATTGTCAGCCTCTACCTTTCAAGCCTTGATAGGCACACTTTTGATATACGACACATAACCCAGACCAGCCATAACCAGCTGTCACAACTCGCTGACGCACTTAGTTGGCATTAGTGTGTAAGCATGCCGTAAGCTTACACTGCAGCTAGTCTTCCTGTGGTCGTTCAAGTGGCAGCTGACTACTTCATGCACAGGCACTTTGTTGTAGATGTTTAAAAAAAAAGAAAGAAATTCACATGCGTCTCATCGGTGTCTGTCTGTGGGTGAGAGTATAAGCCGGGCAAGCTGTGTGGCCAATCGCGCTGAAAGAGAGCCGGACTCTAATGAATGCCTTTAAAGAGTTGGTCACGCCGAGGAACAGCTCCGTCCCCGCGTGCACAAATCTGTTCAACATCACTTCAAACTCCCCGCATGCAGAAAGGGCTTTTTGATAACAAGCACATGCAGCATCCAAAAACACACCAGCTCGGGCGAGCGTTTAAAAAAAGAAAAAACGTCTCAGTCATGTAAATGTATTCGCACACACGCGGGGAGCAGGGAGAGAAACAAACGAAGGAAGACTCGCAGGGAGAGAAAGAGGGAGAGAGAGATCTGAGGTTTAACGAATGTGCACCACTGGGACCGTGCATTCTGGAGACCATCTGGCACGGTTTGTTTGGCACCAGGACCCGGTGATTACCAGCCGACCAAACAAGACTCCAGCGGAGTCCCGAACCCCGCACAACTGTGAGGAAATGAGTTGTCATGGGGGATTGGAGAGTACCACGCAGATCCATTCACACACAGTGTGCGCGCATGCACGAGGTCGTGGTGTGCGCGTGTGCGAGTCAAAGAGACAGAGAGGTAGAACATGCGCTCAACTAATAGGGACTTTAGTTATTGCAATAACAGTATTTAATGCTGAAGATTAGGCTGTGGCCATCTGGAGCAGAAATCCAAGAACACGAGCTTCCCATGAAGGAGACTGAACTCATAACTGTCCCGCTCCTCCTCACTGATCGCATAGATACATTTCCCAGGCACTTTCACAATCGTTTTCGAAAAACGTGATTAACCTTAAGAATTAGATACATAATCTGCAAAACAAATGAATAATTTGCCACCAGCTGCAACCAAGTGCACGCATGATAAATGCACTATATAAACCATCTCAGGACTTGACGATGTTATTTACCAATTTGATACAGGTTATTCAGTGTGGGCTGATCTTTTAACACAGCCCATCTGCACAGCTTCTAAAGCCTTAGTAAACAATAGCTTATTAAATATTCCAAACGTGAACGGACACCAACCACAAGCTCTTTAAAAAAAACGGAGCCTTAAATTGGCGGAAAACCTTTATTCCGTCTATTCATGGTCTGGGCCATGTCTGCAAAATGTTTGCATTCACTCCTCCTTTGCACATATTTTACCGCTTGGTATTTAAACAGGTTTGATACGGGAGCCCAACATTTCCAAAGCTCCAAATGCTCACAATGCAGTAATGCAATTACTCCCTGCGTCCCAGAGAAGCTAATCACATTTGGAGAACAAAGTCAGCTCCGGAGTTTATGGAAGAAGGGGGCAAAAGAAAGAGACAGAGTTGGAGGGGGTGGGGGTCTTAAACACTGCGCAGAATAAAACAATGAATGTATAGAGGGGGTTTAATCTAAGTAAAAAGCAGATGGAGCCTTAATACATTTAGGCACGCTACATAACCAAGGGAGCCGAACAAACATGGCTCTCTAGTGCTGAACCCCATGTTAAGCTGAAATATGCATCCTGTGCAGCAGGTGCAAAGACCCGATGTCTCTTGGATGCAGTGCTTTAACTTTTCCTGCTTCCATCTCCACAAAGATAATTGCATTGATGTAGAGGCGCCTCTGAAGCCCAGATCAGTGTCTCCACAAATGCACGCGATCAGCACAAACAAACAAACAAACAAACGAACAGCTCGAACGCCGGGGCGCCGCTCCGCTCATTATTGCCTCTGTGTGTCCGGGCCTTGTAGCCATAAAGTGAGAGTGTGAATTAAACGTCTGTCGTGAACATTCATGACAATCGTTGCAATATTCTCTCTCACCCCCCTCTCCTCCCACATCTCCCTCCCCTCGAGTCAATAGCAGCAGCAGGTGGAGCGGTCATAGAAATGCGCCTCTGGACGCCCGGTTCGGATTGGAATCAAGTGGAATGTGTGCGAGCGCGCGCGCGCACGTCGCGGGGTGATACTGGTGGCTCGGTTGTAAAGGCACGCGAGCATCTGTCGCCTCGTCTGCCCGTTCATTGTCACTTATTCAATTAGCAGCGATTTGGTGGATTCCATTCCAGAGGGGAGGAGTAGGAGCACAGCGAGCGACTGGGAGTTTGCTTTCAATGCTGCTGGGGGGAGAAGTCGAAACCTCCCCCCCCCCCCCCCCCACACACACACACACACACACACACACACACACACACACACACACAACCACTCCCATTCGAGCAATGATTGTCATTCATCCGAGTCTCTTCTTCACTCTCCCCGCTCTTCTCTGCTTTCATTAGGGGTCCATTGAGCTTTATTACTTTATGACTCGTTGGCCACCATTGTGTGTGTTGTGTGTATCTGAGCGAGCAGACAAGAAAGAGAGCACTGCCTTGTTCTTGCTCACGGTGCATGCGGTGATCACACCCTGAGCGCAGCATATTGCAAGCGATGTCAACAGTTGGGCGACAAATTTATAGCTCAAGCAGAACTATGGGGCAAAGAAAGAATGTGTCTGGTCACCTTTAAAGTGGGCGCATTACTGCACTGCTCTGCCAGTCCCAAAGCCCAGCACCCAATGAAAAGAACAGGCTGCTATTGCTTCTTTTTTTACAGACTTTACAGACTTATGCGCTCGGAGAGGTGTATAAAATATTCATACCTTTCCTCTGCAGCACCAGTACAAAGTGTCATTTTAACTCTGGCATGGATATACTGTATGGTTGACCAATGAATTTACTATTCTATTCCATTCTACTCTTGAGGACCGTGTGTGAACTGTCAGCGCTTTGAGTTTGGGCTGTTGCAGTCCCCCAGAAGAACTTTTTTTCTGTGTTGTCAAATCAGATGAGAATCTCCTTTTCTTTGATTGTAGTGTTTGGGATGGTTTGTTTGCATGACGTGGAGGAGCAGTTTGGGTGTCTAATCATCCAGTCATTCTTTCCCTGGCCTCATTCTCTCTCTCTGATTCATACCTAGCTGACCTAATGTGTACATAGACAAACACACACACACACACACACACACACACTTGATATGACTGAATGGCACTGACATCAAGGTGCTTTGCCCCACCAAGACATGGCACAGACAAACACAAAGGCTTCACAAACAATCAGCACCACAGCACTCAGGACTGAACTCTCTCTCTATCTCTCTCTCTATTACTACACAACAGTACTACCTTTTCATTTCTTATATTCATAATATTATTTCAATCATACCGTAAAAGATGTCTCCAAGAATAATTGCTGTCAAGTGGAGACACAGTGACATTGCTACAAGTCATATGTGGCAAGCGACACTTTTCTTCTGAGATTGCACTAATGAACACTTTTTGCACAGGAAATCTGTGTGTTCACACACCTTTGCCTAAAATGGGAGAGGGGTTTGTTTATAACTTATTTGACCATCAGACTGCTTGGATTCTTTAGTAATTTCACCATGTTTAGATTTCAGACATTAAGAGCATTTTTCAGCTGACATCATCACAAATATGCACCCACATGTTGGTAATGGACGTTTTGCTCCAGCTATCCAGACATGCTTTGGTTAAAACTTTTGCCTGTTTCAAAATGTCTGGTTGTTGGGTGATCGGTTGTCTGAATCACTAGCCCAACTCAAGTTCTACAGAATTCATAATTATTGCACACAGATATGAAAGTCATTTTGTTCAGGTTGCATTTGGTCTTCCGTGTTAATGCCCTTGCAGAGCTGGACAAGCTATTGCTCTAAACTTTTCATCCATTGCTAAAAAAGTCATCAACAAGATATATCAACATGTGCACAAGAAAAGAAAAAATATGAATAAACAGAAATAAACAATAAATAAACTACCAGCAAAACAGTTGTACCGAGTGCTTGAGAGTGCTATGCATTAGATGTTGAGGGGTCATATTATCTTGTAACCACCCTCCTCCATTTCAACATCAGATACTTAACTTGCTAATACCCAAGTGTCAATGAATCAATGCATATTTAATTTTTTCTTCCCAAGATTTAGACAAGAATTAAATGATTATCTTAGCTTAGAATACATATTAAAAACTAGGAAAAGCATCTACACTGGCTCTGTTTAAAGGTAAAACATGCCAGCACCTGAAGCCCTGGAGTCTCTGCTGGTTGGTGACTGCAAGGCGCTGACAAGACTCATTTCTTTTACATTTCCGTTGCAGTATGGATCAAACAAACATATTTTATACATCTGACAAATCTGTGCCACATCCCTCATACATCCGTTGTAATTGCTTTTGATTTTGTGCCTAAAGTGGAAATTACTATTCATTTAATGTTGCTTCAATGTCATTACACAACCTATCAATAAGCTCTAATATCTGCAAAGATCGGTGTCAATTTGATACATTATCTTGACTCATAATGGTTACATTTCTTTGAGATAAGTGAACCTTTATACAATTATATTGCAATTCAGTGAGGAATTATAAATGGCAAATTGATATTAATTAGGAGGGATCTTTAGAGCCCTGAGCTCCGTATCCTTTTTCTAATGCCTTGCGGGAGTCACCTTGAATTAATGGAGAAAACAGACTTAAGGCCTCTTAGTCTGAATGCCATCAAATGTAAGACACAACTGCCGGTGTGTGTGTGTGTGTGTGTGTGTTCAAGCACGTGTCAGCCAGTGAGTGTGCGCCTTCTTGTGCCAATAGCAAAGCATGTATTTGTGTGTGAGATTGACGTGTTGTTGATTTGTTGGGAACTGCCTTTTCCCTGATACGATGCCTGTCTACGGCTGATGACTGACAGCTAATTTGTGGTCCAGAGATTAGTGTTTTAGAAAAGGAACTCTTGTGGAGATGCGCCACATCCAAACTGAATTGGTCCCATTTGGTAGAATTTCTTTGACACAACATGTGTGTCAGGCTGGTAATGAGGACAGGCCAAGCTTTTACACAGGAGGTCGACCATCATCCCCAAGATGATGTTTTGAACACACAGTGACAGCTGCTTTTTGAACATGTCACTGGACTGCTGTGTCGGAACATTTGCATTAGCACTTCTTAAGACTGCAGGAAAACCACTTTGAGTGATGCTAAGACGGACATTTCTTTTTCCGGCAGAGTGGTTTTGATTAAGAACTTGTAATGAGGTCGAGGTCATATGCATGTACCCGCAGAAGACTCAAAAATAAAGAGTTTTGCACGTTTTCCCATCATGTTTGAATTTCGGAAATGTTAGCTTGTAACTAACAGTGTTAAAAAAGCAGAGCAAAAAGCGACATCAGCCACACAGTACAGCCTAACTCAAACCAGAAATCCTTGGAGACCCACACACACACACACACACACACACACACACACACACACACACACACACAGACACACATATAAACACAACATAACTAGTTCCAGAGCCTTGCTGGCACACTTCAGACTCTAATAGGTGTAGGTTCAGGTGGAAACCAGGAACAGAGAAGTGCTGCAGCATTGCCTGGTCTGGGTGACATAAAGACCTCATTGTTTCCTCAGCGCACAAACCCTAACAAGTTTGATTGATTAGAGGTAAGAACATGAGCTGTAATAACAGAGCTATACATAGACTGCTCTGTTTAATGTCCAGAGGTCCATAAAACGGTGTATGTGTGTGCTCGAGTAAGTGTGCACGTTCACATGATCGTGCACACATGAGGCGGTTTTTCGGCAGGGGGTTAGGCCCCCACTAGAGTGTTACATGTTTAAGTGTCCCCCTGTGACCCACTTCCTGGGGTTGCAACAGATTTACGGTTCCTGTGGTTCTGAGAGCTGGCAGCTGTGGAATGGGGGAATGGATGGGGTGGGGGGTGGGATGGGGTGGGGTGGGGGGCATGATGAAGTGGGGTGGAAAGGTTTGAAGGAGCGAGGGAAAGAACAGGCTAGGGATGATGAAGCGCCGGCGGCGTGGAAAGATGGAGGCAAAAGTTGAAATATGTTGGGGCTTGATAAAAGCCTGGACGAAGAGAGGAAAACGCAGAGAGGGTGAAGGGAGGGGCGCAGAAGGGTCAATAAGTGTAGAAGTGGCCGCTCAAAGGGAGGGTGGCATTATAAGGTAGGGGAGGGGGCAATGTTGAGGTTGGAAGGAAGCGTGGAATGAAATACTAGGGGGGTGGGGGACAAAGAAGGAATTGAGAGAGTCAAGAGAAGAGAAATGAAAGGACGTTTGAGAGGGAATGGAGAAAAGAAGAAAAATAAAAAGATGGAGAATCCTCCATTGTACCCTCTGGTCTCTTAGATTTTCATGATTAAAACGTCTTTCTACTCTCATTCACACACTCCAATTATCACCTTTGCTTAATGAAAACACAACTGTGTGACAACCTTGAGAGGGCTGCGATGTGTGCAGGTTAGGTGTGGCTTGTGATCTATATATGTGCATGTGTGTGTGTGTGTGTGTGTGTGTGTGTGTGTGTGTGTGTGTGTGTGTGTGTGTGTGTGTGTGCGTGTATGCAGTGTTTGGAGTATCGGCAGTTATACGGCTGCCTAGTTGCACCTGGGCTCCTCTTGATTTGTTTGGAGCAAGAAAAAGAAAAAAGACCTTGGAAAAGGTTATTCAAAGTAGGGAGATAAAGTGGATTTATACAATCTTTGCTGGGAGGTTCCAAACATGAACAAATGACCACATATTTCACAAGCGGTTGGACTCTATTGAGGAATGCTTAACATGGTGTTTCAAGTTTATGCAGGGGATTTGGGACTGAATCCAAACAGAGAACAGCAAATGTTCAATCAGCTCAGCAGGCAGCGAGTTGCAGAGGGAGAGGGAAGGGGAGGAACACTCGCAACGGATGACTGGAAAGACAGACAAAAAAAATACAAAATGTACAAAATATGGTAAAAATTGAATGAGGGATGATGGATGGATGGAACAAAAAAGACAAATGGAACAAAAGACGGATGGAGAAATGACATTTCACAAAGTATATCCAATTTTAGACAATTTAACTCCTCGTTCTCTTAACAATTAAAGCAAATATTCCTGCATTTCATCAGTTGTATCGCCTCGCCTGAGTGCACTCATAACATTACATTACTGTCTGATTACTGCCAATCACTCCGAGAGATGTGGAAGACTTTGCCGATAGATTAAACATCAAAACCTGTCATTTACATACTAAACTGTTAAGATCATCCATGCTTATTCAACGGGAGGGCAATTATTTCTAATCTCTTTGATACCATAATGGTTTTATAAAGAGAACAAAATTTCAAATAAATGTAAAAAAATATAATTCTTGATATGCCAAGTGATTAAGGATGTAGCAGAAAACTCAACGAACTGCAAAATAAGCATTTATTTATTCACCAAGTGTATTCTGCCTTTCAAAAAAAAATGATCCGCAGCACATGAATTGTCAAAACGTTTATCACCGTGGCTAATCATCAGACAAGTCTTGTCAAGTCTGCATCACTCCTAGGCCGGTATTATTGGCTGCTCTCAGCTAACAAGCAATTAGTTCACATCAGAGCGTTTCCCGTGCCAAAGAAAAAGCAAATGCAAGGAGGCTCTCTCGCGGCTTTAGCTCCGACAAACTTGGATACAGGAAAATAGCATGTTGCCGAATGCAAACCGTCGCTCCCAGGGGCCTCATCAAAGGCAGTGGAGGAGAGCAGGGAGAGTGCAAGCACAAAACAAACACATGCTGATACAAAGTCAGGTTACACACAGTTACGCTTGCAATATGAAAACGGGGACATTTAAACACATACAAGCACATTTGGTGATTATCATCATCATTTACTCTTTGTTTTTAACTTCAACAAGCTTCCATCATTATTAACTAAATGGATTATTGCATGCGCCGCATCATCATCAACACCAGCTTTATTTTAATGTTTGATTATTACTATATATAGCTACCTTCAATTCAACATATTTTTCCCACATACTCCTCTTCAGTGAGCACATGAGGCAGCATCGGGGGGACGGTGGATTTCATCTGGAGCAAAAACAAGACAGGGTGCCAGTGCACTAATCAATAACCATTATCACAACTTCTTACCTGCTTCTAGCCTGGTGCAATGCCTCAGGGTCTGGTGATTGATTGTGAGGGGATGCATCATAATGACTCAATGATGATGGAAAGACTGAGAAATGGAAAAACAGCCCTGCAAGACATTCTTCAGTGGAATAATGTGTGGCAGGGACGTGTGCAGACATTTTGAAGGAAAGCGGCTCTATTTATAAAAAAATAAATAAACACAGGGCACACACTGCATTGTTCCTGTTCCTTCTCCTGATGTTATCATGCTGAATGTATTTTACATAGTTACAGATGGAAAAGCAAAGTTCATTACCATTATTGTTATGTACAACACTCAATATGAGCATTATATCTAATTATAAAGCAAGGTGTATCAGGTATGTCCTTTGCATTTCTTGAGAACTAATCATCCAAACTACTTTACACACCAAAGACGTGCATTTTAGACATGTGACATGCTCAGTTTTAATAGACTTTGGATGAACGAACAATAGCTCTCTGTGCAGCATCAGGGGCGGGGCTTCATTTCTTTGCAGACTGGGTCCAGCAGGTCGTCCTTGACCGGTGCTCATTGACTGCAGTTCCCTTTTGCTAGATCCCGAATATGCTAACAAAACAATACAACTCTTCTTTACTTTTCTGGAGTAAACAAGCAATTAACCAGCAGCAGTTCGGTGTCCGAGTAATCGGCCCGCTTTGTACGACTACTTCCTCCGAACCTCGGAAACCTTGAGTTTGACTTTTGTAAATTATTTATAATATAATGACACATTCAATTATCTGACCTTAAATACAGACCCAATACTAACTTTGACGAAGCTTTGTTCAAATATTTTTTTCTTTTTTAGTTCTTTAAAAGTAACAAGTCTGGACATGCAAGGTTTCTGCCTATCCAACACAGGGGAGGTCATTAAGCTCCACATTAGAAGGAGAGCAGATATAACAGACTGCAGTTAGGTAGTTTTTTTGCAAGTCAACGTATCGAGTACAAAGTAAGCACATAATTGCCACATGGGAAATACACCAGGTTGAAATACTCTGGAATGTTCCTTTAAAAAAGTAGAACCATCTGATAAAACAAATGTATTTCTGTGGTCCAGTGGGATACTGAAGCCAAAGCTCGGGCAGCTTTGGCTCGAGCCGTGTTGGCCACTACTGTATTTGTGAATGTCTCTGATGTATGAGGTATGGCTTGGGCCCATTTTTTGGGGGGATTGACTGTGACGTCTATCGCAAACACGTCGCACGAGATGTCACACCGTTAGTACGCCGGGCCTGGCATTTCAGAGCGGATTTGATAGAGTGACTCATTACCAAGTGGAGTGGAAAGAACGTCACACTGTAGAGGGATGCAGGAGATGCTGTTTGCTTTCCTACGTTGCCTTTGCTCAGTGCTGACAACACAGTTACAGACAGAATAAGCACAATACCTGTGGTATCTCAGAAGTGAACTGTGCCTTATTTACCGTTTGTCTTGGTGGTATTGAATCCGGGCGCTCTGCTGTCTCCCCTACAAATTTCCCCCCGTCTCTATCTCCATCGCTACCTCTACCTCTTCGTCTTGTTCTGTCATTCCTCCCTCCGCTTCTTCCTCCCTTTGTCTCATTTTCGCTGTATCATTTCGGTCTCTCCCGTCAATTGTTCCTTCCCTGTTTCTCTTATTCTCTCTCGAGCTGCCAATTCTCTTGTCTGCCTGGCTCGCTGGAAGGGTGAGCGTGTGTTCCACCAGTCGGCTGTGTGTCTGGCACTTTCCAATTAGCTTGTATACCTGCTTCTGGCTGTGTAGGAGATAAGATGGAGCTGATACCACCGGGCTACTGTTATCTCTGTTTTCTTCCTGTCACACACAAACAGACGTACACCATCACACACGCACCGACGCAGCCACAGCTCCCAGCGCCGCAGATGCATTGGACAGATAGATATCATAGGCTGGCAATGGGTGGACAAGTGTTATAATGAATGCATCAGGGACTGTCGCAGGTTGTCAGCGCGCCGTAAATGAAGGTAGCACGGCGACGAGTGCTTACCAGCTGCCATTTCACAGTTTTGTGTGCGTTTTGCGCGCACAAATAGCTTCTTCACCTCTCTTTTTGTGTGCTTGTGCGAGAATGCACGGGGTCACGTTGGAGAGTGTTTGGATGTTTGCTGGTGGCAGGGTGGCGGGCCTTCAGATGACCCCGCGACCTGCCCAGACTGTTGAATAATAAAAGGCTATTCAGACACTCACAGGGTGACAGCATGAAAGGAGCAACCCCAGAGCCGGTGGGGGGAGAGAGGGAGGGGGGTCATGGCAGACACGGCTGGCTTTGTGGGAGGTATGGGACTCTCATTATTGCTCTCAGGCTTCTTGCTCACTATCCCGCTGCAAGTTTCCTCTACTTTTCTTGTTTTGTGTTGGCTTCCTCTAAGTCCATCCCTCTCCCTCTCCCTATCTCTCTCTTTCTCTCTCTCTCTGTGTGTGTCTCTCCAGACCCGTCTCTCTCTTTGAGTCAATCCATTTGTTGTCAACTCAAGCTTCATTCTCTCCATGGTCCCTATTTATTTCATCCACCCACCTCTCCCTCTCTTGTATTTTGATTCCTCTTTTCGGTTTGTATCACATATCTATCCTTCTCTCCCTCCCTTCCCTGCTTCTTTCCGTCTGATCTACTTACTCCTAACAACCTCTCATGTCTTATTTTTCTTTTTTTCCTGCCACTTTCCCCTCCACCATCCTTATTCTTTGCTCCTCTCAATTATGTGTATCTCTCCTCCCTCTCAGCTCCTCCCTCTCCGTCTCATTACTGATGCTGTCTACTAAGGAGGTGATTAGCCTGCCTTGGCTCTAATTAAAACATCGAATGGGGACTAAGCGAGACCTGTGATTGGTGGGGTTGTGTGTGCGCATGTGTGCACCATAATCTTATCTTCAAGTTACAGTTGACAGTTAAAAGTTGGATGCTCTTTTTTGGCATAAACTGCTCACACATTTCCCGGAGCTTCTGATACACGTCTCACATATGCGAAAACAGAAATTATTTTTTCTGATGGAAGTGATTGCTTAAAGGGGAGAAGGAAATGATGATGATGTGTCTGTTTTTTTAATGTATTCTTTTGAATTGCTATTGTCCTTTCACCTGAGTGCTTTGCATGTAGGTAAATTGCGTGGGAGTTAAACTACTTAGTAATCACAGACTGTAAAGAATTTGCCTAGCGTGTTTTTAAATAAATAGCGTGATGTGTATGTATGTATGTATAAATCCCTGGAGTGGGTATCTAAGGGATTTGAGCTGATCTGAAGTCTGTCTTTCCTCTTGAATAATACAACTTTTTCTTCTCTCTCCCCCACATTTTTGTCCCTACACGGTTTCAAATCCTGTGCTTGCAACACCACCAGCTAATTGAATGAACTGCCATGAAGATACATTATACTGTATATACAAGCACTATATTTTGGAGCATTTGGACTGACTTCCTTTGTATGTCAATACCATGTTTGTGTTCGTGACTTTGTGTGTGAATCAATGTGTACATTTCTGATCAGAGTTTGTAATCACTATCCGACTACTGAGGATGAGACTTTAAGTGTGTTGCTGATAGGCTCAGTGTATTTAAAGTTGCCACATTACCATGATCAGAGTGTTACATGGTGCTACACTTTGCAATTTGGGGTTAAGTGTCTTGCCCAAGGACATATCGATGTGGACTGGCGGAGCCGGGGATCGAACCGCCGATCCTTTGATTGAAGAACATTCCTGCTCTACACAGCAGCCTCATCTGTGTGCAAGAGGAGACGCAGCATGTGTTTAGCTGCGGTGTGGCCCAGATGAAATAGATAGGGCAGATTAAATAGATAGGGCAAATCAATGCCATAAAAGGTTTTAAATGGCTGGAGTTCTTTGGCATGCAAACATGGAAAGATTAGCAAGCTAAAGTAAGCTAGCAAACTAAATAAGAGAGGCTATGAGGGTTGACTCATATCTCAGAATTGTCCATCAAAATTAGCACTGATTTAACATTAGATGATGTTTGATACCAATGTTTACCCATGAAATTCAGATTTTTAGAAATTGGGTTAGAAATGTCACTATTAAACACTATGAAGTGTTTCATCAAAGTGCAATCGTTATTTAGTTTACAGCTTAAATAACACATTTAAGAGTATTTACTCTTTAAAGACCTTTCTTATTTATCTACAGGTCTCAAAATATATCACTATTAGAAATGATCATTTTCAGAGGAAAGTTCGTAAAGGTAGACCTGCTGACCTTTCTTCACAACCTGCATGCGCTCCTTCAAAATGACCACAAAAGCCTCTTTGTGTATATATGTACCTTTCAGATGATTTCCATAGACCAAGGCTCCACTTCACTCCATTTGTGCTGCAGCATTCCTCATTCTCCTTCAATGTAATAACACCCGGAGTCTGTGTTTCAAATGCTATATTTGTTGAGGCTTGTTTCCAGTGGATCTGTATCTTTGTGATGCCAGCTGGGTATCAAAGGCACTGTTGCACTATGTCAGCGTTTAGACCTTTTCTCACCTCGGAGCAGAAACGCCAAGGGCCAGAGCGAGACGAAGGGCTCACGATCTGACGTCTGATCATATCAGGCCTGACTGAAATAGGGCATGAGGCTTGCCCCGCTGTGGACACACACAAACGCGCCTTGCTTTCCCGTAGGTGTAGGATGGAGGCATGTTTGCTCGGCTTATCCGAGCAACACAACACAAACAAGGATTATTGTTCTCAAGAGAATAGAAAAACATGTCTTATGAACGTAGTGGTTTCCAAACTTTTTAAAACCATGAAGCACCTTTATTGTGATTTTGTTTTTGACCCCTCCGATGCAGCAGTTTTAGCCTATGCTATTGTGCAGAATTGCAGGTAAATATTGATTAACACAAATGAAGACTACAAATTAAGTATGCTAGTTGGTTAAATGCATTTTATTCTGTTAAAATGTGAAATGTGAAAAGATGAGCTCTCATGTTTGGTTTTCAACAATAAAAAAATGCACATACATCAGGCATTGATTCTATTGGCTGAAAGGGGTGTTGTGTTTCTCCTGCAGATGAGCTAATGATCTCATTCCTCGTCATATTTGGTGAAGCCATAGCCAACCTTTTTGCATAGTATGTTGAAGGTTTTACATGTGGTTAACTGTAAAACTGCATTGTGGGTAATGTAGGCAACATGTTCTGAGAAAGAAGAATGCATAGAACAAAAAGGTGGTTTCTCTGGATTTGCTGCATCGATTTGAAAACATTGTTTTAAAAAACGGCCCATTGTCCAACAACAGGAGGGCATTGTGATGGAGTAGGTGTTTGATACGGTGACTTAGATGTTTCTTCTTCCATTTTGATATCTCTGAAAAGATCATTTGAAATTGTAGATAACGTAAAAGTCCCTTTGTTGTCATGTGATGAAACCTTAAGATAAGATTTGAAAAGATTTAATTTAAATTGCTAACATGCATTTGTCAAAGCTGAAGACACTTAGTCAAAACTCTTCACACAGTCGGTGAAACAGAAGTCCATTTCAACTCCACTTTGAATTGTTTTTCATTGCTTTCATACAAAATGCATTCAATGAACACATATTTTACAAAATCCCTGAACTCTTTTCTCATTCATATTTGCAGCACATTTTTCAAATGCTCATACTCATTCAAACAGAACAATGACAGATTTCATGCATTTCTGAAATATATCAAATATATTTGACAAATATTTACAATTAAATAAGAATCATTCCACAGCTGATTGCAATGTCAGTTGAAAGATAAAGGTTCATGCTTTATATGATGCTCCCTGTTTTTCAATTATTGTGTTAAGCTTTCTGATTGAGAATTGTTTGTGTGTCTGAATTGTTTTGGGGGTTTGAGAGAGTTTTAGAGGAGAGATTACCGATTTGGTCGAGCTGGTAATGCAGAGTAAGACGTGTTGAAATAGTGTCTTCAGTATTGACCGATGCTTGTTTTGGATTACGAATTATCTACAGTTAATGATCTACAGTGAATGCATCTTCACACCACAGGGGGGCTTCACTTTGGGAACCACAATATACAATAGTATTTTTGTTAGTCATAATATTTTACTCAATAATGTAATTGCTACGATCTGGGGACACAGCGACATTGACAAGTCAGATGGGCCAAAAAAGGCAAAGATCAGATGATCAGAATGTGAACAAGCAGTGTAGTCCGATCATCCAAACCAGTTTATTTTTCTTTAAAACTGAAAGTGAGCGCACAACTAACAGTTTGCTTTATCAGTTTTCAGTTGTTTTACTTCAGTGCATTGTCACCGTATTCCCAGGACTTAAAGGTTTTTACGCATTATCCATGCAAATTAATACAATTTACAAAAATAAGCTGATGACTGCCATTTGAAGACAGGTGCCGTTCTTACATTAAACTATAAGAATGAAGACGGAGGATGAAGATGGTGTCAAGGACGACATTGTGATGCCAAAACTCACAATGATGACACAATGACGATGCTGGCATTGTCGTCAACAACAAATCCACTTGTGTGATGAAGATAGATCTGCATTGCTAAACAGTCCATCAAGTGTGCCCTCATTGTGCTCCAATCAGGGCCTCCTCTCATTACTCTTCATTGAGCCAATGAGCTTGAAGGCAGGAAGAAAAGGTGGAAAGGCCCCTCCCTCTCTTTTTGGCATCCAAAAAAACTAAAACAGAAATCAATTTAATCTATTGGACCCCGCCCCATGGCTGGCTGCTTGGCCTTCTTTTGATGCAGCACACACACACACACACACACACACACACACACACACACACACACACACCTCTCTGACACCTCTTTAGCCCTCTTTTGTTCGCCCTTCATTGCCTATGCCATATGGCAAGTGAGAAGGATTCAGTGTGTGTGTTTGTGTGCTCGGATGTGTGTGTGTTTGAGTAGAAGGTGGGGCCAGGAGGGGGTTATAGGAGGCTGACCCGCTCACAAAGACTCCCCACTCCATCAATGATCTCTATGAATACATGGGGACAAGCAAGGCTGAATGGGAGAGCAGAAGCCGTGGAGAAGTTGGGGTGTGTGTGGGTGTGTGGGGGGCGCTGGGTGTTTGGATGATGGGGACATTAGCAAGACGAATGTTAGTGGGGATTAAGAGAGAGAGAGAGTGAGAAAAGGAAAGAGACGTGGGGTGTAAGGGGGATGTGGGGACGTGGGGGCAGAGCTGTGATTAAAATGAGAGCTGAAGAGAAGGCGCATGTACACAATAAGTCAAAATGTGTGCTTACACAGGCTGAGGACTATGTGTATGCATGCATGTGTGTGTCTTTGCCTTGAAATAGCCCGCTGTGTGCTATATGTGTTCGTGGGGAATATGAGGTGATCCCTGTGACACGGGGATCTACAATAGGCCAGCAGGTCCCTCTCTGTGTGATGACAGGGCTCTCGGGGTCCTGTGCAAGTGTCTGTGTGTGTGTGTGTGTGTGTGTACCAGTGTGTGTGTCCCAGCAGGCTGCTCTCCATTGGAACACCGGTCGACGGGAGCAGACAGATTCTCATTAACAACATCTGACAGCCAAAGCAGGGAACACACAGTGAAGTAGCAGGTCAGGGAGTGTTACGGACCATTCTTTTCTTGCTTGTGAAGTTTTTCATGTGAGCGTGCCTTTCTGTGTGTGTTAGCATGTGGTTGAGTGTGCTAAAGTTGGTTAAAATGTTTTACGCCCTCACCGGCTCTGCACGGAATTGTACAAGTATGCTATTAATGAGAGCAACAATCCACACAGTTCTTATTCAACAATTTGCGTCACTCTAATCCTCTGCTGATAATGCAGATAAGCAAGTGTCGACAAAAGTGCTGCTTATAAAGTGCCTCTTATTTAAATGAGAGCAAAGAACTAAAACTCTTTTCCCGATAAGAGCACATGTACATGTAAGTGCCTCTGACTTTAATGACAGCAGGCGGCTAAAGGACTGTGAGACGGCGAGCAGTATAAAGGAGAGAAAATAGGCCAAGCCAAAGCGATGGAGACATAAAGGATTGCTGCCAGCTTTGCTCCCACTAACCCAGTGCAACCATCACCGCAGCTGCTCCATAATGGTCACACTATTACACGTCGTTGCATAAGATAGATAAGGCTACGAGGAGGCATATTCGCCACACCAAGAGAACTATCTGCTGATGTGTGTGTGCGTGTGCGTGTGTGTGTGTGTGTGTGTGTGTGTGTGTGTGTGTGTGTGTGTGTGTGTGTGTGTTGATCTGAACTGGCAGTAGCTTGGGGGGGGGGGGCTCAAGATGAGCTGAGAGATGAGAGCAGTGTGAATGGGAGAGAGGTGTGATTGTGCTCTGTCATCTATGTTACGTGTGTGTGTGTGTGTGTGTGTGTGTGTGTGTGTGTGTGTGTGTGTGTGTGCATTGCCATTTAGGATGAATGGATTGGACTCTGGCGTCATAACAGAGCCCTGAGGGAAACAAAGACCCCTTTCACGTTCACAGCCTCTGCCCCGCTTTGCTTCCTCTTTCCCACTCAGCCCAGTCTCCTCTCTCTCCGTCTAAATTTAAGCCTGTGTTAAATTATCTAAAACACTAATGTAGAAGCTGATTCTTTCCCTTATTTTAAGTCACTCTTCCTACTTTTTTGTTTGCTTTGCAGCTGTGACTATCATTTTCCCTTCTCTGCCCTGCATTACCTTTTCATATCTTGGAATATAGCCTGACTATCATCTATTTTATGTCCTACTGCTTTCTCATTATGATCTTCTGTGCTTTTCTCTGCCACCAAATGACTCTCAGTCCCGGCTTTCTGCCCCCACACACCACCACCACTACCCCAACTGGCTCCCTCCTTCACATCTGTTTCTGTGGCCCTGGTCCATGAGGTTGGATGCCAGCACCCTCCTCCCCATTATTAACAGACCACAACACTCTGACTGGCCACCTCCTGGACTTCTGGTGCCTTTTGTCCTGCCGACTGGCCTCAGCATTGTCTCTTTTACAGTGGACCAAACCCAACATTGCTAAATAGACAGCGAGACAGTTGCTCGGTTTATCGTCCCCGAGTGTGTCTGTGTAGTTGGTATTTGTGGATGTGTGTTTGTTGTAAACGCAGTCAGGGTGCAATGAAGCCTTCTGCTGTGTCGCCCGGTGGACCGACCTGTCTTCATTTTCATTTTAGCACACAAACATTCACGTGATTTAAACCTTTTCTACTTGCTTTGGTGTAATATAAAATATTCTGAGCAGAGACGGGCTACGTCTGGATCCGTTTGGTCCCGTGGTGGGTAAAGAAGCTTATTAGGGGCAAAGTCAAAATTAGGTCACTTTTTTGATCTATGTAAACATAAGGGATACAGTTGATTGCTGGCAGCTTCCCATTGAATATCTTTTCGCTTAAATCTTTCTCCACAGACACACACACACACACACACACACACCTTAACCTAACTCCAATTAGGGGGCAGATGCTATTTTACATTGTGCCATCTGCAACGACACTGCAATTAAATGAAGTACACCACTTGTGTCCCCAATTATAGAAGAAGTCCCCAATTACATGATTTGAAATGTAAATATAAATGTACACACACACACACACACACACACACACACACACACACACACACACACATTGTAGGCCAAAGTGTTTTTAATTGGAAGTATTTTAGGTATTTTAAATATTTTAAGTATGTTAAGTATAAGCAGAATGACCAGTTCATATACTTCTATCAGAGGTGCAGTATGTAGTTACAATGTGTGATGGGCTGACTGCTCACTGTCATACTTAAGTGTAATATTAGATGATTTGGAGAACATAGGCAATGTAGTGTGCAGCTCCCTGGAATAAAACATCCATCCTTCAAATACAAATATTTGACAACAGGTACAATTATGTATAAAGTATCGTTGATCCTTAAAGTAGTTTGCCATTTGGATAAATATGCTTATGCAATATGTAATTGAGAGATGAGAAGATCGGTACCACTCTCATGTCTGTCATTAGCTTAGTTTAGCATAAAGCCTGCAAGTAAAGGAAAGGAGGCTCTTTTTGTTGAGTTCAAAATATGCCTCCAACCTCCTAGAGCTCATACAATTACATATCTTATCACATTGTTTTTAATTCTGGACACAAATAGTAATAAAACATTGACAAATGTATGTATTTTGCAGGAAGTGACATGATATTTATTTACAAGGTATTAAGGTGTTTTATGTCACTGTACGACAGGGTTGCAAAATGAAATTTAGATTGTAGTCCCATTTTGCTACATTGGGAAGAAAACAAACGAGATCAACAAACTACATTACAAACAGAGGATGAACGAAGGAGTCTCACAGCCAGAGGAAAGAAGCTGTTTGGTGGTTCGGCAGCTGATACTTCTGTATCTCTTTCCAGGCGGCAGCAGGGTGAACAGGTTGTGGCTGGGGTGGGTATTGTCTTTTTAATATCCCTTTAGCTCTTCGCAGACACATGCCAGTTTGTAATGTTTGCTGTCAGGATGCTTTCAGTTGCTCCTCTGTAAAACTTGACAAGAACTTGGCACAGGAATTTTGCCTTCTGGAGTTTCCTTAAGAAACACAGCCGTTTATGAGCTTTCTTCCACAGGATGGAGATGTGTGATGACCATGTCTGTTTCTGATGCTGATTCCCAGGAGCTGAAAGCTGCTAACCTGCTCCCCCTCAGCCCCATTGATGTAGACAGGGCTGTGAATGTTCACTTCCCTTGTTATAAAATCCACAATAAGCTCCTTGGTTTTACTGACGTTGTTCTATGAAGTCTCACTGTTTTTCGTAACCGGCTGATGGTGGTAGTGTCATCTGCAAACTTCCCAACAGAGCTCTCTTCATGTTAGGGGGAGCAGTCGTGGGTGTACAGCGTGAGCAGGAGGGGGCTGAGCAAACAGCACTGTGGGGCTCAGGTGTTCATCACTAGAATGGAGGAGCTTTGGCTGCCAATCCGAACTGCCTAGGGTCTGTTTGTGAGGAAGTCTTTATTAGCAAACAGTGACAAGGTACTTGCCAGGCAACAATGAGTGGCTTCCTAAAAAAAAAAAGCACATTTTGTATTTCTACATTCATCTTTATGTGTGAATTAGTAGATAGATACAACGTGTTAATTGGTAAGCTGTTCGGCGTATATTCTAGATTTGGAGAGAAACAGGCTAGCTATGCCAGACTCGGCTTGTTTCTGTTATACTATGGGCTAAGCTAATCACCTCATGGCTCGAGCTAACATACAGACATGGAAGACATGGAAAAAAACACCACAAGATGAGTGTGAACAGGCATATTATTGTATATTGATGGATATCAATGCATTTGTAATGTTTTTTTTCCCCTTTACTAATCTCAGTATAGCTATTTTAACATAATCTGTAAAAACTTAAAATACTAAATTGTACCTGACATAATAAATGCCAAAGCAACATTTTATATTTTTTGTAGGGGAATATTACTCATACTGTATTTCCTCATTTCCTGTAATATCCTGTTCACTGCAGTGATTTGCACATGAGGAGCAGGTGTGCAGCAGACACATGTATGTCATATGTGGGCCTATTATTGCCTGTGGGCCCTGAATTGAAATAATTGCAATTCAGCATGTCGGAACAGGGAATTCTACACCAAACACCAAACATCATTGCTTTTGTGTAATTCCTCAGTGTATTTCTTGCCATTTCTTCCTTAAAAAAGTATGGGTTGACAGTTGGTTGAGTCCAGTGGAAAGTATTAATAAGACCATTATGGGTGCAAATTGGAAAGGCTCATCCAGCTTCTCAGCATGGAGACCCATTACAATTGATATAATCCTCAGGATTTGGTCAGTAAATGAGTGAAACAGAGGCTCTGTTTATTCTGAGCGAATGCCCCACACGACACAGACATGGGTGGTCAATTTTAAAATCCCATGCGGTCCCTGCTTAGTTCTAGTCAGAGCCAACAGGGGAGAAAAGGAGGGGGAACAAAGAGAGGTGCAAATGTTGCCGTGCCAGTATAAATTCTACTGAAAACAAGATGCATTTAGCAGAAGACTAAGATATGTTATGGGTTACAATAATTAAATAAAATGACCTTCGTATAAATGATCCATTGAAGAGTTTGCCTCTTACCAGAAAATGAACATAACTTCAAGATAATTAGGACTATATATTTATAGTATGTAGTGCAAACAGCCACATTGCCTGATGAACCGCTGTTGGTTAAAGCAATTATATTTGTAAAGTTGTAATGAATATAGTTGGAGAGCGAGTTATTTTTAAAAACTAAAAAAGTTCTGCCAAACTTAAAATCAATGTTTTGTGTCCTTCCTGGGAACAGCGTGCAGAGGAAGGCAATGACCCTGCTTCAATTTCCTCCGAGAAAGCCAATTTGACATTATCATGTTTCCATGATGGAACCATCCTCCAAACTGCAAAAATTATTCCAAACGACAGACATCCCAGAATTCATTTCCACATGCACCATGTGCTCACACAGGCATGTCTTTTCTAACTCTGTCTCCCTTTGCAGCGTGTCATGTGTCATGCTTTACTTTTTCCTCCTAATTTCCTGACAGGACCTGTTGTTTTCAGTGGCTAAACAAAGAAATATGATGTGATGATGCCGCCACAGGAGAGGCACGTTAACAAAGACAGAGAGCCTCTCTGAACCCTGAGGTGGAAAAACAGACCCATCTCAGAGTGTGATGAATACACTCACGTGGTGTTTATTCACACCCTCACACGTCGACTGTAAAGATGAGCATTTTCCAAAAACGTTCTTAGATATTCATTTCCTGTCATGCCCATCTCTTTGTCTGTATCTGCCCTTCAACTTTATTTTACTCATTTGTCCTCTTTCCCTTTTTGTCTTTGTGCACCGTTTCATTTTGTTCATTCAAATGCCACTCCACTCCACTCTCAAGTCCAACCCCCTCCCACCCACAACCACCCCCTCCATTTTCTGAAAGCAAGAATGATACACCGGGTTAAAGTTAAATTCCTTGTCTGTCTCACTAATTGCTTGCTAAATCCATGATGGAGAAAATCATTTTAAGCCAGCATCAGAGCGAAAGAGCCTTTCACCATTGTTCTGGTTGTCAAGGCAACGCAATTATAAAAAAAAAAAGCTGAACACATGTGCACTCAGGATAGGGAGGTTTAAACGCATGCATCCCTGCCTCATTCTCACTTTCTCCTTTTGAATTTCTGATGTGTTTCTTGTTCCACTGTCAGTCTCAATTTGAACATTATTGTTAAGAAGATGAAATTCATGCGATTTAAAAGAAGTGACACCTTTTTCTTGTAAAAAAAAAAAAAAAAAAAAGATTCCCGGAGGAAAATGACAAGCTGCCGAAAAGGTATTTAGTGAAAAAGGACAACTTAGACCATGCTGACAAAACAATAACACTCATCTTTTAGGAACACGGAATGGAGAATGACAGATTTGGTCTTCCTGTGTCACACTTGTGGTTTTTAATTGTTTTCTTCTCTTTTATGCTAAACCAGTACTTTTTTCCTTTCAACTCTAAAACTCCCTCCTTCTATTGTGTGAACAGCATCCCATGCATTTACAGTTAAGCCCAATGTGTGAGAAAGGCCAGAAATATGCCATGTCTTCTCTTCGGTTGGCCCCCCACTCCTCTTCTACCACTTTCTCACTATTTTTCTCATTTTTTAATGAATTCCTGGTGTGTTGAAGATGTAGTAATTTACAAGTTCAGCTTTGGGTCACACTAAAACTCCTGGGATTGATGGGTGGTGAAGAGAAGAGAGGAGAGCAGGAATCCGAAATAGAAAACTTTGCAGTTCTCAGCAGAGTCGAGCTAAACATAACAATTGACCTCACTCTCATCGAGCGGCGGCCCTTCTCCCTCTCTCCATCATACCGAACGCTCATCGCAATGATGAACCACCTGTGTGTGGAGCTTTATGTCTACCAGTGTAATATGTCAGCTGGGGAGCAATGGTGATATCATTACTCAAAACATTACACTGTTTTGCGGAGCAGAGGCAAAGAAAAAGACAGCCATGTTTGGAGCGTCTCCGTCAGCGGGGCCAGATGTTGTTCTTGCTCTACTTTCCTTTCCTCTGCTGAGAAAACACACTCTGATCGAGGCAATTTCAGAGACTGTGCGCAAGTGCCAAAACATTGCTTTCCCATTGTTTTGTGACAGAGTGTCTTGTGTTAGACTGTCAGAATTGGGTCAGTTTACCATTGAAAATATTCTCAAAGACTTCTTGAAATATTGTGACACAACAGGATGTGGATTTACTCAGTACTGGAAACCTACAAAAACAAAAGCACCACAAAAACAATGTGATGTGTTAGATTCATTCTTTTTATTTGACAACATTTGTTTTGGTGGTTTTAATTAAAAGGGGACTCTGGGGTTCTGGCAAGTTTTGAAAGGTCTGAAAAAATAACGCTGAATCAGGGTTACTTCAAGAGTTGAGTTGAATCATTGAGAAAAAAAGGGTTGATAATGTGTGTAGCTTGACCCATACAAGGGATGTTGACCTTTCTTTGTCTATTCCATGAGACCCTGAACTTTATGGAAGTAAGTCCAATAATAAAGTTTACATTTAGTATTGGACTTCCATAAAGGTCATTATACAAATCACAATGAATGTAGGGGAAGGGCAAACGCCAACATACATACAAACATTCTTCTGACTACAAGTTAAGGCGACTATTGTTCACTGTGAGATAAGAAGTTACAGAATTAATTTGTAGTAATGTGTATTTCCATATTATTCTGTGTAGTACAAAGTGATTATAATACAGTATTAGAACAAATTGTTCTCTTAAAAGGTTTCATTTTGGGCATTATTAGCAGTTTAGTGCATTATAAGGTCCAATGTAGTACATAGTGCAGTCGCCTTTTTAATTATCAGGGCAGCACTGTCAGACTACATGACTCTTGACGGAGACATTTTGAGAGAAGAGGAGAGGGAAAAGCCCAAAATGACCTCTAATAGACTGTGTTTTGATGAATGCACCATTGTTTCTAGATCAGTATCAGATCTAATCACTGTACTGTACCGTTCTGTTGGCTGAAAACCGTCACTGATCCCCTGACCTCTGAGCTCATCCTCTGGGTAAATGTGTGTGTGCATGTGTATCGTGTGAAATGAGAGCTGGAGTTTGTGTGTCTTCAGATACCAGACTGCATTGGTGTGATGGATGGAGTGAGGTGTCTCTCCGTCTGGTGATCACCCCCAGTGTGTGTGTGTGTGTGTGTGTGTGTGTGCATGCAGGGCTGACAAGACTAGATTATCCTTTACAAAGTTGTCCTGCAGTATGGAGGGCTGAGTCCACCACGGGTAGACACACACACACACACACACGCACACACACACACACACACACACACACACACACACACACACACACACACACACACACACACACACACACACACACACACACACACACACACACACACACACACACACACACACACACACACACACGTTCTTTGACCAGTGCCTTGGAGATGATGAATGTGGGACTCGGTGTAGCTCTCAGCTCCAGGTCTCCAACTTGGAGACACGGAGACCCAGTTTCCCCTTTTTTAACGGATTTAATGGATGCCAAGTCCACCATGGAGCTGTGAGAAGAGACAAAGATGGGTGATGCGCACAGATGGTGGTTTAATTCTCATGATAACATTACACACGGCATGTCACATCAGATCTGAAGAGTTACTAATGAAATTCCCTTGATAAAGATGCATATATGTGTGAAGGAAAACCCTGAATAAAAGTGTGGAGGAATACAATGAACGCAAATGTTTCCATGTATACAGAGTCACTGACAGTTTGCTGTGGCTCTAATGCTCTGGCAAAAGTAGGAATATCACAAAATAAGGGTTTTGCTTCATTCAGGGCGAAAAGTTGTTGAATCAGTAAAAAACTAAATGCGATGGAGTGTAGTGACAACAGACAACAGCCGAGATCAAAAAAAGGTGTTTTTGCAGCTCCATACTCTATTTGATCAGGCCCTTTGCGAATAATTCATAACGTGCATGAAGCATGTTACTTAATTGTCCTACTGAAGCTTCCACTCTATTGGACCGATGACAAATGGAGGCTCACACATAAATATGGACCACAAATGTATTTATGAGAAGATCTCTTACTACATGGTGTGGACCAATTTAGGGAGTCTAACCTTCCTTAAATTAAGACAGAAAAACAAACATAAAGGTCAGATTATTTTTTACATGGTTGTCCATTGTTTGACATTTCAGTGGCACTCTTTTAATTGTGTTGATTCAATTAAACGACTGTGTTTGTGTGGCACATTCCCACAGGATTTGCAAAGTCTGTATTTTACTTGAATTTACTGAAATTATATCCCAGATAAAATGTCTAGGCTTTGCGTTACATCTGCTTATATGAAAGAAAAAAATAAATATATAATCTATATAGTATTTACATTCAATATTATGAATAGCCTTTTATTATATAATATAGGTATATTTATGTTAAGACCTCTTAAGCAGGTGTGAGAGGCACCCAGAATGCTGTCAACACATTCATTCACAATTCACGCAGCCTCCATAACTGGTAAGAAAAATACGACCCTGAATGCCGATTCACACAGGACGAATATTATCCCATGACCTCTCTGTTGGTCAAAATATGGTAGGTAATTTGCGGACCTCTGCAACTATTAAAAATCGAGTGTTCCCTGGATAATACTAGTCTGGTGCGGAGAGGGCCTAAGACTTTATATATTGTGAGATAGCCTACTGCCTTATTCAAACCTTTTCACCTCAGTCAAGTTACCAGAAATTGTTACCTCATTCTCATGAAAATGTTATGCTTACATCACTTTTTACTGAATCCTACAGTGCTACAACATGGACTGTATAAATATCATATTCCAACAGTATGAGTGCACTCACAAACACGCCTCAGACAAAATACCTCCGAGTGCTCATATATGCAAAATGCTAACATATTCCTAAGTGCCACAGTGCCATGTTACATTGCTGCCAGCCTTGTAATTTTCATATGAATATTGCATCTGCGCTTCCTCCTTCCCCTCTGAGTCTGTTATTGTGTCAAATGCAGGGCTAGATTTGTCTCTTCGTAGTAACAGGGGGAAAGCTTCCACTGCCTGCAGCCAGGTTGTGGGGCCTGCCTGTGTATGACTGAAGCTTTCTGCTTGGTGAGCGCAAAGGGGCGGGGGGGTAAAAGGAGGGGGGAGTGGGGAGAGACAAGATGGGGAGAGAAAATGGGCAGGAGGGGAAGGGTGCTTCAGAAGGGAGACCCCCAGCGTTGTGCCTGAGGTTTCCATCTGTCGGCAAGAAGGGTGCAAAAAAAATCCACTGATTGATATTCATAAACATCATCACGGGTGCATAAAACACACACACTGTATTTTATCGTTGAGGGGTGATGATGACAGAGAGGGGTGACACACAGGCTGACAGGCTTTGCCTCAGAGGCTCTCCTCTGTTGGCAGGGCTTTGTGCATGTCAAGGTTTTGGTGTCTTTAAAGCCACCCTGGGCGGTGACCTAAATCCAAAGGGCCATGCAGATGATCACAAGCGGCCACATCTTTGTTTAGCTGAGGCATCACTGTGTAGTAAATCCATCAACGCTGAATGTAGTCTGTGGCGGAAAAGACGTGATCAGTGCTTACTGTGCCAGTAATGCTGTCTGTGGATCAGAGCTGTATTTAGAAATGATAGTTTTAGTGTTGTAGAAAGCCTCCGCCAGCCAGTTTCAATTTGTCAATGTTTCATCATCTAAGCCTCCCTCCCCCAAAACCCAGTGAGGAACATCTATGATTCTCTGCAGATGAAGAAGCATCTAATCCGAGTAGAAACTATCTCAACTAACCATCAGACCCACTTTATTGTCTGGCTGTAACAATCAGGGCAAATAAGCCCAGAATGCAACAGGGCGCAGGTCCCAATAGCCCTAGCCTTGACAGGGATGATAATAATAACAGCAGCAGAAGTATATTCATGCATGCATACATTGACCGTGTTCACCCCCAGCATGAAGCTTGCTGGCAGAACTCTTCAGCTGAATCACCGCTCAGTTCAACAGGCTCCCAGAGAGCCTTGATCATACAATATATGTATGAGTGTTTAACATTCCCTGTTAAAGATCAATATTTTCCATTGTGTTAATGTAAATATATTGCTCACTATTCTCAATAACACTCTATAATATAAGGAGAGCAGGTATTCAGTTCATAATTTACTGAACACATAAGTAGCTACAGTACATGTCTTTCACTCGAAGATTTCTTCAGTAAACAGCAGCTCGGAGTTAAAAGTCATTAAAAGTAATAACCACAACAAACAACAAGCGGTAACAGATTCATGGACGGAGACGAGTAATATGAAAAGACGCCACAAAACTAATCGACTCCTGACCCTTACTTTTTATTTAATGGACAAATATAGGAGTTGTATTGAGCTTCTCATTGACCTCAAGGCAAGAAAGTGACTACGCTCACACATTTACGTATAAAATAAATAATAAATATCAATCACTTTTTCACATCAGTAATGCAGACGTCCAAGCAGCTCTATCTTTTCCTGGAAAAATCCTTTTGGCGAACCAGTGATTTCAGAAAGGAAAATCAGTTGGTCGGCTCCAACCACAGGATATCGGGCTTGGTAGCATTAATAGTGAAAGACTCAAACAGACAAAGTAGTAACTGACACAGTAGAAGTAGATTTGACGCTCAGAGGAAGGAAAGTGTGCTAATACCAGAGGCTGCTCAGCTAAAACTAAACTCTGAACACCTGTACTGGCTTTTTAAGAAGAAAAGCACTCAGTTATTGGAGATAAGAAAGTAACTTTTGCCAGATGTTTTAAACTTTCACGCCCGACGTGGAGTGATTTTGCTTTTTAAGAGATCATCTTGTGTTCTACTGATCATAAGTCCCTGGTATGAATCCCATATCTATTGTTATTGGCCTGTAATGAACCAGCAAGTCCATGCATTAATAAGTATATGTCGACAATAAACAGGAGCATAAGCCATGAGGAAGCGACGTCTTCCAGAGGCTCGTGCGATATTTCTTTACTCAATTCGGACCTTGTATGGGGGAGATAAGATGCATTTTGTGTTAAGTTATGATCCATAAGGACAAATTGTATGTAAATTCACTACACTACAGCTGGTACCGCAGTGCTCTACTTTGCATGAACAGAACTACTGTGTCCGTGGTGTCTGCTTTCTGCGTACACAACTGTTATGCAATATAACCGAGGCTTTATAAGAGACTACTGCTTTTCTCTCTGGACTCAGTCACTTTTGACAGGGACTAAAAGAAGAACGCACATCCCTCCTGTCCTCACATCACTGCCTCTGCCGCCAAGACAGAAGAATTGATTTTTTTTTAGCTTCTGGTTGCTTGTCCACAAAGCACCGAATGGCTTCACTCCACAATACATGTTAGATCTGCTTGAAAGCAACGGGCCACCCAGACCTTTCAGGTCAGCTGGCACTGGTAATCTTGATGTACTGCGGGTCAATTCAAAGTCTGCTTTTCCTTTTAGAATGGCCTTCAATGATGATTTTCTTTGCTCTTGAAGCAGCCTTAAAATAATGTTTGCTGCCTTTCAATAATAGCAGTTGCAATTGAATATGTGTGTGCTATTTTAACAGAGCTATTGGGTCTCTTCTCTTTTTAAGTTTTTCTTGAGTAAATATTGAGTGCAATCTTCTGAGATGTTCAATGTAAATACAGTTTGCCTTGATCTGCCTGATACCACCTTGTAGTTTAACCATATAAGCCCCATCAGGCCCTATCTCGGAACATTGGGTTCAGCCTCTGGGACTGAGCAAAAAATATATATAATAAATAAAACAAAAAACCCAAACAATTTAAAATCCCTGCCTCACAAGTCAATATAAGTTAATTGTGTCATGTTTGTAACACTATTACACAATAATTATAAACATAAACCATAAGCATGACCATAAGCGTGACTCAAAATTACCCCCAAATTTACTCAAAATGCATCCCGAGTTTTGAAGAAATACTGATTAAACAAGTTAGTAACTAGCTAGAAGGCTAAACTCAACAATTTGGGAATCCTTAGAGCCTACAGACCATTCCACTCTCACACAAAGCATCGCAAAGATATGCACAGGAGTGTCATTTATGTCCAGCAAAAAATATGAAAATTGACTTACTTATGGCTGAAATATGAATATTCCAAGCCTTCCTGCTCCCTACTCACAGTTAAGGCCACGGAGCAGCCTGCTGCAGTGAAACGAGCCCCGTTCAGGGACCACCGAGGACTGTGGGAACTTTCGTGCTTGAACGGAGTTAACATGAGTTCTCGATGTCTGAACTGAAATAATTATTAAAAATACTTAACTTCACTCAATCAAAGCTAATTATTTATATTTATATTAAAAAGTGTTCATATATATGTGTAAGGTAATAAAAAATAACTTAAGTTTATTTTCGAAAAATATATTTTCTTTTTTTGCATGTGTACTATCATAAACTAATATACCACTAACACATATATGGCCTTATTATCTATCTTCAGGAGGGTTTTCTGTATATTATAGCTTTTTTAATTTGTCAAATAGACCTTGTGAATGAGGAGATAATCAGGATTTAATATGAGATAAAAAGCATCCGCAATTTTGGTTGAAAAATTGGTGGCTCCTTAACTTTAATGAATAAATTGCATTTTCTTAAGTACAATACGTACAGTAAGGTAATTCTTTCATAGACTTTCTTACAATATTTTTGCAGTCAGAGGAGTCGCCCACTGCTGGCTATTATAAATAATAAATAATAAGGCACTTCCAGATTGGCCTCACTTTTCAGACCCAAAAGGTTGCCTATAATCTGACATAAAAACAAATATAATGAGCTCAACTCACTTTCAGATAATTAGTGTTGCTTTTTTATCAATTAAGGATATGGCTAATCCTTGAAAGGAAAGGGAGCAATTCTGATGATTTCTGTGAAACTTCAATGCTTATGATTTTAAGACCTTATCTGCACAACCACTGAGCCAGTTAGGCTGATTAATCTGTTTATGACTAAGGATAGGTGATGGATAAGTAGGAACAGTGTTTGGAACATTTGCAATCCGAGTCTGACAAAAAGAACACTATATCTCATCCTCAAAAACAAGAAGAAAAAAACGGAGAGGGACCTCCGATAAAAGAGAAAGAAAAATACACTTGGAGCTGACTGTAAAAAAATGCACAATGGGTTGTAGTTTGAAGCAAATCCAAACAGCTATGGAGGACAGAGGTGGCTGCACCCTGCTGTGTATTGATGTTGTGTGATAATGGCACGCGCTTCCGACACACAGCGTCCTTAGTTACCGCCTTCAGCTGAGGCAAGCAGTTGAAGTGTGTGTGTAATCTGTTGCATGTGCTGTTTGCATTCATGAGCTTTACAACATGCCCTGGTTGATTTGTCCATGTAAATATACAGTATGCATGCATATATGTATGTGTGTGTGTGGTGAAATTCCCATTCCAACAGAACTCCAAAGGCAGCCCCTCTTTCGGAAGGTTGCATCAGTGTTGCGCCGCAACAGCGAACCCTCTGTGCTTTCCCTGGGAAAACAATAGCTTATCTACTCCCCCTGCCTTGTCCACATCTGACAACATCAGCATTCAAGGCCTCTTTAGCATCCAGACAGCGATGAGCTACTTAGCAGCGCAAGCCCATAGGATTAACTGCTGATCTACTCATTCACTTTAAGCACTGCAAACAGCCGACTTGATGATAGCGAGGGTTTAAAAGTTGGAGGTGAGGCACTTTATCGCTAGATGAGCCACTTGATGTCTCATCTTTCACTTTGTAAACTTCCCCCGCAGTGGAGGTGATAAAAACAGGGCACAATAGCTGCGGGCCCGACTCCGTTGGCCTCTCTGTGAGAAGAAAAGATATGCTCAGAGAGACGGTATGCATCCAAAGCAATGTCATGCAAATGAATTCAGGCGCCTTTTTGTCTTCTAGAGGCCCTTAAGGCGCAACGTCTGGTTGCCGTATGGGGCGATGCTGTGAGGACATTGAAGTGCACTGGAGCGTTTTATTGACGGAAATAGCAGGAGGAGGATTTTGTTTTGATGTATTTTGGCTTAAATGAGAGGAAATTATTCAGAGGTGTATGAACCTATGACAATCAATGGAGGGTATTGAGTTTTACGGCACGGTTTGATATTATTGTTCCGGATTCATTGAGCTCAGGGCGTGAGCTGTGGCGTTAATTTACTCCCTTACTATTGACTAGATTGAGTATTCTCTGTTGTGACGATTCAACAGATTCTTATTTGGATGATTGCTTCTCAAAACCCTGCTCCAGGGATAAAACTGTGACTTGATTTGTGTGATCGTCAAGGAAAAGGCCGCCCAAAGTTCTTTATCAATTCTCCCAGTCAGCGTCCTTATTAAACAAACTGACTTGAATTATTACCTCAGCACAGCACTGAGAAAGCAACATCTCGAAAGATCAGCACTCACATAGAAAGTCTCAAATAAAAACCACTAGGAAGAGACTTTTATTGTTTTAAATTCTGCAGTGCAGTTTTGTCTGCTTCTTTTTCTTTCTGGTCAACATCTGATGGAGTTCAAAATATATCGAAATAAACCTGCCTTCCCATCAGCCTCCAGCTGGTTCCAATATCCAGCTGTCCCCGGGGAATACCGTGTTATTGGGAAACAATGACAATGTCTACAACTTCTCCAGTGATTCAGTGTGTGTCCATGTCCATCCAGGAAGTCCCATGACCCTGTTACTACAATACACACTTGTGTAACCCCCCCACCCCCCCCCCCCCCCCACTCTCACAGCCACCCACTCAAACACACACATACGGATACACAAACACACACCAAATCATCATCGGCCTCACAACTTCACAATATGTCCTGGGGAGAAATAAACACATGGCTCAGAATATTTTTCTTCTGCCAAAAAGATGCATGGCTGCTATTTTTAGAAACTGGCCATTTTCAAGCATAACTAAGGAAAAGAAAAGAAAGAATAATCACTGGGGGAAGACAATCACTTCTTTCCCCAGATATGGGGAGGAAAAACTCCACTCTTTTTTCTTGTGTTATTGAATCATTTCTTGCCCTCAAGTCACTGAGAAACTCTGGGGGTGGGGGGAGTGGGGGGAGGGTAATTAAGCACGGTGTTATGGAAGCATTTTAGAACACCAAATGTTAATTCAGCAAGCTTAATCTCAAAGTTCCTGCCATTACGACTTAATGCTCCATGTGGTAGGAATATATTTGGCGGTAAAGACTGTAGATTTACAGTATGTGTCATGTAGCCAATTAATCTGAAATATTTACAGGAAAGTGCTCACGGTGAAGGTAGTAGCACTAATTAGCGCCAACACTTGGGCAACCTCTCCAGTATTCTTTTTGCTGAGCGGTTCATTGCATTAATCGAACCACTCCTACAGTGCTTGCTGCGTCTGTGGATAGAGAACACTTCCCTCAGTGGAGCAAATTAGCTCCATTAGCCCTATGATAAAAGGCAGAAGCTCATGTGAAGTCGGGCAGCTAAATACAGCTCGCTGTGACGCTCAACAAGGATGGGAAGCGTATTGTTGACCATTGTGCTTGCGGCTATTTAATGTGCAACAGTCAAGTCTTTCCCAATAACCTCTGTTGCTTGATCTGCGAGGGATTTTTCCGTCGGCGTCTATTTAAAGATCTACAGGAAGTAGCGTAGCCTAGAGTTCACCCGCACGCTGGGGTCTCATGGGACTTAGAGTTCATGGGAACTAGAAGCAGTTTCCCGTCTCCTGTGCATGTCCTCACATCCGCCGCTGTACTTGCTCTCTACTCATCATTCCCAGCCTCCTCCACCACTGCAACCACCATGTCCTTGTTTCTTCTGTATCCTCATCCCCGATCCCACGGCTGCCACCTCGTTCCCTTCACCCTCTTCCAAATCTCTCTCTGAACTTCCCAGCTACACCGCTCACAAACTTAAAGGCCTTTTTGCTGCTCTTTTTAGCCCCGTTCTCCGTCTCCTTTCTCCTGAGTCAGCTTAATTGCCCCCCACCCCAACACGTCCTCCATCTGCACGTTTGCAGCTTCATCTTTCCGTCTCAATCATGTTCTGTTCTGCTGTTATCGCTCTCTGACTGCTTAAGCTACCCAACACGTTTACACGTTGCTGGCACATTCGCACACATCTTATCCAGCACACGTGTGACCCGATGATCGCCCCCAAAAACCTTTGACCCTCTCTTCCTGCTCATCTGGGGCCTATTAGAATAAGCACTGATTGGAAAGCTAACAGGAGCCAAGATTACCCCGTAATGAAGGACTTCTGTTCTCATTCCTTCTCTCTTCTTTTGTCTCAGCTCTGAATTCTCACACTGAGTCAAATGAAATAACTAGGACAATCAAGATGGCTGATTGGAGTGAAGGATATTGGAAATGTGTCCGCGGTTTCACAAATTGCTGACCTAATACAAGGGATCCGTTCTTGTTTTGTAGGTCAGTACTGCAGCAGAAGTCGATAAAAGCGTGCAAGCTTCAGATTAGCTATGCATTACATTATGCTTGACCTTAAAACAAAGCTAGTGTACCTTCTAGGCTGTTTGAGTTTTTTTTTTCTTTCTCCTGCTGCAAATTGATTTAGTTTTTATGTTATTGTTCCAGCATTCCTCACACCCTCTCTCACAGGGCGCTCCGCCGGCACAGCTGCTACCCAGTTGTTCACCGCTGTTCTAACTGGCGAGCAGTTCATTCATGTATAACCCCGACCAGACAGGGAGTCTTGACGGGTAAGCATTTGTGTGTTTGTGTTGTGCGCGTGACTCTGAGCATCGTGCACTTTAACGTTCCCAAACGTGCACGCGCATGAAACACAGATGCCTTGTTCTTACTCAGTTTCCCTATGTAAGCATGTCTTGGCTACACACGCGGTAATGCTGGACCGTACCCAGACACAAAGCTCTGTGCTGAAAAGCCCGACAGCTGCACTTAATTACATTAACTACCACGGGCAGTAAACACACACTCTCTCAAGTCACTGGCTCCAGCCATAATCAACGACTTATTCAATAAGCTCAAAAAATGTGTCTCACTGCTTTCTCTGTTACACTCCCCCTGACTCCACTCCGATGCACAATAAACCATCTTGCACACACACACACACACACACACACACTGGGGGCATTATTTTCTGGTAGGGCTTGCAGTCCAGGTCAAAGTGGAGCTCTCAGGAGAAAACTATTTACCTGAATGGTAAAGAGAAGTTGTGAGAGATGAAGGATGGTGGGGGGTTAGTGGATATCAGCAAGCGCATGTGTAAACATTCTCATGGATAGTTTCACTGAAAGAATGACATACATTTCTTGTGAACACATTCAGGGGAGTTGACATGTAATCCGCTGGGAGGTGAGAAACCATAGTTTAGTTTGCAGGCAGTGAGGTCTATTCATCACAGCTTTCAGGATATGTAGAAGTGCTGATCTTGGAATATTCCCCTGAAGGTGTATACACTGTGTTTACAAGATATATTTTTATAAATCCTGACCTACTGAGTTAGAGATGCAAGAATGGAGATTTTAAAACTTTTAAATTCCTCAACATTGTAGCTTTTCTAGACTGAAACACACGTGAATCAATAATTGTGACATGCATTTGGCAAGACTGACCAGAAACATTGGGGTTGTTTAGTCATTAGTTGGTGTTTTAGGTGGTTTTCACACCTGCACATTGTTATGCTAGCCAATGTGTGATTTTAGCGTGTTTTCATAAAAAGAAAATATATATACTTAATTGGTAAAAAAAAACTGTATCTAATAATGTCTTCTTTGAAGCTGTTTTGGCAAAATTTACCAAAAATGATATATACAATATATACATAAACATATATATAAATGAAGGAAAAATATATGTATATCAGCTGCATGATTATCGTTTAGTAAAATCCAATTTCAGGTCAACTTTTAGTTTCAGTCCTCGCTCACCCACATGGGGTTTATCAGTCTAATTAGCTGCATTTCTAGCGTGCTGCTTCCAGTTGCTGACATGCCAAAATTCCTCAACCATCTTTCCTTTCACCAGCAGCATCAAGACTCAAACCTATTCACAGGGGTGGGAGATGGGATGGGTATTTTGCTGACAGTGAAACCAGATTGAGTCTGCACCAAAATGCAATCAATAACGTTCTTTACCCTTAAAGCATTTTCTCCTGATTGAATTATATTCTGCAGCATCTCAACTGCACACATTTTGGGTGGAAAAGCAGCTGTTTCCTGGAGTAGAGCTCAAGAACATTTCTGCAGCATATTCACTGCAGTATGGTCAGCTGTATGCTTTAATCAAACAATAACATGAGCTGCTTTCATACTCTGAACACAAAACCACAGAAATAATCACAAATCAAAATAATGATGTATTTGTGAAACACAAATCTGTTTCTATCGCTAGACCTTCTCTCTCTGCTTTATATGAATGTATTTTCATGTCAAAGCATATATCACTACGGATTCCTTGGAGAGCCGTGTCGGTGTGCTCAAGTTAAACAGCGACGTGTTTATTATGAAAGTGAATCCCCGTGTTTCCCAGACAGAGGAGGGAAGAGAGACATTGTTAATGATGTGGAAGACGATAAATAAGTGCTGTCTCCAGCTCCAGCTCCGACACTTAACTGTCGAGACATCAATTATTTATCCAAGTAAAGCGGGGTCAGGGTGTGTGAGTGTGTGACGGTGCGGTTGGCATGGTATTTAATTGTACTGTAGCTACTCTTCAGCATAGTGATTAGAAGGAATTACCCTTTTTTTTTAATCAGACAGACTAGTGTCCTCTAGGTGAAGTCCTCTAACCCAGCTGTACAGCTGTATGACAAAGCCACAAAGGAGCTCACCCTCATTCAATTCTCCATTAGATATTCATGCACTTTTTAAAGTTTTATTTCTCCCATTTCCAGGAAGACTTATCAGGGAATTCCTTAATGTAAAGGGAAATGGAAATAGGCTCTGACTGCTCAAGATAAGACTTTTAATTTGCTACTGTAAATTGAAGCTATTTGTCTTCAAACCCCAACTTCTGTTTTAACTCATCCACATTTGAGACAGAAATATATCGTTTGAATTAACACAATTGTGGGAGCGCAGAGAGGCATTTGGCCACTGTTTTCTGCTGCTTCACAAGGCATGAAAGTGAATTAGGCAAAGCCACTGCGGTTTGAAGTCACAGAGCAAGGTTACTGCATTAAACATTGTTCTCTCCATTGCATGCTTTGACTTTTGGATGTTTTCTTCCTTTCTCATTTCTGTTTGGAAAGGAAAGGAATCGTTCCTTAGAGGAACAGACACGCTTTCCTCTCTCATCCCCCTTTCTTACAATCCACGCAGACTTTCTCTTTACCCCTTCTCTTTCTCACATTTGCCCTTCAGCTCTCTCTCATCCATCACTTTCGCCACCTCTCTCTGTTTCTCTAATTTCATCTCATTACATTTCTCTCCAACTCCTTGCTGCTCCCATTATCCCTCCCACACATTCCCACAACTGCACTGCATCCCTTAAGGGCCGGCCGGTCACAGTCACCCAAACCACAAACTGTTGATTCCCAAAACATTTTTGTCCAGCGGCCAGAACATTACTGACCGGTGACTATACATAGAACACCAAGATCCACAGTTTGATTCTATTTTATACAGCTCATGTAATTGGAATATAAAGTCCAGTGCTATGAATCTCTAATGGTGGGAAAGTACCTTTGATAAAATCTAAACACACACATGCACAATGCACAGTGTTCGTATTGAACAAAAATTGGCAGTCCCTAGTATCCGGGCAACATAATGGCCTCCATATGTGTCCAGCTGCCACACACAGTTATAGAAACACAGCCCCACACACACACACACACAATCTTAAATCTCCTCAAGGGGGACCCAAAACAAACACAACCTCAACATTTACCTCTTTACATCCCCTCCGTAAATCGTTCTTTTCTCACATCCGTTTCCCTTTAAATAAAGCGCTGCCTCCCAGAAGGATTAGGTGAAAATGTTTAAACAAGGTAAATTTATGGCACCGTGCAGGATGCCGTGTCATTTCGAGGTTGGAGAGGGGGGGGGGGGTAAATGTAACACCGCTGTATGAATGTCCCATTGATCAGGGTGTTGCTGCTCATTTCTCACTTGGACGAGACAGCGACAGAGTGAAGCAAGGAGGCGAGTATGAACAGCCAAATAAATGTCAAACTGAGGGAGTGTTAATCGTTTACAAAACGTGTGTGTAAGTAGCCAAGTAAATGTCAATGTTTGCGATGTTAATTGATTTTTTTGAGTTTTATTATCCACTAGTAATCAGAGTCACTGAGTAATGTAAAGTGTAATTTTTTGTAATATTATTTTCTCCCTCACACGTAGTGAATCATGTAATGGAAATGTATGTGTGTAATTGAATAGAGGGCCAACAGAGCCTGGAGCTTATCCCAGAATGCATTGGGCCCGAGGAAGCAACAAATCAACAATTTCCAGAGAGAAGCTGAAACTTCTGCCCAATAAAGAGCCAATGTGTGAACTAAGGAACTTCTTCCTGAAAGATGACAGTGCTAAGCACTTGGCCACGAATGAACTGAACACAAAGGTGACAGATGTATGTTGTTTGTGGCCTTCTTTTCTGCACCCTTTCAAAGACCTTGTCCTGATGTGTCACAGTTGGCAGGGGAGTGCCCTTTTTATTTAACCTCCACTGCCTTTTATTAATGTCCTCACACCTAAATGTCAAAAAAGGTTGTTTGTCGGTGCCTTCAAAAATGATCAATGATGGGTTTTTTTTGGGTATCTGCCACAACTACAGCTATTTTAATATTTGGGGTAATTTCTCTTTATCATCCAACCAATATTGACTATTGAAAACCACACAACTATATGTCAGGATTAACCTGCTTTGGGTTCTCTTGGGCAAACCATGGGGCCTCGTTTGTTCTGAAGCATTTTTATATAAGCAAACAACTGTTGGCTATGAAGAGATATAGTGCAGTAATGTCTACCAAATCAGGCAAAGACGTTGCTTTCCCTCTCTAAGTGCTGTCTGACCTTCTCTGTACTTTGTCTACATAGCCAGTTTGGCTATACATGCTTTTTAGTGCATGTGAGTCTCTTTGATGTGTCCCACTGGCCAGCTAATGGTTGCTGCTCTGCACTGTGCTTATATGGCTGTTACCACTCATAGCGTTGCTCATTCTCTGGTTCCACCGCAGGTAAACATTATTATCTCTGTCAGCACTGTTGCTGTTGTTAGCAGTGTTAGCCTCTAGCTGCTTAGTTTACATATCCAATGAATCCATTACTCAACCCAGCTTACCTGGATCCGATTTTACCATCTCAACAATACCTAAAGTCACGGCCCACCAATGCAGCCCCTTCCTTACACATTTTTAATACACTGAACACCTGCAAATTTGTTACTTATACTTTTTCTTAAGTATAAAAGATACTCATTATTTATATGACCACAAAGTCACTTGCCAAGAAAATGTAAAAAACCCAGTAGTTGTTAAGCAGTAGACCGTTGTTGTCATTTTTCTGGTGAAGAAAGAATGTGTATGTGCTTGCGCATGCACCACATAATATGTAAAACATGTTTTATTGTTCTGCTTTCCCTCTGCTCTGCTGCTATTTTGTGTTCATTGAAACTGGAATATGATTTATTTTCTCGGAAGCTTGCTCGGCTTCCATCAAACACGTTGATAAATCAGCAACTGTTAAGGCAGCCTTTAAATAATCCTGCTATTCAGGAAATAAAGATTGCAGAAGAATTACTGCTTTTGCACTCACAACTGGCAGAATAACGTTAATGTATATAATAACACCGCATTCTTCTTAGTTATGCAAGTAAAGAAAACAAGCATAACCACAAAGAAACAAAGATTGGGCAAAAATGCTGAACAAAGCTGAAATGTCTGAAGCAAAGGAGACGAGAGATTGGGAATAGATGAAAGGAATATTTTTTCAGGAGCTTTATAACACACCAGATGATGAACCCTGAATGCACTCTGTGGATTTGACACCAGCTCCCCACCCATTGTCTGGCCCAACACAGCTCAGTCCTACCGCTCACACAAAGCCCATCTCCACCCTACACTGACAAGCCATTCAGCGGGGAAAACGCAGCGTTGATGGGCTCTGACTAGCAGCATTTTGTCGCCTGTCCGTTTTTCAATAGGCCCTCGCTCTCTCAGACTCATGGCAAGACTTTGTAATGGAAATCTGTGACGGGCAAAAACAGCACAAAAACACTGTTCCCTGCCTTCATCTGTCGCAATGATTTTATGGTCTGGGCGAGGACAGAGTGTGAGTGTGTGTGTTGGGGATGCTAGCCTTGTGAGAGTTTATGACCGGGGCTGTTCCACAGGCCCATGGGTTAGAGTTCCATTTGACTGAGCAGCCCATGAATTGTTCCTGCAGGAGGCTGGTTAGGAGAGGCCTGGCCAGAGGGAGCCAGGGCTGTTGGCTACTGTGTGTGCCCTGGTATTCATGTGTGTGTGTGTGAAATGTAACTGTGCATTTTTCAGGGTTTGAGTGTGTAAAAAAACGAAACACATTTAAGCAGTCCACAGATATGGCAATTGGGAGTTACTGCTATTGATTTGAATGGGAGTAGTTGCATTTGTGCCTCCCTTCAGAAGCTTAAAGGATTAATAAAGCAGCAAGGACTTGTCCAGTGTCATTTCTCATATGCCTCAGAGATGAACACGGAGGAGGGAGGGAGCAAAACAGAGTGAGATGGATGATGGCGGAAAGGAAATTGTTATTAGAAAAGCCTGTGGAGTGGAAGAGAGAGAGAGAGAGAGAGAGAGAGAGATGGAGTGAGAAAAGGAGAAAGTGAGAACATAAAAAAGAGCAGAGCAGACATAGACAAAGGGCTTAGCAGAATTAGGATATAATGAAGAAATTAAAAGTATCTTCCATTCAGTAAGTAACTCCAGCTCGCGGTTAAAATAATAATTTGAATGAAAATCCAGAACTGTCAATCTTAGAGTTTAACATAAACTTACATATGACTTTGTGTATGCATTAGTTAATGTTCTCACTCTTGAACTCGGATAAAAATGTACAAGTTTGCACGCGTTTCCAAATTTAGAATTTTGTGAAACCCTTCAGATTCAATGCATGCGACAATTGTAATTCACCCTAATTTTCCTCATGCATTTACAGTATATGCTTCTGAAGCAATTTAAGTATAAGAGAAAGAAAACATTAAGATGGATGGGGTTCAGGGAGATGATAAGTAAAAAATAGAGGGATAAGAGAGGAGGTGAAGAGAAAGGACAGAAGAAGGGGGAGAAGAAGAGACGAGAGAAATATCACTCGAACCGCACTACTCAGGGACTGTGCTCCATAAAAGAAAATGCATACAACATCATTCTCCCGCTATAGAGGAAACAGAAATTGAAAAGGGCAAATCTGAGTTCGCGCACCTTGGTAAGACTAGCCAGTGGCGACAGTCTATCTCAAACTCAGTGCTGCTGAAAAGGGCACGGTGAAAATACTCCAGCGCTCAGCATAAAAGGAGCTGACACACATTCCAATCCATTGGTTATAGTCAGTGTGCAGGCAAATTCTTACTGAAAAGGATTTGCTTAAAACTTAGACATTTTGAGAGAGGGAGATGCTCAACAGCACCGCAAAATCGAATAATCTTTAATCATAAACTCAAGGCAATCAGGGAAGTTTAATGGTTTCCATGCTGTTCACATCTCTATAACACAGACTTATTCTTGGTAAAAATTTAAATGCTTGAACCACAATTAGTGCTTGGTTCCACTTTGATTCTCACCCACTGGCTGCAGTTATTTGTGACAATAGCTGCATGATAAATAACGATGAAGAAGATGTCATACTGTGTTTAGTCAGAATGTGTCAATTACCGATGCAATGATTTAATTGAATGGTTAGACAATGAAGCACATAAGGAACTATTCCTATAGTGAAAGAACAAATACCGACACAATTGTGTTTACAGGCTATTAAATAATTAAATTAACTAATTTGAATGGCGCCTGAGCCCCTTTAAAGTATAGGATTTGTTGTATTCTCTGAAAGTTGATACTTTTTTCCATTAATTGTTATTTATCTATTTGGTTGTGTGTGCTTCACTAGCCTACTAATCAGACAAAGAACAAGACATGTGTCAGGAAAGGGCACAAAGCCCGAGGCGTACACAACGGCTCTGCTTTCAACTTGAGGTGAAAAAAAAACTTTACTATAATTTAGAAAAATACATGAAGTTGCTATTTGATGGTAGAGAAAAAGGAAATAACTAATATGTTTCTGCTGCTATGTTTCATGGATTTTATTGAGATCACTATTCTTTGTCCCACAGATACAGCTGCCATCTGTCAATGAGCATGTGTTGATTAAGAGCAGGGTCACTAATAGCCAGGCAGCGGTTGTATCTGGACCCCGGAACTATAACTGATAGATCATTACTCATTCAGTGGTCCAGGAAACACACAAATAACATAAAGTTGTAAATCGTATCACGTGATGCTACTCAGCAAATCAAATATGTGTATTGCAATAAGTGTCGCACCTTGAGCGAGATATGAACAGACAGAAGAGACTGGATGAGCGGCCAAACGGTCGTAATAGTACGTGAGTCAGAGAAGTTATTTCACATGGCGTTCTCCAAGAAGAGGAACGTGGACAGCGAACCCAACACTGAACAGACTCTTTTATCTTCATTTTTCACACGGGCAGTTTAAAACCAGTATGCCTCAAACATTCAGAGACTGTGGCGATTATTAAACGCAGCGATGTCAAGCTCCACTACGAGACAAAGCACAACTCTTTTGAGCAAACGTACGAAATGAAGGCACAGAAAAATAAACTTAAGAGCCCAATATGATCCGAATCATAACACTAATTAATTAACTGCCAAACAATTCTGTTAACAGAGAGAAGAATACAGCCGAAACATGTGGTTTGAATAACCAATGATAAAATCCCTTCACACAAATTTCTCTTTTTAGAAGATGAAAAGAACATATTATTGAGGATCTTTTGGGTGACATCACCTCACACCTCATATTATATTTACTTTTTCAAAAGCTTTTTTTACTTTTAAATCCAGCCCTAATTGTAATTGAAAAGAGAGAACATTTATTGATTATTCAAATATGAATTGTTTTTAATTCATCTAGTTCTAGTGCAATTGAACTTTCTTTATTTGAAATGGCAGATCTTGACCCCCTCCAAAAATGAGAGCTCAGGTCTTCATCTGGAGGTCTTCATCAGTCCCCAAGTCCTATGAATTAATACCAGAGCCACTGATGTGACATAGCAAAAAAAAAGGCAAAGCATGGCTTTACTAGTCAATATATACATGTTTGAAACACAATTCAACTGTAAATAGGACTTTGGAGGACTCGGAAGTGACTCGAGGGAGCTCCCTGAGTTATGAAAATATCAATTTTCATATCACTATCGTGATGCTACACACCATTAGCGCAGCTTTCTGGAAAGCTTACAACCAATACCGCCAAATCCCTTGAAAGACAAAGCCTCAGCAAGATAGCAACCACATTGCAATTTATTTCCAGCCAAAAAAGTGAAATATGACTTACTTATGGATGAAACAATATTCCACACAGCCTTGCCTGATCTCTGTCAGTGCATCTGCTCGAGCAGCAGGCTGTGTTGTGGTGCGAGCGGCGTTTAAGGTCCAGGAAGAAAGTTAGGGAAGTCTCACCGGATCTAACACTGGCTCGAAAAATATGACTTTTAGATAGTAAAAAAACTATCATATGCGCCATTTGAAAGAGGAAATACATTTTTATTTTATTTTATTTATGGGGGAATTCTATATTTTTCCGTTCTTTCCTGTGTTCTATCATAAACCAATAAACCAGTAACACATATATGAACCTCTTAACTAGTCTCCCAAGTGTTTTTTTGTATATTATACCTTTTGAAATCATTCAAATAGCCCTTGGGTTTGAGGAACAAATCTATATTTATGTTTGCAAACTATTCTCAATTTAGTTTTACAAAAAATGGCTGAGGTTAAATAATACAACTGTTAGGCTACTTCAATACATATGGAACTAAATCATAGTGCAAGTTAGACAATATTGTGATGTTCTGGACCTAAATATATCTAAATATCCTAGACTGTTTGTATTGCAACTTAATTATTTTACTGCAAGTGTGATTGTGCTGATTTATCTTATACAAAACACAAATGGTAAGAAGTCAAGAGTTGAGCAAAAACTGAACTCAGAAGAAGAACAAAGCACAAACCATCTTTGTCAATATGCACATTTCACTGTCCAATATGAAACCACTTTCCCCAGAAGAGCCGTTTTGTGAGCAGTATACTGCTGTACTTAAAAATTCTGAGGACCATAATGCCTTGGATGAATAGGTTTAATATATTATTGATGACAGGCTGGTGTGTTGGTTTGTATGAGATAGTCCTTGGAGAGTTTAAGCATAGTACCATTTCAAAGAGACAAGTGCCCTGCTTTTTTATCTCCTGTTGCTTTAGCCCAGATACAGCTGTGCAATGGTGGTTTGATTTGGACACACACACACACACACACACACACACATGCAAGTGTTACAGTGTCATACTAGCTTTATTTTCTTTGCTCTCTGGGGCATGTGCATGCTCAGTAGCTGTGGTAAAGTCACTTAATATGGGTAACCGCACAAACACACACACACACATATTCACACACTGTGAGGTGTTTGATCCTCAATATTCTCCGGGGCACGATCTTTGTTCGGTTACCTCAAGGTTTTGTCACAGTCTGTATTCAACATTATTTATGAAGGGCTACTTTTCCTGAGCAGGAGGGGCACGGCCAGGAGCTCCGCGAGGCTTTAGACACTACAGCCACATAACGAACACGCATGCACACAAACAGAGCGCACATATGCACATTTATTGAGGAGATCAACCACACCTTAACAAAGTCACTTGTCTAACTAGATCGCTGCAGTGCAGGCTGGCATACAAACACATCCGGACACCGCTCATGCCCATCGGCGGCTTTTAATCAAAGAAAGCATAACCTCATGAGTGTATTTTGTGCATAACCTAGTTGTGTGTGTGTGTTTGTGTCTTTTAGAGGAATGTTTGAAAGGGCCTGCATTACAGCAGCCACACATTAATCTCAATTTTCCCCTTCAGCTGTGTAATTAAAGAGCCTTAACGTTGTTTACGACACTTAAAAACAATGCTTTAAGTCACTTTGGGTATGGTAAGATATGACCAGACGTCCAGATTTAATCAGCAGAGTTCCTATTTATCGAGCGGTGCTTCCAGCGTCCCAACAGGGATGTTGTTTATCCCGTTAATGAGATTGACTATACATTTTAGCCGTCTGAAAAATCTGTGTTAAAAAGGTTTTGATTATTGTTGAACTTCCCATTTGTGTTGCCTGCAGCTTTAGTGGAGCCATAGAGAGGTGAGTGCCATGTTTCCTTACAAGAATGACTGTGTATAGACAAAGAGAACTGCAGATGGTGTATGACTCTGCTGATGTTCATGCTTCTGTTGCAGAGTGATTGTTATTATGATTAGCATCAGCTGGAAACCAGCTCCCATGCAAGTTGATTCTAAGTCATTACTTGAGTTGTGTAGGCTTCCATCCTTCAGTAATACACAAATATCCTAAGAGGCCATTGTCATCACTGCTACATGGAAGCATAGTTGGCTCTCCTCATATGATTGGATGAGTAGTTTATCTAATATCTTTGTTCTTTTAAACGTTTGATTTTTCAGCTGCATTTAACCAACACCATTTCCTATAGGCGTAAGATCTTTGCAGACTAAATGTCAAGGCTCACTTCATTTCTTTTCACAACAACAGATGAAATAAGTGCTGAATGAAACTAACTAACTAACACAAACTAATGGAAGAGAGGCTATAGCCTGGACATTACACCATGACCTTGGCTCTCTTTTGCGTTGTATTGAAAATAGCTACTTTATTGTGTTCCACCACTCTAGCGATGGGAAATGTGCTATTAAAGCCCTACATGCCATCCTATAAGATGGGATATCTGCAAAAATCATTTTGCAGCCATTAATCTAGAGCAAATACAGTGTTGCAGGGTGCTGCAGTCTGAACGTTCCCCCTGTGCTCATATACAAGGGCTCTGCTTGCTGTGACTCATAAACACCTGTTATGTGCATCTCTCCAAGTGTTTGTATTCCACTTAGCTTGCTGGATCATGCGCGACAAACAAACAATGCAACTTTATTTTCTTTCTCTCATTGATGTGTGGGACAAAATAAATGAATCTGCTCCATCGTTAATTAAAAATGACACTTGATGTTTTTCCAAGTTTTTGTGGCCACAGAGGCGACAAGAGACCGTCTGGGTGATGCACAATAAGAAGGAGCCCAGTCCTCTGACGTCTGCTTGAAAGAAATTCATCAAGAACTGTGGGGTTCCTCCAGCGCTGCAGAGTGACCACTGGAGGCTCATCTGGGAGAGTGCAGGGACACTTATGATAATGATATGTCAAATATGGCTACATTTGGATGTTTTCAGCTATATATAATAATATATTAAGCAACCCCATTTGGTGTTTTTGAAGGGACTTTTCAACAATGAATGTCCAGACTCAAACGGCAAATAATAATTAAAAAAAGGTGCTTTCATAGCCAGAGCACATGCTTTTAAATACAAAATGGTGGAAGAGTTGTTTAGGACAAAAGTTTGTTGAGGAAACTTATATTTTAATAATATTATTATCTAAGCACTGGCAAGGCAACAAGGCTTTGGCAAAGGTGCAAGGTTAGCCTCAATGTCTATTTATAGAGCGTGCTGGTTTGGAAGTGTTTTGCATGCTGAGGGACTGTGGTGATATCGGCGGAGGAACAAACTGGAGCTTTTATCTGCAGGAAATAAAGCCAGGCTGTCTCATTACACTCCCCAAATACTTCACTATGGTTTGCTGGCTGTCCTGATTTAAATATGTATGTGTGATGAGCAGCAGAGGAGACCAGTGCAATCCTAGAGGCCATTACGAGGTTCAAAACTGGTGTGAAACTGATCAGGAAATTCAAGGTTGGGAGATGTGAAGGTGTTATACATCAGGTCATAAACAGATGATACGTATTTCACATACCTAACACAAGTTCTTAATGTACACTTGTCAAGTCTGTCAGAGACCATTGAGAATGTCTCGGAATAATATTTTGAAACACTTCAACATAACAGAAAATCAACTGTGAGAGGGATTAGATCCCACATGATGTCAACACACCTGTTTTTAATAAAGAACCCAAATGTTTTTGCAGACCCAGTCGGTATCCAATGTATTATCTGTGGAGTGTTTAAAGGTCTGAATCCTTTTTACTGAAAAATGAAGGGCCTTGTTGGTTTTCTGGACAGATGTTCATGCTCATACGATTTATTGAAAACAATTTCAAGGATAACACATGCGGTAAAACCTCAAATCTGGTGTATATTTGATTATAACATTTCACTTACTTTCTTGAATAAACACATCAAAAGATTAGGCACATTTAAACACTGGAAAGTAAAAATAAACTGCTAAAGGAGCATTAATTATCATCAATGCATGTGTGGAGGCACAAAGTAGAATTAATGCATCCTTAGCAGCACAACATCATCAAGCCAAGCACACATACATTGCTACTTAAGTGGTTACTAATACTTGGTAAACCTTTAGCGATGACCCAGTATTATTAATGTTATCAGTCCATGATGTGATCTACATCCAGTCTATACATCAGGGAGATGTTGGTCAATCACTGCCATAATTCCAGCGATTCATCCTTCTCATACACTGATGGGCAGGTGGCTTCCCATCAGTGTATGAATAGGTAAATTATGTCATGTAGTCTTAAAGCGCTGTGGTTGGAAGACTAGAAAAGCGTTATACAAGTACAGGTCCATTTACCATATCTCTCAGTCAAATCTATATCCACATGCAAATAAATAAAAACAATTAATTGTAGGGAGCGTCATCTGTAACAATCAGTTTCCCCAAAGAGAACAGCATAGCATGATAAACTGATCAAGAGTTTCCCACTGGAAAATAAGCGAGTATTGGCTGATAAGCTCCACTGCCTGATTGGCCTATATTTATTCCTTGTTGAGTTGATTAGACTCACAGACTGTTTTAAACCCCCAGGTTGGAGCGTTAGTGGATGTTTAGGAGAGCAAATGATGATCTTTCCTTTCCCAGTCACGTGAAGTGCAGTGTTGTGCGGCTGTAATTGAGTTTACGCATAATTGGCTGCAGCAGAAAAACCACCTCCTCAAACTTGGCAGAAAGATTCAGAGAAGAATTTCTAAATGTAGTTTAATTAAAGTCAACCTACATCTTTACACATTTAGGGCTTATTTAGAAGTTCCCAAGTGTACATAAATAAAAAGGAGGAAATTAAAAATGTATATGCCCTTTTTTTTTGCACTTTACAGGAAAAGCCCAGCAAGTAAAACTGCACATCAGGAACTGTCCATGGACTATGACCGGTAGTCTTCTGCAGTGTAGGTTTCAGTTTATTGTAAATGTTTTAATCAAAGTGGCCTGTTTTAAAAACTTCACAATCTCTGCCTACATAGTCTATCTACAAGCGCACCCTGCAAGTGAGATCAAGGGTAGGCTGGAGCGGGTGACTCCTGGAACGAGCCACTTCAGCCAGTCAACAGCATATTAATCTCTGTCTGATTCAAGCACTCCTGTTTCAACAGTGGAGATTATGCTCATCTATCACCTGAGCCATGTGTTGTCACACTCACACATCATATCACGTTCATATTCTCTTATAGCAGCTGAACGTCTCTTTGCCTCTTTCCACTCTCCAACATGTCGTCGTTGCCTTTTTGGCGTCGGCCGTAGAACAGTTCAGCACGTGCTTTTCCTCGATAACTGTTAGAGCGCCGCCTCAACAATAACCTGGTGTGTCGCATATCATCAGGCTTTGATGTGCTTTTATAAAATACCAGAAGTGGCCGTGTTTGCATGCTGGTATTGTGATAAAGAGCAACAATTATGGCAAGCAGAGGGTCTGGGGAATGGGTTTTAATGGATCCCACAATAACGCTTTTCTAACTGGAAAAAGAACAATAAAACAACTGAGCCTTTCTTAAACATAATGCTGTCTTCTCTATCAAAAAATCTGTTCTGGCATCGGGAACTGAAAGAGGAAACAGAGCTGGGCCAAGCTGTCGAGTAACAGTGGTTGTGGTCTCAACGTGGTCTCCCAATAGACGCTGTTGCCATGATGTGTTTTATACAGGCAGATGACAAATGAAAAGAAACAACAGAATAAATGTGTGGAAACACATGACAGATAATCCCATACAGGATTACTGAATGATACCATTCAGCAAATAATATCCTGCCATGCTCTATGACATGTATACATATCATATTTTTGGTCAAGGATAGAAATAGAAAAATACTAATAATGTAATCACATTGTGCCTCATGTTGAGGCTTATTTTTTTTTTTTTAAATGATGTACGCGGTAAAGAAATCAAATGGAATAAACTGTCAGTTAATGCTTTGCAAATCTGTTCAGTGTAAACATAATTTATTATTATTATTAATTATATTCTGTATAATTTACAGAAATAGATTTTCCTATTGTGTTGATACAATTTGTAATCTGGGCAGCATCAAGTTCTTCCAAAATGCATTTGCTATATTGAAATGTATAGAAACCATTTGCTAAATCCACAGGGCACAGAAGCTCATGTGGTGAATATTGTTCACTAGTCATTCATTACAGACGAATGAGGACCACAGCAGCATCTAACCAGACCCAAGTGGAATGTGAAGTACATTTAAATGCTGTTTATTGTGCTGCAGATGAGCAGCTTATTAGCGTTCTAGATTGCAAACTGACGTCAGAATGTTTGTCTTGTGGCTCAAAAAGCTACGCTGCAGGACGAGAGCAGCGTTCATGTGCACTCACATAGGAAGGAGCCTTTACGATTGCTAATAGTTTGTTGTGTAGGAGGCTGCTGTCTGGCTCAAGGTGATCGTCAGCTGATAGCACACTGAAGTTACTGCTGGATGCACGATTTGAATGGCTTTTTGAAATAATGTAGAGTTAATACAAAACTAGGGGGCAAGAAATCTAAAAGTCCTTTTTTTTAATCCAGCAGTAAAGGACATTAACATAAAAGGTTAAACCTAATAATAAGTACGACATGAGCATAATTAACACTTTTTCTACTTTGTAACTTCCAAATGAATATGACTTCTCTCTCCAAGGAGCTATTTCTGTGTTTAAATATTTTTATTGAAGAGTGAAGCGAGCACACATTTGAGTGTCAATATTTTTCATCTTCAGTTCATGCTGGAAAAGTTCATACATCGATATAGAAGAAGTAATGGGCTGCTTTGCTTAATTGCCATGGATAGACAAATTACTTCTGAAATTTTGATATGTCACATGAAATCATTTGTGCGATTTGTGAGCGTGAACTATTTGAAGAACGCTCTATAACGTTACTGTTTCAATTCTAAACATTATTGATTCAGTCCCTGCTGAAAGATAATTACCTTTTGCAGTGTACCTGGTGCGTGTTCTCCCACGATTTGTTCATTGAGTGGCTGAGTCATGCAATTAAAAGCAGGAAGCAGAGAGGACCCGGCAGGTACTGTGTTCAGGGGAAAAGAGCACCAAGCGTATAGAGCGTGTGGTTTGCACCAGAGGCGTTTAAAGTACAGTTTGAAAGCTTAGATGTGTTCTTCATCTCACAATATTGCTTATATACATCAATTGTGTGTGTGTATCTGACATTTGATCTAGATATATATTAAATACATAGTTTGGGAAGAGAAATCCATATCACCTTGATGGCTGTACGTTGAATATGTAGCTGGAGCCTGAAGCTGGTTAGCTTAGCTTTGCACAAAGATTGGAAACGGGGCAACAGCTAGCCTGGGCCTGTGTGAAGGTAACAAAATCCTAGCATCTCTAAAGCCTACTAATTAGCAAGTTATCTTGTTTATTCAGTCAGTACAAAACGATAATTTGCCATTTGACACAGGGTTATGTGCCACTGATATGGGTTCAAACAGAATCCAGAGAAGCGGGCCGTTTGCATACATAGTCAATGGAAAGACGTGATTAGGAGTAAACTGGCTGGAGCGCCTGGGTCGCTGAATGTTTACAGGCATGCTGTGCACACGTCATATTAAGGGTTCGACCTTTGTTGTCATACTGCTCTTTTTCTCCCCGTTTCCAGTCTGCCTCCACACTGGCATTTGTCTGATAAAGGCGAAGAATCCCCAGAAAAAAACAATCTTGGAAAGGAGAGAATTTTGCCTGGGCGGTGCAGATTGACACCAGTAAACACAATTTTAAAAGCAGGGAGGTGCTAGGACAGACTTTGACTCAAGACCAGATTATTTCTTGGTTAGGATCAGTAACTGACAAATTGATTAATTCATTTAGCTGTTTTTGTTGGATGCACCCATGCATCCACCCTGCCTTCCCCTGAGCCGTATATTTCTCTCCGTTTGCAAAAACATCGCTACCCCAGTAACAAATAAGAAGCATAAATAAATCATACACGGCTCAGATGTTACAATCATGATGCAACTGTTGTGTCTGTCTTCTCTCATCTTCTTGTCATCCTGACACGCACATACACACATGCACAGAATGCTACAGCACTTCTTATGTACAAGATATTTCAGTGGGAGTACAGTGTGAAGTGTTTACAAGCACACTGCACAGCTTTCTCTTTCACACCGTGCTAAGTTCATTTCATCATTAATGTGTTTCATTCTACTGATAAGTGCAAGTAAATACAGGAGAGCTAAATCCAATGATTAGTGAAGCAGAAGGGAGGGGAATGGGGAGAAAAGAAACTAGAGCGTGCAGGAGCGAAAGCTTTTTGTCAGACACACACACACATTCACGCACAACGCAGAGAGAAAAAAAGATGTCCTTGAACTATCCAGTCTGTGTAAAGCAATGCTTCCTCTAATATGGGGCTCGCCCCTGTATATTGTTCTTGCAATTGTTGCAGTAACTGTGGTTGTATTGCAAATAAACCGTACACAGATTTGGAATGAAGTTCAGGCAAATGAACAGGCATTGTCATCGTGTTATTTGGCACATATTGTATATATGTTGATCTCATTGTCTGAGGCTTAAGTGAAGGCATTGTATTAAAAACACATTTCTATAGGAACTCCACAGTATGGCAATATTGACCTTCTCAGCCAAATAAACACAAAAATACAGATTGTTATACTGTAAACTCTACAATTGTGTATGATACAATATGTAATGAACATAGTGTTGAATACATAACATCACAGGAATGAGAGAAGTTTGAAAGTGTCAGGACATGAAGTTTAACAAAATGACACAAAATAATCCATCCCACACACTCCAACCACACACACACACACACCCCTCTGTCACTGCTCTACTTTAAAGTGGGTTAGTTGGGCTATGTCTGCACTGTATCTGCTGCTCCTTTGTACAAACTCTCTGTTTTGATCTTCTGTCACGGCCCCAGGGCCAAACGCAGCCGTGATGGACGCAAATCCATCTGACAGCTTTGCACACACGTTCCCTGAAGCCTTCCCCAACCCGTTCCCAAAGGCTTTCCTGGGGACGGCTCATAGCTCTTCCAGGGGCTACATGATGCAGATGCGCGTGGAACACACAGATCGTTTGGCCACACACATGGGAGGATAACGCGAGTGTACACACACATGCATGCACTCTCTACAGGGTGGATGAGCAGCTGAGTCGCCGCGCAGACAATGCACAGATCTGAACCTTGAACATACACACCCGACTTTTTGGAACCACATGGAGCTTGTGTATGTGGGTGGCAGATGTGTGTGAGTCCCCAGGGTGTGTGGTCTCAGTACCTGCAGCATGTAGGGGGACCTGGAGCGAGGGCAGAGGCATGGACAGGTACAGAAGGGACAGAAGGGGGATGCACACCAAAAAACAGGCACCATCAAAAAATATACAAAATAGATATTCTAGGGTAAAAAATCCAAGATATCATGCCATGAGAATCCACTGCAAAATTATGCATATCTGTTTACAGGAAGACCCATAATCACACACAAACATATTCTGTATTCCTTTGTGATCAGTATTCAGATGAAAGGGGTTTTGAATGTGGAGGCCTACCTTTTGATGCTAAGAAATCAATCCTGAGTCCATGTTGCAGTGAGCATCCACATATTGCCGTCTGTGTTACAGCGTGAAGGCAGCAGGGGAGCAGAGAGGTAGGATACAAAGGCTGAGGTGGACATGAAAAGAGAGCGCATGCTAATCAAATTACAAAATGCCTCGCCCGGCGAGAGCGTTGTGTAGTGGTGTCATGAGGGCGGAAAGGGACTTCGACATGTGTGTCTGTGTCTGTACGGACTTCCAAAGCCTTTCATCAAAGGCTCGATGCAATCATTTGAAGCTGCAAATGGTGTCATTAGCAGTCAAAGCAGCATGACATGAACAGAAAGAAGAGTTAGAGACATACACCCTAAGAGTGTAATGGACAATGACCAGATTCATTTGGAACTAAGTGGCTGGGGTCCACCCACGAGCCATATGCAAAAAAACAAAATCTACAGGCCTCACTGTGACAGCTTAATCAAACATGTTTAGTTTTTTTGCAAAAACTATTTACACCAAAAACTGTTCCCACCCCTAACAATGACCTACATATTGGTTGACATCTGGATCCGTGTTCATTCCTCCTCCTGTCAATTTATTATGCAAGCAGATGAGTATGAGCAGATTGTCTTGATCAAGTAGTCTTATCTCTTCTTTGTGTTTTTACATTTAGATTTAAAAAATGTCCACCCCTACCTCCATCTACCGTGAAAATTGGAGAAAAAAAAGTAAGCCAAACACTGAACTCATTTGTGTTGCCTTATGTCTGCATGGAGAAGAGATGGTGTTTCACTCAACAAAGGCCCATTAAAATGTGTTTTTACTGTGATCCTTTGCAGTCAGAACAAGTATCTGTGGTTTTAGTGACCCCTGGGTTAAAGGGTTAGCTCACCCACATCTAAAAAAAAAATATTGATATATTATATAATATATATGAGGTATATTCTCTCACAAACCCACAATGGTATTTTGCTCTGCTGGAAGCTTTGGTTTTATGAGCGTATGTTTTAAGACATCCGCCTCCAAGATTGTTGCTTCCACCTCCATACAATGGACGCAAACGGAATACAATCTTTAGTTTATTGAAAAAGAGTGTACAGACTAATCAGTGTCAACATTGTCAGAGTCAAGTTGAGTTCACCAGATTATTTATAACAATAAACAAATAAACAAAAAATACTTAGGTTTACAACCAGGTATATAAAAACAACTCCAGTATAATGTGACCCATAGTTGAGCGCATAATTTGAAAAATAATACTAATGTTTTACTATGCATATCAGCAATTATCTGTGTGTGGGCCTGATCAAGACTCGAGTGAAAATACAGTACATGACAATGTACATATCTAATGTAGATACATATGTTTCAATTATCTTTTGAGGTGATAGCTTTGCTGCTATGTTGCTCTGTATGCAAAGAACTGGAAGTGATAACAACCAAGCTTCTTGCATGTTGTCCTCGGCCAGTTCCAAATTCTCCTTATTGCAGAATAACTTTTCTCAGAGATGGCAGAACAAACCGGCAAAGTCAGTGCCAAATGGAGCATCTTGAATACATTTCAATAGCTGTCCCTTTTTAACAGTCTTTTGAAACAAGTTCTACAGCAGGGGCTTAAACAACCTCCATCTCTGCTCCAACAAAAAGAGGGTTAATCTTTCAGTGACCGTGTGTATTTTTGGATCTGAGATTCCATTCCATTTTTAAGTGAGTTTAAACAGAATTCACAGATTGCCACTTGCACGTCTGTCTTGTCACACTGGGCTGAACTATTTCAGTTGTTTCATATTCAGCCGTTTCTGTATCTCAATAAATTGATGATGGTTTGACTTCTCTGCAAATATGGGGTATAGATGACGACGTGAGTCAACACGTATCCTGATTACTTCAACAAAATGCTGAGAAATCAGCATAAGGCACAAAATAACGCTCCTTGATTTCAAGCTGCTGATAATAGTATATAATAGGCAATTTTAGAAGGAAAAAAAAGCAGTATCCTGCACTTTCTCTGCAATATCTGCATGAAACATGGTTGCACATATGTGAATTACTTTGTTCTGAAAATCTGAATTGTAGAATTGAAATAATTGTTGTTGTTTTTTTTTAATCACAATTTTTCTTCTAAAAGAAGCTTCAAACCTCAATAAAATTGCTGTGCTATTCTTTCTTCTTTCCCTACCTGTGTCCACAAAAAGGATTTCGGAGTTTAGACAGTAGCCTCACAATTCTGCTCTTTTCTTCTCATCAGAAGCTTTATGGCTTTCAGTAGTTTAATTGGAATAGATCCTGAAGATGCACTCTTTTTAAAGTTCTCCCACTTAACCATGCCGTTCCGATGTGCCTGGGAGTTTGCACGTTCATTCAGTTTACTGTCTTTTCCTGTCACTCACGCTCTTTTGAAAAGAATCCTCCAAACCGCCATCCCTCTGGAAGTGGCGGCAGCAAAACAGAAGACTGTGTTAATATTAACAGAATATTACAGCCAGCAATACTTGTTGAGTGGAAGTGGAAGAGTGTTTTGTTTTTCCAATTATTTTTGTGGGGAATTCTGATAAATCAGGCTGCTTGGGACTGCGGTGTTTATTGGCCAATATCGTTACCCACTCAAGGTAAGGTGGGCTTACTATTCTGCTGCTCGTGGTTGTTAGCGTATCTCTTCACACTCGGTCGGTTGCTGGTTGGCTGGCTCAGGCGGCTCATGATTAACTGTTGTTAAATCTTTACTTCAAATTAGGAATTTAGAAATCGCCAAAAGTCCTAAACTGCTTGTCATTGTAGAAAAAAAGCAAACTTTCGGAATCACTTAATGAGAGGGAACTCACAGCAATGTCTCAACGTGCCATGCCACATACCTGAATGTATTACAAAACTAAACATTATAATCCAGATACATTTCTTACATTTAGAAGTATTTTATCGCATTCCTTTACATAACATTGTGTTTTAAGAGCAATATGCAAACCGTAGGCACTCCTCGAATTGATCTTAAAGATCCCAACATGTTTTCTTCCCAACTTATTTCAGACTCTTTTTGTCACTTTTTAAACACACTTCGTGCCCCACTGTGTTGTTCTAGTACGGTTTCTGTAAACATGTTGTTCATGTTTTTAAATTCACAAAAACAGGGTTTAGGCAACACAACCATGTAGTTTGTAGTATACAACAAAATAAGTACTGAAAATGCATAACTTCAAAAGAACAACACTTTGGGACACAAGCAACCATTTGACTGACTTATCCACCTCCACTCCAACCCATTTTTGGGGGGGTATTTGCAGTATATCATTCCACTCTTGGAGTATTTTGATGGGTTTATACAGTAGTTATTTGAAAGCCCAGTGCATACGCTAAAACATTAGTCTGCAAGTAAGTTTTGTCTTGGGCCAATAGATTGTGGGTCAGAAAATAATCAATGGCTAATTCATATTTTGATTCATTCAAAAATAGTGTCTTGTTGTAACTGCTTAGCCAACTGCTCTACCATCAGGATGAACTGTTAGGACAAAGGTGATTTTTGTGATACCCCTTAAAATCTGGTCTTGGCCGGTCTTGAAATAAAATCCAGTCTCCTCATTGTCTGGGATTCGACAAGACCAAATACAAATGTGGTCGATTGCAAGATGAGCCCTTCAAAAAGTTGTTTTGAGAACGAGACCGATCTCGAGCGATCTGACACTACTGAACACAAGGAGGCCAAACTGATATCAACCCCCAGTTATCCAGCAAGCAAGCTGAGCCCAAAGGTATTGCAGTAATGGCACATTACTGGGCTGATTAACCGCAATGTAATCACCAAATTTCAAATTGCAATCCCTCAAATTATCATGTACAACAACAGATACAGTGTCAACAACAACAACCTAAGAATCCATGGAAATGTGAAGGTCTGAACTCTAAGCCCATAGCACCTATTCCCTAGCATGCAGCGCCATGTTCAAGAGTCCAAGAGGGTGGACATTTGGATTCAGCGATAATGTTGCATGCAAACACTTTATCCAGGTTTCTGTTCACCGTCTTCAGATTGCGTCAGCGATAAAAAAAAAATGCGGATAAACAATGTATGGATGTACGCTGAAATGAAAGAGTCTTACACCGGTAACACAAAGGATGAACTTTAATTTCTCATTCTCTGTGATTCAGATGATGAATACGGCATATCTGAAAACATTGAACAATCCCGGGAAAGAGAAACTAGTTCAACCTTAACTAATGAGATGACTCAGTTGGTACAGATATAAATACAACTTAGCTAATGTAGACAAGGTAACTGCATTAACAGGTTTCTAATTGTTATTTGTTCTAAGAATGACATGAGATACTAATGGGCATGAACACAAACTTCTACTGGGAGTATTTACTGAGTATAAAATTACCCAAAAACTGCTACTCCCACTGGAGTCTTTCTTGCCATACTAAGCCCTCCAAAAACTGGAGAGATTTTTGTTTATAAATGTTGGAACTGTACATATTGGTTTGGAAGTTGGAGTTTAACTTGATAAGTTTCAAACTCAAGTGCCCATGGATTAAAGAGAGACACAAATACAACAAAGGGATTCATTAATGTGAAAAACCAGCTCTCTTCTGATTCATTCCTTAAAAAATAGATGCATATACATGCATGTGAGTTAGACTTAGAGAGAGTCAAGTCAGACGTTTCAAGTATGTGAGCGATCGAATCTGCCTGTTTGCCTGTGTCTGAGCCTTTAACAAGTGTGGAATGTGGGTGAACAAACAAAAAAGGTCTGCAGAGTGTTTGTGCTTCTGCTGAGCATTTGGGCAAACAAATGGGTTTGACACATAAAGCACAGTACTCTCATGAAGAATGCATAAGCCCCGCAGCCAAGCTTAAAACAAACAGTCGACGTGTCCAAGACAGGCCTAATACATCTCCGAACATCTCACACTCCCGCACGCACACACACAAGCAACACTTTGACAGGCTTAATTCATCCCTGTGGACAGGTAAGGCCAAATACATCCAAAGGAGAAAACAAACACAAACGCTCACACACACACAATATGGCAACACCACTGTAAACGCTGCATCCATAAAACAATGTTTCTGCTGACAACGCAAAAGCATTCTCAGCCCGCACTTTCCTCCCCCTCTACGTTTTCACCTCCCTCCTTCTCCCCTCACTCCCTTTGTCTCTCTAGCTTGGCGGGGAGAGAGAAGCTCATTGCTGTGCAGCAGGTGATCCAGGGACACATTATTGTATATGTGTCCATCTTTGAAACAGTAAGCAGCTTGCATTTAGGTGTATATATGCCCTACATGTGTATCTTTGAGTTGTGTGTGTGTGTGTGTGTATGTGTGTGTTGCAAATCCAATCAGTAAGTGATGCTGACAGAAAACATCCTTGCAGCGATACAGTCTGGCTGTCCGTCTTTTCTCCTCACTCTCTCCGCCTTCCCTAAATCCCATCAGTATGAGTGAGCGAAGAAGAAGTCAGGGGCAGTGTGTGAGTCCAGATAAAGATGGACAAAGTGATATAGATACAAATGGACGTTTAAAGTGAAGATGGATAGAAATGCACATCTCTGTTGCCGCTTCATCCATCTCTGTCCGATCCTTTCTCCATCTCCGCAGTCCAGCATCTTTCTTACATCTCACCCTTTTCATCTGCTGTCCCTCTGCTTTAACCCCGCAGTTTATTTGACAAAATCTATCTCACGCTTTTGAGAAGTGCATGCATGTTTTCACATCTGTTGAGGTGAATAAAGCATGACATGTTTTACAAAGTAAATAATCATGCAATATGAGTGACACGCCTCAGTAGATCTAGCCTGTAGTGTCTGCCCTGTGGGTACGGGCAGCTATGAGGTATCTAGTTCAGTGAAGCTGGGCCGGCTGGATAACATTAATGTACCAAACACAGGGAATCACATGAAGTGTTCACCAGATGAAGCTTTCATTATTTTAAATGTTTCTTGCTATCATAAAGAACCATGATGAAGCCAAAACTCAAGAACTGATGTGTTGGTCTGTCTCTTTGCATAAATATGCCCCTTATCAATTCATTCCTGTCTGTAATCTGTAGTCATAAAACTGTGTTTATGCATCAATAAGAGGACATGGACGATACACTTTAGTCAATTACAGACAATTACTTTACCCTATCTGAAGCACTCAACGCTAAGCACATTTGTTCTGACTGAAGAACTGTATGTAAGTTTTGTAAATGTATGGTTTAATTTTTAAGTTGTTTTTTTTCCAAGCCACTGTAGTTTTAGGCATATGTTATTCTAACAGCATGAATAGTGACTTTGTTGGGGGACTATTTACAGCCATGGAATAATAGACGTTTGGTGAATTAGACAAAATGATTGATACCAACCCAATGGCTGTTCCAACATGATCTCACAGAAATATACGTGAAATGACCACGACCTCTGAGCAGCGCATAATGTGGTGGTGGCACGTAATGTGTTAAAATGATGTGCTCCCAAACTACTTGGTTAGGTTTAAGAAATAACATATTATTGTTTGGGTTAGAATAAGTAATACGGTTGAGATCTGACTGACCTTATGTAGCCTACAAAATTTAGAATAAGCCAACATTGACTTTTGGTTTGGTGGACATGCACACTGGCTTCCTGGGTGCAAGTCTCATGTTTGACCCATTGAGCCAACACATAATCCTGCCTAAACAGACTTGGATTATTATGTATGTTTTGAACCTATGTGTGTGTCCACCACACCATCCTGGCTCTGCCGAACACATTCTTACTCATTTATTCAGTCCGTGCAACAACTGTAGTGTAAAAAAGATGATTTGTGGTTGAAGTAAAACAATTAATTCATAAGGCACGTTTTACAATTTTAGTTATCAGACAGATTTAATAAGTTTGATATTATGTGGGAATTCTGGACAAAGCAAAGTTTAGTTATTTCCAGTCGGTGGTTTGACAACTATAACAGTTTTATAATGTTCTCATCTAACTATGCACAAAGAAAGCAAATAAGCGCATTTAGCAATTTCCTTAAACAAGCTTTGGATACCAATTGAGCTTATATCTCACAGGGGAATATGCTATAGCAGGCTCTGGCTACATGGTCAATACTTGTTAGGATTCATTGTCTGTTTTGGTGTTTTCATGGGATTAGCTGATAAGAAAATACAGAATATAGATAATTATTGAAATAGATGTTTCATATCACCTCATACATGTTCAAATTGTTGAATACATAAACTATATCGCAATGAATTGAGGAGATGAAGAATTTTTTTTTTCTGTCTTCAGGACATATTGGGCAGGCCTGAAATCAAGGCGTGATGATGCCATCCTGAGCATAACCCCTCCCCAGAGCTATATACAAACTAGAGCACATGGCATCAGTGGTTCAGCTGCTTAATTACGAGTTACAAGACTTATTAGCCTGCAGTTTACTAGCTAGCAGTGGTGTTCTGGCCATCTGGCACATGTGAGTGTACTGTTTTTAGTGTTAAAGCATTTGCAAAATGACTAGTTTCACTATCAGAATTTGCTCAATTTGGTCCGGGAACATTTGGAAAGTCTGGAAGGGCTCATGCGTGTTAACATTCTGCGAAAAGTAGCGCTCAGCAATGAGATTTTCAACATGTTTTTCTGTGCTGTGATAAACTCAGCACACATTTATTTTTGCTTTACCTGGACTTTACGTGCTGGATGAAAAACACAAGTACAAACATCTGTATATGAGGAGATGCTTCATAGGAAACACTTGAGTGGTAAGTGCTCTCGGGATGTATAGTCCGAAGTATAAGTTTAGCAGCGGTTAGACATTGCTGGGAGATGTCTTGGCTCCTGATAAAAAAATAGCTTGGCTCTTGCTTTTGGGAGCTGGCAAATATTTCACCCCGCACCAAGTTTGTGCCCACCATCGTCATAGCTGGAGGCAACATGTTGCGCCTTGCATCCACTCCAACTAACCTCCCACTGACTACTTTAACTTTGCACCGCTGGACTCTTAAAAGTTTGATGTTGTTTTTGTAGCTGAAAAACTAAAAGAAATGTGGTATCCAGACGTTATATATTATATTTTACTCCCACCTGAGCACTCAAGTACATGCTCACTTATTTCAATTCTACACTGTAACTATACAGGACACGCTAATTGCCCTCAAAGTCTGCCTCAGACACCACCATCTGTGTCTGGTACAATGAGCAGAAAGCGAGTAAAATGGAGCAGTAGGGGACAAGGATGGAAAAAAGAGAGAACAGCGTGAAAAGGTGGTAAACAATTTCATGCAAATAAAGGGTGAACAATAGGTGAGCTTTCAGTCTCTCCCCCTCCCTCTGTCGCTCTGCTTCTCTCCCCCTCTCAGAGCCAGGGCAGAGCTTTTCGACAGGGATAAAGCAGAGAGGGGCTGGGGTTTTTTGCCGACTATTGAATGCTCTTTGAAGCATTCCCAAAAGGTTGATCCTATTCAGAGAAAGGTTTCCTATTTCTCTGATGCTCTTCAATAATTCATCGTCCTTTTTATGGTTTGGTCTCAGCGTTGGAAGGATTACCTAAACCTGGCTGCATATGAATAATATCATTGTGATATTCTCCATCCAGAGCACTGCATCCACAGTGCAGTGGGTATTGGAGGTAGATTAAAAAACAGAGTTTAGGCATCAAGCCTACAACAGAGAGAGTTCATGCATCCTCCCGGATGGGCAGGAGACAAATGGAAATGGAAACGTCAGGCATCAAATGCAAAACCAATGGAGTTATGTGCTTCTCTGGTTTTCAAGACCAGTGCATTATACTTGATCTTCCCCATATGTAAAAAAAAAAAAATAGCCCAAACTGAAGAACTGATTTCTCTCTTTGCATAAATATACCCCTTATCAATGCATTCCTGTCTGTAATCTGTAGTCTTAAAACTGTATTGATGCATCCATGAGAGGACATGGACGATACACTTTCGTCAATTACAAACAAAAATGACTCAACGCACATTTGTTCTCACTGAAGAACTGTATGTAAGTGTTGTAAATGTATGGTTTCATTTTTAAGGTTTGTTTTCCAGGCCACTGTAGTTTTAGGCATATGTCACTCAAACAGCAGTGAATAGGGATTTTGTTGGGGGACTATTTACAGCCGTGGAATAATAGACGTTTGGTGAATTAGACAAAAATATTGATAACCCCCAATGATGATGTCAAATGTGTTTGTTTGTGAACTGAATAGTGATGTAAGTTTACATTTAGATACCAGACATGAACATGTTTTCACACAAGAATTGCATCTATATAAAACAACTGCTTTTCGTAGTTGTTTTTGTGTGGCTTTTAATCTATAAACAAACCTCGTCACCCACTCACAGGAATGATGTCCAGATAATGTATATACGTGAGTAATTGTACTTCCTTCAAGTCCAAGGTACTGCATTACAATAGGCTTGATGCTCCTGGACATATAGTTTAGTTATTGTCTTGGGGATTTGATTTTACAACAACACATTGTGAATGCAGTGCTGATCATTTAATTTAACAGAATTGGTAAGAAATGAATAGAAAATAAACATTAGAAATGTCTTGGGCTATCACAAGCCTCTATAACACCTTAAGTAACGGATTCTCTAAATTTCTGAAGCTCTACTCGAGGGACGAACGTAATTATTATAGAAGTTCTTCTCTCAATCTCCCCTAGCCATGCAACTGGTTCGAGGTATCATGGCCATTAAGGCCATAGCATAATTGCATCTAGGGATGCAACGATACCACTTTTTACAAACCGATACGAGTACGAGTATTTTTATTTGTGTACTTGCCGATACCGAGTACCGATACCGATACTTCTTAGATTTGGTCTCCATGAAAGTGCAATTAATTTGGAGGCAGATTTTATTTTATCCTCTGCAGATTATGTCAAGCCTATAGTACAAAATTAACAGAAGGCTATCCCAAGCTTTAAACTTCTCGAGGAAGTCCCTCTAATGTCGGACCATAAAACGCCCCCGTGTCCGGGTTTATAATGTAAGCGATAATATTAGGATGAGCAATTATATAGGAAGCTGTGTTCCAAGTTATGTTTCCGGTGCTTTTATTGTGGAGGGAGAAACGGAAAGGAAAAGAGGAGTGGAATTGTGGGATATACGTGTGTGAAGGAGATAAAAAAGTGGTTCAAGTTACCCTGCAGCGTGTTTTCATTTTATTAGAATTACAAATATAGACACACAACAGACACTCGGCTACAATAATATCATCCGTAGCCGCACAACAGCGTCTGAATGAGGCCGCTGCCAGCGCTACTTCTGGCGGACCAGCAACAGTTTGATTCAAACCGGCAGGATGGCAGTAATTTCCGTCGCGTTGGGTGTGAACGCACCATAACTCTACACACCTTGCTGCAAGAGCCGCAAGAGAGCGACGAAAGAGCCGTATGCGGCTCTGGATCACGGGTTGCCGACCCCTGCCCTAGACGTTGAAGTCAGGTAGGACAACAAATCTTTTTCTCCACAAAGCGCGACCAGTTTGTTGTAGCGAAATACTGTTGAGTGGTATCGGTTCTTGGTATCGGCAATTGAAACCGAATACGAGTACGAGTATTTTAACGCAGTATCGGCCCCGATACCGGTATCGGTGCATCCCTAATTGCATCACTTTCATACTCATCAGAAGTATCTGCATTTGTAATGTTTTTGCTCATTAATTCAGATTTATGTTTGTATTTGGACACAGGGCTTCTTCCCTTCCCACAAATGCGTCCTATGTTGATTATTTTTGCTTCGTCCCTTCTCGGGGAGGCGTAGACACAACATGAAAGTGACTTTATTTCTTTAAATCCCCAAACCAGACCACACAGGACTCAAGATATGAAATGCTGGTTTATTGACAATATAATTAGGCTTCAGGGTGGGCAAGGCCAACATAACAAACAAAGGAAAGTCTGACCACTGGAGGAGCTTGACAAGTTTAAGTATGGCCATGCTGAGGACAGTACTCTCTTTGGGTTGAGAACTTATTATCTTATTCCATTGAAAGTACAGTGCTATTTCATTTATTTGAAATTATTAGATAAATGGTATTATTAGTAGCTTTCAGTTAACATGAGTCCCAACCATTTTTCAGCCAAAATTGCGAATGTTTTTTTCTCATACTAAATCCTGATTATCTCCCCATTCACAAGGTCTATTTGAAAAATTAAAAAAAGTTAAAATATACAGAAAACCCTTGTGAAGATAGCTAATAAGGCCATATATGTGTTAGTGGTATATTGGTTTATGATAGTACACAAAAAAGAAAAAGAAAGAAATCGATTTCTCGAAAAAGAAAAAAAGAAATTTAATTTGTATTATCTTACTATATCATCAAATACTGTCATTATTATATACAATAGCTCAAAATAGAAGGAGTATGTGTGCGAGGTTTGGAGTTGATTGAGTGAAGTTAAGTATTTTTTATAATTATTCTAGTTTGGACATGTCGAGAAGTGTGGAAATTCAGAAAGTTTTGAAAGCACCACAGCTCGTCCGACGGTCCTCAAATGCACCTTGCTTCACTGCAGCTGTCTGCAGCAGGGTCAGACCTACAGTTTAACCTAAAGTAAGTACATTTTCATAATTGTTGCTGGACACAAATTATTTTCTTGTGCATATCTTTGCAATGCTTTGTGTGAGAGTGGCGGATTCTGTCGGTTCTCAGGATTCCAAAACCGTTGAGTATAGCATTCTAGCTAGTCCCTAACTTCTATTATCAACATTTTTCAAAAACGAGGGTGTGCTTTTTGAGTCAGTTTGGGGGTCACTTTGAGTCATACGTATGGTTTATGTTAATTTGTATTTTGTATATAAACATGCCTCAAACGACCTATATTGACTTGTTGGGTAAGGATCTGACTTTTTTATTTTTATTTTTCTTGTATTTTCTGATATGCTTAGTCTCAGAGGCTGAACCCTCGACCTCCCCATATGGGGAGCTATCGTTCTTATATCTGGAGAGACTGCATTTAACATGTTGCATAATAAAGTTAGAAATACCATTAGCCTTTGATGATTAGACCCCATCATCAAGGGGAGAGATGCGAGTAGTACAGGAATATGGAGTCAAGGCCCTGTTGATGGTGAAATGATGAAGGGAAATGTTTAAATATTGGATGGATGTGATGTGGAGCAAGACTTTGGATGATGGGAAAAACTCTGGGCGCTGGATGTGATGAGAACTGGAGGTGAATGAAGTGGAGGAGGGTTGCATCGATTTTACACTGAAATTACAACTGTTTCTTTCGTTCATTATTAATTAAAACACAATTTCCGTTTACTTGGACTGCAGTAATGGGCAGAATTCAGGCATATATTGACAAATTAGTTAACACTGTGCTCGAATTTGATGCAAAACATATGAAGGTAAATATGTTGCAAACGGCAAGAGCTTGTATACTTGATGTAAAAACTCGGAACTCATACGTTTAAAGTTTCACTTTTAAAAAGTATTCACACACTGAACTTGCTGAATTTTAAGTCACAGAAAAAATATTCAATAATGTGTAGATAATTACATGAATACAATTACAGTTGCAAACTTTTAATCTATTATTTACTCATATTTGTGTTTAACATTTTCCAGTACAACTTGGTGATCACACTTTTAACTGCGGCCACTGCAAATTCACAGATGTGATCTTGCATGTCACAAAGTGATGAATCTGCACGCCTTGACTTTAGCAGCCTTGACTTTAGCACCACTTCTTTCAAACAGATGTGTTCCAAAACTCACTTGATTTTGACAATAAGCACTACAGTACTATAGTAGAGGAACAGGGCCACTCTGCCACTGTAACTCACACTGTGTAAGTTTGCCATATTAACTTATAACATGGACAAGTTTCTTTATTAATGAACCAGAGTGTCACTGTTGTTTCTGATCGCAACTAGCTAGCTAACGTGTTTTTCCTTTGAACACAGACTGTAGTTCACCGGTGTTTCTGAAAAGCTTAGGTGTGTGACACAACTATGTCATGTGTATTGCTCAGGACCGAAGAAAGCCCCGTTCTGAGTGTGAAGATGTTTGCATGAGCAAGCGGCAATATCACAGGCAAAACATACAGCCTCTTCCGAGCAGGTGTGTTTTCAATAGCACTGCACTTTTATTTAGAATTTGTAATTTGGTTAAGTTTATATTTGTCAATATATATTATTGACAAAGTACTTTTAATTAATACCTTAATGAAGGTGCAAAATCATGATTCCAGTGCCTGAAATTTCGATTTACTTGTTATAAACAAGGGATTTATTTCATACAAGCTTGATGTCATCTGGCCAGCCAATCACAAGCAGAACACTCAAGCCAACAGACCAATCAGCTGCCAGATCAATCAGGCTCCTCTCTGCACACACCTGACCCACGTCAGTCTCAAGCAATGAGACTCAGCAGATGGAACAGCTCTTTAAATGGATTTTCATACACTGAAACAAACTTGTATCTAGTGCTACTTTGATTTGTGTATCTACACCTGCACTTAAGTATATTCTCATTTGCATCAAGGAAAGTCTGTCTGCCGCCACTGTTTCTCTTTCCAAGCCCCAGACTGCGTGTCTGTGTCTGTGTGTGTGTGTGTGTGTGTGTGTGTGTGTGTGTGTTTTGAGTTGGGTTGGCAGACTGTCTGATAGCCTGTACAGTCCTGCTCTAGTGTCAGCTTTAGTGAGTCTGTGATAACCTGCACTGCACCAAGATGTGTCATCCCATCCGGACAGCATGACAGGTCAGTGTGCTGTCAGGAAGCCACACAGTGGTTGTGTTCTTCATTTCTTGCGAGATACTTTAGAGTTTCAGTCTTAAAGATGTTTTTGCAAAAAAGGATCACACCACTGTACATCAGTGTTGATGTTAAATGTAGTTGGTTGAAAGAATAAATTCCTTAGTGTTTGCTATATCGACCGAGAAAGTTTTCAGACTTCAAAATCTGTTCTGCCTGCATCTAGCAGCATAATTTGACGTTGCAGTGATTTAGTTGAAGGCAAGGAAGAACTACTGGCTATTTGAACTTGGATTTATCTTGGAAGCCAACATGCTGTAGATGCACCTCAGAAAAGAAACTTCCTAAACCTGTTGTAAGTTCCATTCTGTAAAAGAATTACAAAAAAACAGAACCTCCTTGTTCTCTTCGTTTATATTGCACACACTAGTCTCCAACAGCAAAAATAAAATACGAGTGGTTGTCATGGATTAAGATTTTTACAGCGAAGTCTTTACAGTGTTTTGTCTCGCCGATCTCTGATGTTAGACTGTAAACAACCTGTCTCTAGCTAACGTTAGTTAACGATAAAATTGCCAACAAACGAAGGTTCTGATTAGTTACATTATGATGCGTTTAGGCTCTGTTCAGTGAACATTTATATTGAGTGAAGGTAAATTATAACGTTATCATGATGCGTTCACATGTGATCTCGTGAAATGTAGTGTTGGTGAGGAATTGAAATACATCCAGTTGCTTGAAGGATATGTTTTTTAATTGTTTTTGGGACTAATAATGTTAATGATCGGCAATTAATATTGGCTGCAAAATAAAACGTTTTTGGGGATCTCTAAATGCTAGATTTGCTATTTTTTCTCTCTGTAGATATTCAAGCTTTGATCCGACCCATGACTCTGATCCGTGATACAATCCGGACTGTGTGTTTTATGATCCGTTGCCACACTATTGCAAAGGGTCACATTAGAGACAGAGGCAGACTCACTTTAAATGCCTTGTGAAATTAATTGTGTGGGCAGTGCAGACATATAATTACAGCTCACACAGTCAGTGTCAATAGACATGGCAAAAAGACAACAGGGGCTTTTAATCACACTCCTGTCTTTGTGTGGCATCACACATTTGGACGCCTTTTATGCACAATGAACATAAAGGAAAGTAAAAACAACACACTCTAAATGAGATCTGAATGCACAATGCCTTTGCTGTCAGGGTCCTCTTACTATTGAAATTCATATTTCAACTCTTATGATTTCAAAACCAGCGTTTCTTTCACAATTTAAACTTTAATTTCTGTATTTAAATTGTCATTCTGACCCTGTCACTTTGATTTCTTTTGTATATTAACTTAATAATTTATGTTATTTTCATGAAAAAGTACTGGATATATATATATGACTGTTATTATGCTTTTTATAGATTTGGTTCTTTTGGCATTGTTGCCTTTATTTGACAGTTTTAAAGGCAGCAAAGTTACCAATGCTGGATCAAACCAAGGACATTGAGGTAATATGGCATGAACTCTAACCCCTTGGCTACAAAGACACTCTGATATTTATATACAAATCAATATTCTCATTTTTCCTATTGATATTAAGGTTCCAGGTTCATCAAAACAGTATTGTTCCCATGAATATTCCCAAGCTTGTCTAATAGTGCCATGCCATTGTACCGACGGCCAATTATTGTGAATCCCCAATACTGGAAAATGTCACATTGAACTGAAAGCCCAATTGTCCCATAGCCAGTTATTCCAAAAGCAAACACCCATTGTTCTGAAGGCTTATTGCTCCAAAAATAGGCTTCAAACCATCTGTGCAACAACACACATGTGGCTAATTAGACCTTCCTGTTAGCAATATTGTATTTCCTACCATGTCAAAGGCATGAACTGTCCTTCTCTGTTTCTGGTTGATATACCGTGATATTATTACCCTCTATGTACTTAACCAATCTCACTCCTCATGTTTAAACGTGACCAACCCAACCTACGGATGAAAAGGAAATTGGATTATCGGAGTAATGAGCCTTCAGAATATTGTGCAATTCCCTGTCTAATAACAAGCAACAATATTCTTACTTGCATTATGTGTGTATAAAACAGTGAAACAAACGGTGAAATGCAGTCTCAGCCCTGATATTAGGCAGACAGTGTATCGTATGGGCATGAATGCCATGCATACTGCAATACAACCACATTAATAAGTAGCAATACAACCAAAGCCAAAAGAAGCGCAGCTTGAGTTCCAACAGGTGTTAATGTATCACTTGTCGCTGCCAAACTGTGGATTGGAATGAAATGTGATGTGAATATAGAAGAGGACAACACAGAAAAAAACATGAACCCCCAAAATATGTTTGGCACCCAGCAAACAGCAGCACTTGTTCGCACCTCTTACGCATGAAAACAAGACAGCTCCTTTCAGCGGTCAGAATGTGCCGTGTATTCCTTGTAGGGATGTGTTAGACTCAGAAACAACTGCAGTCAGCCTCATATGTTAATATCAACAAATATTAACGTTGTGTATTTTAGCACGTTTAACTGGGCTGCCAAGGTGAATTAGTTGTTCCATCTTGGCAGTGCATGGAAGCAAGGTGTCATTATTGATTGCGTGGAAGTGTGACATTTTCCATGTTACTTTACTCAGGGGGTTTATATAAATGTGCAGACATATAGGTTATGGTAGGAAGGACAAAGAGCAGAGTAGGTCAGACTTGTGGTTTCTCAACTGCGTGCTAATTAAGGGACATCACCAGAGCTTTGATCAGATAATATAAAGTGTACAGAACAGACAACACTATAAAGACGGATCTACTTTGCCTCCCAATGAAGTAAACTCTGAACTGTACCACTTAGTGCATAAGCAAAATGTATGAGGATAACTTTTTCGGCTTCAAATAAATGCCTCTTTATTTAGTGAGCCTGTCTGAAATAAAGATTATCTGCAACTGTGTTGTATTGCTTCTTGAGGTTACGTTTGTTTTTTTTCCAGGATTTGAACACAACATATCTTTTATACTGTTTTCAATTTAGGCCTTAATTGGACTATTGTGTCCCCACATTATTGTTCTCTTTTTATGTGGTTATAATTTAAATTTTGTTTCCCAACTCCCACAGATCTTCAAAGAGTGGACACGAACATATGTATTCTTCTGCTAGTGTGGAGGAAGGAGCAGAATTAAGTCTAAATTGTCTTTTCATATAATAACAGCAGGTGGTCTGTCTCTCTTTCTCAGTGGCGCAGCAGCCACCGCTGCCTGATGGCAAAACAGCATTCCACAACCTTTACTCATCAAGGGCACAGTAGAATAGACTATTCAATTCACAGATTGCCCAAAAGAGAGTTGCAGGTGGCAAATCTGCTGCCTATTGAAACGTGAAGGACTTCACAGAAACATGTAAAAATTACAGAAAGTATGGCCTTCAATATGATTTTCTTTTCCTAACAGAAATATCTCTTGGTCAATTTTTTTATAGAACATGAGACACTGCAGCAACGTTGCCTCAACTTAAAAATATCTTTTGCTCGTGAGTCTTGTACTTTCTTTTGGACTCCTGAAGCTGCATTTGTTCACCGACCAATGGGCGATGTCACGAGGACTACGTCCACTTCTTGTAAGCAGTCGATGGTCAGAACAGAAAAAATATCACATTTTATTTCTGAAAACAAAATAAAGCTTGCATGTCAATAACGGTTTAATCAAATCGACTGCAGGCATACAGACGCAATGCTCAGCTCCAGAATTCTTGGGTACTTCATGTCGCTGCATATTGTGAATTTCTGAAGTTATCCGTTACGGAGTGACGGAAACAGAATAGCTGAGAAGTGCTGTTGGACAACAAGCACTCCCAGAAGGACCTCATCGCAGCGCATCTGGAGCCTCTCACACATTCATCAAGCACCACTCTAAGTACCGAGCAGGAGGATGAAAAAAACACATGGAAATATCCTATTTAACTACTCAATCACCCAAATGGAGACTGTTATTACCTGGAAGCTCTGCACATCACGGAGAGGCACCGGGTGTGATCCGCTCTCAGATGGTGGAGAGTCGGCGCTAATTGGCAGCAGGTGTTGCCTGTGTTCAACTCAGATACACATGTTCATGTGGGGGATTTCTGTGCACGCCGGCATGAGTCGCTCGTCATTGAGCTGCATGTTACAACCGAACCAGACGGATAGATCTCAACCCAGATTTAACAACATCTGGTGCCTGTGTGATGTATTGTCGTCAGCCTCAGCATGGAAGCATTTCTTTTACAATGTCAACAGCGATTCAGGTTTAGTCTTCACTCTTTGTTTGCTCTATTTTCTTCTATTCTGCAATGTGCTATTTTCATTTGATTGGCACTCATCCTTGTCTCTTAGAATTGATCATGGATCAATAAGTTGATGGTGCCTCCTCTACTTGAGTGTGCAGAACGGCTGTTACATAGGGCAAAGTTAACATGTAGAGCTTCATTGTTATCCTCTTCCATATTCTGCCGTAATGACAGCCCAGCTTTATCCACAATTTACCAATTATCCCTCTGACCTATCTTCTGATCCACATTCACAACAACACACAGGCCCATTTGTTTTGAGGTCAGATTAAATTGTGTTGGTCACAGCCTGTCTTAATGGTAGTGCTAAAATAATTCTCTTTTTGCCCCTTATTTTCTTTTTTTTCAAGCTTCCATTTGCACTGCCCCCGCTCTCTTTTTCATCTGCTATATTCTCTGTCTCCAGTTTTCACATTACATCGAGCTGTCCTTCTTGCTCAGCATTTAATTGTGGAAAACAAGCTATTTTGCATTTTAAGAGTCACAAGCAACCAAGCATGAAGATATCCAAATGGACACATCAAAAGTTAACAAGAAAAACTTAATGTTACGATAATTACTGCATTTTGTTGTGCAACCCTGTTCTACAATTGTAGCTTGTTACTTGAGACTTAAACAAATCGAGGTCTGTGCTTAAAAAGGGTCTGTTGACAAGCATTAATACGTTAGAATAACTAGTACAGTAATGGGTCACATGACGCATTCATAAATAGCTTAGCACTAAAACAAAGGACGGTTTCACGGGCGAAGGTTAAACACTAAGGCCACTCCTACACAGTTCTCCAACCATGTATTTTGTATGCTTATGTAGCTGTGAGACTTTATACCTGGCCCTAAATAAAACAAACTAAAACAAGTACAAACTAAAACTAGTTGTGAAAACCTTTCTGAATAACTAAACTAAAACGAGCAAACATGCTCTGAAAACTTTTTCTAAAAACTACAACTAAACTAAAATAAGATTTAAAAATTTAAATAACACTGGCACAAACTGAAAATGAAGATAAAAACCAGTGATTCAAGTCCCTACACAGACCAAAAAGAGTGAGGACTGAAGACGGGCCCTTGAGCAAGGCACCAAACCCCAAATTGCCTCTCACCCCTGAAACAGGGTGAATTAGCAATAATGTGCTGTTTCTAGAATAAGCTTTTCTCCAATCATGGCTTTGCAGTTGAGGTAAGTATTTGAGAATGTTTTCCGATATGACATGTTTCTTTCATGGCATTACCACAAGCTTCAAACAACACATTGGTCATCTTGTTGTGAACGTGCGTTGCCCATGAATACATTCGGCAGATGCAGGGTGCCATTAGCATCCATTGAAGTAACTCTTTAGCTGCTAAATGCTCCAAAATGTTCACCGTAAATAAAACAGTCATTTTTTAGTCCTTTATGCATTTTAGGTCTTTATGCATTCGGTTGGAGCAATTGAGGTTGTATATTGAGTGTTATTCAAAGTAACATGCTATGAAAGTTGTGAAATAAAATAAGGAGTTTAACACATGAGATGTTCACCTAGGAGACAGCAGTTTGTGTTTTGTGTGAAACCAGAAATCATTGAACACTTAATAATAATGTTACACTCGTTATGTAACTTTATCTAAGAGAGTCCTCTAAGGACAGTTATTAAGTTATTATTTGAACACAAACCATGATCGTTTCCTGAGCCTAACCAGTTGTTTCACAATGTTAACCTTGTGCATTTTTCTTGTAGCGTGATACCAGGCTGATAAACTCATTCATAAAACATATTTTGGATTCAGAAATGTCAACATTCAACTTATCCTGTAGTTTGCAGATGCGCAGATCCAAATAAATGATTCTCTTTGATTTAGGGCGAAACATTAAAGTAGCAAAACTAAAAACTGTTGTTATAAACTTGACATAAGAAATAAATTGAAACTTTTAGCTTTTAGATTTAATCAGCAACTGCTGTTGCTCATGCTTAAATGGGTACACTCACTCGCCTGATGGAAAACGAATCCGTCTGCTGCAGGAAGGTCATTATTTATGTATTATTTCACATACGCCACTAACCGAAAGTACAGTTTTATGATCCGACCCGCCCATTCCGCAAATTAACCGCAGGGCCGATATGACAGCAATCCATGCATTTCTAGCAAAAAGTCAGAATTGACATAAGGTAACATCAATCACAATCTGAGACTGATCACATTGCATTGATGCATTGATATGTGGGATGCCCCCACTTTGTATTGATTGTTTATTCTGAACTAACTAACAAACTTTCATTTATTGAGTGCTGCTCTAAGTTTGTGTCTCCCCTGACAATCCCTGTGCCACTAAGTATAAAGAAAAAAGCTTTTTCTGCAGTTTTCTGATATGGCTAAACAACTGATTCATCTGTGCATCCTTTACACGCACGCACACACACACACACACACACACACACACACACACACACACACACACAGGATATACAGTACAAAGACACAACTTATCCACCAGAGACACATAGGCCACTTGGGTCACTTCCTTTTTACCCAGAAGCCTTTGGGAAAGGTCGTGCAGTCAAATACTAATACCTTTAGTTTGGTCTCAGAGGAAGCACTCCGTTTTGAGAAACGGCGAAGTCAGAGTCTCCAAAGGTCAACCACTCTATATGGGGCTTAACAGAGCATGAGGTCAGAACAATAAATATGCCAACTAGATGCTCCCCCACGGTTGCATATTCACTCTCTGTGAGAGAAGCGTCTGTGCCTTTCAACAAGGATGAATCTCAAAGCTGTTGACTTTTCTTCTTCTTCTTTTTCTTTTTTTGCCACGTATGGCTCCTTTATCCGAGAAGCGAACAGTTTTTCAAATTTGTTTGTTGATTCCTTCTGCTCTCTTTTTTACCTCCAGCTCAAGATGCAACGCAGTGGCAGGAGGAAATGAAGAGAATGAGAGATATCTCAACTAGCTCGTTGTGATAAATGAAACAGGGATAGAGATGGCATGGAAACAGATCACAAAAGCACTCTGGAGATTCTTCCCAAGTCTATTTTCTTTTTGGTTTTAGTTCCCTCTACAGAAACAGCACTGGGGCCGATTTGGTTTGGATTTAGCATGAATTACCACGGCTTAGATCCTGTTAGTGCCGATAAAGCCCCAAAATGTCCCAGTTGTATCCTTATCCTCCCTATGAATATTCAACAACTTGCTCTCATCTCCCCATTGTTTTCTCATTTGTACGGGTGTCTGACATAGCTGGTGATAATGTGTTGGAGGAAGATGTGGCAAAGGGAAGTGACATTGATATATGCTCCGATAGGGGCCCGGGCGACACGCTTCAATGGACTCAAAGGAGCTACATCTCTGAGTTCAATCAGAACGTGGTTAAAATTCATTAAAGTTAAAACGACTTTGATTTATTATCTTGAAAATGATTATGTCGGAGAGATTTGTTGTCTGGAGCAATATCCGGCTGGAAACATTTAAACTGGCAGTTCTTTTAGTATCGAAGTCACTCAAGTGGGCCTTTTCTCTTATGGTGCTTATTTTGTTTGGGATTTAAAGAATCAACAATCTGGACCCCTTGAAAATTCCCACATTCCAATCTGGAGACGTTAAGAGTAAGCTGCGTATCAGTGTGTGTGGTGAGAGTTGCAGCTATTGAACAAGCTACAGCATTGTGACTGTGCGTGTGTGTGGTCACAGCGACTGAACTTGAGTGTGTGTGGGTGTGTGTGCATGCGAGATCAGTGAAGCGGGCGATGGGAGAATAACCATGTTACTGGGAGAGAGCAGAAAGGCTACATCTGTCACTCTGTATTTTCTCACACACATTTTGACAAGGCCCACGAGCCAGCCACGATAAGCCAGCAAGCTCTGCTGCCTGTCCAACACACACGCACACACACACACACACACACACACACACACACGCTCATCTCATGCCTCATATAGCATGACAGGGTGAGCAAACTTCATTCATTGTTGAAGGGTAAAAGTGCAACTGTAAGTATGGCTCATAATGAAGAAAGAGAGTTTCCCTTTAAACGTGTGGCACAATAGATTGCTGTGATCGTACTGCAAGTCTGTCTACAGAATGGACAGACGTCTGTGGGTGTGTACTCTCTGCTCAAGCTGGCTATATCAAATAACAGTGAAGTATGTCCTCTGCCTGCTTTGGTGCTATCACTCTTTCTTTCACCCCTCATCCCTCTTTCCCCCCCATCTTACCCTCCATACCCCCATAGCCATATGCTCAGCCCTGAAGCCAGGCCATTTGCCAGACTGGAGTGTGTGTCTGTAACTGTGTAACCGTATGAGAGAGAGAGGGCCGGCGACACAGGGAGGGAGAGACAGTTGCGGCAAATGATGAACTGAGGGAACATTTTGATGGTGGCTCTAATCCAGATGATTTTCATTAGTTTTAATCATTCCATTTGCTCCCTCGTGCCTTCTCTTATTTTTCATCGCCTGAAATGAATTGTGTTATTCATCCGCTATTTTCCAGTTTTGGTAAGGTCCCCTGAGAAATATTGCTCAGTGAGCTGACCTCATTTGCAAACGTCGGCAGAAACTGTTCAGCCATCATCTAAGTGTGGAAACAACATGGCAATAGGGCTTTGCGACCAAGTCCCACCACTAAGATGCTCTAAAACGTCGCTCTGTTTCAAGGTTACCTTTTCAATATCATCAACATATTGGCTTCGAGGTAGAGCAGGCCAGCCTCCAAATGGTTCGATCTCCGGCTCCGTCTGTCCACATGTTGAAGTGTCTTGGAGCCAGATACTGACCCTCTAATTGCTGTGCCATCGGTGGGTGTGTGAGTATTAGTTTACATCCTTAGGGGAGGTGGTATTTGCATGGCATCCTCCGCCAACAGTGTATAAAATGTGTCTGACTGGGGACTTTGGACATGTAAAGCACTTTGAGTGGTAGGAAGTGGTAGGAAACACAAGTCCGGCAACCAAGTCCAAATTGGTGGAACGCCATATCCTTTCAAGTTTTCACAATGTTTTCTTTAATTTTCGGGTTATGCCTCAGGGCAAACTTCCTTTATTTTATTAACACTTTTTTAGAGTGGCATTAGTTAGCATAGTAGAAGTCAGTGTGAGACATGGTATTGCATTAAATGCAGATGGAATCATTTATTTAAATTTAGCGACAGCAGACCGACATCTAGAATAGAAGTGTTTGCCTAATTGCATACACTCCGGTAGTAAGAATTCAATAGTTATTAAGTAATGGTCCAACAAAAGAGGATTCTGTGGAAAGACTATGACATTTTCTCTTTTAATGATATATGCAAGAAAAAGGTCAGTGAATGGGTTTCTGTGCACTGGCAGAAGACAATCACATTTAATAATGAGCTAAACGCAGTACTATGGCTGTCATTATCGTTATCCATATGAATATTAAAATCACCTACAATAATGACTTTATCTGTAATTAAACTTTGAACTCAGAATATGTAATTGGCTGTAGTGTTTCTGTTTGGGTTTGAGAACAAGGCTTTCAAATTAGTTATTTAATTGAGGTTTAGAGTTTATTAATAGGCTTGAGTCGAAGATGGCTGCTACTCCATCTCCTCGGTCTCAATGAATATGAGTATTAATATGACTTAAAACATTATATATATGTAAAATTGTCATGACACAGCGACGTTACAGTAATCCAAAATAAATCTATATGTTTATCTTATATTAGATCTGATATGTACACTCTTTGTTACACTGTTAGTTGGTGGTGTAACTTGTATTAGGTTATTTTGTATAACTTGATATCTCTGTTGACTTGGCAGAAAAGTGTTTCAGACTGCAACTCTGCTTCCTGGTCTCAACTTTGGGTTTTCGTGGATTAGGTCCACTAATATTAAACTGGGTCAGATTTCAAGATGTGGGATCCGCTCTATCCAAAGTGGCATGAATGGCGTCTCTTTTAATCAGACCCGGTTTCCCACAGAAAGTCTGCTAATTATCTAGGAAGCCCACATTGTTTGTTGAACACCACGTCGACAGCCAGCAGCAGAATGATGACATGTGGCTAAACATTTCATTACTGTTGAGGAGGGAGAGAAAACTAATGTCTGACATTGTCTTTGCGTAAATGTACACACTGACTCCACGCTTTAGTGACCTCCGAGTATAATCGAGTGTCATTACCGCTGACGTTGATTACAATAATACTGTATTTCCTCTTATCCATAGCCAGCAGTTTTAAATATGATTCAATGTCTCTGGCCCTGGAAATGCTTGTGATGGCTCCTGGTTTCACTAACTTCACATTTCTCAGAATAGAGCTGCCGATAACCAGAGTTGGTTTCTCAGCGGGTGTTTCTTTTCTATATACTGTAAGTTACACATGCAAGCATAGCATAATATTTCTATTAAAAGTAAAAACACATGTACATATATATGCACAAATATATAAAACCTTTAGAAATTGGAACAATATCGTATATTCACATATTTTGAGCCAATACAAATATTTATGTATGTCACATATACAATTATGCATACATATTACATTTATGTTTTTCATATTTTTTATAATTACCTTTAGTTACGAAATCATCTTAAATTTGTTTACCGTTATATGTGATTCAACACACCTTTAACAAATTAATCCCATTAAATCATATCCAATGTCAAGCTTTGTTACTCACTGAACAACAAATCTGGTGAAAACTGATGAAAAGTTATTATGGATTTAACTCGTTGAATGTCAATCCGAACTCATCAAACACTGACACTTGTTCAGAATCCAAGCGATTGATGTATCCCTCTAGTTTTAGACGTGTCAAGGACAGTGTGTCCGTGTCTGCTTTTTATATGCATACAGTGTATTTCCAAAATAAACTACCAACGTATACCTAGAGTTAGAATACATTTATAAAGTAAAATAAGTACTCTTGAACACACTCACTGACACAGTGAAAGTTAAGTGCTTAACAAGAGTTAGATAAAATAAGTCAATGTTGAATTTGTTTAAATCACAGGACATGTTTGCCAAGGACGTTCTAGCCCTGTATACTATGTCAGTCACTCTGACTTTCTAATAACGACAAGGATCTGTTTCCATTGTAATACGTTGAAAGCCCACTGTGTCTCCCACAGAGGCTAAAGGGTGCCACAGTGCATCAGTATCAGATGCCATGGGCCACTGACCAAGCATCACTGTTTGAGGAGGTGGGAGTGAATATGGGTTGGAATATCTACATTTTTCATCAAAGCAAAGAAAAAATGCGAAAGAGTTTTATATGCGGATCGTTTTAAAAATATTTTCAAAATAGAAACATGAATGTCAAGAATCAGCTGTCCCAATGTCTTTGTAATTTGAGTGAGCGGAACCCTTAAACTCAGTTGGTCATCCAAGAGTATGGGAATACAATATGAGGTATGAGTCTACCTGATGGTAAAACCTAGCTGAGTTTAAAATTCCCTATAATTTCTGCTCATACAAACACATGTTATTTTTGGCAGGTATCACAGACAGTTGGATGACAGGTATTGTTGAGTGGGAGGAGGTAGCAGTTGGCTGTGCAGAACATATGTGAGAAATTAACAACGTCTGTTTGGGGCTTAAATTAAAGATGGAAGGAAGTAAAGTAAATTATTTTGAGAACGACCCAGGGACTTCCTGAGACAGACGTTTACATCTGCATCATGGCTTGCCTGCATGCTGCAGGTTTGCTTTTGCATGTATGAGTTGACTTGTGAGAGTGTATGCATGTTCTGAGACAAGAGCCAATTATGAGCCTTCTTGTATGATGGACTAAGACAGAAATCTGCTGGAGCAATTGAACTACCAGCTATAACTAAAATCGGAAGAAAAGTGTGACATTACTGAAGACCAAGAAGCGTGAAAGCTTGTTGCTACATTTAAGTTGGTTGGGTTATTTGTACATCAGTTCTCTGAGTTAAATGTGATTATAAGACCTCTGCCGATGCATATGGGTAGTTACATAGCGTTCTAACCCTCACATGCTCCACCCTCTGCTGGACTCTATGGCTAATACAATCACAAGCACATGTATTTTCCTCTCTCCCTGATCCACACAGGAGACAAGAGGGATTAAACACAATGGCACAATGTCTGCTGCTGCATTGAATGCATCACCACCAGCCTTGCCCTTTCCATCTCGGCCCCCATAGGCCAACCTTCCATTTATTGAGGTTGCAGATTTGGACGTGGCTCATTTGTCAGGCTTCACCCGTTGTACCCATAGAGTCCAGTAGAGGACGGAGCCGGTGAGGGTTAGAACGGATGTTATGACATTGTAACCCTAGTTCCATAAGTACAGCTGGAACCCTCTACCAGGGTTGTCACTGCCACTCTTACACTGCTCACCGAAGTGGGTGTCGGATGGCATACAGTGATGTGTTCTGCCTTATAAACTGTGGGCTCCGCATATATTCTGCTAGGCACATCCTAATTGGCTGGCTACCCTTCAGCAAATTGTGATTGGAGGAAAGTATTACCCACAGAGTCCAATAGAGTAATCCAACTGTACTTATAAAACTAGAGTTACAATAGCGTAACCGTTGTTACTGTTTACAAGCACACAGTAAGCTGCGTCTTACATGTCTTATATTGGTGTTTGAGAAATTGTCAATGAAAATGACTGATAATGTGAACTAAATTGACTGATTTTAACAAAAGTATTGTGTGTACGTAGTAACTTATGGTTTGAGTCACGTCTGTGCCAGCATCGCATAAGTGCACATAACTTCTCTGCATGAGTGAACATAACTTCTTGAGGACTTTCTTGAGACCTAGTCAGCCAGAGCAGAAGTTAGTCAAACATTTAAATATCAATGCAGCTGCTCTCCAAGCACTCTCTAACTAGGCCTCCGAAAAGATTGTGATCTATACAAGAAGTGCCACCGAGGCACTTTTCCCAACCACCTCCTGTGCTCCATCAGCTAGATAGAACAGAAAGCCTATATGATGTTTCATCATGTCCTTAGTTCCCGACCTAGGCTTATCCAGAGTAGCAGTACTGCACACGCAGTGTCACCTTCCTCTCAGATGCTCAAAAGAAGAACATGGTTATCTAGGGGAACCACTTGTTCTGCACTGCTCGTTTGTTGAGGAATCTTCAATGGCAAATTACTCACGTTAAGCCACAATGACACGACTCAGAAAACTACAAGGAAAAAGGAGAGAAAGAGGCGGAGGTTGCCTCGCTGGGGAGAAGCAGATAACTTCTGATGCTACTTCAAGTTGCCAATTAAAATCCGATACTGCTGTGAGTGTAACCAAAAAGACGATGACAATGAGGATAATGACGGTGATGATTCAGATGATAAAGAGAATGTTGGCATTGATGATGCTTGCATGTGTAGTTCCCTCTTTTTGAAGAAATGTCAGAGGGAGGTGAGCTGAGAAGAGAGTAGGTGAGGAGAATGAGCATGGAAAAACAAAAAGGGTTTCACTTCAGCGTGATAGGGAAAGAGGAGCGAGAGACATTAGATCTCTTTCACCCAGCATCCGCCTCAACAGATTCTTGCCTTTTAAGTGATTTCCATCTCAAACCTACTTCTGTCATGGGCAATAACACTCGACTCCATTCAGCCAGGCAGAATAAATTGACTGAAGTTAGCGAAACACAGCTCCAGTACGTTTGATAGACTCGTCGTTCTGCTCTCTAGCCTCTGCTATCTGTAATCATTTCTGATCCCAATGACACTTGGCTCATTAAATGGAAAAGGAGTGTGGGTGATGGCCAAGCAAATGAATACATTCTTTACTAGAATTTGTAACTATATGAGATTATTTTGGGTAGTGAAATAAGTGTTTGTCATGTCTATTATTTCCCGATAATCTCTTATGTCAAAAGCAAACAATATCATAAACCTTTTATTTCAGTCTTTATTTCAGTACAATAATCAAAAACATATATTACATTACATTTCACTGACGCTTTTATTCAAAGCGACTTACATGATATACAGTAGACCGTAGACACAGCAACAGTAAACAATTAGGGTTAAGTGTCTTGCTCAAGGACCCATCGACATGGACTAGCGGAGCGGGGATCGAACCGTCGATCCTCTGATTTAAAGACAGACCTGCTAACCACTGACCCACAGTCGCCATATATCATTATGTACACATAATTTGTGAGATTTCACATTATATCAGCCTTGCTTTTTGGTTTAGTTTCTCTTTTTGTTAGCAGGATAACAGAAGAACTACTGGCCCTACGTTATGAAACTTAGTGGAAGACTGTAGCCAAGGATACATCATTTAGATTCTGATGTGGATTTGAATCCCAGTACCGATCCACAAATTATGTTTCACTTACAATAACATTGTGAGTTAGGGTATGGCCTTATGTGGAGGAAATGTCTAAATGATATCATGCCATATCAATAATCAATAAACCATTTGTTAAATGAGACCCAGGTTTTACAACTATTTCCCTTTATTAGATTATAACAGTTAGTGACAGAAATGAGGAAACGGCTTGCACCCAAGTTCTCCCTGCCGCGATGAAGCTGCTTTCTTGAGAGCAGAGCATGAGGCAGCTTGAGGAAACGTACCACCAGTTAGCAGTTAGCTTGACTCTAATTCACAGTCTAATGCTGGGGGACTGCCCCGACTTCTCGCCAGATCAGCAAACCCTGCAGTCCCATGCGACTCCCGGCTCCGGGGTTTGTGCTGGCTAAATGTAAGTTGCTGCCGCTGCTGACGAGGCTTCTGTCTCCTGGAGCTGCCGAGGGCTGACTACTCTCCTCCCAGCAGGAGGACGAGACAAAGTTGAAGATTGTTTTCTTGTTTCTGCAATTAGATTCTCGATTCAATCAAATAGCCCCTGGTTAGAGGCAGAAACACACATATGACTAATGTAAAACTACATGCTGATGCTACATGTGAAGAATATCAAATAGCAGTGAGATTTTGAGGGTCTCTCAGAGTTTAAGCAGTTTAGTTCAATTGTGCGTATTATTGCCTTGCTGTAAGTTAGTAGTTGGCTTTTGTAATAACTGATGAGTGTAACTTTAGATTGCGTGCACCCTGCAATAGAGGTGAAATGCTGCCTCCTGTTTCTACCGAGCAGGTGGCAAGGCATTACAGATATGAGCTTCATGAATAATAATTGTGTTTAATCGTTGGTTATTGGTTCTGTATTTCTGTTTTAATGTGTGCATCGAGGCAAAGACATGCCCAAATGGTTGCTAAACGCATTGAGAGGATGGGCGTCACACACACACACACACAGATGAGCCTATAATAGTAGATCTACTAGCCCAGCTGCACACATGTAACCACACAGGGACTTTCTCAAATGTCAAATCTCAACCGGACTCCACCATTAGAAATAGGGAGTCTAACATGGAGCATTTAGCATCTAATGAGTTAGATATTGTGTTCATTTGATATAAACCAAAGCTAAAAGGAAAACTCAAACACAATTTCAAACAAATGTTAATGTCCCTCCTTGTCTGATGGATGTGTAAATAGGACACATTTTGCTATAACATTATTGCAGGTTTGACCATACATTAATTTATTGTCCATATCCACAATCTTTTTCTAATGTCAAACATTTTATATTGGCCTTGTAGATATTATAGAAAGCAAACATGAAAAGGTCAAGTTACCGTGCTTATTCCCTATCCAGACAACAGTATACATTTGCTTCACTTCCGATGGATACTGTGAAACCTTTTATCCAACCAAAACAGTTCCCTCATCGGTCCTCAAGTCCATCCTCAGACCTACATAATCGTATCTGTTCGTTATTAATTTAACAATGTTTGAGCTAGTGCCAGAGTTTGATAAAATTGTCCTGATTTATGAATAATATACAGCATAAATAAGTTGCCCAATTACTCTGTCTTATCTTGTTGGTTTCTTCTGGTGGCTCCACAAAATGAAAGAGAGAAATATGTTTTAATAAGGACAAACATTGATTGGCATATGCGTTTGTTTTCCAAACAGAATAACAATTATTTATACAGTAACCTATGAAAACATCAATAGAGTATTGTCATGTAAATAAAACGTCTTTGGGAAATCCAATCATTACATTACATTACATTACATTTCATTTAGCTGACGCTTTTATCCAAAGCGACTTACATGCTATACAGTAGACCGTAGACACAGCAACGGTGAGCAATTAGGGTTAAGTGTCTTGCTCAAGGACACAGCGACACAGACTGCCGGAGCCGGGGATCGAACCACCGACCCTCTGATTGTAAGACCGACTTGCTAACCACTGAGCCACAGTCGCCCCAATCCTTGACTGGATATAAATCCTACTATGTAGAAATCAGCTTCTCATTTCATGAAGGATAGTAAGTTCAATCTATTTGTGGGGGTCGATCAAACAGACAGTGAAGACAAACAACAATGTGATGAAATACACTCTGAGTGGAAGTTCCACATCAATTTATTCACATTAGCAGCAGTGGATCTGGGAATACCAATGTTGGTTTGTCTGTCCACCACTGCGGTCCAGACTGAAATGTCTCAGCAACCATCACACAAATAGTTTAACAGATGTCCATGTTCGCCGGTGGATACATCTTGCTAAATCTGGTGATTTCCTTTGGTGCCACCAACAGGTCATGATTTCCACTTATCCAGTGAAAATCTCCACATCTACCAGATGTATTGGAGACCAGACTTTGTAGACATTCATGCTTTCCAGAAGATGTACCCAAATGAGCATAGATATCTGCCATTTTTGTTTCTCTCAGGATGCCAACACACATTACATTAGCTATCAGTAATGCTAATCATTGGATTCAAAAAGGGAACAAAATGTGAAATGTGTGTTGAACCAAGCATATGTGTAAGGCCTGACCATGATCCAAACCTTAACCCAAATTCCAGTAAAATAGTATGATTCAAAATAAAAATAGTCACTGCGAAATAGGCACGACAAGCTGTGCAGTGACTTAGAGATGCTCTGCACTAATCACTAAGATAAAGTCTCTCAAGGAGGAAAATTAAGCTAGAAAAGGAGCAGATTGGCTTGCTGGGAAAATGGCAGGTGGAGGTGAGCTCAAACATGTCTTTAGATAAGAAGAAGAACTACTCAGAAAGGGCTCAAACTACAGCCTATGTGGAGATGGAGTCGAAGAGACTCAGCCAGCAGTGAAAGAGCACATGTGATACTCTGGAGGCGAGTCTCAGAGAGGAGTTTCCTCACAAAGAACACTGAACAACCATCTTTGTTTTCATTGTTTTACTTAACAATATGAATTCTTGGATCCTAACAACCTGTTTTAGATTTGCTCAGAATTAGCTGGGGCATACACAGTAAAAACTAGAGTTGTTTTCTCTCCATCCCCAAACCTCTCGCCTTACTCATCTTTTCTTGTAAGTAAGTTGTAAATAGTCCAATATAGTTATTTTGAACATCATTACATCTGTTTCCATTTATTCCTTCTCTTCATCTGTCTCCGATGACTAAAGCTAGGTTCATGGTCATGGAAAGAAGGACATATTCTCATTACTCTGGCCATTAAGTTGAGCCTAAACAGATATCTGTAGCGACAAAGTCAGATGGATATTTTGTATCCAACATCCACAGTCTAAATCTATCTCATCACAAGATTTCGCCACTCCTCAGATGAGACCATGTGCACTCCCAAATATACTATCTATCTAACCACACATACGCCTACCCATTCACACTTACTCCAACTACCAATCCCCATGCCAGCAGTCCCTCACCGGAATGAAATTGCAAGTGTTTGTAATTGGATCTCCAGCATCTGTCGGTGTAGCTACTTGTGAAGAGAATGGCAGCCTTAGTTGGAACTAATTATGCTGGCGAGAATGGGCAAAATAACTTGAGACAATGTAACTCTGACAAAAATAAATAAAGGTTTTTATTTCAATACCACAACTAAAATAAAGGAGAATAGAAATGTTGTGCAAACATGTATATCCCTCTCAGGAACTGTGATATCTCAGTTTTCACCTGGTAGCCCACTTTACAAATGTAAGCCTCCTGAATCTCTTTTGTCTTCGACATGACTGCTAAAGGTTCTGTCAGAAAGAGCAACAAGCAATGTAAGCGCTGAAAATAAGTATACTATATGTATTATTATTGTATTATTAGCATTAGTTTAATTCTAAAAACTGGGACAAATTGGTAGTGTATGTTGAAAATTGGGATATTTTAGTGTTTTACTGATATTTCTTAGGGACACCAAGCTTAACACTGGGACAAACTAAAACAAGAGGCCAAACTTAAGATTGTATCTTAAACCGTGTATCTTAAAGAAAGGACGAGTAGCAGTATCATTTGACAACCTCTACGTCTTTCTAATAGCCTACATATTTATGAATACCTTTTTGAACAAGCATCACACATATGTCACATTCATGTGACATGGGATGGATGGCAGATATAAGAGAGATTACCATGTAAACGACCTGCGAGTGTTTGTAGTATTTTTCTTTTGTCTTGACTGTAGATGCTAAATGAGATTTAGCAGAGCATTTATGGTAGAAAAATCTCAGCTTCCCAGTGGTAATTACCCAGAAGTTGATTTGAATGGTATTTACATGAGTGTTCAACACATATACATGGGCTACTTGAACAAAATAAATATATTTTAATACTTAAATATTTGATCATGGAGATTATAGCTGAATGAGCAGTGTACGTACAGCTTTTGAAAATACTTTATTTTTATTCAAGAATATGATACCAAATTACACTGATGATATGGTTACAATATGATACAAGATACTATATACTACTATATACACAATTGTATTAGTAATAAAATAAAAAAAGTGATAGTACATGTTATAGGACCATAGGTAAATTAAGCATTGTATAGAGCAGATCCTCTGCAGTATGTTTATTAGCCATTTAAGGAAGAAATAAGTGGACTGAGTGAGAATGGCAAGCAGTAATAGTGGGAGAAATAAAATAAGAGATGGAAGTGTGCAATTACTACACAAAGTGAAGTCGGCCAGGAAAGAAGTTATTTCACACCCAGAGAGACAGGTTTTTGAAGTGTATGACTGAGAGAGAGGGTGCAAGAAACCGTGTGTCTATGTTTGTGTTGTAGCCACTGTAGTGTGTAGAAGAAAGCACCAGCTGAGTTGGCAGCACAACCAAGAGTGACATACCAACTTCCTACATCACCAGTCTCAGACCCCCACTTTACACCGAATCTGCTGACTCCACATCTCCCCAAAATGGCTCTCTTTGCGTTTTTACGTTTATTAAAAGTGGCATGAAGATGACTACCTGAAAATGTAGTCGCCACTCCCACTTATAAACAAAGACACTTTTTTTCAGATGACATAAAGAAAAATAATTGAAAAAAAAAAAACGTATTTGCAGAGCAAAGCTGAAGTATCTTGATGTTAAGTGTCTCGGTGGACCGATATTTGTACATTACCATACAACTAAACTGCACCCTAAATTACAAACAGACTCGTGTAAGTTGCTCATTGTGTAATGCTGTTTCTTTTCCCTCCAATTTCAAAGGTTATGTGCATATATTGGTGTGTGTGGCATTGTATCTGTTCTCCGCCCTTAAAAAAAAAACAGTATATATATATATTATCCACAGTTTTAGCCACATCATACACAACACTTTTTAGATCCCGGCTGTTTGAAACCATATGTCTTAAACTAGGCGTATGACGTCAGTTAACACGTACTGGACCCTTTAAGTTTAATGCTCCCGAGACTGGAAACCTGCAGAGGCTACCACCAGCTTGTTTTCAGCTTTTAGCTTAAGACCCATAGCCCCACCATCCTCTCCACCACCACCAACTGCCTTGCAGATATAAAGACTTGGATACAATCAAACTTCTTCAAACTCAACAGCGCCAAAACTGAAATCCTCATCATCGGCCACAGATCACCCAACAAATCCCACCACAACTTCTCCCTCTGCATCGATGGCACTACTGTTCCTGCTTCCACACGTCTTAACCTTGGCTATCATCTTCGATCAAATGCCACGTCAAGCACATCACAAAAACTACCTTCTTTCATCTTAAAAACATCGCCCGTCTACGCCCCTCCCTCTCCTCTTCAGCTGAAACAATCCTCGCCTTCATCACCTCTCGACTGGACTACTGTAACAGCATCCTGTACGGCACATCCACCAAAATATTTAACGAACTCCATTACATCCAGAACCCAGCTGCCAGTCTGCTCTCCCACTCCCACCCTAGAGATCACTTCACCCCAGTCCTTCAAAACCTCCACAACAGCAAATAATATAGTTCAAGATTCTCCTCATCACACACAAAGCCCTTCACAACTCTTAGCTCCTTCATACCTTTCAGACCTCCTGCACTGACACACTCCCACCTGCAACCTCAGATCCGCAGCCAACCTCCTTTTTATTATTAGTAATACATTAAAGTTTTGAAGAAAATTGACAGTTCCAGTCACAATGTAGTAATCTTGTTACTTTAAAATAAACAAAACACGCAAGTAGGTTTTAGGCAACAAAACAACATTATGTTTTGTTAGAACATCAGGGTTTGGCTTAAACTGACTATAATTAAAAACCTATTCATCAGGTGTGAAAAACAAACACGATACTGGAGGAAATGCGTTTCCCTCGCAGCAAAAATGACAATGCAAGTTTGTTGTATGGGAACATAATTATAAGGACACCAGGCTGGAAGGAAAGAAGCACTAAACCTGCACACAGGCATTAGGTTGTATTTTAATATACAATTTGTCCTTGGAGATTTAACTGAAACTATTTTTGACACAGAGTGTGAGCTATTGTGTGAGATATCATGGTCATGTGTAGTCACTACATGGTATCTCACAATCAAATACATCTAAAAATAACCATCTTTAGATTACGGTTCATTTTATTATTATTCATAACACAAAACACTGAAGAAGCACAGAATCCATCACTTATAGAGTCAGTTACTCACTATACAATGTAATGCACTTGTTTCACAATACTTAATGAAACTATCCTCACATTTCACTGCAAAGAAATATAAAATTGTAAATTATTCAAAGAAAAAAAAAGAGGTTAAAGGCTTTTACAATACGTAAATATTACATCGAACAGTGTGGAGGAAGAGGGAATCTACATATTGCTTCATAATGAAAGAGCCCTTTTCATGGTCATGCATTAATAATGATGCAACATTTAAAGTGTGACCTGCTGATATGGGCCTGCTCAGTGCAAATCAAGAGGTATTATTGGCCCACAGCTTGTCCAACTGACTTCTAGAATATAGCTGATTAAAAATTTAAAAGTTCTAGTGGGATTTTTAATATTGCAGGGTAAGAAAGTAATATCAGATAGATGAGATTGTGCTACTGGACTGGCAATCGTGTTCTGTTCTTGATAAAGACACCACAAAGATGTGCATGTTATAGTAACCTATCGCTCAGTTAGATGTTATCTTGAATATCATTAAATGGTAAGCAAATTCCCTTCTATCATGTCATGATGCAAATGGTTATATACAGTAAGTGGCTTCCACACCTCATTGTGAGAAATCTAAAATCTAGTCAATATTAAAAACACCAGGAAACTCTGTAGTAACCTCAGGCATATCAACCAAATGATGTGCCATTGTTTTATTTTGAGTGTTGTTCTTAAGTTACCTGTTTTTCATACATATGTTACATTGTTTAACTTAGTTTACGTACATACCCCTCAATGATGTCTTTCCTGAATCTAACTAAGTAACTTTATTATTATTATTGAGTATTTTTGTTAAGCATGTGTTTATTGTGACTGTTGTGATTTATTAATTGATTAATAATTTATGGTTATCACACCCTGGCAGAACTCCCCAAAATGGTGATAGCAATGACGACAGGACCCTTTGCTGATACAAAGGCCAATGCATGTTGAATGCTAGTAGCAGAGTGGTTGGCACCCCAGCAGGCAAAGAAAGGCTGTTGTAGAATAATTACAACAATGACACCCGGGCAGTAGAGAGGTCATAGACAAGGTCATTCTTCAACTGTAGTCATGTCTTCTCTGTAATACAGTTTTAAAGGCATCTTTGGTATACTGCTGGTTTCATGTCCTCGGGTAGGCTTTTTTTAATGAGTACAACTCAAACACTAGATCTGGTACATGCAAATGTGAGTGTGCTAATCTGAAAAGATGTGTGATCACGTCTTTAGCCGGTGTGAAATAGGTTATGCTTGTGTTTATTTGTATAGGAACAGCAACATAGTAAAATCACAAAAACATAACAAAACTACATTCTAAATTCTCACTGGATAATTTGACTTAAATGAGTATAGGCACTCGCACTCCTTCGCGAATCGCCACCTTAACGCGGTGAAGGAGTTTGAGTGGCTCAATGATCCTGGGAGCTATGTTGTCCGGGGCATCTGCCCCTGGTAGGGTCTCCCAAGGCAAACAGGTCTCGGGGGAGAGCCCAGACTAAGAGCGGTTCAAAAAACCTCGATGATAAGCAGCCCAAAGACTGTAGCTACCTCGCCCGGACCAGGGAAACCGGGGCACCCTCCCGGAGCCAGACCCGGGAGGCGAGCTCGTCGGCGAGCGTCTGGTGGCCGGGCTTTCGCCCATGGGGCCCGGTCGGGCTCAGCCCGAAGAAACATCATGGTGCAGCCACCCTGTGGACCCACCACCCGCAGGGACAGACATCGGGGTTGGGTGCTATGTAGACCGGGCGGCGGGCCGGGCAGGGGCCCTGGGCGAGCCGATCGCCGGCGACATGGACTAGCTCTAGGGACGTGGAACGTCACCTCGCTAGCGGGGAAGGAGCCGGATCTGGTGAGGGAGGTGGAGCGATACCAGCTAGATATAGTTGGGCTCACCTCCACGCACAGCGCTGGCTCTGGAACCAAACTCCTGGAGAGGGGTTGGACTTTGTTCTTTTCTGGAGTCGCCCAGGGTGAGAGGCGCCGGGCGGGAGTGGGGATACTCACGAGTCCCCGGCTGAGCGCCGCCGTGTTGGAGTTTTCCCCGGAGAACGAGAGGGTCGCCTCCCTGCGCCTACAAGTTGCGGGGAGTAAGGCTCTGACTGTTGTTTGTGCTTATGCACCAAACAGCATTTCGGAGTATCCGGCCTTCTTGGAGTCGGTGGGAGGGGTCTTGGAAAGGGCGCCGCCTGCCGACTCCATAGTTCTCCTGGGAGACTTCAATGCCCACGTGGGCAACGACAGAGAAACCTGGCGGGGAGTGATTGGGAAGAACGGCTTGCCTGATCTGAACCCGAGCGGTGTTTCGTTGTTGGACTTCTGTGCTAGCCACGGTTTGTCCATAACAAACACCATGTTTGAACATAAGGTGGCTCATAAGTGTACCTGGTACCAGAACACCTTAGGCCGGAGATCAATGATCGACTTTGTAATCGTATCATCTGATCTGCGGCCGTATGTTTTAGACACTCGGGTGAAGAGAGGAGCAGAGCTGTCAACTGATCACCACCTGGTGGTGAGTTGGATCAGATGGCGGGGGAGTCGGCCAGAAAGACCTGGCAAGCCCAAACGTGTAGTGAGGGTGAACTGGGAACGTCTGGCGGAGGATCCTGTCCGGGAGGTCTTAAATTCCCACCTCCGGAAGGTGGTGTGCCGGACCCGTTGCAACGGGCCATCCGGTCTCTGTACGCCTGCAGTAGGAGCTGTGTTCGTATCCTCGGCAGTAAGTCAGATACGTTCCCGGTGGGTGTTGGCCTCCGCCAGGGCTGCCCTTTATCACCGGTCCTGTTCGTGACTTTCATGGTCAGGATACCTAGGCGCAGCCGTGGGGCGGAGAATGTCAGGTTCGGGGATCTCAGGATAGCCTCTCTGCTGTTTGCAGATGATGTGGTCCTGTTTGCCTCCTCGGACCATGACCTCCAGCATTCACTGGGGCGTTTTGCAGCCGAGTGTGAAGCGGCGGGGATGAGAGTCAGCACCACGAAATCTGAGGCCATGGTGCTCTGCCGGAAACCGGTGGATTGCTCCCTCCGGGTGGGGACAGAGTGCCTACCACAAGCGAAGGAGTTCAAGTATCTCGGGGTCTTGTTCACGAGTGAGGGTAAAATGGAGCGGGAGATCGACAGGCGTATCGGTGTGGCTGCAGCAGTAAAACAGGCGTTGCACCGGGCCGTCTTGGTGAAGAAGGAGCTGAGCCGGAAGGCGAAGCTCTCAATTTACTGGTCGGTCTACGTCCCAACCCTTACCTATGGTCACGAGCTTTGGATCGTGTCCGAAAGAACGAGGTCGCGGATACAAGCGGCCGAAATGAGTTTCCTCCGTAGAGTGGCCGGGCTCAGCCTTAGAGATAGGGTAAGGAGCTCGGACATCAGGAGGGAGCTTGAAGTCGAGCCGCTACTCCTTCGTGTCGAAAGGAGTCAGCTGAGGTGGTTCGGGCATCTAATTAGGATGCCTCCAGGACGCCTCCCTTTAGAGGTTTTCCAGGCACGCCCAACTGGTAGGAGGCCCCGGGAAGACCCAGGACACGCTGGAGGGATTATATCTCCCAGCTGGCCTGGGAACGCCTCGGGATCCCCCAGAATGAGCTGGTAGATGTTGCGGGTGAGAGAGAAGTCTGGGTCAGCCTGCTTGACCTGCTGCCTCTCCGACCCGACCCCGGATAAGCGGTGGAAAATGGATGGATGGATGGATGGAGTATAGGCACTCCTTGACCTGAGTCAACAGCCCCCCCCCACACACACACACAAATCCATTGTCCCACATTTATGCCCATCAATAGCTGCTGTCAAATTTCCTTAGAGAGGAGGTTAGTCACGCTTTGTCACTGACCAATGAGAGAAGCCGTAGGTGTGAGTCATGCTTGTCAGAGGTGAGTGACTGACAGCTGAGACTGCGGCAAGGTTAACATAAAAACATTATCATCACTGGTTATTTATGTCTGCCTTATGTAGGTCTGCTTATTTCTCCTGCTGAGAAACTGTATACAAATAATAATAATACATATTGTTACAATACAAGTATTCTGCTATTAGTAGAAAGCCAGGACAACTGCTGTTTTTTTGTCGTACAATCATTAGTGAAATCCACATGAACCTTAAAGGTTCAGTGGAAAGGGTTGGCAAAAACAACATACATTCTCTTTGAGCCAGGGGATTGAAAATGAATAATTACAAAGGGGTAAAGAAAGCTATATGAAATTACATGTTGAAATTACCCGAGTGAGTCAAGCCAGTTGTGGAATTCTGTCGCTGTATTCAATGCTTATTTCAGCATAGAAATAAATTGAAAGGCAAGCTCACTGACAAACGAGGTAACAGTGTCTGAGAGCTAATTGTTGTAAAGGAAATACCGACTTAATGGCCATATTGGCACGCTGCCCTCTTATGAGATGAATAAATTGTCTGTTCGCCTCCAATCGAAAGCCAAATTAGCTGAAATGTCCATGAAGACTGGTCTCCCGGGGCTGCCCAGGTCTGTGCAGAACAAAGCAAGACCTGCTGCTTTTTTCTGTCTTGTTCTTCCTCATCTAGAGTAAGCAGTGTCTATTGGAGAGTTATGAATAACAGATGAGTTAATACTAGGATGAATTTTTGATGATGATTAGTGATGATGATTAGTGATGGTTTATTCATTAAGAGTGCTGCTCTGCTGTGTGTGTGTGTGTGTGTGTGTGTGTGTGTGTGTGTGTGTGTGTGCGTGCATGCGTGTGTGTGTGCGTGTGTGTGTGTGTGTTGGACTGTGTGCTTCAACTTGTCATGACGGCCATGTGAGTTCTACAGTTAAAGCTCATGAACATGCACACCAACACTCATGTGTGCGCACATGCCTGATTCATAAATGGATTTTGATTAGTGCACAAACTCAGTCAATCTTTGTAACGCGTATAGGTCTGACACCTGCTAAAGAAGCACAGCCACAAACCGCTGGCCTGTCTACAATCTAGACTTTGAATCCAGCTCCTGCCTTCTTCAGATTGTGCTTTGGCGTTTTTCATAACTTATTCAGACAGGAGGGAAGCCACAAGGAGTACAAGTGCATGGGTACACCCAATAAGGGAGCAGTTGAAACAAGACAAGAGTAGAAGAAGTGGCACATACAACTGTTAACTATTCATTATGGTGACTAATTAAACATTTACTTATTTTTCAAAGCATAGCCTTAAATACTGGAGCCACAGAGTGTGTGTTGGTTAGAATGACAGATATAATGCCAGAAAATTACTTAAATGTAAATGTAAAAATGACTTATTGGCTTGAAATCCGGGTTTTTCTCTGCTCTCCTGGAAATTAACTAGTGTTTTAAAAAGCTAAATTGTATAACTAATATCACATTCACACTGACATGCCAGACAGATAAAACATGAGAATTATGTCTATATGTTCACTTAAAGGAGCACATCAATGTTTTAGCATTGAACTAAATCTTTTTTCTCTGCTGAATCAACATTATGTGCTTGTTTTCTTTTTTTACGTATTGATTTGTTTAACAAAATGCATCCAATGAACATTATTCTGCTTTAAAAAAAAAAAGGTACACTGAAAACATACAACCACGTCTTAAAGATTTCTAAGATCGGGGTTGTACAATTCCTGTGATTTTCAATGCATTGTGCAAGGTCTTAAAATAAAGTAGCCTTTAATTAAGAACACCCAGCCACACGGCAACAGAGGTTTTAAACCTTTTCAACCATGATCAGCTTTTGAAGCTTTTATCTGAAAAGTACTTGCTTGTGCTTTCACTCGTCACATGAAACAATGTGTACCAAATCAATTAATGCAACGTGGGTTACGAAGCTTGACATCGCAAGGCCGTTTTCTACTGTGTAGGCCCACATATCAAAACAATCTCCATTTAGAAGCTGGTCGAGGATATCTTTCACAAGTTCACAAAGTGTTGGTTGACGTATTCAAGCAAAGTGTATAGAACAAAATTGTATGCTGTTGATGTATTTCATTAAAACTTGAATTGAAGTCAGCGAGAGATAAATTACTCTTTTGAAGGTTAATAAATAATATAAACTATTCTATGGATTAACAAATGACTATCAAACTGCAATTAAAGCAATATTGGAAGCCCAAAGTGATTGATTCGTAATCCGCATATTGATGCATAAATCCTCCACCCACCAAAATAAATATTTTCCCCAATTTAAACTGCATGGGCACTCCATCTCTAACAGCCCCTGTGGGATGTAGGCAATGTAAATATGACAAAATAGTATGCTGAAGTAGGCCTGATTTGAATTGGCTGCCCAGGTATATTAACGGCTGATATAGTTGGCGACCAATTTCCGCACTTTTAGCATTTCAATTATTTTTATTCTGTAGAAAGACACCATCTGCGATCGATTAACTAGTAGACTAGTGGTGGCAGGGTCCTCAGGCTATTAATTACAAATGTAAATGTTTCTACCCCAGCCCATGCCAAGCCGCATATTAAACATATGCCCCTGGTTATAATTGTAATCTGTGCATTGTTGTATTTAGCTAGTTAATAGGAGTTATCTCCTGCCTTCTGGAAGAAAGCTTCATACAAATAAGAATATAACATATCATATTTGTATAGCGCTTTAAAAAGGTACTCAAAACACTTTAAAAGCAAATAACAATATTAACAAGGCAGAGAGATGACATACGAAAACTAAAAGAAAAAGCATACATATTATTAGCATAAAAGCATATTAAAATGAATTAGTTTTAAAAGTTTAGTTTTGGAAGTTGCGAGTGATGGAGAATGTCCGGGGTGCTGGGAGAGAGAGTTCAAGATGGCGGGGGCCGCAATGGATGCTTGGACAGAGTAAGAGGGTAAGGAGGTCGGCGTCTGTGGATCTGAGGTTGCGGCTGGGAGTGTGTCGGTGCAGGAGGTCAGAGAGGTTGTGAAGGGCTTTGTGTGTGATGAGGAGAATCTTGAACTGTATTGTTTACTGTAACGGGAGCTAGTGGAGGTTTTGAAGGACTTCTGGTCTCTGGTGCAGGAGCGGGAGAGGAGACGGGCAGCTGAGTTCTGGATGGATTGTAATTTCTTGATGATTGTGGATGTGCCCTACAGGATGCTGTTGCAGTAGTCCAGTCGATTGGTGATGAAGGCGAGGATGAGTGTTTCAGCGGAGGAGGAGAGGGAGGGGCGTAGAGAGACAATATTTTTTATGGCAATGGTGGGATTTGTTGAGTGATTTGGGGCCAATGAGGAGTATTTCCGATTTCAGAAAAAAAGTTTGCTTCCATCAAGGTCTTTATATCTGTGAGGCAGTTGGTGATAGTGGAGTGAGTGGGTGTGATGGATTTGGATGCAGATGTAGAGGATGTTTTGAGTTAGTAGGCAACAGTTTGTTTCATTATTTTAGACATAAAAAGAAGATTGGAGATGGGTCTGTAGTTGCTGGGGATGTCAGGTCAAGGCCAGACTTTTTAAGAATAAGTGAGGCAGAGGCGAGTTTGAGGGCGGGAGGGAAAGAGCTAATAGACAGGGAGGAGTTGTGACAGAGAGGAAGAGCGAGCGGAGACAAGCCATGACTAAAGTGGAGGGGATGGGGTCCAAATCCGAGGTCGGGGTTTAATGCCAGACCGTGATTCGTTAAAATCTGAGGGAGAATTGGGAAAGTGACCAAGGAGTAGTGTGGGTGAAAGAGACAGTTCAGGTTCGGAGAGGGGCAAGCTTATTAAGGGGGGAGGAGCTAAAAGAAGAGGTGATGATGGAAAACTTTTCAGTGACACAGGCTTACAGGGTTGAGGGGCTGATAGACTTGATATTACTCATGGTGCGTGTCTGTCTGGGTTTTGGGATGGCTAGGTGGTTGGAGATAGTGAGGTCAGAGCCGGAGAGGTGGGTGATGGTGATTCCATTTGAAGAAACTAGGTCCAACAACATTTACTTACATTCTAATGTACATTACTATTATTACAGTATTCGTATTATTTATTGGCTACTTGGGGGCAGTTAAACTGTCTATAAACCCAATATTAATGTATACATAGCAGATGTTAGCAAACACCTTCAGGACACATCAGAGAAAGATAATTGGTCTAGTTTCCATTGGTCGTGTTTCAGGCAATCAGATAACAACCACTATTCCCTCACATTTTAGCTCTGTTTGCTTTTCATCAACTAGTGAGGGAAATATCTGGCTTTCTCACAGCCAAATGTTTCCAACTCAACTCTAATTTTGAATGCCTGTATTTGCTGTAGCCTACAGTGGGTTCATCAGAGCCTTTCACCTTGAAGCAGCTAGGTTGATGAGAGCAGTGAGATTGAACCAGAACAGTGCAGTTACAGGCCCTGGAACCAAATCAAAGTGGTAGAGGAGCTGCAGAATCTGGTGATAATGACCTGTTTTCTCAACACTACGGGTGAAAGTTGTATACATAGTCATTTGGCCCACTGTTTGTGCAGCTTTAATGGCCTTTTAGGGACTTAAAGCCTAAATCCAAAGCCTGATTCCAAATGAACTCATATTTGAAGTCTGAATAATTATTTGTATACATTAATGGTTTAACTATTGGCAATAATAAACATGGACATATTCATGTGCATTTCTACAAATGCTAACGATTACTAATGATGTTTTCGGCTGGTGTGGTTGTTCTGCCACAGATGTTATACACATGGTGGTAGAAATGATGCTGAGATTGCCAGCAAAGACCACCGCTTTCTGCATAAAAGAACCTTTACTTTGGCAATTTATATATCTATATATATATATATATATATATATATATATATAAATATATAAAATAAATATTTAAAATGGATATCCAGGACAGGGTACACAAACATTGGCCATCTTAAAGAATGGCTATATAGATATTTAATAATCTACATATAGCCATATTTTCCATCTTCCGCATTTCAAGTCCGACGTCACTTTCGTCTCAAGATATATTCATTGTTCTCTCCTTCTTTCCCACAGATAGACAGACAGACTCCTACAAAGACACACTGATTGCTGAGTGGGCAGTGTTTTTTTCTTCTCTTGGATCTTTGGGCATGGTCCCGTGGGAATTTAACAGAGGAGAAGATGTAATGCTGACCTGCATTAGATCGAGAGCACTCAGAGGGAGGAACAAGCGGAGGTAGACAAGGCATAGATAAAAGTTTAGGGTGCTTTCTTTAAATGTACATGTAAACAACAATTGCTTCGAACCATATGCATGCTTGTGTTGTTTGTAAAAGGATGTGAGCCCCAGCAGCAGCCAGCATGTACGTGTACATGAGCACCTGTGTGCTACCTTAGATGATCATAAACAATGATTTGGTCTCAGAACACCTCGGTGCATCACTCTGCATGTAAATAATGGCGCTGCTCCTTAAGAGGACTGCAGTGAGAGATCAAGCTAATGTTAGCATCTTCACTGGGACCATTTAGCATGCAGCTAATAGCTCCCCTCAACAGGAGGCCATCAGAGCTCTGTGTCGGCTGCTCTCCTAATGGCTGTGCTGGAACTGGCACACAGGCTCAATATATCTAATCTCGGAGACATAATAGATAAAAATGTAGACATTACCCGCACACAGATATACACACAGAAACACTGAATTTATGTCTTCCAGGGGATGTGAATATATAACAGTTGAGATCCATTAGTTGTAAACATGTAGCATTTGTCTGCTGAACAGAAGGCATCTCAGTGGGGAGCCAGAGGAGTTGTAATAGTTTGATGTAGTTGTGCACATGCATGTGTGCATGTCTGTTTGTGTGTGTGTATGTGTGTGTGTGTGTGTGTGTGTGTGTGTGTGAAGTCTAACACATCCATGTGTCTGAACATGCTCGTTTTCTGTCAGTTTGACACTTTTGCAGTGCTTGTTATGGCCGGCAGAAGCAGAGCTTCCTCTGTGGGGGCGAAAACTGTAAAGGTCCCATTAAGTGTGCTGGGCACCACAGTGGGCATCCAAACATCTGTGACCTTTGTATAAAACAAACAAGGGAAGCTTCTGGAGAAAGAGATAGAAATTACATTCTGACTCCTTCCCTCTCCACAAAGCAGACAAAGGTGAAACTAGCTATAAAAAACTTGAAAAAGGTTCATTTCAGGTCATTTCAGGTCATTTCGACCAGAGAGAAGCTAACAATCATCGAAATAAAACTTCTTCAGAACTAACTAGTGTTGGACAACACTAAAATATCGGACAAAATGTGTGAGAAATGAGTGAAAGCAAATTATGAAATGAATTAAATGTGTGTTGTGACTTCACCATGTAGTTGAACCAAAGACATGAAAGCTTAAAATGGTTTAGACAACACCAACCCCACCAGGCGTTAGAATCTCAATATGTGTGATATTTGGTTCAAACGGGGTTTACTGGTCCCTTTTTGGACGAGGGCCATGGTAACCCAGTGAGTCCCTGTGATAAGGTCCTGGCGTCAGTCAGACTATAAACATCAGCGCATCAGGTTTCTGAAAGGAGGGTTGTAACAACGTTGGTGCCTTTAAAGAAAAACTCCATGGTACCTTTACGTGCTTGATGAACATCAGATTTTTGGGGGATCTCAAAAAAAGGACACGGATAACTTGCCCCATTCTTCACCAATTTAACCTGCAGGAGTAAGATCATGGAATTCCCAAATTGTTCAAGTCGACATTTGCTGTTTTCTCTGCCACCAGAAAGAATCAGGTCGACGTTTAACCTGTTGTTAGGGGACAAAGGTCCTCGATTCTAGGCTTAGAGAAATGTCTCCTACAAATCAAATCCAAAGACCAAAGACAAATCCCGCTGTCATACGGAGGATTTGTTTGCCGCTTGACCCAATGAGAGTCCAGTCAAGAGGTCCCCGGTTAGAGAAATTCAGCCAACAAATCCGAAGGAACGCACAAAGCCATCTCAAGTAAAATACTTTTTGTGTGGGCAGAAATAGGTCATTGTGTTTGTAACCTCGTTCTGTTTTTGTTTAAGTTACCTGTACTATTTATCGTGTTAGTGTGTATTTTACAGACCACTGAGTCACGTTCAGTGTTGAGTAAAATATCCATTGTGCTTGCTGCTGTGTCTTATTTCTCGTTAAATACTCGTGTCTAGCCACCATTGTGGAGACGTAATCACTTACAAAACTACACCTGCTATCTTTCTCCTATTCTCTCAATAAGTCAGTGTTTGTTATTTTTAGGTAGAATGTTTGTCGACATTGGTTTTAATCAGTATTGCTAATGAAATAAACTGTGATATTTTAAAGAGCAGTTTTCTGTGACTATTTTGTGAATGTGTTGTGATAATAGCCAGTTGTTACAGTCAGATATTTTGAGTGAATACCAATTTTGAGATTTTATCCACAGTTGTGTTATAGTCCCGATTCCCGATCTGATTATTACGTTAACAATAATTTTATTTATATCAATAATCCAAGTTTCATACTTGCTAATAACCAACCGCCCCTGCCAGATCATGTTACTAACATGTGACTACCCTTTACAAATTGTATTCATCCCTAGTGTGCAAAACTAGAGATGGGGAAACGCACTCTTTTGAAATGTCCGCCAGACGGGAATCAGTTCAGAACCACTTCATTTGAGGTGCCATTGTGAAAAACGAGAGTTTTGTGGGCAGCAGCACTTCAGGCTATACCCTCAAAGGCATACTTGAAAGGACGTGTTCAGAGCGGAGTTACACACGAGTCAGCAGGCCGCTCCACACCAGAAGCGTATCTCTATGCACGTCTCAGCAGCACCCCCGGCTCTGATGTCTCCAACCTGGATCACAAATTCCAGGAGTGTACACACGCTGTAAACACTGTAGCACACAAACCCAGGTCAGCAGAAATACAATGAACACTAATACTGGCACCAATACAGTCACATATTTGATAAAACGAGAAATGATTAGCTGTTCGTAAAATGCAAGTTTTTTTAAATTATTATTTACATTACATTATTATTTGCAGTCATTAAGGCAAGGCGTTTGGAAAATAGTATTCTTTGAGGGTAATCTTGAATTTGTTGAATCTTACGGCTTGGCAAGAGAGATGCTGCTGTGTTCAACGTGTCTCAATCGTGCCATCATGTTGATGACTTGATAAATGGAGGCGGGCCAGCAAGAGACAAAAAAGACACCGTTGACATTCCTCGCTCTCCACAAAAGTACCTGCCGCGTGTTAGAACATGAAAGCTCAAAGGAGAGAATCAGAAACCTATGCAGGTGCATGTGTGGGTATGTGGGCATGAGAGTGTTGATGAGTAAAGGAATGTATTCAAGTGCATTTCTGTGTGTTCAAGTGCTCGTGTGTTGCATGAGAGGAAGAGGTTAGTAAGTTGTTTCAAGCACATTAGCTAGTCAGTAATTTGGGTTGATTTCAAGTATGAGCCATTTAGTGCCAATCAATTCAGCTGCAAGCATTTCACCTCTTCTTGCAAGTGTTGTGTGTGTGTGTGTGAGAGAGATAGAGATAGAGAGAGTGAGAGAGAGAGAGAGATATGCTTTTTACCTTTGAATAGGATTTATTTTCATTTGACTACATATTACGCTTCTGTATAATAAATCCAACACAATGGAAATCTTGGTAAAACTGCATTTAAATGTGTGCACCTCAAATCACCATATTTAACATAAAATGATGGAGGCAACTGACTGTAGAATTATCTGCCAAAACATAATTGTACCTCCGTCACTATCTCATTCCTCCCATCATGACTTAATTTAATGAGCTCTCACTTTGCCACAAGATGCTCAGTGGGCAAGAAGACAAAGAGCAGGGGGCTAGTCTGTGAAAGCTGTGACAGTTAGTAGAATTAGTGATTGTGGAAGGTTGAAAGGCAGAAAGTTTGTGGGGCATTAAAACCATGTAGTTTGTTGATAAAATGACATAAATAACTGTTTAATGTGAAACACTAATACACTTATTTTGAGAGCCAATCAATCTGTGCATAAATTTGATTGGTGCTTGCTCTACAAAGAACAGCAGCACTGGACTTCATGGCTGCCAGCATTTTAAAACCCAACCAAAACATATTTTTATTCTCTACTCTTGGCTCCTGACCAATGCGTTCTTGCTTTTTCTCATCAAGAGTTTCACTAAACAGAGAAAAAGGGAAAAGTACGACGTGGACCTTTTCACCCAAGTAATGATGTTTGCGTCAGAGTTGCTTGACTGCTGTACCTAACAATAAGATCTAGTAAGAATGTTAGTTTAAAACAATCAAAAACAATCATCAACAGAAAGTAAAGAGCTTACAGTGTTGGCATAACATTGAAAACACCTTCATATTGCATTGCACAGACATCTACTGTAATGCTAACGGATTTCTAAACGAATAAACCCGACCCATCCTGTCTTGTAATACCATTTATTCCTTGAGGCAATAGTGAGTCATAGTGAGTCACTTTAGCGTCCAGTCTGCCCTCTGTCCAACATGAGTTGACGAAGAAGGGCTTGTCAATCCTTTGAAGGCACATGGAATGTGTACGTATTGGTAGCTTAAGATAAGATACGATAAGATATATCTTTATTAGTCCTGCAGTGGGGAAATTGAACATTTATAGCAGCAGACAGGTAAAGTGCACTCAAGAGACAGAATAAAATAAAAACAGTAAAGAATACACAATAGCAATATTATATATTGACAGAATAAAATGTATTTAAATCTAATCCAATGAACAAACAAAATGTAATGTGGCAGAAATGAGGAAACTTCTCGCATTTCGTTGTCTAATCTATGCCACCAGAAAACTACTTTGCTGGAAGGAGGGCGGGCTGTGGCTCAAGGAGACATTCAGCCAGGGCAAACCCCAGGGAGCGCATACATACTCATGCACTGTGAGTTATGATACCTAATGATTTACAGAACTCGGCATACTTTCATGGCTAGTGCAAACAAATGAGATATTCCCAATGTGTATTCCATTCCTGCCTCCAGAGTTTTACAAGTCAGAACGAGCAAGCGCTATAGTTGCTAGCACATAGGGAGGGTTGAGCTCACATTCGTTACAGCCTTGCTCCAAAAATGCTCTCTTGCAAGGATGTTTTTACACACAGATACTGTGCAAATTAAAAGCTATAACATCTGACCAGTTTACAAGGACAAACAGAATAAATGACTGTGAACTAGTTAATGTTTTGGCAGTGTGACCTTAGCTCAAAATTCTAAATTGTGAAATCATTAAAGTGGGCAAGTATTTGAACCTGTGTACTGAAGTATGAACTTGCACAATAAATTGGACACAAATCCTATCAGTGCATTTTACCAACACTGCAATTGACAGCCGATCCTGGACATCTCAGTTTGCCTCCCTTGCTCTTCTCTTACCCACATAGTTACAGTATTTGCATTTGATTTATGAGAGTTTTTTCTTGTAATTTCTCCTGAGGTTATGGAGTCGTTATGACTAGCATAATTTAGATAAAGGAGCTTTTGTTTGGTTCCCTTTACTGGGCATTATTGTATTAAATATGTATTGCCTGTATGAAGGTATCACTGGTTTACTTAAAAACACAAATATCTGCAAACTTAAATTATGACTCTCTTGGAAGCTAAGCACATTTTTGATATTCTTATATGCTACTGTTTTCATTTGTAAATATCCATTCATTCATCCTCATTTATTGCACTGCGTCAACTGTTAAATGTGTATTGTTAAATGTTAAATGTATGCACCTTCCCGCCAGGACAAATTCCTTGTATGTGTAAACATATATGGCAATAAATGGTTCTGATTCTGATTTTGATTCTGATTGCTGGATAAATACCGTACCCTATTTTAATGAAGTGCAGTGATCCACATCGGCATTGTCTAAAAAAATATATAATATTATAGGACCACACACTTCAATTGCTTGAAAATGAAACAGCACTTTATTAGATTGTCACTTGATTAGAATAACTGGACTTGCCGCTGTTGACTTGTTTAGATCAATAGAGTTTCCCAAAGATCTTTCAATACATTCAAAGAAGCACTTCTGAATTCCGTCCGGGTATTGTCTGCAAATGCAGACTGGGGACAAGTTGACTAATTAGTAGGAAGTTGAAAGGTTAAGTGCAACCTGCATGTAATTGGACTATTAGGGAAAGGATATGAGCCATTTGTAGAATCTCAACTCCCTTTACCTGAGTAAAGATTTAACTCAAGTCAATAGAGAAGAGAGAAGTGACCTTAATCACCAGAGTGATGTCCAAAGAGATTGGAGCAAGCTCTGAAGTGGACTGTGAACTGTGTTTTCAGGAACCACAGGTTTCATTTCTATGAACCTTAACAGGCTAAAAATACAACCCAAAACTACATTGTGAGATTTCCTCTTCCTAAAAATCGCAAATGTCCCTATAGGCTATTAACATAATGTCCACAATCCACTGTGGTGACATCAAACCTATGATAAACCAGACCAAATCTTCATTCTTATCAGTATACAAGATGAGTTCTGTGATTATTTTTCTATTAGCCTGCCTAATTCAACTTTAAAATATATGAACTGGTATAGAATGTTTTAAATGTACCTCAGGTGATGTTAACCTCTTAGGATGTCAACGTTCCAATAGAGCAAAGTTCAGGAGGCGGTCACAGGTACAGGGGTACAGGACATCCTCAGCTATTTGTGAGGGTGGGTTTAAGGCATTTGTGGTTATTGTCTGTTTGCAGTGTTTCTGTGTGACCGTGTGCCTGGCTGGTAAGAAGAACTCATTTTCCGGTCCACTTGTTCACCGGCTTCCTTCAATTAAGGTAGGGGTCGGTGAGAGGCCTCCACTCTGACATTGATTTTGACCGAGCGAGCAGGAGGCCACCGCCACACCAGAAGCAACGTATCTTGTTTGTGTGCGCAAATGTGCAGGTGTGTTGTCTGTGAGTGTGTGTGTGTGTCTGTGGTTGTGTGTGTGTGTGTTGGACGACAAGTTTGTGGATGATTTGTCGGATACAGTACAGCTTAGAAATAACATTCTTGAGATACAGGTTTGAGATGTGGCTTTGACACCATCATTGCATGGTCGGAGAGGCCATAGAAGTTAGCCTATAGGCCTTTACACACCGCGGACGAGACAAATTAACCATTAACCAACACTATTACACAATAAATATAAACATAAACCATAAGAATGACTCAAAGTGACTCAAAATGACCCCCAAATTGAAAAGAAATGCTGATTAAAAAAGTTAGGAACTAGCTAGAAGGTGGTTTTGGAATCCTTAGAGCCTACAGAGTTTGCCAATACCAACCATTCCACTGTCACACAATGCATTGCAAAGACACACACAAGAATGTCATTTGTGTCCAGCAAAAAATATGAAAATTGACTTATTTATGGCTGAAATATGAAAATAAGAGACAAAAAGCATACACAATTTTGGCTGAAAAATGGGTGGCTCTCACAAAAATGCGAGATATCTCCTGCAAATATTATAGGTCTAGGGCATTTTTTGTGAAATGGAAGAATGTAAGGTGTAAATATGGTATGCCCTGCCTTTGTCACAGTTGGAAGGAGTAGTAGAGCTTGGTTCAGACAAAAGTGCCTCAGAGTAGTTTGTTTTATAATCCAAATAAGTATGTGCTCAACTCTGCACAACGTGATTGGTTGATGCCTTTATTCGATGTGCAAAAGCTCTGAAAAATGTATGCTCCAAAAAAAAACTTTCACAGCAGTGCAAGTTAAATATGTACAGTATCCCCCACTGATTTAAACGTTTTTTAAATCTACAGATGGATTCCTTAAATTGTAGCAACTGTGACAACTTATCAATAAGCCATGCAAAGGTCAGCAGTACAAACACATTTGCAAACTTCCATTATAATGTTGACAAAGAGTATTGTTTCAGACTTTGATTTGGTATGTTTCGTATTGTCCACAAATCCCATGGAAAGGCAAGGCAAGGCAAGGCAAGTTTATTTGTATAGCACATTTCAACACAAGGTGATTCAAAGTGCTTCACATAAAACCATTAAAAGCATAAAAACACAATGCAAAATAAAAGATTTAAAAACAATTAAAAGCATAAAAACACAATCAAAAATAAAAGATTTAAAAACAATTAAGAACAGTCATTAAAACAATAAAAAAAACAGTTAAAAGGCAGAAAGCAGTACAATTTATTTTATTTATTTACACGTATCCTTGGAGGCCAGGAGAAAGGCTGCAATACCCAATACAGTGACCTCGAACGAGAAGCTTCTACTGTATCAGAGGGATACAGCGCTCGATCGCTGGGGTTTATAACACCAGTTCACAAATATTGTTTTATTTCTCCTTGCTTCGTAGTACCATAGACTATGATTTTCCCTTTTATTCCCCTTTAATCCCCACAGATATGTAGTGGAACACTTTCTCCCGAGGAATTCTCAGTCCACTTTTGTGTTCTGATACACACGCTTTCAGATTTCGTTAATTCACCAAGACTTACAAAAACCACCCACACATTCCATGAAAAACAACAAATCTATCCCTGTGTCCTTAACCTTGCACCTCTTGGCATCGCTCCCACAGCGGCATCGCTCCCTCAGCGGCATCGCTCCCTCAGCGGCATCGCTCCCTCAGCGGCATCGCTCCCTCAGCGGCATCGCTCCCACAGCGGCATCGCTCCCTCAGCGGCATCGCTCCCACAGCGGCAAGAAAAAGACCAAAACCAACAATCAACTCATCCCAGTAACAAGTATTCCCTGTGTAGCCTAAGCCTGATACAGCTTTTTCTGTGCCATTTACTTCTATTGTTGGCCAAAAAACTAAGACAGTTTTTTTTTTCAAATGCTTACACACTGAAAGTAAATACTTCATCAAACCCAAACCATGTCAAAGGCACCAAAAATACAAACACATGTCCTGCTTACACTCTACGCAAGAACTACAAACTGTTTCTTACATTAGATACACAAGTTCAAGAATAAAATATCTTTCCATCTTGGGGAAAACTACAACAACAAAATCATAAATAAACAAAAGAAAAATTACTCATATATACCATATATAGCCAATATATACCAGCTGCAATGTGAACTTGAGACAGTAGCTACACATAATACAAGTTTCAAATAGATATACGCAGGCAGTCACTATTGACCCAGAGCAGCGTCTGTCTGAGGTTAAAAGATAATTGTACAGTTTAGAGTTTTGGAGACTTGAGCTGAAGTTTTGCTTTCTGACTGAGCAGTCCGTTGGTCCACCTTTGTTTTACTGGAAGGGAGGTAGGTAAGAAACCTGTAATTTATTGTGTTTACTTTGTGTGGGCTAGGGACGTTAGGCTACTTGTAGAGATGGTTTTGTTTACTGTTTTGGGCCAGGCTCACCCTGATGACTATTGCTGCCATCCTCACAATAAATAAATATTGTGGACTGTTTCACCACTGCATTGGTCTTTTTTTCGGCGTGGGGGAGAAAGGGAGACCCATAGTTATGCTGCGCTCAAGTTTCCCCTAGACCGGGCGCAGCAATTAGCCATAACAATATTTCTAGGATAATATGTCAATGATGGTGCAGTGGGTAGCACTGTCACTTCACAGCAAGAGGGCCGGGGTCCTTCTGTGTGGAGTTTGCACGTTCTCCCTGTGGCAGCGTGGGTTCCCTCTGGGTTCTCCGGTTTCCTCCCACAGTCCGAAAGACATGCAGCTTAGGTTAATTGAAGGATGTAAATTGTCCGTAGGTGTGAATGGTCGTCTGTCTCTACATGTGCCCTGAGGTAGACTGGCGACCTGTCAGGGTGAACTGTGCCTTCGCCCAATGTCAGCTGGGGTCGGCTCCGGCACCCCGCGACCCTGAATAGGTTAAGCAGTTTGGAGAATGCAATGTCAACAATGGATTTACTAATTGTTCTGCAAACGTAGCAATAATGTTGAGGTTGTTGGATGTGGAGCTAATTTTAATGACTTTAGAAGTTATATAGAACTACTTCATATTATTACTTAATAATCAGTACTTAAACTAATTTGATGAAATAAATTATCCGTTCAGATAAAATATGTGAGAGCTTGGTTTCTTTCCACCTTTCTTTTGTGTGTTCTTTTGTGAGAAATAAGAAATCATACCCCAAACACCTTATAATTAGATGTTGCTGTATGAATTTCTCACCAGTATAAATAAACAATCCACCACATAACCAATGAAAGTCCCGGGACATGTTTTTGACTGTTAGAAATGTGCAAAGTGAAGTGTCGATAACCAACTGGCAAAAACACAACTGTCGGAAATAAATAAGATCACCCTTAAATTCAGATTTAACAGTGAGCCTGATGTAGCTGAAAATATCATTATTTTCTATGGCCATCGGCTGTGGCTGAAGATTTCTAAAAATAGCTTGTTTTAATCCTGTCACTCAAAAGAATCTGTGTGCCCCATAAACCTCGATAATGTTCTAACTTACAAAGACTCTGCTGGACTTTATGAGTAATACTATCCTCCAATCACGAGCATGAATTTGTCCACAAGAAATGTGCATTAGCCGAGCTGTGATTCTTAAACATTAAAACCAAGTAAAGCAGACCCTTATGCTAAAAGAGTACTGTGGATTTCAAAGTTATAAGCATAGGGGAACTGACCAGGTGGCAGCAACCACTGTGATGAGTGCTCTGTAGACATGCTATTTTCCAACCCTAGCATTATTAAAATGTTCCCCACCATCGTATCCAATCATGCGTAGCACAAAGTCACTGATAGCTTTATTAGAAAGAAATGCACTACTCTCTTGCAGCTCCTCACTGGGAGTAAACAGTCCAGAAGGGTAATAATTTAGTTCTGCGATAATCCATTTCAATCTAAAAGGAAGCTCAGTTGATACTCAGTAGGATAATGTAAGTTCTACTCATCAAAAGAGATCAACGCACCTTGCTTCCATTCAGCTTTCATTAATATCTTCATTGCCCAAAGGAGGAAAATGTGCTAAAAACAAAATAAAATAATTGTTGATTAAATGAATCAGATGACTGGTGGAAACTATTAGTTATCTTTCAATATTTCTATTGTTGAAAATGAGATCTGAATCTTTGGCCTGCATTGTGAAACACTTGTTCAGTCCTTTTTGTCATAATATCCATTTGAGATAAGTGGACAAGAACCTACTGTTATTTCAGGGATAGTTTTGCAATTTGTAAGGTATGTCTTTAAAAAACATAAGTGTTCAAATGAACATTGAAACCAATTTTGTTTCCTCCTGTTCAGAAAAGTGACTCATTCTGTCCTCATTCTGTGTATACATGTATTCCAAAGTTTATCTCAAACTAATAGCAGAGTTATAATAATGTTGGGGAAAAATGTTTTCTTTCTCCTATTTCTTATATATTTTATGGCCTGTGACTTGAACTTTCCCATAATTATGACGTATGTCCTGTATAGTTAGGAGTCCAGGAATCTTTGATATCTGTATGTCCCTGACTGATGGTATGCACCTGACTAGAGACAACGCATCATTGTTTTGTCTATGGCGGGAGGAAGGTTACGAAGACGTCATGATGACCTCCTAGTATGGGATATAAGGAAGGAGGTTTCCATCTGTTCTTTGAGCAGTTGTGGATGTACAATTAGTGAAGTAATACGTTGTATATCTTTATCTGCTCCTCTCTTGCAACAGAATAAATTACCTGTTGACATGACCACCAAGACCCGGTATCGAGTGTAATAATAATTCTTCTGACAAATAATATATAATTATATCTGAGAGACAGTCAAAGGATATCTTTTTTTTCTGATCACCAGTCGTGAGAGAAGAACACAAATTGGGAATACTGTAATGAAAAGACTGCAACTTAAGAGGGCTTGATTTGTATAACTCAGTCTACTGAATTACGTTAACCTTACATTAATGGGTGACTGTCGGTGGTTAGCAGGTGCCTCCTTCAATCAGAGGATCGGTGGTTCAAGCCCTGGCTCCGCTAGTCCATGTCAATCTGTCCTTGAGCAAGACACTTAACCTCAAATTGAAGTGTCTACGGTAAATGTAAGTTGCTTTGAATAAAAGCATCAGCTAAATGTAACTTTGGAATGTACTTTTACACAGATCTGTAGATGTTGTCCCCTCCACTGTTTCAGAATTATAAAAAATATCTGTGATCTTTTATAATTATCAGTATGAACTCCTTCAAATTTTGGAGGACTTGAAAAATTGTGAACCTGCCCTTTGATGCTTGGTTATATTATGAGAGAGAGAGAGAGAGAGAGAGAGAGAGAGAGAGAGAGAGAGAGAGAGAGAGAGAGAGAGAGAGAGAGAGAGAGAGAGAGAGAGAGGTCAAATACCAGCATTTAGTAAATATTGTGCATATGCAACAGGACCATGTGGTTTAAAGTCCCACTAGCAGCCCCTAGAGGCTGTAATGTTGTTCACACCCTAAAAGGATGTGTTAGAAAATTCAAAAGAAATATATATAGCGGTATATATTGCTTTAATTTTCCTCTTGCTTCATTAATATTCCAATACAGTACGCCCCTTATTGATTGCAAGTCCATACCCCTTCTCTGGGGTTGTCTGTCATTATCTTTAGTGGACATACAGATAAATCAGATAAGTACACACACCAAAATGTTGATCGTAACACGCTCTGACTAAACTGCTTCTGGAGTGCACTAAATGTTCGCAAAGGTATCCAAGGACGTACGTTTATTCATCAACAAGACATAACAGCGGAGGACTTTAATAGAAGGGAAACAGATAGAGAACAATGTATGAAAGAAAGATACTTTTTCTGAATAACAGGGAGGTGTGACACACAGCACTACAGGGGACCATTAAAGGCAAACTACTCTCTTTGATAATAGGACCGAGCATAAAATACACCTAAATGTGTCATCACCGCGGCTACTTATCTTCACATGCATAATGAGCACTGTAGCTCATATTACCACCACATCCATAACATTTTTACAACATCATTGCTCCAGCCTCTGGGACAGACGCTGGCCCATTTAATGAGGTTTATAATGATACATGCCTTCCTACGCCCTTTCATCAGTCTCTAAATTGGCACTAAAGGGTTTCGAGTTGACCTATTTATTCATTGTACTTCTGATCTGGTTAATACGGTGACATTGTGGTGGCACATAACCATACTCCCACAAACATGCATCCACATGTCAGGATTTGATGGATTCTATTATCTGTGCGGTATGGGGGCCAAAAATGAGGTGGTTGGAGATAGCAATTCAAATAAGCACATGTAGAACACATCGGCCACAGTATTGCTTCAGATATTGTGAGAACTAAACAACTAATACCATGACATAAAGAAGAATGTGCGAGTTGCACCTATGTCTGTGGCCCAGGGGAGTGCATTTGTATCCCAAGGTCATGTGGTCAGATGTATGGTCACAGTCTCCAGGTCTGTGTCCCCAGGTCTCAGTGTAAGACTGATGAGGAGGATATTTCATCTCTACCCCCCACAGGCTTCTGTGTGTGTGTGTGTGTGTGTGTGTGTGTTTTGAACTCCACTGAGCAGGTGGTGAGATACCATCCTAATATGATGGCACGGCAGATGGCAGAGCGGGCCACCTGTATCCCCTTTAGACCTCCAGGACAGACTGCCACATCACCTTACTGACCAACCAGAACACACAAAAACACACGCACACACACACACACACACACACACACACACACACACACACACTCAGATTTGTTGAGTGCCAGCACATGGTACATTAAATGCTCTTGCTATGGTGTGGAAAGACCAGGGAGAAGCACATCAGGCTGAACAAACTCAGACTACGGATCTCAACCCCACAACTGTAAATTTTCAGACAGAGAGAAATGAGAAACATAAACACCAGGCAAAGTACCACAGAACCACATTTGGCCATGATGACACACGCAAACTCACAAGGTGAAAATAACTGTTGAGGCTGGTTAGAACATCATTTGATAAATTCTAGGTAAATTCCATTACTGTTCTATCTGGGACTTGGTAAATGGACCTGTACGAAAAACACTTTTCTAGTCTTCCGACGACCCTGCTCTACCACTGAGCCAGTCATGTATATTTTTTCCCACTATCTCCCTTGTAGTGGGAAAAAATATATGGTGTTCACTTTGTTTGGACTCATTTGGAGCATTTGAAATGTATTCATGTAAAATGTGAGCATTAGGAGCGTGTGCCCTTTACCAAAATGTACATTTGGAACATCCACAAGTATGATACAAAGTTGAATTTTCCTTTACTTTAGTGCTCTTGTATCCGTGTCTGTCATATTTTGTTTTACCGTCTTAGTCACAAATAGAAACCCAGAGAGCGAAACATTCTTTCTGTGACTGCTTCTCCTTCCTGCCATGATGAAAAATAATGTGGTAATATTCAACATAACCACTTCCTCTGCACCCATTTGTCCCAACTGCATTACATCTCCTTTTTACATTCAAGTGCTTCCACTCCAGTGTCTATGGTTAGAAAACAGTGAAATATTTATAGTAACAGAAAATTGGTCACGCCTTGGATATTTCCAGCCATGTGAATTCATTTAGCATCTTCAGAATGTGTATTTAATTACAGCTGGTATGTGCCTGCGAATGTTTTTACATTGTTTCTTTCTAAGGGTAAAGGGCAATTTATTGCCTATTCGGATAGTTTCCTCCTGATCTTGGATTGAATTGAATTATGGTTGTTTAATCAAATTTAGAAGAGACAAGGCAGCAGTGTACAGCTTGCTGTTCATTGTAGTTCACCTTATTCTCTTTCTCATTAATTCAGGACCACTAGCTGAGACATGCACAGTCTTCATTGTTGGTTCCCACATGTACTTCGTGAGCGCATTGTTTGGTGCAGAGTATTTGTTTGTTAACAAACACAAGCCGTCATTTATCACATTCTGGGCCCTTTTAGTGCATTGTCATGCATGGAATGTCCATCAGATAAATCAAAGTAGCTTTTCATAATGAATGGCCAATAGTGTTTGTTTACATCTGGTATCATCCAGTTAAAAGCCTCCCCTCAGATCGGTCTGACCTTTGAAAGCACTCGGCACAGCTCTGGTCCAGTTTGTTGGATGCAATATGCTCTCTAATTATGCTCATATGCCGCTATGTTAATAACTAGCTTCTGTGATACATTATCTTTTCAATTTCCATGTGTGTTTCTGTCTGAAAGAAGGGTGTGAAGACGCCCTGACTTTTCTCCCAGCTCCATCATGAGGAAGATGTTGATGGATTTCAGGGATGCATTTTGTAAAGACATGTCCCCTTCAGGAGGAAATATAATGAGTGCATGGTGTGTCCCTTACATCTAGCACCAGCATCAGGTCAAAGTGCTAATTTGACAGAGGCTTGATGCTGTATAACTATTAAATATTGATTCCCATTAACCTCAGCTGTTCTTTCATTTTTTGCTAATTAGAAAAAGTAAGCGGAATAAAATGCTAAACGAAGACTGAACATGGTAAACCTACCTGCAAGTATGTTAGCATTGTTATTGTGAGCATGTTAACATGCCGACAATAGCAATGTGCAAAGCACAGCATAATGGGGATGTGCATAGTCTAGTATTTATAATTGTATTTGGTAATGCTGCAAAATTATTTCCATTTGTATTTCAATAAAAGTGGAAATCAGATTTGTAACATCTGCTGAGCATTGGACACTTTACAGATCACCTTGGTTGGATCTGAACTGACTGTGAAATGCAAATGCTGCCAGATAGCACTTATGAGGAGATCTTTCTTTCTGCTAAAAGGAGAGTAGTGCTTGAATAGTGGGAAACAGTTGCACCACAGAGTGCTGCAGGAATGATTCATAAACCCCAGAAACCAGTTAGTATTTCTGCACCGTGCTTCTCCCTAATCTCGAAGTCAATGGGTGTTTTGAATGTATTTTTGATTCAAGGCCTGAATTTAGGTCTGTAGTTAACACATAATGTTACACACAATGTTTTCTTTTACGATTCAGAATAACTCAATAAATACCCCTCTCGTGAATTTAGAAGGTTTTGCTTGTCTGAAAAAAAGAGGCTAATTGAGTCTGCAAAACGCCATCATATCGACTAGCCCGCCATCACGGCCTCGTTGCGTATACTCATGAGCGTGCGACTGAACGTCAGCCTTTTACTTCAGGCGATTGCATTCAAGCTTCAAAATCATGAAAGTGGTTTTCATGTGTAAAGGTCATCTTGCGTTTAATACATCAGCCAATCAAAAGTCATGTTCATTATTCAAAGTGACCAATCACAGGAGCGGAATCATAAGCCACTGTCTATTCCATCGCTAGATATCTTTAAATGAGGTGTAGTGTGTTGATGTGGCGTTAACTGCAGCTCATCAAAGTCTTGTGTTAATCTAACCAGTTTAGCTGGCACAGCACATGCATATTTTCATGCTTTTAATCTCTGTTGTCACATATGCACACATGATTGGGTGTGCGCTTGTGAGCTTGCGTGAAATGCTTCTGGTTATCCAGTCACCGAGGACCTGGACCCCCTTTTTGATGTCATGCAGCTGATGCTATGCTTTCACTGCACGGCCAGTGAAGACAAGGTCGAAGAGATATTATCAGGGACAGAGTGAGAGAAACAGAGATGTTTGGCATGTCACATATTCACTTGAAATTCACATGCACGTGTAGATTTTTCTGAATAAAACTCCTCCTCTACACGTTGAAACTGTATTTCCTATCTCCAGCCAGCCATTTATTTTTCTCTCTCTGGTTCAGGCATAACTGGCCTAGCAAAACCACTTTAGCTCAGCTCATTTCACACAGACTATAAGCAGACCCATGCAACTCATTTGAAAGAATAGAGGAGAGCAAGGAAAACAGGCTTAATTTCAAGCCTGGCTGGTGTTGAGCTGATGATATGATTGTATGAAGGGATGCATGTAGGCCTACATGGAGTACAGAGTGAAACTGAGAAGGACCACTATCATATTTTTCTTTAGAATGGAGCTACATAATTCATGTTATTGGATGTTTGTGAATGCCAATCTCAATACTCATTATTTATTCATACTGTTAAATGAACGTGTCGTGTTGGTACATTCACACAGCTATTCTTCAGAGTTTCACTCACAAACAATAATTTCATCTGGCAGAAAACACCAACTTGTTTTAATAAGTAACTAGACTAGAATAACTCATCGATGACTGCATTGAATCGGAAAAGCTCAGACATTTGCATGTATATGGAATATATGTTATGCTACAAGCATTCTGTTAACAGTATTGACACTGCATATGATGTACAAACATCATATAACATTATTTCAGAGTAAAAATTGAATCTCTGGAGCCAAAAACCCGCCGGCGGAAATAAAAAGCATGTTTTACAATTGCCAAAACTACACTGTTTATCATAGCTGGAGGCACTCAACATTTGTTTGTTAGGCCCATAGAACACATTTTTGGTGAGGAATGTATCCATAACTTTTGTTTGATCACAAGATGACAGCAACTACAATTGCTAAAGAACAATTTTGTAAACAGGCTCATTTTGTCGAAACACGAAAAAACAAATCACACAACCACACACAAAAGGAGCCGACCATCTCAGATATTCGGCTAAACCAAACACTTCATTCCAACTATACAGTAATTCATAAAAACACAATTCTGTTACTGAATAGCACATGCATGGTTTACTCCTTCTGATTCTTTTTTCTTAATGCTGTGCTCAATCAAAAACCATTTTAACATTCCTATTTTTCTATGAATATATTGAGCAAACACAACAGATTTATTTTTGTGTTTCCTCTACATTGTAAAATCAGTCAATACATAAATTAAATATCAGAACACAGCATTTTCTAAATAGAATATAGAATATAAACACAGAAACATTTTGTGGAGACAAAGAAGAATGCATGAACTGTTAACCACTGCTCTAATGGCTTCCATTGTTGTTGTTAACAATACAATAGTTTTATGAATATAATGTATCATATATTAGTATGGAACCCTTTGACTTTCTCAGATTTGCTGAGATAAGTGGCTGTTAATGTGAACACAACATTTTAGTTTCATATGAAAAAATGTTGTGCAAATCAATAGGCATGATACATTTCTTCTTCCATGAAGGCTTTTATTTGTTGACATCCTGAAAGCACAGCCCAAATGATCAGAATAAATAAGAAAATGCAAAGTAACTAAATGCATGGCATCAAAATGTTATATTATGGATCTAACGATATTGTTCAAACTAAAGGTATCTTCGCTATTACATACAATTAAAGCCATACTATGATGATCCATTATACTTTTCAGAGATATACAGTATACTGTACCTAGAATCATTACAACAAACATGTCAAGGAGGACATACAAATACATAATGAGTAAGGCCCAGAGATGAGATATGATGTACTGTACATGTGTATTATACCGTGTACTATAGTTGGAGGCAGGAACAGAAACCACTAACAGTGTAGCACTAATGACCATGAACTGCCCTTTCCTGCATATGTAAGGAGACATATCCGACAAATCTCTGCACGAAATATTCCCTCAAATGTCACCAGCTGACTGACCCTTTACCTTCATTAACTCTCTTAAACACATGTTCCTTGTTATGGTAGAGTGCATTGTCAAATGCATGACTAATTATCATCCTTTCAATTTTCCCACTTTAAAAGCAGTATACCCAAAATGAACAAGGAACAACATCAACCAGATTCTTTTTTTTGTTTTTCAAAAAAATATATAAAACTCTCTTCATGACTTTGAAACCATCCAGTTAAGATGAACAGCCAAGCAATTCTTCCACAGCTAAAATTAAACACATTACTGTACTTTTAAAAACACGCTTGCCGATTAACTGTAATAAATGAGAGTCTCCTTCATATTTAAGCAACTCATTAAAATCACACCTCTTTGGTTTGTCGCTGCAGGACCTCAAGGGCCCACAGGTGTGACAGGATTGGCTCCAGCTGGGCCTCATTTGCACAACTAATGCAATCAGGCACCTAATAGACGTGATTTTGTCCTGGGATCACTCTCCAAACACTCAGACGCCAATCAAATTATTTTACCTGTCAGGTTCATGTGTGAATTATGGCATCCTATGTGTTTGCCCTAAAATCAAACCTAGCATTGAAGTCTGTCTCATGTATGTGAGAAAATATGTGGTTATGTGTGTTTGCGTCTAGGTGTGTGTGTGTGTGTGTCAGAGGGACTAACAAGTCAAGCCACTTGAATATTCTCTCTGCTGTGTTTGGTCCCTATGTGACTACATTTATGCAAATACAGCCTTTTTATATAAATTCTGACTATAATGTATGGAGATTTGGCACAGCACCATTTGAAAGCACTTTGAAAGCGGGACTCCCCAAGGGTGGGAGAATCTCTCCGTGTGTAAATGTATGTTTGTTGCATTTCTGTATGTGTGTGTGTCCCGTGTTTGTATCGCGCTGTGCCCAGGGACATCAGTGATGCCACCACTGTCCCAGTTTCTCACATCCCTCTTAAAAAACATGTTGATTCAGACAAACCTTCTCTTCCTCCTCAGCTCCACCTCAGCTCCTCACATCCCCCCCTCTTCTCTTGGGATGGAGTGGCGGAGACGTGCAACCACAGCAGACGTTCATCACCCACAGCCCGTGTGTTTGATTTTCCACTTCCCTTCTTTTTTTCACTTTATTTTACAATTCCAAATCATCTCATCCCCCAACTGACTTCCATGAGAAACGATGAGGAAGCTCGTCAATAGGAGACAGCGGGAGCATGTCTGTTTCTTGTGTGTTATTTTTACAGTAACCAGTCAGCTGCACTGCGAACGTAGACTCCCGAGAGATGTCGCGGGTGCATCAACACACGGTGGTAGCTATTCAATGTCCCTCATCTTGCTTCTATCAATAGGTAGCACTGTAGTGGCTGCAGCAGCAGATTTTTTTCTCAAATGTTGTAAAAGTGAGTATGGGATGGTATATTAATGTCTCAGATGACGTGTTGCAACACAATCCCCAGTGCTGCGCTACTTCAAAGAGTATTTTTATGCAGTCACAAAGTAATCCACAGAGGAAAACGGTGGGACCAACAGCAGTGTAATGTTGTTCGGATGCCCAACAAGGTGTTAAATATTAGATACATAACCCACAATGGAATGACAAATAATGTATATAGGAGCTGTTGGAAAATAGATCCAAAAGCAAAACACAGAGCAGGAGGAAGATAAAGTTTAGCAGGTTTATAACAGGAGGAGATGACCAGGGGGAGTGAATGGCAGGAGAAAGACAGGAAGGATCGGAGGAAAGGAGAGCTGGTCAGCCCAGGAGCAGAGAAGGGAATGAGTTGGCACGGAGGCAAGCAGGTCCTACAAGAAGAGTAACTAGAGCTGGAGCCTGAACATAAATCCCATTGAAACCTGAACAATGATTTGGCAATGAGTGAAAGGAAAGCTCAGGGTTGATATACTATGGGTATAGATGAACTCATGTGGCCTGGTGTGTGGTGAGCCGGAGCTTTGAAAAATGATTAGCTGACTGCAAGCAGGTGTGTTTCCGGGTTCAGGTTAGCGGTAGGGCGGACACACACACATACACATACACATACACATGCACACACACACAGAAAAACAACACAAGACTTAATGTGTTTTTTTACAGTTTTTTTGGTCACTGCAAGCGGCGCATGTATGTTCACCAAGCTAACCACAGCTAACCAGAGCTAACCAGAGCTAACCTGGTAGCATCAACAGAAAGAGGCCAGCAATGACAGGTACAGCGGGGGGGCACTTTATAGGAAAGAATGCGTAAGCCTCCTGAGGCTCTTTAGAAAAGACTGACTTCCTCTTCGGCATGACAGCTAACCGCTAGCGTTAGAAAGAGCTGCGAGCGTCATACTAACAGCCTTGATAACGACACACATATAGACAAATAGGTGTTGAATTCAGACGTGTTGCACATTCTTTATATTTAGGTGAGGTACAAATTAGATTAACATGATAACTGTCTATATGCAAGTGCTGAAAACTAATTATTGTCGTTCTTGTGAAAACCAGAACATTTGAGTGTTTTACAGATATTTGTCAGCACTATGGACATCCAGCTGTAGTCGACACTGTCTCTTCACTTTGATACTGAGTAATAAACCGAGCTTGCAGCCCCGCCTAGCTAGTTATACGGCTAGCTATGTAGCATGTACAGCCTTGTTAAGCTTAGCGAAAACAGAGGTTAGCTAATGTGTTTGCACTCTGCTTATTTACAGCCGCAGAAGAGTTGGTTGATTCAGAATCTGACATTGTTATTTCTCTAGCTAACAGGAACTAACTGTTGAGTTTGCTTTAGAGGGAAGGGGTATGTGATTAGAAGAAGGCTGAGGGGTTTGTGACATGGTGAAAACCCCACTGAAAGTTTACATTATGAAATAAAAAGTGTCATTATGAAGATATTGGGACATACAATAAATGTCATCGGAAAGGAAACATCATTTCTAAATACAAAACTGTTTTAAAAAGCATTTTGAACACAACTTTTTACATCCTGTTTAAATAATTTGTTGAACAAATTACCATACTTACACTTACCAACATTCCTGTGGTTAAAAAAATATTTCATACTAATTTTACTTTTTATTACTGGTACAAATCTAAGACTGATATTTCTTTCCATTAACCATTCATTGTAGACCAAAAAAGATCTGCTTTTCCAAAATTAAATTTGATTTCCACTGCTGTTTGATCTTGGATTTCCTCCTCCTAAAAACAAAGATAATTATTCTATCTTTTATAGTTCATGTTTTATTTCAGAACATTAATAGCTGTGATGGTGTTTGGTGGGCGTTTTAACTCCTTTTGACAGCAGCTCTAGGATTTTTTCAGGAATTTCAGAGATAAGACACTTTGGGTCTGTACTCAGTGCTCACTGTAAATCGATCTATATCTGTGTGTGTGTGGGCTTGAGTGTGCTCATGCGTGTGTGTAATCACATGAATCACAACTCAGGGAGGGCTAACAAAAGTAGGTTACCTCAAGCATTAGTTACGGTTAGTTCCTCTTCAACATAGGGGCAGATTGATGGATTTTGTGTGTGTGCGTGTGCGTGTGTGTGTGTGTGTGTGTGTGTGTGTGTGTGTGTGTGTGTGTGTGTGTGTGTGTGTGTGTGTGTGTGTGTGTGTGCATGCATGGCTTTGAGTGTGTGTGTGCTCCTTCTGGTACAGCAGCAAATTGCTGAGCAGACAAATGTGTCCATCAGCCAGAGACTCCAGGCCTTCAACTCTACCTCATCGACACAACAGAAGGAATGGTGTGTGTGTGTGTGTGTGTGGAGTTTGGGAATGCTGGGTATAGGGAGGGGGAGCGGGAATGTAGCAGATGAGAGCATGAATCGAGCAAAGAAACAAATTAGGATCGTGAATACTGGAAAAGGGGGAAGGTGAAGGAGTTCAGCAAGACAGGAAGAGAGAAAGACACATAGAGGAAGAGAGATCTTCCAGAGAATATCCAGTCACGATAGAAAGATGACCCCAGAACTTTGCGTAATTATGAATAGTGAAGAAGATGTGCGGATCTGATGAGACGTTGAGGAAGTAAAGCAGGAAATGGCCAAGAGAGGGAGGGATTTAAAAAGAGGAATAACAGGTGGGGACAAGCAATGGAGCAGGAAATAAAGAATAAACTAACAGGCAGACCAAACTGACCCTGAGGCCATATATGACTAATAAACAAGAAGAGAAGAATAAGGTCAAGGAGTGGACAAAACGAAGGGGAATAAAAGAGGAAAGTCAGGCAAGAAAAAAAATATAATATATATATATATATAATATATATTGTTCTTTCTACTGATTAAATATCCAAAGGATCATAGCCTGTGTGCAATTGCTCAGTGTCTCATCAAAAGGCCACTTGATTGAAAAAAGGATCTCAATAAAATGTAATAAAGCTGCACTAATCATATTTTTATAATAATCATGCATCAGATGACTGTGCAATATGAAAGGAGTTGCTCATGGTGACAATCCATCATCATTGAGGTAAGATTATTATCTCAATGATCTGCTCTATTAATATTGTTTGCGTCTTTTAGCTCATTGTTTTGGATTAGGGCAACCTAGTTTTTATCTGTAGCAGGAAGTTGTTGCTTGTTATGATGAACATTTGCTTATTCACTGATCCAGCAGACACATAACAACATAACCATGTATGTGTAGTCTAAATTTGATTCTTTTTTTGGCTCTGTTTTGGTCTCCACCAGTTCTGCTTCATATGTAGCTCTTTAGCTGCTAAATGTTTCCTAGCACATCACCTGACTTTTCATGTCTGGCTGGTACTGAGCAACAGTTTACATTTGAGATTATTCGTCAGAAAAAAACTATTGTTGGAAGAAAGGTTAAGGAGAGCAGCGAGACTGAACCAAAACTGTTTTCAGAGCTGAGGAAAACTGCAGAGATGCACGACAACTCTCTGTGTCCACTTTCACTATACACATAGCAGTCATTTAATTCATTATGAAGACAGAAATAGGAAATATAGCAACTTTATAGTTTTAGCAGATACATTACATTTTGTACATTAATACAGAATTGATTTGTGCGTATATGGCAGTTTTTATTTATTGATGAACAAATTGTGCCAAGAAGAGTATTTGGAGACAAGCAAACCCTACAGACATTTTATCTTGTCCTTTATTTGTTGCCACATTTGTTGTTTCACTTGTGTTCTTATATTTTTCTTTGGCAGATTCATTGTCTCAGCTCAGTCTGGCATTCTTTTCTGCTGATCTTTCAAGACATTGTGATTCATGGCTGCAGAGTAAAAACAACAACAATGATAATGGCTTGGATGGCAATCAAGATTTGAGTAACCTAAGCAAGAAATGCATCACCATGGCATCTTCACTATTTCCCTGTTGGACCGAGAGAAAGCACTTTGCAGTGTATTCCTACATTGAGAATATTTGTGAAATAATTATGCAGCAGCGCCAAGTTCAAAGCTTGAGTAAATTTGACATTTAGAGAAAAACTTAAATCTTAGAATTTGTTTGCCAACCTGCAGACATTTGTGATATAATATAGTATACTATATATAGTACAAGACTCTAGACACAATGGAGCAGAAATGGTGATAGGTAAGATGAAGAGTGTTGACAGAGAGAAGGCGGAGTGGGCGTCAGAAGAGAGGAGCAGACGGCCTTGCTGAGAGGGACATATTGAACACTGGCACGAGGCGGGAACATATCACTTAAAGTGCTTTGCAAATTGGACGGACATGGACTTAGCAACTGTCTGAGAAAGTGAGGAACAAGAGGGAATGAGGACAGAGGGCATTGGCTCTATAATGTGCACTGGAGTGTTACGATATCTGTCGCTTGGAGCACAGCTTCAGACAGTAACATGCAGAATGAAGACGCTCATTAAAAAACTGGAAGCGAGGAAGAAAAAATAATGGACCATGCGGAAAGGAATCAAATCAGAGCCCAGATTTAAACAAAGTGTCGGTGCATTCATCTCTCTGTTCCCGTATGACTGTGTAACTCTTCATCTGCCTGCCTGTCTATCTGCAGAAGCCGACATCATGGTCAAGTTAACTGCTTGTCCTTTTTGTCCTGCGAGGACCAATTTAGTTTTTAATAGTTCCCAGGGTCATAAAGTCCAGTAATGGATTGTATAATATGGTTATGGGTAGATATTATAATATGGTCATCAGTATGTGATCTGTATATATAATATCCTATTGGTTACATGATATAAAATCTGAATGATGACCATTGACCTGAGAGAGGAAGTCATTATATTGTAAAATATATTAACGTGGTTATTGCAGCTGTATGTAATAAAAAATATATAGTGTGATTGTGCAATTGTAAGTGATTTTGACTATGAATGGGACCTTTCAACAATTATCAAATAATGGCAGAACAAGGAAAGACAGGCAGTGAAACAGAGAAAGACATTGTTGATTCAACAAACTCACATTTTCCTATGTAGTTTGTTAAATGCTTCATTGAAGCATGAACACACGTGTTTGTGTGCGTCAAAGGAATACTCTGCTTTAGTACACAAATGCAGGCATGCGTGTCACAATGCAGCCTGAGCTGCAGAGTTGAAAGACAGAGCTCCGCTGAGGCAGTTCTGACACAAACACATGCGCACACAAACATGCACACAGTCACAAACAGCAACATCTTCATTTGGTGTTCCTGAATCAGCAATAAGTTACTTACAGCCATTCCCGCTGAGGTAAAAATGTAAAATTGACTATTTTCTTTCTTCAGACACAGGCATACACAAACATGCAATTAAAAAATACACACACCAAAAAACACACACACAAAAAGAGAGAGAGAGAGACTGTTCCTTTTGAAGACATAAAATGGAACCTTTGAGGCACACCATCTCAACCACTAACCCTAAAATCAGCTGTGACGGGTCACTGTGAGGACCGGCCAACACAAAGTCCTCACAATCCAAAATACCCTCACAAAAAAAGAAGGGATGTAGAGATGGTCCTTCTAACTACATACAGCTCAAGCCAAAGCACACACATAAACACCGATATAACCCATGGTGGTAAAAGGCTATAATTAACAAACATTGCATTTGCTAAATAGTGCTTACTCTTTTTTTATCCTGCAACATGACTGCATATATCTCTATCATGCTTCATGAAGTAAGTGGTAAACACAATTGAAGGATACACTTTAAAGAAAAATACAGTATCATACATTACTGATGGTTGAGAGAGACAGAAATAAGATGAATTTACAACATTTGTCACAATACTTTTGATTATTAGCAAGTAGATGCCTATTAACATATCCAGGGCCAGGTCACCGCTGCAAAAGGTGAAGTAGTCGAGACAGTATTTTCTCACTCCGTATGGAGGATCCCAAGATGTTACCAAGACAGATTTGATGTATAAAATCTTTCCGCCGTGCTCTGGGTTTACTTTGGGGTCTCCTACCAGGTGGTCATGCCTGGAGTACTTCCAAAAACAGCACCCTGCAGGTATCCATACGGAGATGCCCAAACCACCTCAACTGGCTCCTTCTGACACAAAGAAGAAACGGCTTCACTCCGGAGCTCCTCCCTCTACCTCTCAGGGTAAGTACAACCCTCCTCTCGCTACCCAAAACTGACGATCGGAACTGACACCTCAATTACTGTCTCTTGGTCGGCGGCCCAATGCTTAAAGATATGATGCTAAATATCCTTCTTGAATTAGTTTTGGACTTGAATGGGATGTCAAGGTATCTTTCCATGCCACAAGATCAAAAAGTATGTTTTGAATTCATAGCCATGGCTTGTGATTTATTTTTGTCATCAATCACTTTAAAGACAGTTTAACTTCCATCTTTAACCAAATAAAAAAACATATTCACTGAGAAACGTTAACTACCTTACAGACTTATTAATGATACATTGGGAAAGAAAATGTACCCAAAGAAGTTTCGATGAAACTACATTTTCTTTTTTTTTACTCCCTATATATGAAAACAATTTAATTACTAGGAATTAGCTTTTTGCCTTAAATATAACTTATTTTGTTTTCCCTTTCCAAAATAAAAATTCTCACTTATTTATTTTTGTATCATTGGCCTTTGGACCATTATTTAAACTCTCCTTGGTGAAACTGTCATTAATTAAAAGAAGTTTTAATACACTATATAATTGTACCCTGAAATACACTGAATTTCTCTTTTTTCTTTTTCTGTAAATATTTAATTAATGTGTGAGTGTTGAATTTATTTTTTATGTTTTCATTGTAATCTTGATTTACTCATAATCTATTTATGATACTTTGTGTTTTGGGATTAAAGTACCATACATTTAAATATATTTTGGAAAATTCTTCATGGTGGTGGAGGAACAACACATCTAGTGTATTCAGGACTCCAAAATTGGATATCAATTACAGGATTATGATATGTTATTGTGGCTTCGGAGGAATTCAATTGTTACTATTTTGAGCATGTTGAGAGGATTCGGTCACGTTTCCTTTGCCTTTCTCTCTCCAGTACAACGACATCTCTGCTAATTATTTGTGTTAATATCCTTCAGGAAGTGTGAACTAGAGAGGTTGGGGAAAGGTGTTTAGGAGCTATTGGGCAAAAAACAAATCCAACATGTTAGGGACTGATCCATATAGCCGGATTCACTGTCACACCATTTCCAATTGAAGAGGAACTTGCATGAACACAGCAGGGAAACGGATCTGACACTCTAAAATCGGCTCAGGGATGCTCTTAGTGAATTTTCGCACATTAATGCTTTTAGAGCATCCACAAACATGCGCACACACACACACACACACACACACACACACACACACACACACACACACACACACACACACACACACACACACCTCATCTCTTGCTAATTCCTCTCTTCTCCTCCCTCTTTCGTCTCTTCTCCTCCCTCACCCTCCCTTCGCGGGCTGCCAAGCTAAGCCTAGAGCAGTTAAATAATCACTAAGGCTTCCAGCTGGCAGAATGTGCTGCAGTTTTCCTGAGAGGAGGGAATATAGCAGGGATGGCAGGACACAACAGCAGCATGCCAATATGTATTGATATTGTGCTGACGAAATGCGTTTGTGCGTGTTTGTTTGTGTGTGCACTCCGGAAAAGTGGAGTGGGAAATTGTTAGGTTTCGTACTTTATTTGACCAGGCCTACGTTATTGGTAGGGCGTTTTGATTATGTTTTTAATGCTTCTTTGGACTCTGATAGAGATCCTTCCAAAAGGCAACTGGTCATCATCGGCCTAACTGCTCGATTTGATTTTGGAACATTTGTTTTCCGTTTGTTTGTTGCAATGGCTTTTTGTCCCATTGTGTCTTCAAAAAGGAGAAGAAAAAAAGAAAACAGTGAACTTGAACTCTTGAAAAATTATGTCTTCAATCTGATGCAATGATTTGTAATTCTTACACTGAAATCCCTTCACATCGGGTCAATTTATTTCCCCCCCTTTGGTTTATCGTTATCAGCACGCTCTGCAATGCGGCAAATTACAATCGTGATCCAAAATGCTGATTAGCAGTACAGCATTAAATGAAATGACATGAAATAAAAATTCAGTTGAAAGTGCCGCTTCCAGTTTCATGATTTTGGCCTTCAAAGCTGGCTGTGAAGTTATTTTCTACAACAGTAAACCGGCCTTTGGAGCCTAATACCTTACAGTATCTGCCGCTGAAAGCAACGAAAGCAAGAAAAGCTTAAAGCCAGGCTGTTGAGTTTGGACACAGACAAGCACACCCCTGGATGTGCACACACACACACACACACACACACACACATACACTGAATATTAGTGTTCGAGCATTTCCTCCTAGCTCAACTAGCAGGCACCTAAATACAATACTAGCCCGTTGGTCATATATATAAATATGAGAACATCAAAGGAGTTCATCCTACTAGACACATCAGTATGGCCAGTGAGTTCTCTCTCTCTCTCTCTCTCTCTCTCTCCCTCTCCCTCTCCCTCTCCCTCTCTCTCTCTCTCTCTCTCTCTCTCTCTCTCTCTCTCTCTCTCTCATTTTGAGTTTTCGCTATATATTTTTTGATTTGTTGAGTTGCCATATGAGCGGGGTCTCGGTGTCAGTAACTTTATCCGTCTTGAAATAGCCAGAGAAACCCTGAAGGCCTTGCAGAGTCTTTTAAAGTGTTACTCCTTGCTGCAGTGCTGATTTATGCTACTTACTTAGTGAAGACAGGAGGTGGTAAGTAAATCAATCATACAATCAGTCAGCCATTTAGAGTGTCAGTCGGTCTGTCAGTCAATCATTCCCCCTGTCACGTATACCTCTCTCTCCCTCTCTCTCTCGGTATCTCTATCCATATTTCTATCCGTCTCGCTACCCCATGCACACCCACCCACTCACACACACACACCCACCCACCCACCCACCCACCCACACACATACCCACCCACCCACACACAGGGCGTAACAAGCAGCGGGGATTTTTGATGGATGCTATTTTTAGCAGGCTGCATCTCGTGGGTTTAGTAATTTTCTCTCCTCAGTAGCAGTTGCCATGCAGAGACTGTTGTTATGAGGAGCAGTCCATGGCGGCCAATCATCTGCCTCCCTGCATGATGGATGGGCAGACAAGGAGCTTGGCATGTTGGCGTGAGATAGAGAAAGGAATAGTGGCCGACAGATAGAGGCAGGAGACAAACATACTCTGCTGTGTTTGTTTGCCAATTAGAGCACCTGCATGTTATCGACACAGATGCACACTATGCGAATAGTGCAGTGTATATATAGTGAATGGATATGCACTAATGCTCATAGAAACACATAATAGGCATGTAGGGAGCATCTGTGAGTGATTCATAAATCACATCTCAGATTTCACAGTATTGAGACGGACTAATGAAAAGATTTCATAGCCTTGTTGGCAATTTCATACTTCTATCATCATGGCATTTATATGAAATGAAGAAGAACACATTAATGCAGAGCCTTTTTTGCTATGCAGAAATAGTAATAGTTCAAACATGCTGCAAAATGGAAAAGAACAAAACAGCTCAGCTATAATCTAAGCAATACCTGTGCTGCTGACTGCATTCATGTTTTAAGCTGACTTGGCGAAATTCAGAAACTATATTGGACTGCCAGCACACAAATGAGCAATATTTGGAAAAGAGAAGACCAACACAGAGGGAAACCGCTTACAGCCAGTTATTTTATTCCAATAATTAAAGGCACAATTTGTCGGTTGAGGTTTGTAAACACTTACAGTCCAATATCTATTGATCCTGATCCCAATTGTCATATTTACTCAAATAAGTTATTTTCCTTTTCTCAGATAAAGTCAGGATGGAGTAGGGGTGGGCCATATATTTAATGGATGCCCTTATTCATGCCCTTATTCAGCCATCACGTGTCTTTCAAAGTAACAGTCTAAGTAACTATTCAGTGTGTGATGTGTATTGCACAGAAGAGTGAAACTGATCCCTTCTTTGGTATCAACAATTAAATCAAGACATAGGTAAGATAACATACAATAATCCTTGAGTTGTCCCGCAGTGGGGACATTGCAGGATTACAGCAGCAGGTAAAGTGCACACAAGAGACACATAGTAAAGTAAAATACAAATAAAAACAAGTGATATAAATATAAGTAAACAGTAAAACGTTAATAAAAAATGTAAAGAATCCACAATAGCAGTATTATATATACAAGAAAGAGTAAAAAGTATTTAAAAAAAGTATTTATATTGCATCAGTTGAAGTGATTACAGTGACCAAAGAGATTGAAGATATCTGTAGCATCACTATGTTGGTATCGATCTGCCCACCTATGGTATGGAGTATGAAACAGTGTGTCTATGCAACTGAGAGTGCATTGGTAGAAAGACAAATGTAGAACACTGTTGATCAGTGTGAAAGTGTTTGTGGTAAATTGACATTGTCCCTAAAAATGAAAGGATGATATATTTATGTTACAGTAAAAAACTGAACTCCTTCTTATTGGCACCAAATCCATCCTCTCAAAAATAAATGACTTCTCTATCTCTATTGACAATTCATCTGTGTCTCCCTCCCCCCAGGTTAAGAGTCTGGGTGTCATCCTAGATAGCACTCTGTCATTCCAGTCCCACATCAAAAACGTCACTCGGTCAGCATATTTCCATTTACGTAATATCTCTCGCCTCCGCCCATCTCTCTCCCCCAACAGTGCTGAAATTCTGGTTCACACCTTGGTCACCTCCCGCCTAGACTATTGCAATTCTCTCCTCTATGGTTTACCTGACAAATCCATCCATAAACTACAACTAGTCCAAAACTCTGCTGCCCGCATCATTACCAGAACCCCCTCCATCAGTCACATAACACCTGTCCTGCGGCAACTTCATTGGCTCCCTTTCAAACACCGCATCATTTACAAAATCCTACTCCTTACATTTAAAGCCATCAACCATCTTGCCCCTCAGTATCTCACTGAACTCCTCCAAATCAAGACACCCACCCGTTCTCTCAGGTCCTCTTCCTCCATCCAGCTCATCCTCCCACCAGCTCGTCTGGTTACAATGGGGTCTAGAGCCTTCGGTCACTCTGCCCCACACCTCTGGAACTCCCTGCCCCACTACATTCAACACTCTACGTCCATAACCACTTTCAAATCTCATCTAAAAACTTATCTTTTCAGAGAGGCTTACTCGCTTTAACTCTTTTTTTCTCTTGTGCAATGACCCTTCTTTTTTGCTTTGCCTGTTCATTTTATTAATAGTATTATGATGTTTTTACTGTTTGCTGCTCTGTTTGGTTGTTTTAATAGATTGAGTGTTTCCTTGTTGATTTTGTAAGGTGTCCTTGAGTGTTTTGAAAGGCGCCTATAAATAAAATGCATTATTATTATTAAGCCCAACGCCTCTACTGTCACTACTGCATCCTTGCCAGGCTAAACTAATGAACAGTGACTTTGAATTTTAGAAGCATCTTGTTCTACAATGTGAAACTCATTCCCTGAGCAAAATGACTCCTGGATCCGCTGCTTTGTTATGAATAAGAACAGCAGTACATGCCCTTGCTATATTTGCTCTCCTCTGGATGCCCAAATGGATTTGTAGAGGTGGGTATGGTACACTTTTGATAGACAGTTTATTTGGAGTTGCCGGTGGACGGGGAGTAAACAGCAAAAGGTGAAATGGAGAATCAGAAAGAGGCAAGGATAGCTAATGATTATGGACAACAAAATACAAATATCCATACACATACACACACATATATATATATATATATATATATATATATATATATATATATATGAAGGTTGTTGTAAAATAATAGCGGATAGCGTTTGAGCTTTCTGCTCAAGGAGAGGTGAGCAGGGGTCAGGGCATAAAGTAGACAAGTTCAGACAAGCCAGAATGGAGGAAAGCCATTATAGAACTCATGCTGTTCAGCGTTTCTTTTCCTCAAAAGTTCTCCTCCACCTTTATACACACACACACACACACACACACACACAAACACACACACACTCACACACAATCAAAATGCCTTAAAACATAAATGAGTGAGACAGTATTGTAGCTGTTGTGCATTTCCTTTGAGATGTCCTGGTGATCCTGTTGTCAGTTTAATCTTTAACTATATTCATTAATTAATTATTTTATTTACTTTACCAATATTTAGTTTCATGTGAGGGGGGATGACAGAAGAAGAAATAGTAATGTTGCACTTACCAGGCCTTTTTTTTTTGCCTGGTTGTTGTTTTGTCTCAGTCCACCTAATAAGCTCCTTGTGTGTTACCCATCAGAGTTTGGAGCACCTGAGGCCAGTGATCCACAGCTATGAGGTCCTGGCCTCAAATATTAGGACCGGAGGCTTTCTACCCTCAGGTACTATGAGACCGTGTTGGTATTGCTTTAAGTAGACTACACAATATCCTCAACTCATGTTTTTCACCCCTCCATACACACATACATTGCAAGCTGTAGCTTACCACAGAGACATAGTCATGACAACTTCTTCTCTGGGGACCTTTGGCTATTTCTAGGAAATGTCATGGTGATCCATCTAATAGTGCTCAAGATTTCAGTCAAACAAAATGTAAAATGGCATCCTCATGGTGCTGGAGAAAAAGTCGTTGGAGCACTAATCCCTGAGGTTTTAGCTTGTGGGGACATGAATACATCTATAAAATGTTATAGAATTCCATCCAATATTTGTTGAACAATTTTCGTTTGAATTAAAATGTTTTTGTCTCTTTCCAAAAATGTATGGTGCTACTTTCCTTCACCATTTTTGTTCTGGCTCACCACCCAGCCTTGGATAACGCTCCATTCTCGGAGGAAAGAAACAGAAAGAAGTCCATTGGCACGTCCTCACAAAATACCGTAGAAAGCAGTTACTGTGAGTCATAAAGTGACCATCATTGGCTGTGGCTAATTTTGTTCATGGACAAATGGATGCAGAGAGGAACTTTGTCACTTCTTAATTGCCAGAACAGGGTTACATTGAAAGGATTTAAATGATTGATTCACATTTTTACAAGTTTTTCTTTGCTTGCTGTTATTGTTCCTGCTCATTGAGAGATACATTTCTCATGTGCTAGTGAGAGCGAGCCCCAACACAGATGTATGTACAATTACATTTTTTAAGTCCGCCAAATCCTACAACCACAAAGGTTGTTTCTTCCTACGCTTTACTACAACCCACTGGAGCGTTTTCTACATTATCCTTCCGACTGGTGGCAGGAGATTAACACGTCCTCTACATTGTCATGTGGGGTAACGTTGTTTGTTTTGTTTCAGCCATCCATCATTCTTCTTTAAATATATTCACTATTTTATTGGTTTTGCAAAGCTACAAGAAAAAAACACAACATGCTGTATCCACCTACATTTACCTTTTTTGACTCACATTGTAATAAATATGAGAAAACGAATGTGAATCCTGATGGAGAATCGCAGTAAATAGGTGATAAAAACTGCCATTGGTATGCTCCAGGGCAGTTAGATCTGTGCTAGGGAGGATTTATAGTTCTACTTTTGCAAATATAGCCTGTTCAATACAGGATTGCTTCTTACATGTTTACATTTGTAAACCACCAAAGTCAGATTAATTATATATGTATTATATTGTGTCAGTGAATCAATAAATTGCAATGATTATTTAAAACACATTTTCATAACATACGCTACAAAAAGCAATAAAGGCTATGGGTAAACTGCATGACTGACTACAACTATTGCAAAATGTTGTATCATTTTGCAATAGTTGTAGTCAGTCAACCCCATTTGGGTCGATCACCCTGTGCATTAAAGCAACATACCATAGCAGCGAGGTTGCAGCTCTAGAGAGGTAAAGCCATGTAGACTTCATTGGGATGATGAGATAATATGATATTTCTTGTCAAATTCCAGTGGTCAGTGTGATATAAAGCTTAATTGGCAGTTGTAGCCAAGATTACCAATAAGGGACCCAGAAACTTTTTGTTAGGATTGCAACACGATCACAATCACACATCTCAGCTGCTCCTTTATTTCATAACCTGCAGATTTTAACTATCTATGACATCAATATTTCTTTAACTTACATTTTCATGTATAGGATTCGTTTAGGTGAAGGAAATATTCCTGTTCATTTCAAAACCTTCTTTAAAATCAATTCACAGATTCACTGTTACTCCACTCGTCAATCTTCAAATCTTCATCTTCCTAAATTACTGACTAGCAGAGGTCAATTTTCAATTAGATTCAGCGGAACCAAATTATGGAATGAATATTTCCACCTAACAAAGAATTGTCCCTCTATAAAATGTTTCAAAAATTGCATAAAAGAAGAGTAAGAGTGTTTTATGTAAAGGTTTTTTATGTAAAGGTTTTTTATGTATTTTTATGTATGAGTGTTCTTGTCTTTCTTGTTTTAGCTGTTTTATCTACATTTTTACAGTTATCATTGCTTAGGAAATGCCCCAGGGGTATAATCCAACATCACTGAACAAACGCAAGCAATGCTTACTTTCACACTCACACATGCACTCACATGCACACACAGACTTGACATAATTCAAAAAATGTTTTCTTTCTTTTCTTTTGTTGTCTATCTTATGCATATTTCATTTTATGTTTGTAAAATTTTAAATATTATATAGGTGGAGGCTTCAAATAAGCCAAGTTGGCTTTTGTCTCTGCCTGCACTAATATCATTTATCTCTCTGTTTTTATTTTATTGTATGAATTGTGCAAATAATAAAAAATAAAAAAAAGGTTCTTTAGTCAATTGTGAATTGTACGTGTATAACTTGTGAATTGTAATTTTGCATGAAAGCCTAGTATTGATTCACTGGTTTGTAATTAAAAATAAATAAATAGGGAAACTTGTTTTTTTGTAGCAGATTGAATCAATTATTTATTTATATCAAATGAATCATAAACTCGTAAATTAGTGCTGAAATCTTGATGATATTGATATTGGTTTGATTGATTGATTTTAGATGCATGGTGCAGGTCAGAATATATCAAACCATATGGTCAAATTAAAATTGATAATGTAATTTAATATGTAATACCAATAACCTATTGCAACAAAAAAAACAAGAGTTTCTCAGAGTTACACCTAATGCACCATGAAGCCCCTGTCAGCGCCCACATGCTTTACCGTACAAGGGGTTTTGACACACAATCTATTTTATATGTGGACACACAACCGCGGCTGAAATCGTCAAAAGGTTCTGAGGGCTCCATTGGTTGCTGCAGTCTCAAAATCTTCTGTCAATGACATATTAGTTGTTTACATGACTCCCGGGGGAAGCGAAACGTTGTCACATCGCTGACTTTAGGGAGGGAGGAGGATAGTTTGTCCGTCATCTCCAACTCCAGCAGTGGCCATAGCGTCTCAAAACGTGCATCTTCTGGCTACCGATTAGCTTAATGTTGTTGTGGCTGATTTCTTTCTTCCGGATCGATGATGACTAATATCTCCAATCTGACTGCTCGTGAGACGCCACAGATAACTCATTCACGGGACCTCAGTAATCGAAACACCCACAGACCACAGAGAGTTGGGAATAGAGTTCACTTCACGTAGATTTATTTGTAACACACAGTTTGACAAATAAAGCGAGTTGTACCCTGTATTATTAACAACAGCTACGTCTCCGTCTGTCTAATGCAACAACTCCCGAACAAACGAACAGGTTCTTTTTTTTTTTCTTCAGCTGCTTGCAAGTAGGTGTGGGTGAAAAGAAAAGAATACTAAGAATCGCTGATCCTTCAGAATTTAAAGCTTATTTTAAAAAAAATAATCAAAATCACGACACCCCTAATACTTAAGTGTATGTGAGGGTAATATACTATTATTTATTGTAAATATCTATCCAAATGTATCAATAATTAATTTACTATTACAGTAAACCTTAAACTTATATATATATACGAATAGATTGCTGACATTATCAAGCTTTTTTGATGTAAGCTCCTCGTACGCCAGTGAACAGCAGGACATTCTTTGATAAGTGCGCTGAGTTACTCTTTGAGTTTAAAGTCTTTGGATTTTTTTACTTTTAGTGCACACAAACACTTCTCTACAGTACATATGAGGTTCAGACTTCTTAATGCGAGGGAATTCAAGACGAGTTTGAATTCTGCTGGCCACGTATTCACTTTTTGTTGAGAAATATACTTCTCTAAGAGAACAGAACAGTCTTCAGCGTTGGTATAGCTGCATGGCTACAGATGTGCTGGTTCATCTCTGTGTCCAGTTCATCTTGTCTCATGTTCTGCTTCAAACTCATGGACTCTTCACTCAGAATCACCACCAGAACCGGGTATGTTACACATACAAGGAATGTGTCTTGGCAGGTGGTGCATACATTAGACAAACAACAACAATCAACACAGTGCTAGAACATATTACATTTACAATATAAAATACACAGACAAACAGATAGCAGTACTATAAACAAGTGTACTGTAGGTGTACGTGAAAGTGTAATGGGGAAGTGGCAAGTTTATTTAAATATGAAGTATGAAGGGTTGTGCAGGGGATTGACCAGTAGGAAATTGTCCTGGGGATGACAGTTGAGCTCTAAGTTGTTGTTCAATCTGGACTTCATGGATTTAATTATAGTGTCTCACTGCTACCTGAAGCAAGTTGCCACTGCAAAACAAGCCCCGACTGTTTTAATTCGGAATGCCTGCTTTGTCTTTGGGACTTCTCCTGAAAACTGCATCTGGCATAATGTCCGGAGGAGGGTCTCATCGGGATGAGTGGCACATCCACCGCGGCAGAGGGAAACCGATCTGTCATTGGTTTGGCTGCCTGACTTACTTTTGATAGACTGATGGTGGAGGGGGAGTATCAAGCAGAAGCAGAAAAGTATCATCAGAAGGGCAAGGACAGCCAGTGATTTGTGTGAAAAGAATAATCGTACAACAACTATATATATGAAGGTTGTTGTACGATGATAGAGGATAGCCTTTGAGGAAAGCCATTATAAAACTCATGCATGGTTCTTCCTGATGATGAATGGAGGACCTCAACCTGGGAATGGACCCATTTGCTAACCTGCTGTTGCTGCAGGGCGAGCTGTTCAGGACGGCACACAGTTGTTCTGCTCTGAAATGTTACCGTTCTAGGTGCTATCAGGTCAGATGGTGCTGGCTGGACGTGGATCAGCAACTCAGCAACTCTGCTTAAGAGGAAATAAAAAGACACTGTATAGGATGTGGGGTGGATTTCGGACAGGTCAGCTGTCATTTCCACAGTCTGGTTTCCCAGGCTGCTGTCCAAAGATATGTTATCAAGTGTGATCTGCCTGTTTTAATATCATATATTATATTATATATTGTACATGTTGACGGAGGCTGCTGTGACATAGATACAACTGAACTGTGCTGCAGAACAGTCTGCTCCAGCTGACTCATATTTTATTTTTTTCTGTCCTCACTTTAAGAAGAATTGAACAAATAAATGCTGACTCACTTTTTTTTGTCAACATCGTTGAGGATGCAGTTGTCTTCTTGGAAAACACTTGATTTGCCAATGATTGAAAAGGACTGGTTGTTCTATGTTTATGTTCAGTGCATTCATTCAGTATACAAATGCAGGTTCAGAAAAGCAAATCAAAATGTGTAGTATGAGTTTAACACGGCACACACAATTAATACAAAGGTATCATCTCCAGCCTAAATCACCTTCGCTGCAGTTCTCGCCACCTCAGGGCAGTGAGAGCGCTAATGTGTCACTACTCAAAGGCCATTAGAGGGCTGCAGCAACTCACAGAGCTGGAGTATTGTCTAACTGTTGGTTGGATTTCATGCTGTTCATTTTCCTAAATGATATTTAATCAGATTACCACTCTTCAGCTTAACTAATGTGTGTTGCAACAAGAAAGCCTTCAGTGAATGACAGATATTTTCAAACTTGTGCACACATATATTCCTAGTGAATTACTTTGCAAACTAAATGCAGTTATTTCTTTGGCAAATGATTGCTGTCATTCAGTGAAAAGTCTCTCTCTCTCTCCCTCTCTCTCCCTCTCTCTCCCTCTCTCTGGAGTTCAGGGATAACAACACATTTCCAAAACTGACATTTAATCCACGCAAACAAATCACCGTGGAGATCCCCCATCCATCCATGAGCCTAAATGTATTTATGGTTACACACACACACACACACACACACACACACACACACACACAGATATAGTAATATTACGGAACATCTCACTCAGAGCACATCCAGACTGTCAGGGGAATCTGCTTATTTGTGATTTTATTGGAGAAAACGGTGTCGTCCATTTCCTATTATTGGCACCATCTCACAGCCCCCCTGGGGTAACTGGGATAGATGTACCTGAATGTGTGTGTGTGTGTGTGTGTGTGGAGGGGGGTGGGGGAGTGTGGGGGGGGGGGGGGGGGGTCTGTCTTGTAGTTAGGTAGATATGGGTAATTCCTATATCACTGTTGGATTTATGGAGATTGATTTGCCTGACAAATTGACATGGCTCAATATTATCGTAGTCATTCAGATGTGCTTCATGGAGCCGAGCATTAAGCGAATGTTTGTGCGTGTGTTGGTTTGTGTGAAATGTGGGGGTGGGCATTAGATAAAGAAAGAGAGACTCAGAGAGAGAGAGAGAGAGACAGCAAGAGTCAACAATCCAAAAAAATTTAAGTTTTCTGACAAGTTAAGCCGACTTAAAATGCATACCAGGGGCCATATTGAATAAAGATGATGGGTTTAGCTAGCTTGTTTGTGTGTGTGTGTGTGTGTGTGTGTGTGTGTGTGTGTGTGTGTGTGTGTGTGTGTGTGTGTGTGTGTGTGTGTGTGTGTGTGTGTGTGTGTGTGTGTGTGTGGCGGGGGGAGGGACTGAACTGGAGGCTGTGTAGGGAAAGGGTTACGCTTGGGACATGGGGATGCAGTTATGAACTAAGGGAATATATTTACGTGGGTATTAGCAACAGACTTTACTAGTTTGACTGAAGGAGATGGCACGGTCTGAAAGTGGCTCATCGGAGGTGTATTGTGAATTAATGGGAATTAATTAACACATTGTAACGTTGTAATTCACCGACTTATTCTTTTGTCAGTCTTCATTATCAGCACAAACATGCAGTGGAGGGCGAGGTGGACAGATGAAGAAAGAGAGGGAACGTTGGGGCCTCAGCCGGCTGCACTGACAGTAATGCTTTCTGACCTCTGCCGGACCAACAGCCAGATATACTACCCGTGTTCCCATCCTCATCTCGCCTCCTTCCATAGTCTCGAGGGGCTTGCTCCACACCTTTATTAGGGTGGAATTAGCTTTTACCACCATCTTCCCTCTGTTTGCCTCACCTCTCCCCAAATCTGTTCTTTGTGTCTTATTTTTTTTCTCTTTTTCATCCTGTCCTTGTTTTCTATTGTCCTTTCTTCTTGTTTCTCCTCTCCGCTTCCTTTTTCATTTCCTTCTCTTTTCTCTCATTTATGCTCTCCTCTCTTTTTCCATTCCTTTCCTTTCTCTTCTTTTCATTTCTCTTGTATCCTTTCCTGTTCTTCCGTTCCAATCTCATTCTCTCCTACTACTCTCATATGGTATATTTATCTTGTTTATCCTTTAATTTCCTTTTGCTTAAAGGCTTTGTTTTCTTTCCTCTTTTGTCTTCATCTTCTCTTATTCACTTCTATCTCCCTCTTTTCTAATCTCGGTCCTCTTGTTTTATCCCTTCCGCATCTTTACATTTAATTTCCATTGTTTTAGCTTCTTGTTGTTTTTCCTCTTCTGTCTTATCCTCCACTCTCCCATCTTCTCTCCTCCTCATACCTCAGTCCCTTCTCAACGGAGCAGCAGACTCCAGCTCTCTCTCTCTCTGTCTCGCTCTCTCCAGACACCACCCCACCATCTCCACCCCCTACCACCCTCTCCTCCTCCTTCCCTATATGTGTCCAGAGGGTGTCAGCCACAAGCGGTTACTCCCATCCGTCCCGCTGACCACCAGGCCATGCCGTGGCACCGACACTGATCGGATGTGACAGCTCACTCATTATTTAAAGTCAGAATCGCTCTGTCTGTGTGTGTGTGTGTGTGTGTGTGTGTGTGTGTGTGTGTGTGTGTGTGTTTGAGTGTGTGTGCAAGTGTCTGTCTGTTGACTGGGCAATAGGTGTGTGAGTGTTTGCCCATGTGTGTGTGTGTGTGTGTGTCTCTGCCCTTGTTTTTCAAGGGCCAATGAGGAGAGAAGAGAAGAGCGCTAATGAAGTGAGCATTTGATTGGGAACTAGAGAAGCGTACCAGTGTTCTCAGGGAAAGAAGAGAGAGACCGTGATGTGTTGTTTGAGCAGAAAGGCTGTTTCACCATTGAAGTCAATCTGAGTCAAGAAAGGCAAAACAAGAAAACACATTACTTCTAGTCTGCTTATCTGTAATCCTTTTTCCATTTCTTTCTGGTTGAGCCTCAGACCAACTTAACTTCAAACTGTTTTGCACAACTAATGACTTCTTTGTCAGGTGAGGATGAGAATGTGCATCTCAACTGGAAATAGCTAAATGGTCCACAGGAACCTAAGCCTTTAACGCTGTAACCTAGCAACACCAATTGCTCATACAAACACTGTTGTTTAGCAACAGTTACAATTTTGGAAGGTTGCCGAAATAAAGATTTTAAGCCCACCTTGTCTCAATTCTCATGGATGGCCAACCGTGACGGCAGCACAAGTGTCCACTTTTCAAAGTACACGCTAAGTGGGCACTTAATCAAGTGCCCAGAGGCTGAGATTGTAGCCTCCCCCTTTTCCTCTTTCTTTCACATGCACACACACACACACACACACAAACACACACACACATACCCGTTCTGTCTCTCCCTGTTAGTCCATCCATATTTCTGTGCACATATATTCTTACTCACAACTCAAACAAAGTTTGACTTTTGACTTCTATTTGGCTGCCGACCACCAACTCCAATATAACTTAATAAATATCAGCCGCATGCACAACCGTACACGCACGCACGCACGCACGCACGCACGCGCCGCGCGCGCACACACACACACACACACACACACACACACACACACACACACACACACACACACACACACACACACACACACACACACACACACACACACACACACACACACACAGGTAGTAGCACTGGCTCGATTTACTTGAGCAGTGTAGCTCAGATGCCCAGGGCTAAAAAGCTAAATTGAAGTGACCCTGAGTCAGCTTAAACAAACTTAAGAGAAGAAGGGCAAAAAAATGAAAAAGAAAAAAAGAGCTGAAGCCAACATGCAGCCATCATATAAAGAATGTCAACAAGGTGCTTCTCCAGACTTTGTTTACTTACTTGCAGGTTACAGGAATAATGGTAGCGCATTTGTAATCAAAGCTCTCTCTCTCTCTCTCTCTCTCTCTCTCTCTCTCTCTCTCTCTCTCTCTCTCTCTCTCTCTCTCTCTCTCTCTCTCTCTCTCTCTCTCTCTCTCTCTCTCTCTCTCTCTCTCTCTCTCTCTCTCTCTCTCTCTCTCTCTCTCTCTCTCTCTCTCTCTCTCTCTCTCTCTCTCTCTCTCTCTCTCTCTCTCTCTCTCTCTCTCTCTCTCTCTCTCTCCCCTTTTCTCCCCCACTGATATAAGAGACACTGTATCCACCTGTGGCCTGTGGCTGTAATGAGGTTGGAGAGAGCACGAGCTTCTCCTACGGCTCTAATACCTCTGCCTATCGTTGTTGGTGTGTGTGCGTATGTGAGGTTCTATTGTGTGAGTGTGCATGTGGCTGAGTACCTCTCTCCGGGCTGTAATACACGGTGGGCTATTTCAGACCATGCCCCTGTATTGGTCTCCAGTCATATTGGTTGCTGGCTGCCTGAGGTTTGCTGGAGTCCTTTGACAGATGTTAAAGATACTCTGGCAACAGCAACTCTATATGGGGAAACACAATGAGCCATGACTTTATTGTCTTAAAGGTGAAGTTCAACCAAAAGAAAAGTCAGGAGGCAGATTAGAAACATTATTAAATGGAAAAACAGTGGGGGAAAGCATGGCTTTATTGCAGATTTATTGACTGTTTTTTTCCAAATCAAGTCAAAGGAAGCAGGAAAGAAACAACAAACATGAACATAATTTATTGTTATACTGGTCCAGGAGAGCTAAAATGAAGGTGAAGAGATGAGCTGCAAGTGGGGACAGCTGCAAATGAAAAGAAAGATGGATGGAAAAAGTAAAATGAAGATGGAGATGGAGTTTACAGTGGTTTGTTTGTTGCTGTAAATCACAGCTCATTGAAGGGGGAATTAAGTAGAAACAATGACCATTTGACACAGTTGAGGTGTAAACATGTGACAAATATACACATATGTGTACATGCTAGATTACAGGTATATAATAAAGGTTCCTCAAAAGTTTACAGAGGGGAAATCAGGTGCATGATGTTACAAATGGGGCGAGGTTGCAACCAAACAGATTTTTAGCAGCTGATTAAAACGTTCCGATGACGATGACTGTTTTTGACGGAGCCCCTCTACCTGACATTGGATCAATCTGCCAAAGAGTGTTTTGGGGTTGGCAGGTTGCCTCATTGGTTCCGTCCAGAATGATTTTCTCTATAGATTTGGATATGAAGAGCTCAAATGTGCATGTCATGTCAGGAATGCAAGAAGCAAAGCTTTTAAACCCAGCCAGAATCCATTCTGATTACATTTTACAGTGGACGCTTGACAGCCAGACTGTAATGGTGATGGTGACTCATGTAGATGCATCTTTACTTATATGTAGCTTTTTATGTCTAGTGAATGTTTTTTACTAATGAAGTGCAGGCTGTGGAAAGACTTGTCTCTGAATCCTCGATAGAGAAACTTTCACATCCTGAATTCGCTCTGAAACACCCTCTAATCGGTCCAGCGTCAACGACAATGGCTATTATCTGCTTTCTCTCTCACACAACCACACAGGTGCTTGCAATTGTGATAAAGAGAAAAACACTTGGCCTCACTATACTGTTGTTGTAACTAGCACCTCTCTGAATTAGTTACATTGTAGTATCTCACTTGAGAGAATGTGAAACTGGGTTTTTATTAAACTACGTGAAACGATGTGGTTCTATCTAACCCACCACACACTTTACATTTCACTTATAAGAGGTTAGATATTAGATATTCCTTTGTTTGTCCCACAGTCGGGAAATTTGCAGGATTACAGCATCAAATGGGTAAAGTGCACACAAGAGACATAGTAAAATAAAAACATTTAAAACTAATATGAATAAACAGTAAACCAGTACTAAAAACACTATTATATACAGATGTGATTGAGTTGAGGTGTTTAAAGGGACCGAAGTGATTCAAATATTTATTTTCTGTGATCTACTGGGAGCTCAGCTGGTTGTGCAGCCTGACAGCAGCAGGAAGGAAGGACTTGTGTTACCTCTCCTTCACACATATGTTGAATCCCTGGTGTACAACACACATTATCAACACCAAGAGACAGCTGAGGCAGTATCTTAAATCAAGTTAAACACTAATAATAAGTATTCAGTTATTTGTCTACAAAGTCGAAATTGACATCAACGCATCCTGGTGTCCAAAGGTTTAATTTAAAAAAGCAATGGTTTAGATCAATATATTTCAGGGATTGAATTGAGATGTGATAGACTGACCCACGCCATTATGTAATTAAAGATGTCTTTAGCTTACATAGTGTGGAGAAAATTCCCAGTAAGTTAAATTAACATCCCTTTGACACAGCCTTGACAAACATTCAAAGAGGTTGTATTACATTCACTGGCAAAACTGTCCGAGGATATGGTAGATTAAACCTGACAAGGGCTCTGGCAGGGGACACAAAAAAACAAAAAACTAAAGTCTGAAGAGGGGTTCCAGAAACACACATTTAATTGATCTCTCATATGATACAAATCCTCTACAAAAGACTTCAACAATTTAGCAGAGAAGTGCCTGGAAAAAAACATGACACTCAACTAAAGCAAATTACTTCAGTGTTTCATTCTAACAACGTCTACCCAAATGAATTATTAACACAAAGCTTTTGTTAGTTTTCATGCTTTGAATGTTTCTGCGTTTACTTCACTGTCATGAGTATTTCTAAATCAACAAACAGTTCACTGTTATAAGATTCTCCAATTAATGATTAATGCTTTTTGAGAAAGAACCCTTCCCACTCGCAGACATGGTGTTAATTGGATATTTCTGCACACTGCATAATGGGTGATATAACAGTGAGGATTAGGTTGAATAACTCTTTCCTTTATTTATTGTTGCCACCTTGTGGCTATACCTAAAGCTGTGTAACAATCCAACTGAAGAGTCTAAGCGGCACTAGTGCAATGGTTCAAGACCAAAACCAGATAATTAGTCTAAATCTAAAATACATTTTGGCTACATAGTCTAAATAGCCTTCTGGTCATGTCTGTCACCTACTCAGGTTAGCTTAAATACTATGACACACACACAGACACACGGAAGAAACACATGCAGTACAGAGAAACAGTATATGAAAGATGGACACACACACACAGAAGTCAGGAAAACACACAAACTGTTTGGATGATAAACTCAGAGACTATGAAAATTACAAGTGAGATCCATCCCAAGCCCAGCAGCCAACACTGAGATCAATAATAATTTATTGGTAACTTTCTTCCTTTCTTTTTTTCCAGAGAGAGAGAAGACAGGATGAAGAAAAGTGTGCGTGTGGCCTTGGAAGTTGATTAAAAACAGGTGCGGTGACAATCACATCAAAGTGATGGAAGCCTTGTGTGCTTGTGTAGCTTTACTGTGTGTGTGTGTGTGGTGTATGTGGTGTGTGAAGTGTGTGCGTCAATGGCTATTGATTGTTGATCATAATTCTCTGGGTGCAGTTCGGGCCTCTCCATCACAACAATTCACTGGAGTCTGCATTGACTTATGGGTTGCAAACTTCTGTCAGCACTAACATGCTCTAAATAACAGAACAGAGAAAATTGATGGATGGATGTTGGGAGAGATGGAGGAGAGCGGGTGTGCGTGGGGGGAAATAAAGGAAATCCATTCTATAGACGTTCATTTAAATCTCCAGCAGATTCCAGCAGTATCAGTGTGTGAGAGCTGTAATGCTGCTCAGTCATTGTGAGAGACCCATGGCCACCTCGGCCGAAACCTTGCACTCTAGCGCCCTCCATTGATTACTTCTAGTACTGCGAGGATGAAACAGCAGAATGTAAAGCCACCCCACTGACAGCGTTTCACTCTTTTCCTGAAAGGAATCAAATGTAGCGAGGCGTTTCTGTGGTGTTGCTAAGGAAACGCAAAGGCATTATTATACATATTAACAGCCCGACGAGTGCGACCCCCTGAGGCGGTCGACAGACGTTATGGCAGACTGGCAGGGAACAGAAGTGTGTGTGTGTGTGTGTGTGTGTGTGTGTGGGTGGGGGGGTTAGACATGCATGTCAGAGACATGACTGACTCCAACAAATTAGAAAGACAAATAGTTAATAAAGATCGACAACTGAGCAACTGATCCGCAAGCAGACTGAGAAAGACAGCTGAACAGAGCAGCAGACAGATATTAAGATGGACAAGATCAAAAATAAGAGACCTATAAGGGAACAGATTTTTAAAAGTTGGAAGATAGACGGACGGGCAAGCTGACAAATGGGCAGACTAAGAGGACAAAAGGAATCCATAACCCATAAAGCATTCTTCCACAGTCAACACACATGCAACCCTCTAGCCACCTGGTTGGATTACTGACACACACACCCACATACGTATGCACGCACACACACACACACCTACACAAACACACACATATACAGTGCTTTCTGTTTTGTCACGCTACTCCTTCACTCGTCACGAGTTGTCTTCCAGGCTTCTTCTGCAAAAACTTCCCATTCCATGCCCAGGTGCCACTACTTCTGTGCGTTTGTGGGCCCTTCCTCCGATTGTGTGCGTGTGTGTGTGTGTGTGTGTGTGTGTGTACAGTATGCGTGTGATGAATATAGTATTGAGGGCTGTGTGATTGGAGGAATATATAACAAAAGGTCAAGCTGTCGGAAATACAGCCAAGTTCATAGAGCTCACAGCGCGGCAGAATACCAAAGTTCCTCTGCTGCCATCATACACTTGTGCATGTATGAGCGATTGTGTGTGTTTGTGTGTGTGGGTGTGTTTGTGAGTGGACACCGACAGGTTTTAATGCCTGTTTACTACACTGAGTGAATACAGCGTGAGCACTTGCACACATTCTTTCTTTTTCCCACACACTCGTTCACAAATAACACACTGCATGATTCATTCACCGTCCATTTCTTTGCCGCGTGTGTTTACTCTCACTGTGAGCAAATCGATTAACATGCTCCACATGTAAACGGATGGATAGTGAGGGAGAGAGGAGATGAAAGAGGAGAGGAGCAGTTAACACAGCTACGCCTGATAGATGCATAAACCCTTCATTATTCCGTAAATGAAAAAGAATGATTCCTTTCGTTCCCTCCCATCCACTTCCCTCTCTTTATCTGCCCTCGCTGTCTCCCTGACCTGATAAAAGTTGCAGCCTCTCTCCCTCCCATCTCTTTTTCTCTCGTCCATCCATTCTTCTGCGGTTTATCCCACTCCACTCCGCTTGGCCTCATTTCTCTCCTCCTGCTCTCCGTTTTCCTTCTCCTTGCCACTCTTTCTACTTCCTGCCCTTATGTTAGTTTATGGTCCTCTCTTTTCTCCTCCTTTTCTTTCGCATTACCTTCCTGTTTTCCCCCACCTTCATTTTTCCCTTCTTCATCACCCCTATCTTCCCCTTCCACCCTTCTCCCCTCCCCCTCCCTTCCAGCTTTCCCTCCCCTCCTCCCATCCTCCCTTTATGTCACAGGGTATCATGGTTAATTAGCCAGTAGTGGATTTGGACTCTCATTAGCTTTTCAGCAGGAGTGAGGGATGCCTTCGTTCTTATTCTGCCATCGTACGCCCTCGCCCCCTCCATCGTTACATTTACTCCTTCTCCTCTTCCTCCATCTTCTCCTTCTCCCTCGCTTCTTCCTTCTGCCTCTCTGAAGACAGGATAAGGCAGCTCTCGATTGGTTGTCCTGAACTTTAACTTGTTCCCTTTTTGCTTTGATGAAAAGTTGGGCTTTTTTTCCCACCGAGGAAGAGGGGACGTGTGCCAGTTTGTGCCTGTGCTTGATAAACTGCCAGAAACTACAAAAAAGGGAGAAATTAATATTATCACTTTGAAGTGGGACCTACATTGTCATCTGTCAGCGCGTTGTGCATTTTATTAACTTATGGTGTCATAAATAAATTGTACTTGTCTGGAATTGTTTACGTGAGCCATTTGAAAATTCAGTATTTCACATGCAGGTCATTTGCGGTTTTGCAAAACTAAAATGTCCAATTCAGAGACAGCAGGTGACTCGCCATTCAAACTTTCCCCTTTGTGTTGCTTTGGATGTGTTTTTGTTCCACTCGCCACCATTTTGTCTCGTGGTTGTATTTTGTGCTGCTGAGCTTGTAAATGGGCTCTCCCAGTGAGACTGCACCTGATAATTATGATTAATTATAGTAACATACACAACAGTGTGTGCAAGTGTGACGGCAGGAACCAGCCATCACAGTAGCAGGCTCCAGGCCCAATCAAAGTTACCTGCAGCTGACGAGCCATCAAGAGGCTTGCGCCACTGCAGCGCACCTGGCTAAATAGACAGGCCTGGGTAATTGGACCATACCAGGGCACCTCGGGTCAGAGGGGTGTTCCCGGCAGCAGGGTTGACTGTTCCACTAGAGGAAGAGGGCGGCTCTTCCCTTCCACTTAAGAATGGATGCACCCACTGCTATATATACGGCAGCTGGCGGTGGCAAGAAGGGGGGGTGGTTTTTTAGCTGGTTCCCCGGGAGCCCTCATTGTGTTAGTGATAAAGGCTAGGTAATTAAGCTAACTAACTAACTTATGTTGAGGTTTATTCTTATTTTGTTACTTTTAAGACCTTGTTCCACCTCTGAGAACGGTGACTATTGTTGGGGCAAAATAAAAATCCTTATTTTTACCACATTTCCCTGCCTTCGGAGTTTTTGCTAAACCCTGGTCCTTCACACATGGTGGCAGTGGTGGGATCAGCAGTAGGAGGTACAGGGAAGTGTCAAGATTTTTTTTTTTATTACTTGCTCTCTCTTACCTTTGCGAACGAACATGAAAAAAGGTCAAAGAGGAGGAAAAGATCCAGCCACTCGAGAGCAGGAACCGGCTGACGAGGAAGGAGCAGAAGGTGGAGCCAGGCCCGTGGGAATGGAAGAGCCCCGGGAGCCCACCATTGGCGACCTGGCCGGTATACTGCACACTCATATGGATCAGCAGCGGAGACGAGATGCCCGACTGGCTGATGAAGGAACACTTCAAGGGCAGCGATTTGAATCGTTGCAGCATCAGTTCAAGCTGCTTCAGTTAGAAGTGCAGCAGGCCCGTACCCTGCCGGCATTTGATCAACTTTCTGGTAAGGCAGACTCACTGGGTGCATATGGGGAAGACTCAGAGGCAGATTACCTTACTGCTCAGACCAGGTTTGGACTATCCCATAAGAAACGCACAGCAGTACAGGTGAGAACTACACAGGAGCCAAGGCTTCAGCAGTTGACGGATACGGATGATATTGAACATTTTCTTTTTCACTTTTGAAAGGATAGCAGCATCATGCAGATGGCCAACGGAAGATTGGGCTTTTAGACTCATTCCACTATTAACCGGCAAAGCTAGAAGTGCTTATGTCCACATGGATAGTGATGATGCTTGAACTGATTAAGGGAGACGGATATTTTACAGATGGTGGTATACTGTACCACAAGCAGGGGTCAGCAAAGCAGCTGATGGTACCTAAATCTGCGAGAGAAATGATACTCGCATTGGGTCACTCGATACCCTGGTCAGGTCACTTGGGGAAACACAAAAGTTTTGACCGCATTAGGAGACATTTCCACTGGCCTGGGCTGCGAGCTGATGTGGCCCAGTATTGCAGAAGCTGTCCTCAATGTCAACAGACTTCAGCAAGATATCCTTCTAAAGTTCCCCTTCAGCCATTGCCCATCATTTCCACTCCATTTAGACGACTGGGTATGGACATAGTGGGCCCTGTAGAAAGAAGCAAGGCAGGAAATCGCTTCATGCTAGTAATTACGGACTATGCTACCAGATATCCAGAGGTCTTCCCACTTAAAACAGTCAAAGCGAAGTCACTTGCTTTTTGTTTGGTGCAATTCTTTGCTAGGGTGGGGTTTCCTGAAGAAATTTTGACCGATCAAGGGACTAACTTCATGTCCAAACTACTGAAGGATGTGTACAAACTGCTGGGGATTAAAGGCATCAAGACTACCCCATACCATCCTCAGACTGATGGTTTGACAGAGAGGTTCAACCAAACTCTCAAACAAATGCTAAGGAAGTTTATCAATGATACAGGATCTGATTGGGACCAATGGTTACCCTATTTGCTTTTTGCTTACAGAGGAGTCCCTCAGGCATCCACGGGGTTCTCTCCGTTCGAACTCTTGTACGGACATGAGGTAAGAGGGCCACTTGCTTTGCTTAAAAGTCACTGGGAAAGTCACAAGATAGCCGAGCCACAGAGTGTGATTACCTATGTTGTCCACATGAGGGAGAGACTGAGCAAAATGGCCACACTGGCTCAGCAGAATATGAGGGACGCCCAACGTAACCAGAACACATGGTATGACAAGTCTGCCAGAGAAAGGAGTTTTTCCCCTGGACAGAAAGTCCTGGTAATGCTCCAAACGCAAGATAGCAAACTACTAGCTAAGTGGCAAGGGCCTTATGTGATAAAACAGAAAAAGGGTCCTACCACGTATGAGATAGCAACTCCTGGGGAGGCACGCCAACTGAGAACCTTGCACATTAACCTGCTGAAGGAATGGATTCCCAGGTCTGAACAGAAGGAGGTGTTGATTCGACATGTAGGGGAAGAGGACGACGATGATGAGCAGTACCTTCCGGTACCTGCTCCTACACTTCCGGATCTCACCCACCTCACTGCTGATCAGCAATCCCAGGTCAGTGCCCTTTGTGTCCCAGAAGTTTTCAAAGAAACGCCTGGGTGTACAACAGTGACAGAACACAACATTGTGCTTAAAAAGGATGCTGTTGTGAGAAGAATGAGCTACAGAATCCCTGAGCGCCTCCAGGTGTCCCTAAAAAAGGAAATAGAGCTGATGTTGTCCCTGGGCATCATTGAAGTATCGCGAAGTGAGTGGTGTGACCCCATTGTGTTGGTTCCAAAAAAAGATGGCACCATGAGATTTTGCATAGATTTACGCTATTTGAATGCAATTTCTGAGTTTGACTCCTATCCAGTTCCTCGCATTGATGAACTAATTGACCGTTTGGGAAAAGCCAAATTTCTAACCACTATTGATCTCTGCGAAGGTTACTGGCAGGTGCCGCTGAATCCGCAGTCCTGTAAGTTAACCGCTTTCCGTACACCATGGGGTCTGTACCAGTTCACGGTAATGCCTTTTTGACTGCATGGCGCCCCAGCAACATTCCAAAGGTTGATGGACCAGGTATTGTTGGGACTTTCTGATTTTGCAGCAGCCTATTTGGATGATATTATTGTTCACAGTGACACATGGGAGGAGCATATGGACCACCTGAAGGCCGTTTTTGGACAGCTCCAGGGTGCCGGACTGACTGTCAACCCCTCAAAATGCCAGTTTGCCAAGACCGAGACTGAATATCTTGGCTATGTTATTGGCAACGGGGTTATCAAACCCCAGACCCACAAGCTCCAAGCCATTCAGTCCTGTCCGTGTCCGTGTCCACAGACAAAGACGCAACTAAAGTCATTCCTTGGAATGTCAGGTTGGTACAGAAGATTTGTGCCTAACTATTCCTCTCGTGCTGCCGTTCTTACAGATATGACCCGGGGCATGAGTCCTACTCGGTTGGAGTGGAGTGCGGAGGCAGAGTGTGCTTTCATGGACCTAAAGGAGGCACTGAGTAAGAACCCTGTTTTGTGTAGTCCTGATTTTACTAAAGACTTTGTGTTGCAAACAGATGCCTCCGAACGAGGTTTGGGAGCAGTGCTTCTGCAAGGGGAGGCCAACGAGCGTCACCCAGTGGCCTACATCAGTAGGAAGATGTTCCCGAGGGAGACTCGCTATTCCACAGTGGAGAAGGAATGCCTGGCAGTGAAATGGGCCCTGGACTCCTTCAAGTATTATCTGTTGGGAAGAGGGTTCCTTCTGGAAACCGACCACAAAGCCCTGAAATGGATGGATGGAATGAAGGATGCCAACAGCCGTATCACCCGCTGGTACCTGGCGATGCTGCCCTATCAATTCACGGTCCAGCACATTCCCGGAAGAGAGAACACGACTGCTGACTTTTTATCACGCTCTCATGGCGTGATAGCAGAGGGAGGGGAGTGTGTGACGGCAGGAACCAGCCATCACAGTAGCAGGCTCCAGGCCCAATCAAAGTTACCTGCAGCTGACGAGCCATCAAGGGGCTTGCGCCACTGCAGCGCACCTGGCTAAATAGACAGGCCTGGGTAATTGGACCATACCAGGGCACCTCGGGTCAGAGGGGTGTTCCCGGCAGCAGGGTTGACTCTTCCACTAGAGGAAGAGGGCGGCTCTTCCCTTCCACTTAAGAATGGATGCACCCACTGCTATATATACGGCAGCTGGCGGTGGCAAGAAGGGGGGTGGTTTTTTTTCCGGTTCCCCGGGAGCCCTCATTGTGTTAGTGATAAAGGCTAGGTAATGAAGCTAACTAACTAACTTATGTTGAGGTTTATTCTTATTTTGTTACTTTTAAGACCTTGTTCCACCTCTGAGAACGGTGACTATTGTTGGGGCAAAATAAAAATCCTTATTTTTACCACATTTCCCTGCCTTCGGAGTTTTTGCTAAACCCTGGTCCTTCACAGCAAGTATAGGCACACACCCACACACCATTGCACACACTGGCAATGATACATCAGTGAGTATAGCTCCATGTTACGAGGTAACTTTGTCCTGTGGCTTTTTTACTGAAAAATTACCAGCATGTGCACACAGACATTCAAAAACATACATTTGGTGAGACTAAATGCATTCATATATTCTCCAATACAAGTAATTCCTTGCTGATGAAAGCTGGCATTTTGAAATACCAATCATTCAGGAAGGGCATTGTTGTTCCCCTCTCGCTGAAGAGATTTGCTCATTTTATTCAGAAAACATGTTTTTATATCACCCCGCTCCATCGTAAGGACTTTTATTTGAGCTATGCATTGTTTAACTTTTTTGCTGCGCAGTGATATTTACAATCCCTCCAACATTATGTTATGAATGGCTATATTCTGAGACCCTCTGCAGCTTAGAAATGCATGCATCTGTGTGGCAGGTGAGTGTGAATTATAGGATCGATGGAGGAATACACACACTCAGTGGCTCCGTTGTCACCGCTGAATGCAAGGGAACAAAATGGAAAATGGCTCAATCCATGCTGATCTTCATGATGTATTGAGTATTAAATTGCACATTTCGTATTTGAAATAGAGGACACAATCACACAGCGAGCCTGTTTTCTTTGGTCCAAAGCATCGTGGGTGCGTTTTCTTTGTTACATTTTGGTGTTTGCTTTGATTAGATCCAAACTGCCCAATTACAGGCTGGTAAACAAAAGTCACATGGATTCAAGGATCTTGTTTGCTGAACACTTCTGGCAACTTATCATCTAAGAGATTTGTGCATCATTTGGGGTAAAAAAATATTTCAAACAAATGCCACAGAATCCTGAATGACAGGCGTGTCGGTACATTTTGCTTTAATCCCCGTCTGAGTGTATCAGCAGAAGCAAGAGTTTTACTTGTCTAAGCTTTCCAAAGCATTACTTAATATTAGATGTCGGAATTTGTTTATATCGCCATTAAACTAAACACAGAGTTTCCCGTTGATGGCGTATTCCTAATTACAATGCCGTAGTGGAAATCATATTTTCAGATGACCTGAATCAAGTATTAAATTTGAACTCAAGATAATACACACACATTTTGCACATAATCAGCCCATTTCTGAGCAAATTAGCCTCATTGCAAAAAACAGTCCATTTCACAAAGATCAGCGCTAATGGCCGCATGCAGTTGTTGTGAAATAATTAGCTTTTTTAGAGAGTTGGTAGTAACCAAAGTGCATTTATAAGGGCTGTCTGCTTAAACGCATTTACTTTGGGATACATGTATAGGATGTAATGGAAGTGGCATCATGGAAAACAAATGAATGAATCTTAAATAAATTAATAAAAAATGAATACATTTAATTTCTAAGTAAATTGAATAAGCAATAATCAATGAAGTTATGCTGCCGTGCCTTGTGCATACATGCGCATACATGCGCACAGCATCTCTCTTTATAGGGACAAGCACTTATTGTTTCTACAGAAGTAGAATTGCTGCTGGGATTCACTCAAAAATGACTCGTAAATGATCTCAAATGTCTCGCAAATGATGCACAATGCATAATGCTATTAGAGGCTGCAATCCATTCTTTGTGACAACTCAGAGAGGAGCATCAACTGTCTCATAAGTGGATATCCCAAAATGTCACACACCTCATTTCAGGGGAAACTGGAGAAATATGTAGAAATCATGCATGCTTTACATTTATTTCTGACCATTTTTGCATGTGAGACAATTTTGACTTTTCTTTTTCTCACCAATACATCAACTAACCCTGAAACTTGAGCTAATCCATCATAGTAAACATTAAGCCTTTACTTTTCTTGTCAATGTTACATTCTTTGGAACCTTGAACACAATCTCATTGAACAATGCAATCTTTATCTTGCAAAGATATGGTCACATAACAGTATCAAACATTCAAAAACACTGGTATGGCTCTTTAACAATTCCATTGTTGCCATTTATAGCAGACCGCATGAGACTCGGAAAGCTTTGTGTGTATTGCATTGCTAAATCAAAGCTGGATTCAAGCCATTCTGAGGTCGGAACGGATAGGGGCAACACAAACACACACACACACATTGTTCTGAGGTGGTCTTTAGGTGAAAGGACGAGATCAGAGACACAAAGAGGGAGCGGTGTAGGCTAACTGTCTAACTTGGCACGTGTCCAAACAAAGAGACCGAGATGGTGATAGCCTCACTGCAGTATGTCAGATCCGGGCTGTGCGCCAGGCGAGCTCTCTCACATGTGACTCTGCAGTGTTAACTTCAGCTGCCCAGCAGGACCTCGGCAACTCTCTGTGTGTATGAGCGAGAGTGTGCGCTCATCAGCACATGTGTATATGTCGGTGGGCCTAAACCTCTGCGTGTGTGAGTGTGTGTGTTCATGTGTGTGTGTGTTTGTGCAGTAGTGGCTGCAGGCCAGTGGCCGTGCTCACATCACAGGCAGAATTTCATTGCCAGGGTTCCAGAGGTGATCAATCGCAGTGGAAATGGTGCTACCTGCAAAAACACAGCAGCTTCTCGCTCCTGTGCTCCATCTTCACTCGGTTTCTACCTTGCTTTTCAACTCATCTGTAGCATCCCTGCATTACCTTCATCCTTTTACCTGGGGTTTGTTCCTCTCTAACTGGAAAGGGAAAAACTGTTTAGATTGGCTTCGAGGAAAACAAGAATGTATTGTTTGAATCCACAGAAACATTCACCTACACTGCTAAAGGGTACCAAAGCAAGGCAGCAAACCATTTTGCAGAATGGCTGGACTCAAACTACCATTAAATGCATAATGCCATATCCGGAAAGATAAGAAAAAATACAGATTTCTCCCACTGCCTGCAAATTGGTTCACAAAGTAATCATCATCTTAATTTGTATCCATGCCGTACTTCCCTTTTCATTATTTTCTTTCCTCATTTCTCTTACTTGAACTTCAATTTCCTCAATTAGCCTTCTACTCCGACTCTCCCTCTCTCTCTCTCTCCCTCTGTGGTCACTTACTTGTGCCTCAGATATGTATTTCATGCCATATGATCATGCTTCTTTTTCTTCATCTTCTCTCCTCTCCCTCGTGTCCCTGCATCATTACAGACCTTACACACACCCCGTTGTCTCCATCCAAAATCCACCGCTCTCTCCCAAAGCTATTAGTATTATCCAAAATGATTTGCCAAGCATAGCTGACTAAGAGCGTGTGTGTGTGTGTGTGTGTGTGTGTGTATGTGTGTGTGCTTGGTCAAGAATGCAGCTCATATTTCGACTCATGTCAGATTATTTCTGGTACAGACAGGCCAGGGTCACACTGGCACTGAACCTAATAAAACATAGCTCACATCCGCCACTTTCCCTGTGGACGGCCATGCACACGAGCAAACCCAAACAAATATTGCACGTGTTATGGGTCCAGAGCGTGGACGATAGATGATAATGATAATACTAATACTGGAACAGAGCTGAAAAAAATAAACTATAGTAATTGATTGTAATTGTAATGTAATTACTTTATGGTAAAGTGTAACTTTAGTTCTAATTGTTTTATTACATTACTAAACCATTTGTTATTAATCATATTACTTATCATAAAATTGCAACTTCTTGCGTCCTCGTACCATAGCTGGCATGCTAACAGGATTGGCCGCCCGGATGCTGGTCAGTCACAATAGCTGAAGTGATTGCGTTACTCCCCTTGGAGCTTTGCTCTCTGATGTATTTTTATTTTATTCTGGTCAATAAATAAACAGTTGTATTCAAAATAGGAAGAACAAAACTGTTAAAGCTAACGAGCTTGCTTACTGTAACTTGTTGTCAGTCTTTCTAATTTCATTACTTTCAGAAAGCTCTTTTGACGTTTCGCTAATGAGACATTAGGATCACACAATTCATTCATGGATGTATTTTTATGTCTCCTGTTTCACAGCATTCAGTAAACTATTCCTCTTTTATAGAATGGATTGTTCTCCAACAAAGGAGGTTCATTAAAGAGTTGGTGGTAAGTAATTAATTACTTAGAATGTCAACGTTTCAAATGCTGGCATGACCAGGCATTTAAAGTGTTTAAAGTAAACCTCATTAAAAGTGTCACAGGTACATGCGAGAAATGTGACTCCTGCATACATGTTGCTTATCTTATTGTGCATACAGACACCATTGTGTGTGTCTGCAATATCTGTGTGAATTCACAGTACGTGGGATGGATGGTCACTTTTTTCTTTTGGATGACTTTCAAAGACTGTGCCAGTTGATAGGGGTTTGGCAGCTTCCACTGGCAACAGAAGCAGAAACATATCACAAGGAGGGAGGACCGCTTGGCTCAGCTCAAAGAGATGATTTACATTGAGCATGTATTACATAGTCCATCCATCCATCCATCCATCCATTTTCCACCGCTTATCCGGGGTCGGGTCGCGGAGGCAGCAGGTCAAGCAGGCTGACCCAGACTTCTCTCTCACCCGCAACATCTACCAGCTCATTCTGGGGGATCCCGAGGCGTTCCCAGGCCAGCTGGGAGATATAATCCCTCCAGCGTTTCCTGGGTCTTCCCCGGGGCCTCCTACCAGTTGGACGTGCCTGGAAAACCTCTAAAGGGAGGCGTCCTGGAGGCATCCTAATTAGATGCCCGAACCACCTCAGCTGACTCCTTTCGACACGAAGGAGTAGCGGCTCGACTTCAAGCTCCCTCCTGATGTCCGAGCTCCTTACCCTATCTCTAAGGCTGAGCCCGGCCACTCTACGGAGGAAACTCATTTCGGCCGCTTGTATCCGCGACCTCGTTCTTTCGGACACGATCCAAAGCTCGTGACCATAGGTGAGGGTTGGGACGTAGACCGACCAGTAAATTGAGAGCTTTGCCTTTCGGCTCAGCTCCTTCTTCACCAAGACGGCCCGGTGCAACGCCTGTTTTACTGCTGCAGCCGCACCGATACGCCTGTCGATCTCCCGCTCCATTTTACCCTCACTCGTGAACAAGACCCCGAGATACTTGAACTCCTTCGCTTGTGGTAGGCACTCTGTCCCCACCCGGAGGGAGCAATCCACCGGTTTCCGGCAGAGCACCATGGCCTCAGATTTCGTGGTGCTGACTCTCATCCCCGCCGCTTCACACTTGGCTGCAAAACGCCCCAGTGAATGCTGGAGGTCATGGTCCGAGGAGGCAAACAGGACCACATCATCTGCAAACAGCAGAGAGGCTATCCTGAGATCCCCGAACCTGACATTCTCCGCCCCACGGCTGCGCCTAGATATCCTGTCCATGAAAGTCACGAACAGGACCGGTGATAAAGGGCAGCCCTGGCGGAGGCCAACACCCACCGGGAACGTATCTGACTTACTGCCGAGGATACGAACACAGCTCCTACTGCAGGCGTACAGAGACCGGATGGCCCGTTGCAACGGGTCCGGCACACCATACTCCCGCAGCACCCCCCACAAAAAGCCCTGAGGGACCCGGTCGAAAGCCTTCTCCAAGTCCACAAAGCACATGTAGACTGGTTGGGCAAACTCCCAGGACCCCTCCAGTATCCTTGCAAGGGTAAAGAGCTGGTCCACTGTTCCACGACCAGGACGAAACCCGCACTGTTCTTCTTGAATCCGAGGTTTGACAAACGGTTGGAGCCTCCGTTCCAGCACCCTGGCATAAGCTTTTCCCGGGAGGCTGAGTAGTGTGATGCCCCGATAGTTCGAGCACACTCTCCGGTCCCCCTTCTTGAAGATGGGAACCACCACCCCGGTCTGCCAGCTGCCAGTCCATGGGCACCGTGCCCGACCCCCATGCGACATTGAAGAGGCGTGTCAGCCAAGACAGCCCAACAAAGTCCAGCGCCTTCAGCATCTCGCCACCAAGGAGCTTTTTGACTACCTTAGTGGCCTCTGCCAGGGATATGGGTTCATCCAACCCCAAGTCTTCAGGCGCTGCCCCCTGTTCAGGGGACATGTTGACCGGGTTTAGGAGTTCCTCAAAGTGCTCCTTCCACCGCCCGACGATATCCTCTGTCTGGGTCAGCAGCCCCCCTCTTATACCATACTTATACCATTGTTCAAGCCTCGCTTTTTGTATATCATCATCATTATTTGGTTTGATAACTCCTCTCCATGCATTTACTTGAACAATTCTCACTCTGTATAATGCAAAAAGAAAAAACAATAATTTCTAAAATAATTTAAATGTTGTTGCTGGTCCCTGGCCTCATATAGTAAAAACCTGCATCTGCTTTATAATATATATATATTTTTTGTTTTCATGCTGGTGTCACCATCTATGGTTGTTATGGCCTGCCTTAGTGGGAGCATGAATGTTATTCTCAAAGCTCCATGCGAAAAATGTTCGATTGATATTAATCTGCCCAGCCGATCGATGAGGGTACAGCGCTGAGCTCTTCTTGGAATATCAATTGCTCGTTTACAACAGGGAGAGAGGCAGAGACAGAGAGGGAGAGCGGGCACCAAACGAATCACCTGGCATCTGTCCAAGAATATTCAGCTTAATTCTGAGTGGTCCATCGGTATAGAGTGACTGGACCCGTTAATGGAAATAAATAAAAGCCTTATTAATTATCTGGTGATTCCTTTATAAACGAGAGTTTTCCTGAGCTCCTACCCCTTAGCTCTTGGAGGAGTTTAAAAAGAAAACCCCGCAGCTTTGCATGTGCCTGATGAAAAAGAGAAGCACAGTCCTGTTGCGTTGCAGACACTGAGCTACCAGTGCCTCATGCATTTAATGTTGGCATCACTGCAAATACTATTTGAGATCCGCGATTTTCGAAACATCAAAAAGCGAATCTTCAAGCTACAGTTGAAGGCCTGCCTGATCTCCCAGGGACCAACTTTAATATTTACAGGGCCTGTTTACACCAAAGATGGCTTGAGCCAAATAACATCCCAACAATATTTTTGTTCTTTGTGACGACCTGAGGCTTGCAAGCAGTTTTGTGCTCCAATCCTTCAAATCTGACATTATTTTACAAGCTTTCTATTGGCCATACATTAAAGATAAAGGTCTTGTGCTCTCTGAAGTACAACAAAGCACTCACATCAATGGGCAGGCGAGTGTATGAGCACACACTCACACACAGGGAAACACACGTCAAACTTCTCAGCTTCTTTGACCGCAGGACAGCCGTAAAAACAAGTATTGATTGTAAGTGAGGGAAGCAGAGAACTTTGAAATGCAGCTGACTTGTGCCTCTGATAATGGGATCTCTTCAAGTTCCACTCGAGTAGAATGGCTTCCAGCGGCATTCTGCCCAGCTCCCTTCCACTTTATTCTACTTTTGTCTCTCCAAAATGATCCGCAAGGCCTCCAGGAAAACCGAGCGAGACCCACTGGGCTGAGTTAGAGCTCCCAACCATTGAGGAGTGGCTATAAAGACTTGATGGCACAGTGTTGTAAGTCAGATGACGCATGGACACTTAAATCAATTGAGGTCCTCATAGGGGCTGATAATCAGTGTTTGAGCCAGGGTTGTCTGGCAGGGCCCGGTTAGTCCCAACTCACAAGCCCTGGCCCCTCCTGGATACTATGGGGTTTTTAGAGGGCCAAGGGAAAGCCGCGGAGAGCAAAATCTCTTAAGCCTTGGGGCAATTTGAATTGTGCCGGTGGAAGTTACCTGCAATGGATTTACGCTTTCTACCTGCTCACCTCCACAAATACAGATTCAGGATCCTCACACTCAATGTTGCATTCTGTTTGATTTGATCAACAGGTTTATGAATGCTCGCGTATTTGGACGTTTTTCTCGCAGTGAGGAACTGAGGGAGACACGCGGGTGCTTTTAGACAGGCCATCCTGCTTGGACTTGAAACTGTCAATCACGCATTGGAGCGTTTTGTCTCCTACTCAGAATATATAATATTTGCCTTTTTTGTCACAACTACAGTTAGAGAGACTTTGCTTGTGCTTTGTTGGGGACTAGTCTCCAACTGACAGGCTTGATGGCCTCAGTCTTTTCTCTCGTTCTCAGGGTGATTTGAGAATGAGGAATTTACAACTCTAGGTATCTTCCTTACGTCTATATGTATGACGTCGTCTTAACCGTATGTTGGGGGTTCCGTAATGAATCCTGGCTCTCTGTAATTGGTGAGACTCGGGATGTTCACCACTGGCGTCTCCTCAGATGGTTATGACTAAAAAGATGCTTCACTGAAGGGATGCAGAGATATGTTTGAGGAGAGAACTGTGAATGAGATCTGCCCCCCTCAGGCTCGGTCATCCATATATAAAATACCTGGAGCTGTTGGAAATTGGGAAAACGCACACTGTCCTCTGTTCTTTTTGTTAGGAAAAGGAACGCACCGCCGGGAGCAGACATATTGGTTCATCCATTGACAAACATGCTGCTGTATGCATTCTCCCCGCTCTGCTTCATTGCGCCAATATTAATCAGACTGACAGAAGCGGCTGTCTGTGATTTTGATAGCCCTGTATTGGCCCAGACGAACCTGGATGGTGCAGCTAGATGCGATCAGCCATGGCTGCTTCCGCTACGCAGAGACTGTCACAGGTGTCACAATTGCTCGGATAGATTTCTCACCCATACCCCGAAGGGCTGCGTCTCTGGGCTTGTTACCCGAGAAGGGTGATTATGACTATTCAAAGCATGAGGAGGCTGTCTACATTTTATAATATTAAATGGTGCATATTTGAGAAAAAGTGTGCGACAAGAGCCATCATTTCATTACAGTGCTCTGTTCGGGAGATTTTATGTTTGTAATTGTATGGTGATTAGTTTTCTCTTTTAATTATAATTAAGAAGGAAGCCTGTCAGCTGCAACCAACAGGCAAACTTTCACCAACATCATAGGATACGGTTTTGGAGGCATTCTAAGGGTTGCCCTTTAAATCCATCCTGTTATGTGGCATTGATGTGAGCTAAACCGTGTGCATGCTTCCTGCCTGCAGCTTTCCCTATGGAAAGCTGAGGTTGCGCCTTAACTTTGCTTTTGTGCCTAAGGTTAGTAAGTGTTTTGTTTACAGCTGCCCCACACAAGAGTTGCTTGCCTTTCATCCACTGCAGAGAGGAGAGGGAGAAGCGGCTTAACTCGCTCTTTCCGATGCAAGCTTTGTGCATCTATGTAGACGGGACCAAGGGATTTAGGAAGAGTAGCCAATTCAATGCATCTCGCCAGCGCCTGGTGGCTGACGACCGTCACGGACTGCAGCCCCTGGAGAGCCTGCAGGCTTGCTCCACCAGGAGTATGGTTACCGCATGGGCCCTGTTCAGCGGTAATTCTTTGCGTGCCATCTGTGCGGCTGCCAGTTGGGCATCCCAACATACATTAGTTTTACCGCCTGGATGGGACCTCACCTCGGCTGGCTCACTCATATGAGTGTCGGGCCATGTTAACTGCAGGCTAACCCACTAGGGAGGGCTCGTGATGTCGATCAGTGTGGGTCGAGGTGTGTTGGGCTTTGGTGGCATGCAATTCACATCTCTAATAGTGAGATACTGAATGAGGTTTGGAAGTGAACTTTAATTTACCAGAGTAACCCCAGTATCTTACAATACTGCACTACTTGCATATCGCCTTTGAAGATTAATGGCCTCTCTCGGACAGACGTGGTTTTATTGGAGCTTCCATGATTGGTCACACTTGGAGGCTTTTCCCTTTTTCTTGTACATTTACAACTTTTAGTTTTTTTCTCTGAATATTACCCCCAACATCCTGCTCCGTATTTCTTTTTTACCTAACAAGGGCCCTAATATGCTGTAGCTGACAGACTCCTCACTCTTTAGGAACAGCAAAAAAAAGCAATTCTAAGCGTACGGACTGACAATGGCTTGCAATGTACGTCTACCAGACAGCATCCAATTTTATATCACCAGACACTGACAAAAAAGAGTGTTGCTTATTCACTTCATGGTCATTTTTATTGTGACATGTAAGTTACCATCCCTCCAACGATTTGCTTGCTAGCTGTCACTCCCCCACACCTGTGCCCTTTCGTATATCTCCTTGCATGCTGTTTCCACAAGTTATTTTAAGAATTGTTTTTACAAGTCACTGTTTGCCTTTTGCCTCCCATGGGTTAACATGTGTACACTATGCATGTATTACGTTGCACGTTTGTGCTCATACGAATAAAAAGTGTGAAAATTGTTCATATGAACCTCATGAATAACCAAAACAATCAGCAGCCTAAAATCCACTCCAAATCGTCCTCTCCAATTAGCATTATCAAGTAATGAGGAGTGAAGATGGAAGCCGTGACCCTCATCCATCTTCAAATCACACATCACAGCCCAGTTTGTCCTGAGGCTCTCACCTGGGGACGTTTCCAGAGTGCTTTTTTCCTTCTCTTACTCTCTTTCTTTATATATATATATATATACATATATAGAGCAAATTATTTACCAAACAGCACATTGAGACATCCAGCATGATGTGTTTATTCACTCAAAATGATTTCCCAGGACACTCCAGAGCTAGCGTGCTATGTTAATTGAATCTGGGCTTAATCTGAGTTTTTCTACCACTCTGTTTCCCCCCATTCCCACAGTCTCTAGACAGTTCCGTGCTGAGGCCCGGCGGGGAGCTGTAAGTTTAAGTGGTGTTAAATATTTACAGAGGAGAAGGTATTAATTCATATTTTACTGAAAAAAAGTGTGTTATACCTCTGTGCTTCTAGTCGGGGCTCTTGAGGGGGCGAGAGGTAGTGAGGCAGGCATAGAGAAAATGAAGAAACTGTGGATAAGCATGCAGGATTTAAGTTTTTGGCTTATTTGCATTTATAGATTCACAATAACTCAACACACGGTATGTCATACATTATAATATGAGAATCCCTCAAAGCCTACCTGAGAGGATATATCATCTTTAACTCAGGTCTTGAGAGGAGAAAACGTCTTTCAAAACTGTCTACTCAAATAACAGAAATTGAAAAGAGATGTTCTACCAAACCTTAACCTGAATTATATAACGAATGGCTACTGTTACAGAATTAATTTGTCTACGTGTTTATTATACTTACTGAAAAGATGATATTTACATCAAGACGAACGGTACACAGCAGGTTTACTGCTATCTCACCAACTTATACAAGCAGCGGTAGGAGGGCTATTCCCAAGATAAATGTGGCACCTGGCATAACTTCCACACATCCCACCACTAATGAACATTTCAAAAATATTTAACTACAATTTGTATACTTCAGAGAATAATGTAGAAATACTAATACATTTGATTTATATATAGCTTTTTAAAATACTCAAAGACACTTTACAAACATCAAGATCTTCATAAAAGAGCTGTACAATAAAATAACATAGAACACACAGTCACACATTAAAAGCAGTTCAGAGGAGGTGGGTTTTGATTTGAGATTTGAATAAAGAAAGGTCAGTGCAGTCTCGAATGAGTTTGGGGAGAGAGTTCCAGAGGGAGGGGCCAGCTATGGAGAAGTCTCCCCATGTCCGGTGCTTGGTCCTAAGGGGGATGGATAGGAGGTTAGCATCAGAGGAGCGGTGGCGACGGGATGGAGTGTGGTGGTAAGTGGGGCCTGATTATGCAGGGATTTGTGAGTGAGGAGAAGGACCTTGTATTGGATCCATTGTGGGATGGGGAGACAGTGAAGGTTCTGGAGAACAGGGGTGATGTGATCACGGGAGTGGGTGAGATGGGCGTGGAGAACCAGGTGAAGGGAATGAGAGCTGATGCGGGCAGAGTGGGAGGATGTGAAATAACAGGGGAGTTAGCAAACAGGCAGGTGGGGTGAAAACAATCTGATGTGGTGGAATGTGTGACAGGGAGCTCTATATGTTGATGGCCTTTTCTTCACACAGGTAAACAGCAGCAGATATCTATTACATGCCGTCTCCAACTGGTGTAATGCTGCGCACTGTCTAGCCACAATTACACACAGCAGATCTGCAGGTGGAATTGTGTGCAACCAGCATCAGACTTTTGTAAAAATAACTACACACAGTTTCAACAAGCGTGTCTCCCAAATTATCATTGCGTTATTATTGTCTTAGCGCTAATAACAATTAAATTATTATCGTGTGCCCAAGTCAAGCGCCCTAAAGCTACGCGAGGGATCCTGGCAACACCTAAACTGTATGCGGCACTCACCCAACACACTTGGGAAGGCAAACTTAACTCCAATTTGGCCGCTGGGTTCACAAGCCAGGAGTTTCCTCTCGTGCACACCACCGACTCGTGGAGGTACAGCGATACAAACAAACGCTCTGTTCGGAGAAAGTACTGACAACTGCTGATTGAGAGGACAGACAGGATGGACAACTGAAACATGATGCATCATTTATATTCTAACATGTTGAATAAAACACCTCAAAGTAAGTGGTAATCAGCGTGTTGTTATTGTTTATTCTTCGTCTTTTCAGTTTTGACCAAGCAGCAGCTGCACTCGTTGCAATTGAATATCCTCGATTACAGAAATTTAGAATCCATTTTCTCTGCTTGAGAAAATGGATGTGTTGTGGGACAGTGTGTGACAAATGACAATTGTGTATCATGGTCAATGGGTGACAGTTGGCAGCTTTGCAAGAGTATGCGTATGTCACATTAAGATGTTTAGCGGCTGGCTAGGTAGCTGGTTAGCTAGTTAGCGTGCTAATTCCACCATGCTGAACAGTGGGGTGATTGCCAGGGCAGCGCTTGAAAAATGGAGTGCGCTTGAAATAAAGTTTGCAACGTTTTTGTCCGTTTGAAATCTACAAATAGATTGGAAATATCTCAATAGATGAATGGAAATATGCTGTATGGGTCTTGTGCTGTAAAAAACAAGTGAAAAGAACCAAAAGCCACAACAAAAATATGTGTGTTGAGAGCAGATCTTCCAATAAAGGACTGGCTGCTGCTAAGACTTTTAAGCACAGTGCACACCGCGCCCAGGTGTGTCCCACCACGCTGATTAATCTCCAATCAGGTCCGCTTCCCTGGAGAGAGAAAACACAGCGACAGCAAAGCTGCCAAGCAGAGGGGCCCTCGCATCTCCAGAAACAGAGCGTTTTTACTTTACCAATCGTTACTGTGATCTGAACAGAAAACAGCAGGAGGCAGATTAATGTGGTACTTGAGATTTCGGGTAAGTTATTAAATTATTCTAAACTGTACTATTAACTATGAGGTAGCATATAGTGCATGGGTTGTGTTGGAGCTAACATTAGCACTAATGTGTTTGTTGCTTAGAAGAAGAAAAAAAATCAATCTCTTTCTGATCGTGACTAAGGATAAGCCAACACACACACACACACACACACACACACACACACACACACACACACAACAACAACAAACAACATTAACATATTCAAAGACACAGTGCTGTTAATATTAATATTTTAAACGTATCTGCCTTGAATTGGGTTCCAATACACACCAAAACACTGATTTACCTTTTCCATTGAAATGAACAGCATTATGGCAGCTTCCTGTCTGCTATGTGGCCGACCACCTTCAGCCTACCTCCCTTCGTTGCTCAATATTAAATAAAAGATTCTGTGATTAGGTTAGCTCTCCGGCCTGAGCTGCTTTATCTGAGCAGGGTGCATTTGTAACATTTAGCAAGCAGATCCGTTTCTTATCCTGAGATGGTGGGCTCTGATTCTTCAATTTGAATTATAGAAATCTGTCTTCACTGTAATCTGACAAACTGCATAAGTAACACTGGAATTTGATTAAAATATGCAAAGCTTGTGACAGTAGTGGAATCCATTTCCACGCCTTGTGTGTAAAGTTCTCATGTGTGTGTGTGTGTGTGTGTGTGTGTGTGTGTGTGTGTGTGTGTGTGTGTGTGTGTGTGTGTGTGTGTGTGTGTGTGTGTGTGTGTGTGTGTGTGTGTGTGTGTGTGTGTGTGTGACAGTATGCACATTGAAGATGGTTTTTTGATTATGCATGCTTTTTTTTGTATACGTGTCTGTGTGGGGGTATGTTAGTGTGTCTGTTGTGCCTGATGATTGAACAGCTGTCACTGCTGGCTGAGTGTGTGTACCAACCAGATGGGGAACACAGGGGTCAATGGCACTGACACATTGCCACCAGATGAGCTCGTTGTAAGATCCATAGCACATAAACACACACACACACACACACACACACACACCATTGACACCCCCCAGTGAAATATAAACAGATGGAGCTGAAGTGCTGTTAACAACATTCTGAAAGAGTTAGTTAGTTGTTGTAGCTTCATAAAAGGCCCCTTTATGAAGTAAGATACCAGTGAACGAGGTCATAAATATTCACATCCTGTTAAAAATAGCTTTCATTTCATTCTAAAACCTTGTATATATTGCTGAATCATTATGAATTGGAAAAAAATTAAGGATGCTTGCTATAATAAAAAGATAAAAGAGTTTTCAATTACATTTTACATTTAATATAAACAATGGGGGTAGACGGTAACCTTTTGCATCAACATGTATGTGTATTGTGGTTAAAAATATGCAGACATGGACAACATAGAATTAAAAAAATATTTTACTGTAAGAAACTCCAAAGGTTTGCAATTATTGATTTATCTTAGATATGTAATTGATTTATAGTCTGCTTTCATTTTAAATATGGAAAGAACTGTCCAACTACTGCTGCACTTAATTTGATTTATTGTATATGTATTTTACATGAGCTACTTGAATGTGAAGGCAGAACCAATGAACTTCAACCAAATTGGTTATACATATGCTCATATATCGCTTTAAGTAGACAGATGCATTTAGATGGCCCTCTGTATGTGTGCATGGTAGTCAGTGATGTGTGTGTGTGTGTGTGTGTGTGTGTGTGTGTGTGTGTGTGTGTGTGTGAGAGAGAGAGTAAGCGTTCTACTGTCAGATGGTGCTTCGCAGTCTGCTACCTACATGTCTCCTGCCTGTCCGACTAGATCCGGCCGACATGTTCAAAATGTGTACACATTTATATTTGTACACACATGGACGTGAATGTGGATGTGCACATGCAAAATACATGTGTTCGTTTTTTGGATGTTTTTGTGTTATGTTGCTGTATATCATTTTGGTCATGTGTGCATAAAATACTTCAATCTTATATAGTGCTTTTCTAAGTACACAATGCTTTGAATATGCCTTGTTTTGGCGGATCGAACATGGGAGGATGCTGGATCACCCGGCAGAGCATGAGGACTAAACTCAACACCTACCCTTGGTCCTGAACTCAAGATCAAAACATGAAAGAAGTTAGTAAAACTGTCCAAAAATCCTACAAAATCTGAGGAAACCAGGTGAGACTCCAGCAGGGCCTCTGGCAGGGCATCGCTCACCACAAATAGTCGTTTGGTGGGTGGAGCAGAGTGACAGCGCCTCCTCTGGACAGGAGCAGAGCTACACCTCGAGGCGCCGCCGGTCCCCGCTGGGAGCCATCAACAACACCGCGCTGATGGAGACCCCGGCCCTGTTGTTCGGCCCACTGGAGGGTGGAGAGGCAAAGGAGAACCAGAACCAGGACTGACTGAAACTGTTGGACCCCACGGTAGTAAAATGAGCATCTGTTGCGTTTAAACACTCCCACTTCAGTCCAAAAGAACCGCAAGAAACACACAATGAAGTTCCTTGTTACTTTTTAAAATTGTAGTCTGTGATCCTTAATTAAAAATCACAACATAACTGTCAAAGCTACATATATTGTTTGGAGAACCTATACATAATTCTAATACAGTGATCTTTTTTCTTATTTACGCTTCTTTTTCATCCTCCTCCCCACCATTGATGCATATTGAGTAAAATGAATGTAACACAATAACATAAGGGGACCTTTTAGCCTTTATTCTAATGAATTGTAGGAATTATATTAATTAACAAGAGCCATTCAAGTGTATTTAATTTAAAAAAAACATACTCAAAGGCAGTTTAATAAAAAGATTGCTAAACTTCAGGTATAACGTCTTTAATGTATTGTTCCTGAGTCTTCTTCTCTTCAGTGAGAGTACCATTAATGTGGAGAAAATAAGCATAGACAGGCAAAATATTATCTTTTAAGTAATCAGATGTTAACTACAGGTGATAATAAAGGCATTATTGTTTCCTGCAGAGGAATAGATATGACATTGTTATGGTTTAAGTTGTACCGTTATTTCCACTAAGTAAAGTAAAATAACCCAGTTATATTCAAATCACGCGCTTTAGCAGGAAACCTCTCGATGACGTCTCTATCCCAGTGTCACCAAACACCAGACACTTGAAATACACTTTCAATAAACAATGTTTATGAGTGACCAGGGCAGTCGATGCACATTCAAACCCCTCTTCATTGACTGAAAAAGAGCCAGCTCTGGTCTATTGGTTGTACACACACACACACACACTATTTTCCCAGCTGCTCTCTTGCACTCAGTGCTTTTCTGCTAGTGTTATTTGGACCAACTTGGTACTGCCAGCATTAGGAAATGAGACACTTCTGGTGTGACACAGACACATGGCCACATGTACACATGTACACACACACTAGCTGGAGACTCAGGCATGCTTTTGCCAAAGCCTTGGCCTGAAGTTGCCCCTTCGGCATGGCATGAATAATGGATAAACGCACACTGGGTGCCATCAAATAATAACAGACTCAGACGTACCCAAGCACACATGCACCCATCCCCGCCCACACAAGAGAGCCCCCAGCCGTGAACTCCTGCCATGAGTGCCAAATGCCAGAGTTGAATAATTATGTTTCTGTAGCATTATTTAATCACAAAGTGGGTGGGTGTGGCAATGTGAGGAACCACTTTGTTTGTCAACAAAAAAGAGCTCACAGATGAAATAAGAACCATGACTCAGTAAAGCAAATATCGAGATTGATTCTTTCACAATCACTCAATCTGAGGTGGAGATAAAAGTAATGTCAGACATTGTTTGAGATTAATTTGACTTTTACATTAAAGCGAGGGTAATCTTGAGCCAGAGTATGCAAGACTTTAGAAAGGATCCAACTAACTATTGTTACTGACAGCTGTCAAGCTTACAACTTGTGGCCGGCTCCGGTGACGTACACTAGAGCACGAATAGAGTGCACGGAGGCTGGCCCAAATGTATTTATTATTATTATTTATTGCAGTCCTGCGACAGCCACAGATACCTGATTTTAGCCTTTAATTTATGTATTGCTCTTGAGATGTAATAACAAATATAACAAAAACATAAAGAAAATACAATTGTATGTGTTTCTTGCTGGTACGTTACCTATCAATGCTTTAATGTTCTGTAAGTAATGTGTCCTTGTTCCCACCAGTGCCATCAGGTTCAGTGCTTCTGACAAATGTCCAAATATCAAGCATTCTGTGTATATTATGCATTATGCAATGTCCCCTATCTCTGCATGTTGCTCAAGGTAGGGAACCATGCTTTAATAGCCAAAGACTCAAGAGTTGTCGGCTTGCTCCCTGATGTCTTGACACTGTGGAGAGGTTGAATTAATATTTCATTATTTACAGCCATGTTCATTTATGTGTGATGATGCCATGCTGTGGAGCTTGTGTAAACTCCCCTTTAGGCCTTCAATTTCAATCTTTCCAATCAAAACAAACCCATCAAAAACAGTTAAAAGTGGTTGGAAACAGAAAAATACTTTTTAAATGAATGAGATGAGAAATTGCATTGAAAAGTATATACATTATATACACGATACATGACGATATACAGGCACGTGCACAGATAGACCCCCAGTGGTGCTCAAGCACCTGCCCTTTTGCCCTGAATGAAAAAAGTGCCCCTTCTACTGGAGCCCAGTTTTTTATTCATTCATCAGTATTTAAGAATAAGAATGTATCTCTCTGTCATCAATTCCCCCCAAATGTGTTTTGATATCTTACGGGGCATATATTTGATTTCTTGTGAGAATTTCGCCCCGACATGCTCCGCGGCGCTCACATATGCACAACATTGATTTATCTCATTTACAACATTTGCAGCATAATGCCAAGAAAAGACAGACTCCAAAAGCAGAAGGACAGGGAACTGCAGCAAGCAGCTCAGGGTAGCAGCTCTCTTTTATCTTGGATCAGGCCATCAACTAGTAAAACAAATGAGGGAGAATTTATTTATTTATTATTATTATTTTTAATTTCATAAATAATTTTGGCGATAGGTGCCCTTTTTTTTTGGTTTGAGCACCTGCCCCCCAAAATGTCTGTGCACGTGCCTGACAATATATGATAATGTGCAGAAGTAATGAGTGTCGTAAAGCAACTCTGCAGACTTTGTTGAGGTAAGACATATTGCATTGTAATATGATATATCATATAAATTAAATTATGAAGATATTATAATATGAATATACAATATTCTGTGCAATATTTTTGGGGTTTACTTGTGGACCATTCATATGGTCTATAAGTCTATAATGCATATAATGCAAAAACCGTTCACGACCAGTGTTGCCTGATCAACCAACATTTTCAGGTTTTGCGATCTAAAGTCAGTAGATGCGTATACTATACCGCTTAAGGCAATATGTACACCATTACTTGGCTTATCGGATACGGATAAGGGATATGGATGTTTTTTGTCAGTAGTATAGCAGAATTTTCTTGACTAGAAAAATGTTCTGCATCATGGGAAATGTGTTGCTACTCTACAAAAACAGCGTGAAGGAAGGGTTTATAGATTTAACTGTAAAGTTAAATATAAGAAGTATGGGAACATGAAGATGGAGGGTTAATGGAAATAAATGAGCAAAGGGAAAAGTACAAATGAACAAACAAGCCGGTCGTCTAGATTATCAGTTAGAAGGGGTTAACCCTGAATGGATGGACGGATGAAGTGATGGAAAACAGCCTGGTACCAGCAGCCAGCAAACCAGCCGCAGAGCCAGGGGTGGGAGAGAGCCAAGCCCAGGAGCTGCAGCCCAGACCCGGGTCAGTCTGCTCCAAACTCCCCCACTGATCTCCACCCAATTAGCATGGAGCTCCATCTGCTGCCTGGAGTGACACACAAACACACACACACACATTGACATCAACACAAAAACACAAATACTCTCCGTCACAAAGACGGGCCGACTTGCTCACACACACACACACATGTGCAACGCTTCCATTACCCATAACAATTGCTCAGTGACAAGATAAGTGATAGCCTCGGCCAGCCTCCTGCCAATTATAGCCTAATGTGAAAGAGACAGATTCACCATCGCTCTCACACTGTTTAGAGGGTGCAGCCATGTGTGTGTGTGTGTGTGTGTGTGTGTGTGTGTGTGTGTGTGTGTGTGTGTGTGTGTGTGTGTGACTTGCAGAGAGCTTTCTCTATTTGCAATGGTGCTCTGTTGCAAACATCTGTGTCTAGGCCCAGACAGAAGGCTGTTCCTTTCTACATTGGCTGCAGGCTAGCTGTCTCTCTCTCTCTCTTTATCGCTTTCTCTCTCTCTCCTGTTAAGCCCCCCAATTTCTCCAGCAATCAATATTTAACAAGATACCCCTTACTGAGAGATGCATTACAGAGCAAAAGGGGGAAAGGAAAGGGAGTCGAGAAAGTTTGAGGGAGGAGAAAACAACACTTATGTTAACGTTTCCTTCACCTGCCAAGAGTAATTTGCGATACTGAACTTTGACATCAGCAGAGCGTTGCAGAAAACCGGACCAAAAACGACTAGGAGGTATTCATCCTTAATTAGTTTCTGCCATGACACCTACAGTCTGATTTAAAAAATGGGTGACAAACCGGCCAATAACAAGACTTCCTCCCAAAGCCGTTTGCTAAACAACTCTATAATTGAGCTGAAACATGTTCAGTGACCAACACGGTCAGTGACCTCCCATCAGCATTACTGATTAACTTTTACATGATTAACTTTTACATGTCCACCAATTCAAAGTCCTCTTTTGAATTCTGAATTTGAATCCAATATGGTACAAGACTTACCAACATGTTATTTGTTTAACAGGAACATGTAAAATATCCACGCTTAATCTAGGTGTGCTTAAGATAATGATTTTGTTTTGTATATGCAGTTGGTAAATTAATGTATTAATGTACAGAGCATCTGTAATTACATTATTTGTCTTCACACCATGGCTGTAAAACTGATCACAAACTGGACATGGACAACAAAGTGATCATCACCATCATTGTAATAACCATAACCAAATAAGCAGCAGCTCAACATGAAAGGAGACGACAAACATTGTTAGATTCAGGCAGCAAAACTACTCGGTTAAATTGAGTTAAAAGATTGGAAGGATTGGCCTGAAATTACTGAAATTGAAACAAAACAAAAACACAAAAAACTACTTTACGTTCTAGACTTATGCAGACCCATCACCCCACCTCCTTGCTACATCAACTTTTGCTGACTCATTTTAAATGTATTTGTGATATTTCAAAAGCAAACAATATATATATTTTGGTGCTGAGAAATGAAGCCAACGTGGAAGTGCTAAAATCTGCTGTTGTTCGAATGGCCTCTTGAGGCTGGTTCTAAAAGCGAGTCCGTGTCCACAGACCCTCATGTTAAACGATCAACCTCTTGGCCCATTTTTGGATTAGCCAGGAGTCAGGCTGTGTTGTCACTGCCAAGACACACTTCACAGCGGCTCCCAGAATACCATGGGTGATGTCACATAGACTTCCCTTCCATTCTTCAAACCTCTTATCCTATTCAGTGTCGTGGGCCGCCGGGGCCGATCCCAGCTGACATTGGGCGAAGGCAGGGTTCACCCTGGAAAGGTCATACGTTTATCTCAAGGCTCATGTATAGACAGACATCCATGCTCACATTCACACATACGGGCAATTTAGAGTCTCCAACTAAGCTGCATGTGGGAGGAAGCCGGAGAACCTGGAGGGAACCCACGCTGCCGTGGAGAGAACATGCATACTCCACACAGAAGGACCCCCCCCCTGCTGTGGGCAAGCCTCTGTCCCAAGGTAATACAATCCACCCACCAGCACCTCAAAAGCTGAAGCCTAAAAATGTCAATTAGATGTTTTACAGGTGGTTATGTGAGGGTCTATTACTTGACAGGGTCTCCAGGAAGTTAATACAATCAAACTATTCCTTTAAGGGGCAAGGAGATTGGGTTTGATGAGTTCAGGTTTTGATATCTCCTTTTCTGATATTTCTGCTTTCTTCCCATTACAATGAAGGTTTGTGCTTTGAAATAGTACATAGAAATACAGAACAATAAAGCATGGCTGTCTACAAGTACTGTCCCCATCTACTCTTCTTTGAAATCACTTTCTCCAAAAGACTAGTACGGTGCGTTCTGTAACAGAAACACTTCAACACTTTTAGGAAAGAGATGCTGTTTTGAAATGTTCTTTGATTCCTTCAATGCTGTGAGCATCACGTACCACTCAAAATTAGAACGCTAGCACAAGTACATCGCAAATATATTAAGGCTAAAAAATAAGACGTAATAGAACTGTATACAACTCATCTATTGATTTTACGAACAAATACTTTTAGACATCCACATCCTTCTTTTATGAGTTTGGCAGAGGCTTATAGTCAACTCACTGGAATGTAAACAAGGAACATACTGGCGTTGAGCCAAAAACGCTCAGTATCAGTATAACAACAACCACTCAAGGTGTTCTTATATATATATATTTTTTGTGTGTGTTTCAGCTCATCTTTTTCCTTCTATTTGAATATAACTCTGAAAAATGGGAACATTTCCCACCCTCTGGATTTTAGTCTGTTTATTATACGAACAATGAGTCATTCCTCACAATAATTCTATAATAATGGATGTTGTTGAAGTCATGCTGGTTCTGGTCTGTGTCTACATGGCCTCCTCCTTGGCCATAAAGCTGAAGTTAACTTAAAGGTACGACAAGTAACTTTCACTTTGGGTTCATTTGGGTGGTCCCTGTGCACCAAAGTGGTAGTGTTTCCAAGGAACAGATTCCCTTTACAACACCTCATTTTACTGACAGTCTGATTTACTTAGTGCTGGATCTGGTTCTCAAGTACCTCCTTCCCTCCAGTGGGGCCAGCAATACAGCATGGACTGGTCTCCAGCAGCATGATGTTGTTGTTTCCTCCCAGCTGAATCTTCTCTCTGATGGTCTTGTTTACTTAAGCAGGTCATATAGAGGCATCAGCATTCAATTTAGACTTAATCATGACAAGTTCAAAGTCGTCACAGTGACTTTAAGTACAACCTTATGTCATTTGACAAGTATTATGAATATAAAATATATTTCTAAATCATAATTCATAACTTCATAGATATTTAAATTCCTTCCTGTTATAAATCAAATATGACCTCATGCAGCATACTCACAACATGTACCTGAGGGGTTAAAAGTTAATGTCCCATCTTGTTTTATTAAGGTCAACTGCTGACATTTTTAATTCAGGTTAGTAAAGCTGAGCTCATGACAGAATTATGACATGCTGAGGCAACGCAGGGGTTGATGCTAAACGTCTTAATAATTCATGCAGGTAGAGGATTAATTGAGAATGTCTGCTCTCTGTGGTATTGAGGAAATATGAAGGATGGTTGGATGGAGGAAGCGTGAATAAATAGGGAAAAGGTCTAGTCCCTGTCATGCTATCACAGCTTCTCTTCAAAGAAAGAACATGCTGGCCCGTGGAAAATTGCCATTTTGTTTCCATTTCCAGAGTGAAATGTGCCATTACGTTTATTTCAATGCTATGCATGCTTGAATAAAAACTGTGTGAGGGATTTCAAAAATCTATTTCATTGGCTAAATAGTAAAGGCCTCGGTGTCTGGAGCCACATGGGTTCCACTGCTGGCTTCACATCAAGCTGTATGTCCTCTGCCTCACTTTGCTTTCTAACTTCTCAAAATAATGAAATGCTGAAATCTTTCCCCTTTTAATAAATCCAAATCATTTCCGACATTCAGTGACACCATCATCTACACTTTTCCAGTCTTTGTGTTTGATATGAATAGGTTTTGTACCGCTTCCAGCTTCTCGTCCAGACTGCAGCTCTTCCTAGCTAGCTGCCTTCGCCGGCCCACTCATGACTGCTCTACATCACCGAGATAAAGACACACTGCTCGAGGTTGCAAAAGCATTATGATCCTAACCAGTGTTGCAAACTCCCTCCATACATTAGTTGCTGCAGACAACGATGTGTGTTATCAGTGTAGTTTAGGTTTAGAGTTTCCCTTCTGGGCTTGGACACAGTTTGGGATCACTCAAAACTAGCAACGGATCATGATACTCACGGTTCGGATCGTATCACAGATCAGATCTCAGATTGGATCAAAACAAAAGAAAAAATGGAGCAAATATAACTTTTAGAGATCCCTGATCATGTTTTTTTTTTTATGAATCATCAATTATGAAACATTCTAACTGTTATTCTTTTACTACCTTCCATTTTTTTTTAAACATACACTTTTATTTTATGGCTTTTAGTTTAATGACGTATTATAAGATGGATGTATTCAAGTTTCTCACCAATACTCCATTTTACTAGAACATTTGAACACATCATGACATAATATAATTTTCTTTAGCCCAATACTAATCTGATCACTGAACAGAGCCTGAAAGCATCCAAATGTAACTTTGTTCTTATCCTGTCAATTTAAACACAGATGTGCTGTTTACAATACAACATTATCAGAGATCAGCAACTAGAAAAGCATAAATGCCAATAACTTTATACTGAATATTAACGGATAACGATCGGCAGTAAAACTATACTTCACACTGTGATGGTTAACGGTAAACTGTAAGAATCCGCGGTTCACCGGATCATGGATCGCTAATGTTCCGTTACACCTCTACTCAAAACCTATATGCAAGAAACTCAAGTGGCAGCAACACAAAATAAAGATGTTGTCCATTTTGGTGCTTCCTGCACCTGTTGGACACTATGGCACATCTCTACTATCAGTTTTTAGACTCAGGGATGGCATCTCAGATTCCCCTCGTAACATGCACAGTGTCTTTTCAAAATAAGCTTGTCCGCATGAAACATCAAAGCATTAATTAGCAAAATAGCTTACTAGTCATCTGATAGTTAGCTTACTAATTCCTCCCTGCTTTAATGCTTCAGTAGTTACAGTAAATGAGCTCTACAAAGTTATCACTTATCCACCACTTGCCATACATTGCGTTTGGTTTATATGGCAGTTAGCGCGCTACAACCATCGCAATGGCAGCTGCATACATGAAAATGGGGTCCGCTCTGACCATCCTGCTACTTTGATTTCCACAGGAATGTCCCATCTGCACTTCTTGTAGATCTTTGACCTCCACCCTGTATGCTGACATGAGTGCTGACACCAACAAAACCAGGAGCACCGGCCATCATTTAATAAAGAGGCGCAGAGGCACAAATCAGGTCAAGGTTTCAAAAACAAATCTACAGATCAACTTGAGCCTTTATGTTGGACATTTGTGACCCACTCTGACTCTGGAGAATGTCCCGAATGCTAAGCGCTCAGCTGCATGTGATGTACTAGGCACTCTGGTATCTTTCTATAGCTGACTGATTACTGGTGGATTTCTATTCGTATGACCCGAACACACCATAGACACATGGAAATATAAGAAGTTAATTGTGGCAATATCATAATTATAGTATTTACTTATAAATGTAGACAGATGCGGTTTGGTAATGAACGAGCAGGGAGATTCAAACACCTTCAGTGTTGGGGATTTCCCTGGTGACCAATTAACAAACTTTGTAAGCGGCGTTGGTAGAAAAACATGAACATGCCTCCCAAAGGCTGTGCTACCTATTACTAATTTCTGTAATTAATCAAATGATGTACAGTAAACTGGTGAGGATTTAGGGAAGTTGAGACACTCGAGTAAGTCATGTTTGTTTGCACTATTTATGTTTTATTCAACAAGCAAATATGTGATCTTCAAGGTCTCACACCTACTAAAAAGGTAACACATCAAGCCATAAGCCGTATAAATAAATGTCTGTTATTATTTATAAGGCAAAATAATGTGGGTTATATGACCCTCTAAAGAATGTTAAGATCATTTCTGATCCACAGCTAACCCCTTTGCTTGGAGCTTTCCAATTAGCAGCAGACGCTTTCAAAATAGACAGAAGGCAGCTGGTCAAGTGGAACCTGTGAATTATTTGTTGGCTTTATTTTTTCTTTAGCACAGAGAAGATCTGTTTGCACACTCATTTTCACACTGTAACTTATTTTTGTAATAATATAAGATGATGGGACACTGTTACAAATGATTAATCAATTGTTACCAGACCAAGTATTATAGGAGGAAGAAAAACAAGAAAGACTGTCAGTCATTTTTAGAAGCCTGAAATAAAACACCCAGTGGAACTGTGGCAATAAATAACAATGACTTTTTAACAGTGCATTACAGAGGATGATGAATGAATCTCACACACCGCCGTGGAGACTGGTTCTGTATTGATATTGACAGAGGGCGCAGGTTCAACTGACTCGCAGACAAGTCAGAGCAGTGTAGTGGCTGAACCAGGCCTTTGGTGAGTTCACTACAGATATGCAGTGTGTCTTGTTTCCTTCAAGGTTTGTATTTGCATTTATTTTCCAATAGTGGGTGTGGCATTCCTCCCACAGAAAAGCTCTGTGATGCTATACTAAGGTACAGCTGTCCTTTGACATACATTCTAACTTTAGCATGGTAACACGATCACAATGACAATGCTAACGTGCTGATGTTTTGCAGGTATAATGTTTACCATGTTCATCATCTTTGTTTAGCACGCTAACATTAAAGCTAATTAGCTCTAAACACAAAGTACATCTGAGGCTGATGGGAATGTCATTAGTATTACAACTATCTGGTAATAAATATCAAAGTAACATTTCTGACTTGATGATAAAAGAGTAATTGAGACCATCAAAGTTATTACAATTCCTCCTGAGGGGAACGTAGATGTGTGCACCAAATTGCATTGCAATCCAGCCAGTAGTTGTCGAGATAATCTTATCAACAAATGACAAACACAAGGTGTAGATAGAAGGAAATCTGTAAACCATAAATGTCTACGAAAATGTTGATTAGATGTCGAGATATTTCAATTAATTGTTGACATTCATGACCTGCTAATCAATATTCAGGGTTGCACTGATGTCATTAAGATGCATCCTCTGGGCACCATGAATATGTGTACCATATTAAATTGCCATCCAATAGTTTTAGAGACATTTCATCAAAATAACAAATGTTAAACTTTATGGTGGCACTATTAAAAGTTAAGATCACTGAAGTATATAGTGTTCATGCATATGGAAAGATGAACTTCTGTAAACAGTGTAGAGGAAATAAAATCTTAATTGGTAAGCTATCTAAGTTTGAGTAGTCGATATTGTCATCTATTTGGATTTTTTTTGAAAATGTAATTCACCAACCATTACTACAAGCAGTAATCATCAAATGTATATTATTGACAAATGCAAGAAATAAGGGAAGATTTGAAAAATAAACTGTATTAATTAATATGAGAGAAGGGCAGGAGAAAAGAAAGGGAGAGGGCAATGAAAGTGTAACATTGTCAAGTGAAAATCGGACTTGACAGTTGAGCATATCCAAGTGAAAGATCGTGGAAGGCCACTAATCCCAGAGAAGAAACCCAACTCTTCAATACTTAATTCAACTTAACAACGTGGTTAACAGCCTTCACTTCCATTTCATCAGATTAAGAAGCTGAGCATGAGTATGTGCGTAACATTCGCAGAGCACATTCACCACTTTGTGCAAGTCTCTATTTTTCCTCGTGCATTGGGATATGCTTGCATATGTGTGTTTTTGTATGCATGTGTAGGTTTGCTTCTCGCTACTTTGCCTCAAAACCTGCATAACTTCGCCGGGTGATTAGACTTGTGTAGAAACTGATGACGCTGCCTATAATGCAGTGATACGATATGAGCCATTCCCCCCAGCCAGTGTTTGACAAGCTAACATGCACGCTTCGATCCCAGGGGTGATAGAGTGCATCAGTGTGTGTGTAACCTGCTGCTGTGTAGCGGATCCATGCACCTCTAAGTCCGCCTTGAATATGGAATAGCTGCTGAATATTTCACATCCTACTTCTGACATCCCCCACCATCTCATAAATCATTGTTTATGGATCATTTAGTTTGTGTCTCCTCTAAGCGTCTGTGTGCGTGTATGTGTTTAAGTGTGTGTGTGACAGAGAGACAAAAAAGCTGTTTTGTCAAGCTTGTGTTGTTTACTCAATGGCAAGAAATACACAGAAGTATTGCAAGAATGCAACACTGATCAAGGACAAACACACACACACACACACAGTGATATCATTAATAGCATTTCTGTCTTTCAGAAACAACATGTATCTTTTTAGGATCAATAAGATGCCAAGTGCTGCAGCTTTAGAGAACTACTCTGAACTCAAAAGCACCCAATCACAAAAAATACACTGCAGCAAACCGAAGAGCTCACACCTCGAGATTGCTAAGCAATACACATACTGTTTGGTAGTCTTATTCAGGGTCTACATCTGTGTGTATGTGTGTGTGTGTGTGTGTGTGTGTGTGTGTGTGTGTTTATCTTAATGCGGATCACGAGGCCGTTCTGTTTAGTGAGCTGTCAGACATTTGGCCAGGGTCAGAGCCCAAGGGACTGTGGGGGATGGGGGAGCGAGGAGAGAGGAAGAGGGGGTGAGAGGTCTGGAGGGATACCGGTGAACTGTACAGACAGACACTGTGAAAGGACTCACAATGGCCTTCGGCAGTGCAAGGAAGACGGACAGAGAGAGGGAGCGAGAGCGAAGGAGAGGCTTTAAAGAAACCCAAACCCTGGAAGCGGAGAGCTGTTGAATACCAAGGAGAAGTTCCTTCCCCACAGTGTAGTGCTGTCCGTATACAGGGCCCCCAAGACTCATCTCCAAGCTCCAATCATCTTGTTGTTAAAGCCTTGCTCCTCCATGTGAACTGCCCTGACCACTCACGCTCAACTTCCAAAACAGATTTCTACTTTGTCCAAACTTTTATTTCAGGGAGTCTGCATACCTCCCTGTCCCTTATTTTGCCCTCCACGAAGGAACAATAATAATGGCTGTTGGTGGAGCATACAGAGGGGTAAATGTGAGCATATAAAAAGCGCACCTTGTGTTCGTGCCGTGCTTTTTGTGTCCGGGCCAAACCGAGGCCTATGTAAGCATGCGAAATGGATATTGAAAAACAATACATAACTATTGTCCCCTGTCAGCAAGATTAGAAAAGCAATATCCCATTGCTGGGATGCATGCACTGCTGCTGGAGTGAGAGTGAGAGAGATTGCATTGGGGGGTGGGAGAGAGGAGGGAAAAATGGGTAGACAGAGAAACAGAATGCAGGTAAATGACTGCAGGTGCCTCAGGGCTAAAGGGGGAGGGAGGTGCAAGAAATACAAAAAGATAGAGAAAGAAAATAGAGAAATAAATAGGCCATAACTGCATTCTTTCAAGCATAGATAAATAAATTTACCCTGAGCAATAGGAATTAGGCATCCCTTTGTGATGCTGTTGAACAAACAATTCAGCCCACTGCATCATATCTGTCCAGGAGGCCCGTCCAGGTGACTTCACACCTTCCATCAATAAAACATTAGCTCAAAAAACGCTCAAAACCTCTCCTGGGACACTCTGCCAAGTGAGCTTAACAAATGGAAATTCAAATTGCATGAAGGCGCCATGCATGAGGTATGTGTGTGTGTGAGAAGAAGTGTGTTCAAGTTTTCCGGCGATTGTTTACCATTTGACATTTACATTTAATTTCTTGCCGGGTCGTGGAGATTGACAATCAGTGCCAGAGAATGCATTTGTAGTGGGGAATAATTTGAAACTGGGCGTCTCAGATGTTGCTCCTCTAACATCTGGGCCCGTGTGTGATTGCTTGTTCTCCAGCAGCCAAAATTAACTAGTTTTGTTGTGTTTTTGCAAGTGTGATTGTAAGTAATATTGCGGCCTCTTGGCTCAGACTGTTATTATTCACAATGTTTGCGAATTGACTTGGCATGTTTCTGTAGTTTCTACACCTTAAACGGCTTCATTCATTATTCCTGCTCTCATCCATCACTCCCCCTCTCCTCGTTCTCTTTTTTGTTAGCCTCTGCAGCATATACTTATTATAAAAAGTCCAGTTTTCAAAATGGAACACAAAACTCATGTTTTTCAATGTCTTAACCGTTGCTTTCACCTTCCGACCGCTGAAAAGTAATTCAGTTTCAGAAGCATTTCTTGACAGGAGGGAAGCTACAGTGTCACAGCCTCTTTTTGTAGTGGCACAAGCTTGCTACAATACATTTGATGAAGTGGTTTGACCACATTTATCAACGCCCAAACCAAAAATACATCACTAAATTACTGGCTGGGAGTCTTTTTATCTGAATGCCATTTGTTTAGTTGTGTGCAGAAGGTCACAGAACATGGAAAAGAACGAGGCAAGGAGTGCACAAAAATCCAACCAATAATCCGGGACTAATTGTTTAATGAATTTGTCAGAAAAATAACGAACAGATAATGAAAATTGTGAGTAATTTTAGTCCTAGTTGGAAGATATTTTCCTCCAGCACTGTCCTCCCAAGAAAAACAACAGCTGTTCAAGCGGATGCCACAACAAGGGAGAAATGAGGAGAAATGATTTGAAAGAATCCTCTAGAAATCTATTTATTTGATATAGTGTGGGCGATGGGCAAAGTTGACATATGAGAGGATGTTATAGTCACGGCATGTCTTACAGTAATTTGAAGAGTGGGAATGAAATTATATTGTCATCTGGAACATCTGGAAAGACCCGTTGGGCAGCTGGTCCTGATGAACCTCGGGGTGAATGGGGTGGAGATGGGTATCATGGATCAGACACCGAGATGACAGCAAAAAAGAAAGTATGAAGGAATTTGTCTGTAGAAGTACAGAATTCAAAGTATTCAACACAAACGTTGCGTGCTTCTTTATCGAGTATTTAGCAAAGTTAAGGATGTCAGCTGAAAGGCAGATGCTGCTTCATGCACTAATGAGAACAAAGTGACCCTGCAGTGTATAAGCCATTGATACGAATAGAGTGTGTGAGTGTAGTCAGGGTTGGCCAAGTCTCAAGAAGTTAGAGGTCAGACTCACAAGTTACAACCCTTTCCTAAAACACACTTTGCACAATTATTTGTGCAAAGAATGTGAAAACAAGTCGTAAGAAGGCGAGTAGAAAAATACTGCATATGAAGACCACCAAAAGAGGGTGGAAATTTACTGAAATTATCAGTGTCAGTCAGGAAACTGACAAGAACTTAACATTTGGATATCAACAAAAATAATCGAAAATGTTGATAATCCAGTGTTCTATATCCGATAAGTCAAAAAATATGGACACATTGAATGGGTTTTAGGCTCTCTTATACGATTGATTTTTGTTAACTAGAAATCGTTGAGCTTTGGAGGGTTGGTCAGACAGCATTTTGGAAATGCCACTTTGATGTCTACATTTTTTTTCTTTTTTTTCTGATACTTCAAAGTCATTCAATACTATGTAATTTTAATAGTGGAAATGGTATGTTATTTTCTTCTTATAATGGGTTTTCAGCAGCACCAGTAGCTCCCACTGAGTGTTAATAGTGTAAATGTATACAACAAAGTCACTTCACGTGGTGTCCCTTTACTGGGAGTGTGAACATGTAATGTGTTTCACATGCACTCGAATGCCCTAAAATCACACTCATGTTGGCTTCTAATTCTTCACTATCCAATCATTGCGTACCTCTGAAAAGCTCTTGGTCTTTTCATTCCATCTTCCTTCGATCTCCAATCACTCCATCTCCCAACTTTCCCTCCTTTTTGGACTACGAACAGTCTTCCGCATGCCGTGCACGCCCTCGGTTTCCTCTTCAAACTTCTCTCTGATATGGTATGCGGTGAGTAGCTTACCTGTCATCTGATTCACTCGGTACATGGAGGCAAGCGCTCCTCTTTTCTTCTCCCATATCTCTTACAAACACACTAAGAGATGGACGTTTTCCAAGAATTACATAAGTAACTTTCATTGCACAGCTGCCCCGCATCCGACAGGTGCTGATGAAGTCTTTCTTACGTGAACGAAATCAAAATCCAGGGTGATCGCCAGGGTGATAAGGCAGAAGAGTGGGTTACTGCAGCGGTTGTCATGGTGAGGACTTTTAACTTTGATTGGCTGGAGGCATGGCCCGAGGCATTTGGGAGGCCTTTGCTGGACCGTGGCACAGAGAGTGACAGGAAGCTGACCAATACACACACACATGCACACACACACACATGCACTCTCTGCTTAAAAGTAAAGTGAACACCCATGTAAATATTGCTTTCCAGTTTATTAATCAGTTCATTTATATTAATGTTATGCAAAACTGTCCAATTATGTTCGTGAGCATTTGCATGTTTGCATATTATATGTGCGTTTGGTTCCACTATGTATGTAAATGCAAAGGAGGTCAATGTGTGTTAAGTAATATCCTTTTTTGTTGTGACCTTTACTAAGTTAAATGAGTTGCACACTTTGCTTTTATGCCTTCTTAACAGTTTTGTGAATGTGATTTCTGTACAATTGTATCTCGATAAATGTTTGTCTTTGTGTGTAGTGAATGTCGTGGCACACACACATGGCTGTGTGAACATCTGCGACTGGATGAGTGACTGAGTGCGGCGCTATGACAGCCCAGCATACAGCAGCCCAGTTATGGATTTTAGCTTGAGGGCTGCTGTAGGGTTTCACAAATCAGTCTGTTCCTCTCATCTCTCTCTTCTCCTCCTCCTCTCATCCCCTTCTCCTCTTCTCTTCGGGACTTCAGTCACTTTTTCCAAATCAGAACTCCCCTTTAACCATGCCGACGAATGCTCTGATGCCCCACACTCAGTGTTTGCCTGAAAAAGTTCATCAAGGTTGCGTGTGATTGGGCGAGAAAAGTTGAAACCATGGAAAGTTTTCCTGCAAAGCCGCGGGTACTGTTGATGTAACCACTTGTAAATTTGATTTCTTTTTGACTAAGAAATAGTTATTCAATATAAAATTGAAAAAGGCAGAATTTAGTTCAAAATATAGTTGAATATATATTCAAAAATGGAGAGGGACTCTTTAAATAGTGAAATAAACATAACCAGCAACAAGTACAACAAAAAATAAACTGTTTTGTATACTTCCTTTTGCCGATCAAATTCAACAAGGTGGGCAAGGCTTGACACAACCTGCTATGCAAAACACATTATCCTAAAATAAGCCCTTTTAAATAGGTGTGTTCCTGCCTGTCAGGAGGGGTGGTTATGGGAAATAAAAATGCACATATTCAGTCACTGTGCTTTGGGGAGCTCTTGCTGTTTCTATCCATGGAGCAATATGAGCATCCAGGAAAGAATGAAAAAAGGGTAAACACGTGTCACTCAGTTTCAGCAAGTTTCCGGGGTGACTGGTGCATGCCAGTGCGTCGACTTGTTTGTTTCTTTCCTCTGGTTGCCTCTTGTTTTGTATTTCCCTCAGCTGTCTCCCTTTGTGAGCATACATATGTATGATTTTGTAATTTTGCTGCTTTTATATATGTGCCAATGTGCTTGTGTGGTTCTACCATTACATCTGAATTGCAGTAATCTCCCTGATGTGCTGTTATAGACTCTTGACAACGTCAGAAATAGGAAAATAATGAATTCAAGGGGATGATGTCCTTATGTTGAACAATAAATATCTCTTATGTATGAGAGGGATTTCCACTTTCCACCTTTTTATATCCTTTAGTGTGTATATAAACCTGATATTATCACGGCCATTTGTCTCTGCCCCACAGTTGAAAATGGATTATTTCCAAAGCTGCCACTGTTTCATGACAAACGGTAATGGTGTAAAAAAAGACACAACTGCCTTTGAGTCTTGACAGTGTAATAGGTTGGAATGACATCACATCTGATGCAAGCTGTCACTCGGATGACCAGCAATCCAGTGACAGTTCCAGAAGAAAAGCATTAAGTCTTCAACTTTCTTCTTTCACACTTGTGGACAGATTCACTTTGGGAATGTATGAAAAGTATTGTCTGTGCATTGGATGAGATTTGAAAAATGAGGTGACTATAATTTTTCTTTTCCTCATCCAAGGGCTGTCCAATTTCCGTTAAAGAGCACAATAAAGAGGCCTTTTTTTCCTGTATTTCTGTTTGAATGGATTCTGATAGCAAACAAAGACAAATATCGCTCATGCTATCAAAAAGCCACCTTTGGGGACACAAACTCCACCCTTGTTGTTGTGGCTATGCGTAACACACACTCAAAAGCAAATGCGACAACTTCATGGTGTTACTGTTCCCAAGGACCTATTTTTCATGTCGCATGAAGCCGAACCACCAATCACAACAGAAGATACTTTTACTTTATTCCGTAAATATCAGTCTTTTGACATTTAATTAATAATTATTTTAATACATATTTTAATTTTACAATAGTATTACATTAATTTAATTATGGTCGCTTAATTGCCATTGCCAGGTTCAACTTGTCTCTGCACTCTTGAAAGATGCTCAGCGCCCTACCAACGTTGCGTTTTAGTGACGCTGCATGTGGCCGAGGCCATAAGAAACGTGTTGCACGGGGAAAACGAATGCTTTTTTTTGTTACTCGTATGCTATTAACTCCGGTGTGCAATTGGGATCCAAGGAAATTATTTGCCACAGTCAGGCTTTCTGAATAACCTGTAAATGAAATCCATCATTCTTATTTTTTTCCTCAGCATTGGCCCATTTGATAAACAGGAAATGCCCAACTCTAATTGGCTTTTCAATGCTGCAAAAATGGCATGTCTCTATTGTAAAACTTTTTTTTACAGTGTAATCACATTTTAAATTTTGACTCTTCTTTCACTGAAAGATCTTTTTTTTGCATTCCCACTATAAGTTACAGGTTTTCATATTGCTTCTATATCATTTGTATGTGTAGCCTACATGTACACCTACATATCGGAAAGCAGCATAGACACATACTCATGATATTTATTTTATTCAATTCTGACTGAAACATGTCTTATACAATAATTCAATACAAATGAAAATGTAATGTAATCATAGAAAGAATGTCAGTGAAACAACTCGTACTGTGGATAAATGAGTCATTCTTACCATCGTAAGTCATCAGTAATGATTTTACAATCTGAAAACACCTTGTCCTCCATTAAACCCTTTCATCATTCTGAAGGCAGCAGGACATTTCCTGTACCTGTGTTCCTTCTGCAGTCTCTAATTGCAAAGCACCATACACACAATGCCCCATTGTAGGTAGTGACTGGTGCACTAAATAACCTTTCACTGAAATCTAATGTGAGGTCCAGATACCGTGGAACTGGACCTGCCAAAGGGGGGACAAAGTGGTGGTCAGGAAAAACACTTCTGAACATAAGGTTCACTCCTAACCTGCCCCGCCAGATGGTTTGTTACACAGTATGATCTGAGAAGCCGTCATTAGAAACTGTTTGGAAAGGGCAGGCACTTTAAAAAAATACTTGGCAGGAAACTCTGGCCAAAGCCAGGTGGGAAAGGAGCGGAAACATTGAGGATGTCTCTCAGTGCCATATGTCATGCTCTTCTTTCAATGAAGAAATAGCCGTAGCTCCTCACAGGACACAGATTGGTCTGTGCACTGGCTGTCTGGACACAAACGCATTACTTGAAGTCTGACAAGATTGATTTTTGTGTGATATGTGATCCCGCAATTTGGTTTGATCATGTTCATCGTGAGAATTATGCTGCTGTGCAGCGTAAGTTCCCTCCTGCAACCGGTAAATTGCATTTGTTTAATGGAAAAAGCCATTTCTTCAAATCGATTTATTTTACTGTGGATGGCCACAAGATAAAAATATCTATTATGTGTGCAACATCAGAATCAGAATTAGAATCAGAATTGTTTATTTGCCTAGTATGATGCACATACAAGATTGACTTGGTGAAAGGTGCATAACAATAAACATTGAATAAAACAATACAAATTATAAAAACAATAAACATAAGTTAAAGATACATGTGGTAAACAACAAACAGATAACAGTAAAACAAGTGCATTTTAATAAAAGACAAAATGTGCAAGGGTGTTAGGGTTCGGGTTACAATTGTCCAGGGGATGTAAGAGTCAGTGGGGGTCCCGGGCTTCGTTGATGTATCCGAATGCAGCTGGAAAGAAACTGTTCTTGTGAGGTCTTGCTCATGATGGGCCGCAGCCTCCTGCCAGAGGGAAGGGACTCAAACAGTTTGTGTCCAGGGTTGAAAGCGATCTGCTACAATCTGTTTTGCGCATCCTCAGGGTCCTGGAGGCGAACAAGTCTTGGGGCAGATTGCAGCCAATCACCTTCTCAGCAGAGCGAATGATACGCTGTGGCTGCGGCATGCCAAACACTGATGGAGGAGCAGAGGATGGACTCAATGAGGGCAGTGTAGAGGTGACCCATCATTGTCTTTGGCAGGTTGAACTTCTTCAGCTGCCTCAGGAAGAACATCCTCTGCTGAGCCTTCTCGGTGATGGAGCTGATGTTCGGCTCCCATGTTCGGCTCCCATGTCCCGGCTCCCAGGTAATGGTGGAGCCACAGCGCTGACGGGGGGGGGGGGCACTGGGATGGCTGGTTGAGAGGTATGGACTACTGCTGAGCTGGAGGAGGGCGAGCTGGTTGTCTGAAGCTGGAGGATGTGATCAGGACTGTCCCATTATCGTTCAAAGCGACAGTAGCAGTCGTCCAGCTGGTTTGCCAGGCAGAGGTCATGTCTGAGATGTCTGAGACCTCTCCAGACAGAAGCAGAGGTCACTTTCTGAGAGCTGGTGTTGCAGTTTCTCAGTGTACAGTCATTTAGCGTGTCACTGCCTTGCTAAACCTTTTTTTTGTCTCTTAAAACAAGTCATTGTTCCCACTCCTAAACGCCTGTTCCTTTATCAACCTTAGCTGTCTGAGTTCTGATGTAAACTAGGGTTTGTCGTTGTTATAACTTACCCTGGTGCATGATGGTACACAACTGTCTTCCCAGAAGCTGATATATGACGTCACAGCGTCTGTGTACTCGTCCAGACTGTTGGTAGCAGTCCTGAAAACATCCCAGTCTGTGCAGTCCAAGCACGCCCGAAGCCTCAGTGGTCCACTGCTTTGATATCCTGACAACAGGCTTACAGAGCTTTAATGTATGCCTGTCTGCAGGAATCAGGTGGACCAGCATGTGGTCAGAGTGTCCCAGTGCAGTGCGAGGCACGGCGTGATAGGCCCTACTGATGGTGGTGTAACAGTTGGGGAGTTCATGACTGAGGTTCCCTTTGTTAAAGTCACCAAGGACAATAACTAAGGAGTCCGGGTTGGTCCGCTCCACACACCGTATCTGGTCGGCGAGTGTGCGCTGTGCTTCCTGCGCGTAAAAAGGTTTACAGTTGATGATGAAGGGTTCCAGCAGAACAGTGCTTTAGAATCACTGTCACGTCGTTACACCAGCCACTGTTGGAGTAAAAACAGATTCCTCCACCCTTCGATTAGCCGGAGAGCTCCGTGTCACGATCCGCTCTGAACAGCTGGAAGCCTGCCAGCTGGAGCGCAGAGTCCGGTATCGTCCCACATAGCACAAAGCGGAGGCTGAAGAAAAGTCACTGTTTCTCCCCATCAGTAGCTGACGTTCGTCCAGTTTGTTGCACAATGAGCGCACATTGAAAATAAATATGCTCGGCAGCAGTGTGTGAATTCCACGTTCATGGAGCCGCTCTAATATGTAGTTTAATTTAAAATAAAAATGAGAGAAAGATACAAAGTACAGTATGAGGATGAGGATATGTCTTATAACTTATTATATGCAAATATTAAATATATTTGATGCTTTGAAGGCATATAAAGTATCAGTGTTTTGGGAACAAATTTGGTGGGCACATAGAAATAAATGCAATACATTTCTTAGTCTGGATTAAAAAATATGTATATATTGTAGTTTTCTTAGGCAATTACAGCTTTAAAGAGGTTAAATGCAGCATCAATATGGAGCCAGAGGCAGTATGGCCCAACTTCTATTAAACCCATCTCTGACAGCTTCATGCTCTCTGAGTCTGGTTGCTGTTCAGAAATTTTAAATCCCCCGAAAATAGATTTATTTTCAGGCTAATGGTTTAGCTGGGGCAGTGTGTGTAAATGCGCATGTTTTTTGTGCCTCTAAAACTTGATTCTTCTCTGTATTGTTGGATGTTTCTTGGTTGTTCCTCTCTGCTTGATGATGTTAATTTATTTCCACTTCAACTTCAAGTTCTCTTTAATTTTCCTCTATTTAGCATTCATCTTGTGGATCCAAATGTGTGTATGTCTGCTGTATAAACACAACTTCTGTGTCTGGGTCTGCGGCAGTCTCCTGCTTTCTGGGTGCCTGTCGCCACATCGCCACAGCAATCAATGCTACACATCCCAGGAGTTTGCATCCAGTCGGGCTGGCCAGTGGGTTGTCGACTCCTGAAGGACATCTTCATGCTGAAGCCATAGTTTAACCTTGAAGGTCAAAAGTCAGCCATGCTTAAGCCAATACAAGTTAATCAGGAAGTACATTGATTGATTGGTGGGCTGGGAAGGGGATGTTGGGAATACACATGCTACCCGGCTTCAAATATATCCCCTCATCCCACTCAACAGGAAACGAGTACACTCACACATACACACACCACGCAAACTTAACACATGATGTCATGAAACGTGTGCACCCACAGGTGAAAGTTGTACTGTGCCTTCCGGTGCACCCCTACCTGCTTGTTTAAGTCTTGAGAGGGATCTTTAATGAGGGAGTGGTGCAGGCACTCATGAAATCATTTAAATTTCAAATGCAAGAGGTGATTATGCCAGTGAATTAGCCCAGTGACTTATTGTGGAATAATTTAGCTCAGTCAGGCAGAATGGAGACAGCTAATGTCTATGAGACCTCGCCGCAGACACAGGGAAGGGTGACGGGGATCAGTGGGTTCACGGGTGGGAGGGCAATTGGGAGGAGAAAAATGGGAGCTGGAAAAGAGGAAGAGATGGAAAAAGAGCAACAATGAGTGGTTATTGTGTACATAGACCACACAAAAGACATGGACAGATGAAGAAAGGGAAAGCCGAAAGCAAGGTATAAAGGGGGACGTGAGGATGGATGTGATAGAGGGGATGGAAGAGATGAACAGGAGGAGGGGAGAAAATCAATGGAGAGGAGGAATGGAGGTGGTAATTGCCTGACAGACATGAATGGATAGAAGAAGGGAAGAGGGTGAGCATGCAGGTGCAGAAAGGAAGCAGGGAGGGTGGAGAGAGGGGAGAGACAGCAGAGGGATGAAGATCGTTCAGGTTTGCTGTGGGATTCTTAGACAGTTAACTGCAGGGACGGTTATTGAAAGGCAGGAAAGAGGGAGGAATAATACGAGGAATACAGTCAGCTGCAAGCACAATAAATAAGTAGGAAAGAAAAATCTTCAAGTTGTATTTGTCAATTTTTGGCCGTTAGATGGCAGAATGTAATCCAAACAAGATACGTTGCTATCATATTTCACTGATACATAAACATTCACTCAGCATTAAGCAAACATGGAGGCACATTATCATTCTTCTGGAGTCGTGTCGCTGGCCAAAAGTTCAATATTATATTGTGTATAATTAACTCTGTTTTGGTGTCCAGTCTCCAGCGAGTTGTTGTTGAGTTATCATTATATTTGTGAACATTTTCCTGAACCTAACTAAGTGGTTTTGCTGTCAAAACCTAATGTTAAATTGTTTCCGTGGTAGCATTTTAACACATCATGTAGCGTGTAACACTCTGTAAGTAGTTTGCGGTCATTTCATGTATTTCGGTGAAACCACTGTGAAAACATTGCCCACACATCCAGCAGATATTATAATCCATTTGAAGTCATGTGCACAAAGTCCAAAATTAATCCTTCTTCATTCCTCTCTCTGTTATTCAAGTCATGATTTTGTCATTATGTCTCGTTTTAGATGCTCCAGCTGCTAACTGTGTGTCTGATGTTTGGAGCTGGTGTACAGTGTATCAGCAGGCCAATTTAGCCATTTTCCCCTTCAGCAACAAATCTGGCAACATGGGCAGACTAACCGCTCTCCCTTGAAGTGGCTAATGTGTGAGCTCTCATGGCTATGCGGCTCTGAGCTGACTGTGTTCAAAGAGCGGGACACAGCAGCAGCACATGCAATAGAGCCATCATCAGCAGCCAGAAACAGGAATCATCTGTACATGTCCATACCTCGGCCAATCCCCCCACTTTAATGGGTTTATACAAGAAAAGTAATTGTTTGGATTTAAGAAAAATGTACATAACCTACACTAGGCTGCATAGTATCTGATTTGTGCCCAGGTGTTAATTCCCATATTGGCTATTTACGCCTCGGGGAAAATGGATTGTTCGCTTCTGATACCTGGGTACCCTTTATTTAGTTTTGGTCATTTTTTGTGTAATTATCTGAGTTTGTGTCTTTTCTGGTTAATTAGTGAGGTTTACTAAGTAAAGTGCTCATATATTTAAGGTGATGTATGTATAGTTGTACGACCAGACTGCTAAGTATTCATCTATAAAAACATATTTCCTGCTGGTTTAGATATACGGATCTTGTTGCTGATGTTCATTGCAGTTTATTTTGTGTAGCCTAGATATTTCATTTAATTCAACAATAGCATCATATCATACCCCTAATTACTAGAGCTTTGTCACTAGAAGCATTTACATTGATTGTGGTAATTGAATCAACCCTCAATGACAGGAAAAAAAGAGATAGACATAGTGAATGTGTTCAAAGTGGAACCAATAGTTGTGGATGCACAATGATGTGTGTTGGTAAGAGTCAAGAGGAAACTACAGAAGAATCAACCCTGGTTTTTCTCTCCATTGCATCCCACATAACCCCACACGTAATGTATTATGTTCAGCTGTCAAAGCAATTATTTGTGATTAATCATTTGATTGATGTGGCAAACATGTTCTTGCTTACGAGCAAATAATGGATCAATCAGGGGCAGGAGAGAGATAATTTAGAAACACAGTAGAAGCCATAAATTATCTGTGATTGCCTAACACATGATTAATGCTCCAGTGTATATTGCCCTAATGTGATTCATCAGTGTTTTATATGTAATTGATGTATATCGAGGGGAATAAATTAGATGGGTGCGACTCGCAATGAAACACACTCAGTGTGGTTGTGTGTGTGTTGTTGTTTGAAGAGTGTATCTTTAATAGCAATAATCACATATGTGCAAGTGAGCAGTGTTGGTCATAACGACTTCACGGGTGTCATTTTAATGCTTTATGTTTCAGATGTAAGACAGTGAAGTCAGTTACTGCTGCAATTGCCATTGGGACCATCATTGTTCACTGAAAAAACCTGCCATGCCTGCATGCTGTTAGAGAAATGTGGTCCATCAGCTCCCACCTTACAATTGCACATGGCTTTTCAAAACACGAATAATGAAGATTTTACAGCAAATAATTTTCTATCAAGACAATGAACAAAGAAGGTGAATGCTGCCTTACATGTGCACCTTCATACTGTGATGCTGTAAGACATGGACATGCCATGTGCTTCACTGTATCTGTGCCAATTATCACCTGTTAAAAAGGTGCATTGAGTTAAATCTGACTGTATACTTTTTTACCAGTTTATGCAGTATATAGGCAATTATGTGTGATATACAACCTTATCAAAGAAAATGTTCTCCACATATTAGAACCAAAACTGACAGCTGTATCTGTCATGTTTCAATAGATGATAAAGCTGTTCATGTTAGTGGGTGTGGCCAAAGTGGATAATAAATTATAAATCTACCAGCTAAAGTACATCACTTTTATCCCGACTCAGCAAAGTCTTGTCCCACCCTCCTCCCTCTCTGTTGGTCATGCCCCAACACATGCTTTTATTTTGATGTGGTGTCTTTCTTGAAACAGCATTTAGCCAGAGGCGAAACCAGTATGTTTTTTGAGTTGTGTCTGCTGTCTATGTTGCTGCGCTGTGACATCAGTGTTATTGTTGTTAGCCTTTGACGTCCCACACTAGCTGAAGAGCCAGTGTCAGGAAACAAGAGGATCATCCGCAGGTCAGCGTGTCCCCTGATCATCGGACCTTGTGGAGTTTGTTTTTCTTTCTTTCTTTCTTTTTTGCAGCCTGAAGTGATTGAGTGCAGCAGCTTTTCTGAAAGAGAGACATCACAATATGGTTTTGCAGGTTAAGAATGTACTGATCCTTTGTATTTCACCCCAACGTTGGAGAGATCATTGTAAAGTAGTCGTTTATAATAGTCGACCTTGGCCTCCCCTCTAGTGCAACACACTGGGAAGATGTGCGTCCCTTATTTTAGTGAATACATTATGAACTGCTTGTGGGATTTTCTGTCATTTGCAAGTCTATGAAAAATAAATGTTGCATCTTTCTTGACCTGAATTGTCCAAAACATTGTCATTGGTGTTATTAGTGGATCACAGACTTCCTGTCTGACAGGAAGCAGCACGTGAGGCTGGGGAAACACGTCTCAGCCTCTCGGTCCATCAGCACTGGTTCCCCCCAAGGCTGCGTTCTTTCCCCTCTGCTCTTCTCCCTGTACACCAACAGCTGCACCTCCAGTCACCAGTCCGTCAAGCTCCTGAAGTTTGCGGATGACACCACCCTCATTGGACTCATCTCTGGTGGGGACGAGTCCGCCTACAGGCGGGAGACTGACCACCTGGTGACTTGGTGCAGCCAAAACAACCTGGAGCTCAACACTCTGAAGACAGTGGAGATGGTTGTGGACTTCAGAAAGACCTCAGCCCCACCAGCCCCTCTCACCCTGTGTGACTCCCCCGTCAAAGCTGTGGAGTCCTTCCGCTTCCTGGGCTCCAGCATTACCCAGGACCTCAAGTGGGAACTAAACACCAGCTCCATCGCCAAGAAGGCGCAGCAGAGGATGTTCTTCCTGAGGCAGCTGAGGAAACTCAACCTGCCAAAGACAATGATGGTGCACTTCTACACTGCCATCATCGAGTCCATCCTCTGCTCCTCCATCACAGTCTGGTACGCTGCAGCCACTGCCAAGGACAAGGCCAGGCTGCAGCGCATCATTCGCTCTGCCGAGAGGGTGATTGGCTGCAATCTGCCGTCCCTCCAGGACTTGTTTGCTTCAAGGACCCTGAAGCGGGTGCGGAGGATTGCAGCTGATCCCTCTCACCCTGGACACAAACTGTTCGTGTCCCTCCCCTCTGGCAGGAGGATGGGGTCCATCAGGACCAAGACCTCACGCCACAAAAACAGTTTCTTCCCGTCTGCCGTCGGGCTCATCAACAGAGCCCGGGTCCCCCACTGACTCTAATGACTCTGTCACCCCCAGACAATACTTGACTTGAATACACTTGACACCTGGGCATTGCACTTGCCACTTTCACACAACACTTACACTCATGCACATTCCATGCACTTTATCTTACTTTTGGTATTTTGTTATGCTGCTGTCTCAATGTAGATATTCATTCATCCATTCATCCTCATTTATTGCACTGCGTTAACTGTTAAATGTGTATTGTTAAATGTTAAATGTATGCACCTTCCCGCCAGGACAAATTCCTTGTATGTGTAAGCATACATGGCAATAAATGGTTCTGATTCTGATTCTGATTCTGATTACTGTACACATTAAGTTTCAGATATTTCTTCATTGTTCATCTCAGAAGGTTTTTTTTTTGTGTTTCACTGTTTAAAATGAATTCCCATTACTCTCATCAACCTCCTTTCCAGTAGATTCAGGTTGCTGTTTTCAGCAAAAAAAACGATAAACTCAAGGCACACAACCTCTCCAGCACCAAATGGCGGACAGACAAAGTCAGCAACTTGCTGCACCGCTAACAAACCAGATATTTCACCCAAGACATCGATGAAGACAAAGAATATCGCTAAAGGAGAACAAGTATTGGACTTCATTGGGTGACCACAAATGCATCCCCAAATGAATGCTAATGCTGCTGTGTGTCTGCTGATTGTGTTTGGTAATTGTTTTCTTTTGCGTTAATTACTTTATACAGTGAAGATATGTCATTGTTAACTTCACAGGTTGTTGTGTTGGGGACATTTAGTGTCCTGCCTTTGTGAATCCTGTGAATAAGCAATCTAATCAAATAAATTGCTCATTTGGCTCGATTGAATAAATAGAAAACCACAATCAAAAGTGCTGCCACTTGAGCGAGTGAATTTAGCTGCTTCTCTCGACTGCTCAGCAACTATTTAAGAATACTGTAAGTGTTGTTGGGTGTGACTTGGTTTAAATATAAGCTGCACGCCCATACAGCATGTGTGAGTTTGAAGCTGCGTGATGAAAAAGAGAGCCAGTGTCTTTGCTCAACTTTCCACAGATAAATGCAGACAAAAAAAGGCAAAAGTTGAATTTGTTCTCTTTTTTTCATAAAATCTTGCTCACTGATCACGAATGTAATACGTATTAATGGAGGAGTATTATCGCTATTTTCAGTCTCTTTGCAATAGAGACACAGAAGAAGAATGACAGCTAATTGCAGGGCACCACATCCGAATGTCTGCCATAAGAGGACACTTTAGTACATTCTCTTATTCGGCAATATCTGCCATAAAAGGGAGCTTTAGCACAAGCTCTTATTAGGGACGTGGCATTTTGAAAGCAGCGGGTAGTCATGGTTATGTGCTGCTGTTATGTTCTATCAGCCCAGGTTTCAGCATCTCATGTACTGTAAAAACAGACAGTGAGGCTTAGGCATGGAAATGAGGGTTGGGCTATGTTGCAAAATGTCTGATGTCTTCCCATTCTTTCTCTCTTTGTGTGTCTCTGGATATGTCAAAGCTCCCAATACCAGAACTCCTCATTCTTTGATTCTCCATCCCTCCTCAACCCACCTCAATTTTCCTGTCTTTACCCCTTGCTTTTCTTGTCCCTCTCCCACCTTCCACTAATTATGTGCCCCTTCATTAAAACTACAAAAAAAAAGAAAGAACAGAAAAATAATACAGAGAAAATTGCTCGTCTGACTCTAAATACCACAGTGCCACCAAGTGGTCCACCATGTCATGCCAACCGTTGAAACGGTATACTGTGTAATACTTATTCTATATGCTCACGCAGAGCCAGGGTGATGATGGATCTGTGGTGTTAGAGAATGAAGGTTAACAGTTAAAAGGTGCTCTGAGTGAAACCAGCGCATGTGAAACAGACTCTTGTGATGAAAGAATATGAAAGACGGAGAGGAGGGGCAAAGTTGGATTGATGAGACGGAGGAATGAAGAAAAATGAAAGCAACAAAAGAGAAAACTAAAAAATTCTCCCTCAACTTTACATCACGTTGTGTATGTCTGTCTTTTTCTTCTGTGAGGGTGTGTGTGGGGAGAGGCAACCACGCCATTGCTTCGAAACAGCAGAGCCACAGCTGCCTGGACCACCACAGGACGACATGGCTAAAAAAACAACACACACACACACACACACACACACACACACGTACAACAGTTCTTTTTAGGTAATTTGGTAGACGTCAGTGATTCTTTATCACACAGCTCAACATTGCAGTTTTTGACATCTCCTTGCTCTTTTTTATCCTCATCCATCACTCGCTACCTCAAAGTGAGTTATCACTCTGAAAGCAACAGGAACTTGCAAAGTCGCTACGCTCAAAGACAAAGGCAATTTCTTTCTATTTTGGATCGGATTGAGAATCAAGAAATGAAAGGCACTGCTCATATTAGCAAAACCATTGCCTTTAAATAGTTTCCTTCCAAATCTTACCATGTCATCTTCTTCTTTTAAACATACAAGCTTATCATTTGAAATATATATATTGCAACCTAAGAAGTGATAATTCCTGGATTATCTATGTTGTCATGAAGACAAAGACAGCAACAAAACAAAGGACGAAAGGAGTAAGGAAACTCAGCATATAAGCAGAAACAATTAAAGCCCAAACAAAGATTAACGTCTCCTCCAAAATTTAACTAAAAAAAGAAGGTACAATAAATGTGAACACAATGTGTTAATAAGGTATTGGTTCGAGCAAGAACACAGTTTTGGCACATTAGGGTTTGATAGAAAAAATGCTTCTTTCAGCTATTTTTAAGTGCACTTCACCGTTTTGTCATGTCTCCCAAAGCCATTAAAAAAAATATCCAACATATACTTCAAAACTCCAGTCAATGTGACCTTAAGCAAACTCTTATCTTCACCTTTTTTCTTTTTGTTCAGGTTGATGAATGTGAGCCAGTTAGAGCCTTTGTTGGGAGTTTATCAGAAAATTTGAAATGTAAACTAAATGTAAACTACAGTCAGCACTTAAGTCCCTGCTCATTAAATGTGTAACTGCATCAGTGCTACACAAATCAAATATCAACGTTTACTTATTTTCTAATAGATGCACTATTATCCTAATTCAAGGCAAGCCAGACTTTATAAACATTTGGGACTTGACCCAAACAGGGGGTTTGGCAGCATCCTCCTCCAAGGAGATTTTGTCCCATTACGGCAGCTATATGCACAATATTTCAAGCCTTTTGAGAATACTAGAATACTAGAAAGAAAAATATGTACATCGTGTGGGAAAAAACACAACAGTTGCCAAAGAGAAAAAATCATCCTTAGAGATGATTACGTATTTAATTGTTCTACCACTGTTTTCATCTTTCCAAAACTGGAACACAACAATTGTTGAGGATGACTAAATTTCACTCCTGGCACCTTAAAAAGACACTTCCCTGATGAGTCATGTCTGTCAGTCGATCTCGACTCGATGCCACTATTATGGATAATGCTACACTGAAATATCATCCAAGCCAATATTTTTGTTGTTTTTGCTGTTTTTTCTAGAGATAGATATACAACTTAGTGGGATCAAAACAAAATCAAACACGCATCAAATCAGATACAACCATGTACATTTTTAGCGGGGGACGCCATGGAGAGTTGGGGCGTCTGCAGCCATGACTTCATGATGCTGTTCCCTTGTTAAGTGATTCAAATTGCTTCTCACAATTACCTTTAAACACAAGGGTTTGGGCTTGCTTTAGAAGAAACAACTATAAATGCTGAATGTATAGGCTAAATTGAGTTTGCGACAGACTAACTGATGTTGACGTATACATCTGGGTCCGTGTTCATTAATCCTTACTTTAACCTTTAGGGCAGTAATGGGTTAATTCCAAGATGTCATGAGCTCAGTGCAGTGAAGTGGCTTGCCTCCATAGACTGCACAAAAACAATCAACAAATGGGGGGAGTCTGGTTCTCTGCATGATGCATCATTATGGCTTCATTACCATGAATGTAGAAAGCCATCAGAGCGAGCAGAGATGGGCTGGAGAGGGGGGAAGGCGACAAAGCGATACAGAGAGGAAGAGGTGAACGAGAGAAGAGATTGTGGGTCCTGCAATCACTTCTAATGTTAGTTTAGAGGCTACAGTAGCTTCCTGCTCACTTTGTCTTACCTTCCTCTGTCTTTATTCTCTTTATTCTCATTTTCTCACTTTGTCTCTGTGAGCCTCTTCATCCGGTCCCTCAGAAGAGTCCGGGTGCTGGCTGATTGGCTAAACAGTAAGAGTGAGCGTGATTGTTCTCAACTGGAAAAGAGACAACATTTCCACTGATGAGGGGAAGGGTACCTCCCTTTGAGAGTCAAACCACTTGGTGCGGCGGCTTCTGGATGGCAGCACTTGGGTTTCTGCTACATGGACACACACACACACACACACACATACACACACATGCATGCACACACACTCATTCTATCTGACTCTCGCTCATTCTTCTCTCTCCAATCTTTCCTCACACTCTTTTTTCTCCCTCGTCCGTCTGTTTGTTGTGCTCCACCTCCCTGGGCTCTTCGAGTGCATTAATCAGTCAAGCCACAGCGCCACAGCTATTACTCATCTGGTCAGAATAAGAGAGCGAAAAAGAGGGAGGGAGAGAGAGAGAGCATAACAGAAACAATGTTAGAGCGAGAGAGACCAAGAATAGGAGAGAGAGTGAGAGAGAGATGGAGAGCTGGGGGAAAGAAAAAGAGGTAAAGAAGATGGAGAAATGCAGAGAGGTAGCTGCTCTGCATCCATTCATCTTCTGATATCTCTCCTTGCCTCAAGGCTTTCATCTCTCTAACCTGCCATTCATCCATCCATCCACTCATTCAGCCAGCAAGCAGCCATGCATCCATTCATTCACCTATTTATAGATGCCACTAACTCCCCACCCTCCCACCTAATCATGCATCCATCTTTCTATCCATCTTTCCATTTCCCCTTTCACCTTGCACCCCATCTTCTATCCATCTCTCCATCTTTCCCTCTACACCTGTCTCTATCTTTATTTCTTTCCTCGTTTATCCATATCGTATTTTTGCTCCCTTTTGACGGGCCCTTAAGGAAAATTGTGGAGGGAAAAAGTGAGAGATATGGAGCTGTTTTGCTGCTCAGCAACAGGGTAAGGCAGATGAAGGGAGGAGATTTTCTTTTTTTTAACTCAAGGAAAAATAATAGCTCACAGTCTTTCTTTCATAGAGTCTACGGTCACACTAACGGCTAGGGGTGGGCAATACTACATTTATTTAATTTGACACAATACCTTTTATTACTATTTCAACAAGTCCAATACTGATCCTTTTTTAAATGGTTATGTGCATTTATTTAAAGAAAAGGTATTTTTTAGGTCTATTGTTTTAAGAAAATAGACTTAAAATCTCAATAACAGATGTATTGCTAAAGCAAAAAATAATAAAGGTGTAAAAACAAGGTGGCCCTAGGTGTAAAAAACAAGTGCAAATGAAGGTAACTGATCTACAGACAAATTAATAACACCGCACTGCCATTCTGCCACATGTTTGATATGGACGTTTGCAACTTTGTAATGATGTTTTCTGTTTTATTTAAAAAAGTTACTTTCTAATGTGTCATGTTTGGGTTCACTTCATGCCTTGGTTTGCTGGTGTCCATGTTCCAGCATGTTTTCCTTGTGTCCCTTGTTGGATTTCCTGCCTGTTTACCTTATGTTTTACCGGCCCTTCTTTAGTTTATTTTTGGGGTATTTTTCCTCAGTTTTTATTGCCTGTCAGCTTAATTTTTTTACCAGCTTTCTTTATGAAAGTTTGCTTTATGTTCAATTCTACCTGTCTGCCTTGAGTCCTGCATTTGGGTCCTCCTTTGAACTGACACCTGTGACAGAATGGCTGAACCAAGCGTGGACACTTGAATTGTTTCAGCACTACTTTATGAGCTATCATATTTCCTCCTCTGCTTCTATGGAGAATGGAAGAGAGCTCCTTGTTGTGAATACAAACAGGCTGCTTTGAAGTCGGCACACCCAGAAGCTACATCTAAGCTGGCTGAGGAACCATTTGCCTGAGTAACAAAACAAAAAAATTCGAACACCCCATATTCCCATTCTGCTAGCTTTCGGCATGGTCCCCATCCCAGCCTGCTCCAGCCCCTAACCCATTCCTTGGAACCCGCCCAGCCCTGGGAGGGCCTCACGTTTCCAGTCAGCTAACCACCAGCCGGCTAGCCTCCTGTCCATCCCTGGAGGACAGTGTGGGTCGAGGTCAATCAAGTAAACATCAACACAACAAACAACCCGTGGCCTACAGGAAACAACCGTCAGTTTGTAACACTTTTTCTTTCTTCAGTCTTTATTCTGTGTCATCACATTCCCAGCGCATTTTCGCTGACTGTCTAATAATGTCGTGGATGGGTTTACATTGTGGTTACGTAAAAGCCTAGTGAGCATGAGACACTAAGGGGCGTGAAAGAAAGTTGGTATTTGATGTCCTTGAATGGCTGACATCCGAGGGAGTTATTTATGCTTTCATTCCCTCTCTGGTAGTCTACTGTAATTACCTGTAGTGGTGATCAGCCGTCTCTTCGTTGTCTGCAGTTAGTACAAAATAGTCGCTCCTCTTCTAAAGGACACAAAGAAAATCCAGTATTTGCCTCCCTCCACTGGCTTCCTGTCGGTTTCAGGATTGATTTTAAGATTTGATTGTTTTGAATGGGATGGTGGCACCTAATCTAGCAGATATCTTGTATAATCATACCAGGTGAGTGTGTGTAGTAGTGGCTGCCTCCAATTTCTGGAACAGCTTACCTATTCATATACGAGCTGTTCATACCTTTTCTTATTTATTTCTCTTATTGTATCAATCCTTGATTATGTTCGTTTTCCTTCATTCATATTTTGTAGTTTGTATTTGTTTATTCGATATTTGGACCCTGTTCAGCACTTATATTGTTATACAAATACATTTGACCTTGACTTTGATCTGTAGAACCATGCTGCTAGAATGGCTAGAAATGTACATACAGCAGCATTCATGCCATACTCTTATTTATCACATAACTGATAAAAGGTAAAGACCAGGTGAAAGTGGCCACATATAATATTAGTGTCAATGTATTAATCTGAGAATTTACATGTTGTGAAATAAATTGCACATGCATGGGGCTCCATGAAGCTAATGATTCCTATCTAAAGGTTATTGTGCAGGCAGGGATCAATCAAGCTATAGCCTTCCCAAGTTGTATGGTCACCTTGTAGGGCTTTGATCCATGCCGTGGTGTGTGCCTAATCCATGCACATGCACAACATGTCACACACCTAACACACCTTTAGGTAGGCTCCCCACGTCTGAGGTTCACTGGGTTAATGCGATAGACTTAAAACTGTACATGCACCCGTGGACACACATGTATACCAGGTTCTTAAAGGATGCAGCACTATAGTAGCACTGAAATGGCTCTTACTGATAGCACTTTGTAGTTGAACTTTTGGACGAAATTGTACCTTCTTGATTCTTGTTGTTCTGATTCTTGTTTGTAACCGTAGAATGCACTTATTGTAAGTCGCTTTGGATAAAAGCGTCAGCTAAATGAAATGTAATGTAATGTAATGTAAAAGCAGACATTACCACCATGCTGGCTTAGTGAGCGCAAAATAAAACTTGATATTCATATGTTCTTTCCGTGCTGCCACGCTCATACATTCATGAACGAGAGGAGAGAGAATGAAATACATCGGCAGGCAGAAAGACATTTACATTTCATTAAGTTGACTGGCGCACTCATTCTGGGCAACTTAATTGGAGTGCAACAGTAGAATTCTTGAAATCCTACCAAGAGGCCAGAATTACAATACATACTTATGAAACACAGATAGACAGGATACTTGAGGAGAAATTGCCAATGGGGGAGAGGGGTGGAAGAGGCCACAAGAGACAGCCAGTGGGAACCTGGAACCATAGCCAGAATGGGAATGAATCAAAGTGGCTTGCAGAATGGTGGCCAGTGGTGGCAGAAAAACCGAGCACACTGGTGTGTGTAGACCTGGACTAGTGGCATGTGTGGATCCCTTTGCTGCCTTGTTTGCCAACAGCAGGATTTCGTATTCAACACAAGCAGCCAGTGGTAGGACTGTATGAGGGGGAAAACATGGGAGGGTCTGGGAAGGTTGAGGACGAAGCGTGCTTCTGTGTTCCGGATGAGTTGTGGGGTTTGTCCGCAGAGGGAGTTGTTGTAGCCCAGACAGGAGGTGACTAAAGTTGAGGAAAGAGCTGTACACAGTCTCTGGCGGGGAAAGGTCTGGTGTTGTATTTGTAGTACTAGGCTGTGGCTGTATTGTGGGTTTAGAGTTGAGCAAAAATATTTAGCTTGCTGGGCAGCAATAACCACTGTCATGTCAGCAGTGATGGAGGGGATTTGTAGAGGGCAAGATTACCAAAGGTGACAGAAAACATAATTATTGTTGAGGCTGAATTTGAGATGGTGAGGCTGGCATTCAACTGGTGAGGTCAGGGAAGCAGACAGGTATGCATGGCTTCATGAGAAGCATACAAACCGAGTTGCAGAAATCAAATTTATTGAGGTGATCCTGAATGTGAGGTAACACACTAAAGCACAGATAATGAATATACTTAAAAAGCAATGATATTAAATGTTTTTCTTTCCCACAGGCATGTTTCTTTGTACAACCCTGCCTGGGCTGTAAACATACCATGTATTTGGAGCTCCCCCGTAATAGCATGCATGAGAGGAAATTAATAAATAACAAATTGCCTTCAGGGTATCATCACATTCAAGACTTCCTTTCTTGAACACAGAAATAGTTTCTGGCCCCAGGGATAAACTTGACACATTTTGTTTTTCTAAAATTAATGATTTCCCACACACAGAGACAGCTAATAATGGTTAGCCAGACGGCGATTCAGAGGAAACTGCAGAATGCCCTGTTTTGCAGTTTACATTTTGTTTCTTTATTTTTACTCTGCTTTGAACTCCACCTACTCCCCTGCTGCTGACGAATCCAGAGAGAGATGGTGAGTGACATTGCAAGACGGTCATGATTGTCTCCTCGCTGTTTGTGATATCATATGCTTTGTTTATTTGTAAAGTGAGTGTGTTTGTTTGCAAATGCATATCAGGGAAACAAACTGTTTACATATGTGTTTCAACATTGTTTGGTATTTCAACAGGAATCCATCTCTTTCTATTATTCTATTATTATATAAATTTTACAAATTTATTAACGAACACTATTTAAATTCAAAACTCTCTTTAAATTAGTTCTGAAAATTATGTGCATCATCGCATGAGCTGTAGCATATGCAGCTATAAAACAATGATAAAGTGCATTACATGGGTGTGTGAACAGGACCACTGTTCGGTTGTGTTATATCTGTACTTCAGCACTTTTGAAATAAAAACAATAACTCTTTTCTAAACTTCAATTTGAGGGTATTTACATCAATATCAGATGCACTGTGGAGGCCATAACAATGTGTTACATGACAACGTAAAAACAAAAGCGAAGTGATCAAAAACGGTATATTTAAGAAGTGGACGTAATCACTTTGAGATCACTTATTGGTTAGTGTATTCTGAAGGCAAAGATGTGTCCCAGGAGTAGCAAGATGGACCTAGAGCAGTGGCCATTGAGAGTATAACAAGCAATTGTGTGTGATACACGTATGTTACCGTTGCTTCTGATGTACAGTACTGCCAAAAAGAATGATCAGTGATTAACCTCCAATGCTTACACAATGCTATTCATATCATGAACTATTGGTTCTGCATTTTCCACCACCCAGTTGTTATGGACAAAAGATAGTCTCAATACCAGTGCCTTCACAAACTGTCTAACATTATTCAGCTTTTGACCCTCTGTCTGGCATAAATCTGCCAAGTCTCTCTCATGCACACACTCACATGCACACACACATACGCACACACACACACACGCACACACACAGGGAGTGACCTTGCCTCCCTGGGGAAGGACCATATTTAATTGTTCATCAGCACTTTTGTCAGTGTTCCGCAGGCAGGGAATTAAAGGAGAGGAGGAGAGGGAGAAAAATGAGGAGGGAGGTAGAGAAGTTACCTCCCTTGAGGATACCAAACACAAGAAAGGATCGGAGAGGAGACGAACGGAGAGGAGTGAAAATCAAGGCATGTGCTTAATTGTTTTGCAAGCAGATGGACAAACAGTCAGGCAAACACATTCTCTAACTTAATCAACTCCAGCATGATGAGCATCCCGAGAATAAGCCCGTAGCGTCATGAGTAATTGTTCTATATGTCTAGTTATATTCCAATAAGAGTGCAATAGCATTGATATAGTGTTAACAATATGGTGAGTAACTGGGGAATGATATGCTATTTAAACCTCCGTAAATCACGGTGAAACATGAAACCACTGCTTTAATGGTAAATATATTGGTCCCTCAGCTCTTTTGTACCGTGTATGCTGACTAATCATCTGCTGACCAAATAGACTGTGATGTGTGAAGTGATATTCACTGATTTATTTCCGTCTCCCTTTCTTTTCTCTCCCTACCTTCCTTCCCCCCCTCAGAACGAACTCTGTGCTGTTTTCTTCTCTCTCTCTCTCTCTCTCTCACTAGATGGGGCGGCAGATAGTGATGAGCCAGCAGCGGCCATGCTCGGCTGCTTTAGCTAATGGAACTCTCCTGTCTCTACAAGGCCTCACAATGTAGTCCAAGACCAGGGCCTTATCTCATCATCTCTGTGTGTGTGTGTGTGTGTGTGTGTGTGTGTGTGTGTGTGTGTGTGTGTGTGTGTGTGTGTGTGTGTGTGTGTGTGTGAGAGAGCATGCACAAGGCCTCACCTTCCAGCATGTTTTGGGTCACAGTGAGCAATACGTGGCCTGAGCTAAACTGGTGATCTGTCCAGGGTGAACCTTGCCTTCACCCAATACACGTTTCTGTAAACCATATCCAAGTTGAATTTCAACATTTCTAAGCCAAACATATGTTTCATATTAACATTTGTATAGTGTTTTAACCGGTTTTGGCACTATTGACAATTCAAAACTGCATTCTCAATTACTCATAGGTCTAAGCAACTACTACTTAGTTAGTAAAATATCCTGGTTTGGATTAAAATAAGTATGCTAGTTATACACTTCCTATGTAATGTTGCAGTAATATAATTTATTATAATACCTAGATATGTATGAAACTACGATCCAACATATGTTACAACCATTGTCACTCTCCTCATAGCCCTAGCAACAGTTGAGAAAAATATCAGGCTCTTTAGCTGCTAAAATGCATCTCCAAAATGCTGAAAACCTGGTTGATGAGAGCTGTGAGACTGTATTATAACATTAAAGCTGTGGGTCCTGAAACCCACTGTGAAACTCCTTTACTATATAACATCTTCGGAGCCGTTGTTAATATAAATATATTGACTATTGCAGTTGTAAGTAATAGCCAATATCCTCTTCTCTATTTACCACCTGAAGGCTTATAATAGTGTCAGTATTTTAGATGACAGGTGGGGGAAACGTTCAGATCCTCCGTGGGATTTGACAGCACGTTATTCAAATGAACAAATAAAGCAGCACTGATGAAGTATTACTGTTTTATACTTTGCAGCCTACCTAACAACTGGTTTCTTCTGCAAATTAAGTTGTTCTTTAATGCAAAGACATTGGTGTTAATACAACTGAAGGTGTGTTAATTTCCAATAATACAGTATACACATTCCCATTTCATGAGGGAGATCCAGGCTTGCAGACAAAGAAGTGAAGACAAGTGAGGGGTGCCACAGTCAGAGCCACAGCCCTGTGATAGAAGATGAGTGATAAAGCGGTAAAAACCACAAAGAAATTAATTTTTTTTTTTAAATGTTCATCAATATTTTCACTCTGTGGGTGAATGTCCCTATGACCCAAATTGAGGGTAGTAGTCAGAGTGATGTGTGAAAGATTGAATGAATGTGTCGAAAAAAGGAAAAGGCAGAATTGTGGTGAGTTTTGCGGGTGTGTGTCTGGACAATGCTGACAATCTCATTTACTGCACTCTGTTTGAATTCATGTCCTTCTTTTGCTCAAGGCTGTATGCAAATGCACATTTAGAAAAGCAAATGATGTATGCGATCAACCCCATTGATAAAAGTACGAAAACAGCAGGACAGATGTTTTGCAACGCCCTGGTGTATTCTGTGCAGACGAACTGCCCCTTGGCCTTATAGACGCAATCAAATATGTTAAAGTGTGTGTGTGCGTGTGTGTGTGTGTTTGAATGAGCTTGTCTGTCTGTTAAAGTGTTTCTCTGTAATTCGTAAAGGCTTTTTCTGTATCTAAATCTGTTGAATGTGCATTGATGGTGTGGTTACTCTTATGAGTGGCCTGCTTAATTATTGAAGTGCTTAGCGGACCGAACACAAAGGAAGAGAAAAGAAAGATCAAGGGAGGTTGTGAAATGTCGGTGGATGTTAAGATAGCTTTATTGACTTGCTTCTTCAGTGCAGAGGACTAAAATGTGTGAATGCACACACACACACACACACACACACGCACACACACACAGACAGTTAGAAATTCCCAGCCCAACAGCTAAAGCATAGGCTAATTATTAATTAATGCAAATGTATGTTAAATCTGTTTCATTAAGTATGTTGGTCCTCATTAATTAATACAAAGGCCTTTCATTTCAGGCTCAGCCCTCCTTGGTATGAACACACACACAGTATTACACACACACACACACACACATTGTCTTCAGTTAGTTGCTCAGGTTAGTTGCTCAGGTTATTTAATTGGTTTATACAGTTTGTGAATCCAAGTGGAAGATTGTTTAGTGAACCGTTAGTTCATGTTGATGTAGGTACCTTTTACATTTGGTCCAACAATACGACCAATACAAACAAACAGATTTCTGCTGATGTGTTCTGATCATAGCACAGCGTATTTGGGTTATTTTAGGTGAAAAAACGTTGAAGGCAAACCAAAAAACTTTGGGAAAAATGTCCTGGATTAAGATCATAAATATATAAGAAAGAAAACATGGATATTCTCTGAGATTACTGTCGAAAATTTGACAGGCAAACTCCGGAGAAGATATGGATAAACTATCATGAGCTGTTACTACTCTGACATTATTATTTATTTTAGCTCTGATATGGCTAGTAAAGTTATTCCACGCCAAACTCCTTATGAACCTTGCTTTGTGTGCTTAAACTGTACTATTGCCACAAAGTTAGAAGCACTCTATTTTATAGAATACAGTAGTATTGCATTTTTTGGCATTAAGCGCTCCCTCAATTGTTACTGATGGGCCGTGCCAGGCATCAACATCCTTAGACTAAAACACAGAAAAGTATAAAGTGTGAGGTAGATTATAGCTGCAACTGTTATCACTGTATTGGACCTAAAAGGAGACAATAATAAAAATAAAAGTTCTCATTGATGCCATTATTCCCTTAAATATTGATCCCTTAAACTTAAAATTGTGAAGTCAATGGAACCACTGCCCAAACACAGGTGGCCTGTTTTACAGCTCATCATCAATGTGATAGTCACTTTGCACTTGAGAAAGGCAGTGGTCACAAAAAAGCTCTCAATGCATGTGGAGATCCCGAGCTTGTCGGATAGTGCAGTACACTAAATTAAAGTCTGATTGAGTAATTGTGATTAATGTGCTCACTTAATTTGCAGGCAGTTTTCCAGTATGTTAGATGACGGGGGGCCTTTTTGAAAGAGAACAATGCTTGTACTTTCCTCGCCTTAAGTTACTATTGGAGCATAATTAGTGCATACATTTGGACATAATGGTACTTTTAATAAAACACAAGCCTACAAGATGTTTTCTATTAAGATAGAGGATGAGAGAAAGTTTGGACGGCAGGATTTGGAAACCGATGAATTTTATCCACGTTTTACTCCCTTAATTTCAGTGTTCATCTAAATCCCACATCGTTTGATATATTAAAAATGAACTCCATCACACAGCACACAAAAGTGATTTATGGCCTGGATGTATTTGCAGTATTGCTCAAAAAGTTATTTTGTTTCCCTTATTCATCTAAAGTTTCTTTAGTTTCACACACACACTTTGAGATCCATGGGTGCAATTGTATGAGATTTGTTTACTTTCTCACATTGCCTGCAGGTCTCCTCCATCAAGGCCTACTTCTACACGCTGCTAAGTAGGTATTTTTTTTATTCTGGAGCTGACAGGGTTATTTGCAATGGAACTTTCATTTCGGTGGGTTCTCTATTTGAATTTGCCTGGGAGTAAAGGTACACAAATATTTTTAATTTATTTTTTATTTTGTGTGTGTGTTTGATTGACAGTCAGATAAATGTGAGGCTTCAGGCGAAAGGAAAAACAGTGTGTGTGAGAGAGAGAGAGAGAGAGAAAAAGGGGAGTTGGAAAGAGAGGAGCACAAAGAAAACTTCCATTTAGATGAAAAGTAGGTTTAAAGTGTAAGCTATGAATTATACAACACCAAATGCCTTTGATTTGGAACTTCTATTACATCAACTATACCTCTTATTATCCCATTATCTTGATGGACAACCACCATAATTACTATAGCTACCTGAAAAGCAATGTCTGTCTGTCTGTCTGTCTGTCTGTCTGTCTGTCTGTCTGTCTGTCTGTCTGTCTGTCTGTCTGTCTGTCTGTCTGTCTGTCTGTCTGTCTGTCTGTCTGTCTGTCTGGGGGAGGGGAGGCGGGGCTTCAGGGTTCTGCAGACTTGAGCATGTCCTCCTCAGTATGCATTTACAGGCTGTGGCTCATTGACTGCAGTTGACCGGTTGTCAACAATGCTGCAAGCAGCACCTTCAAGGGCCGAGCGGCCCACGTCATGAACGGGTTCTGCACCGGTCTAAATAAAATGAAAGCAGAGTTTGTCTTTGCCAAACGGCAAACGGTACTTGTTTGGTGTCACAATCATTTAATTTTAATCATTGATTAAAATGAACACTTTCGTTAAGTGTTTTTAGCTGCTTGGACAAAGAAAACTAGTTTGAACATTAATAATTATTTCACCTTAAAAAAGCAAGTAGTCATGTTTTATAAATCTCCAGACACAAATTGTTTAATTGGGCTAAAGTTTGGGTGTTTTGCCTTTTTCTGTAGAGATTTACAAGTATAATACTTAGAATTTCAAAATTCATTTTTAGGTATTATTGGTCTGTACTTTTCACCAAAAGCCCCTTCCTTTCCATAAAATACACCTAAAGGTGATGAGGAGCAAGGAAACTCCTTTGGGATTTTAAAGACCCATGACACATAATAAGATAGAATAATCTCAAACCATGGCAGTACTGCACAGATGTAACAGTTCATTGTGTGTTCATACATTGTAAATATTTAATATGATCGAATGTGAGATAAAACTTATTTCCCTTTACCTCCTTGTAAGGTTAGGTAAGGTGTTTGTGTTTGATTTGTTTGTATATATATATATATATATAGCCTATGTTCATGTGTTAAATAAATATATAATGCCACACTGTGAATTAGATTAAGTTGTCATGAATACAGTTAAGGTTGTAAAATACAGCCGTACAAGAAAACAATGGGAAGCTGATGCAGCTGTGCCACACATCATATTTAATTGATGGCCCTTTAAAAACGATGGCTCTGAGGCAAGGATGACTCATTTGTCAGATGCCTGTTGCCTCGACTCTTCTTGTGTCTCTTCCTCACGTCCTCTGCTCGCATATTTCTGATTAAGACATGAGGAGAGAAAGCGGGAAAGAAATTGAGGAGAATTGAGGAGACTGTTAACTGTTTTCTAACTTTACTAATGGGTAACATTGGCTGCTTTTGTTGCGTCACGTTAATAGTGTTCAACTGGCAAAACAAAGAGTGGTAATAGTGAAGCAGCCACAGTAAACGCAATGTGTTTTTAACTGTGTTAGAGCAACCCACATTTTTTTTTTTTTTGCATATTTCCTTTAGATTGTTTTTTCTTACTCTTGCAAGGGAGTAATGGAAAATAATGTGCAGCCATAGTAAGCTGCTATATGAAGAGCAGGCTGAGCAACTTCAACAATCAGAAATTAATTTTGGGTTCTTCATAATATCAATGGGAGTTTTCAAGCAGATACACCTGTTTTTCTTCTATTGTCTTTGTCTTTGACAGAGTGTTTCAAGGAGTGTTTGCTGAAGAATTAAACTGGTGACTTCAGAGGGCCTGGTGGCATTCAACAACACAGACAATCTAAGGTTGATTCAAAAAATTATTTTGAAGATTTCCATTACAATAATACAAATGCAGCTTGACAAAAAGCATTTATAGCTTTACGTTACAGGGAATTTATTTTCAGGTGAACAAGGAGTGGCTGTACAAAATATCTGCTACCTTGATTTCAAAAGATCTTTTATATGAATCTCGTTGCTTTTCTTGGAAATACCTGCGGTGCATGGGTAATCCTAGCGACAAGCGCTAGGATAAGCCTGATTTGTTGAGGTCCTATATTCCCTGACCAATTTGGATTTATTGACACTCGAAGTCAATGCCTAACTTTAACCAGGGCAGGTCTTGACCAAAATTCCGGTGGGATTCATTATTGGGTGCCTTATGACATGTATGGTTTATAGGAAATTCTGCTTTGAGAAGAGCTTTAGATTGTTTTTGTGTATAGATAGGAAGAATGGGATTGTTTGTAGGGGTCTGTTTTGATGTAAGAGTCCGAGGTAAGATGGTAAATGGATTTTAATGTATACAGCGCCTTTCTGGTCTTCCAATGACTCAAAGCATTTTACTTGATGTTAACATTTGCCCATTCACACACACACATTTATACAGTGATGGAAAAGGCTCCCATACGACCTACCCGTCACATTATGATCTTATCATTCACACTCATAACAGCCTTCAGGAGCAAGTTGGGGTTCAACTGGGACCCTTCGAACAGCATGCAACCTTTTGGAGCTGGGGATCACATCGCTAATCTTCCAATTATTGAAGGACACACTCTTTTCCCTGAGCCGAAACCACAAATAATAAAACACAAACACACAAAATAAGCAGAGGTGTCCAGATTCAGCTTGGTTTAAAGGTAATAGGATCCAGGACTTCCAGGGGGGGAAAAAAGACCATGTATGTGTAACTACACTGAGAAACAAGATATAAAGTGATATGTCTACCACCAAAATGACCATAAATGTGCTATGAGCTGAGTGCTTGTGTAGCAGTGATATATTTGGTTGGCTTAAGGTTGGTAAAATGGAAGCTGAGTGTGATAATTTAACACCTCCTGGCATATTCAGCCTTCAATGCCGAAACTCGGTTTACACCCTGCCATGTTAATATTGTACATCATACACACACCCACAACAAGCTAGGTAGCATCTGGTGGTGGTAAATCCATTACCAAATGAGTTGGCAATCAGCACATGCCTGATGATCTGGCAGCGCCTGTCAGCCTGTTTATTAATTTAAAAAGGTCACGCAAACATTTGTTCCCTCAATGGAAATGGTTGACAGGTAGGAAAACAGGGAGGTTAAAAATAAAATAGCTAGGTTAATAATAATGATGCTAATAGGAATTGGATTTTCATGGAAATTAATCTATTCACAAAAACCTGGGCGTGAAAAAGGCAGTGGTGTACAGTAACGAAGTAGAAATAGTTTGTTACTCTACTTTACTATTTATATTATATGTTGACTTACTTTTACTTCAATACATTTTGCAAAGGAAACTGATACATTTACTCTGATATATTTCCCCTGAAACCTTTGTTACTCGCTACAAAATGAAATCTATCTTTAGAAAAATTAATCATGAGACCAACATCGGGAACTGTGGTGGAACACAGACTCCACCATGCAGGTTTGGTGAATCACAACATTATGCATTTGCCCTCTACATCCTCTAGTTCAGCGATCCCAAACATTTTTTGCGTCACGGACCGGATACATGTAAGACAATATTTTCACTGACCGGGTCCCATCTCGGGGTGACGGGAGACATGTGTGTTCTTTATGTCCAGTCTACTCCGTAACTTAAACCTTTATGTCCAGTCTACTCCGTAACTTAAACCTTTATGTCCAGTCTACTCCGTAACTTAAACCTTTATGTCCAGTCTACTCCGTAACTTAAACCTTTATGTCCAGTCTACTCCATAACTTAAACCTTTATGTCCAGTCTACTCCGTAACTTAAACCTTTATGTCCAGTCTACTCCGTAACTTAAACCTTTATGTCCAGTCTACTCCGTAACTTAAACATTTAGTCCAGTCTACTCCGTAACTTAAACCTTTATATTCAGTCTACTCCGTAACTTAAACCTTTATGTCCAGTCTACTCCGTAACTTAAACATTTAGTCCAGTCTACTCCGTAACTTAAACCTTTATATCCAGTCTACTCCGTAACTTAAACCTTTATATTCAGTCTACTCCATAACTTAAACCTTTATCCGTAACTTAAACCTTTATGTCCAGTCTACTCCATAACTTAAACCTTTATCCGTAACTTAAAACTTTATATCCAGTCTACTCTCTAACTTATAGGACAAAAAGGAGAAAAACAATCAAAGGGGCACATTCAAAGAACCCAGCGGTCTATTGGAGCAGCCAGTAAAGGGGATGTTGAAAGAAGATGCTAAGTGTCACGTCGTTTCTCAGATGAGATAAAGGCTAATGCAAAACAAGCATTACTGTTGGGTGAAGCTGTGAAAAAAGTATGACTACAAGGCGTCAATGTCAGATTCAGAATCATTCAGCTCACGTCCACAAATTTTCATTTGATATTGAGACTGATTTGACATATATACTACCACATGAACACCTTTTCTTAAATTAAAATTATCAAATTATTGCACATTTAAAAATAAATAACATTTACACACCCACCCCTCAACTCCGTCATTAAACCTTTTTGGAACAGGTTAAATTTTCTGCTTTTTTTTAGCATCCATTAAAAGTGAAAAGAGGGTTGTTCGACGGCTAAGAGTGATCGTCAGTGCAAACGTCATCATAAAAAATGGCATCTGATAATTTTACTTCATCTCCCAGATAAAGCACTTTATGACAAAATAAAGAATAAGGAGATGCAGAATTTAAAAAGATTCTGGCACGTTATTGCAAAACAGCTTGGAATCTGGGATGATCGCAAAACAAACAAAGGACAAAACGTGACACAGTATTGATGCATTTGGTTTCAAACCAAAAGTTGACTTCAGTAAAATTTCATCAAAAATATTTTAACACAAATACACCATCTTCCTGACTGAAATGGTGGAACACTATTCAGGGATGTTTTTTCCTGTTCCTATGGTAACATAATATTTTTGGTCACTACAGGGGAGTGTGTGTTCACATTCTCTGAGTAGTGAGGGCACGGCGACCTCAAACCTCATGAAGGAATGGAACAAAAAAACAAGGTTTTATTGGGGGGAAAAATAACAAAATATTTCTTGGCACCAGCTCTGTAAATTTTCATGTGGATATTATGAATGTGCCCAATATCAAAGGAATACACAGGCACAAAGGAAACAGACAGTATTCACACTACTGTATCAACATCCTAACAGTAGTGGTTGCAGGGCCAGTAATATCATTTCAGACTGTGTCTCTGTTTTGTTCAGTTGAAGTAATCTGTGTTGTTTCTGTGTGAATGGTGACAGTCATTTGTCTGCACATTTTCATTGTATAACACATGGTATGCCTAATGTGGGAGACTGCAATGCCCCACCAACTCATGTTGAGGACATATTTTGCAGTAAACAAAAGATAGAACCCTCATTTGTATGTTGTGGAATGATCAGTGGTAGTCGTCTTACTTCACTTTAGCCATGTATTAAGATGCATTAAATAATTCTAGGAAAATTATTTTACAATGACAGATGTAATGGGTGAATATAAGCAATCTTTCTTTCGGCAAATACATATATATATATATATATATATATATAACTTGGTGAGCGCACAGGGATGACCTGTTTGAACCACTGTTTGAAAGATTGAGTGGAATAGTTACTCTCTCTCTCCCTGCACTTTAAATTAACCAATCAGATTATGCACAGTTTCATTAAACCAATCACATCATTGTTGTCAAACTTTTCTCCTCTCTGCTGCTGTCATTTCAGCTCAAAACAGTTGTGAATGGATAACATTTTCCTCAGCTATTAACATCTAATGGTTGGTCACTGAAACAATGTTGGATTCCGACTGTGATCCTTTTTTGGAAGAGTCAAGTCTCAAGATCGATGTTCACCCGGAGCCAGTATTCAGCCCGCCTGGCGGCCGGTGCAGGAGCACTCAACCTCCTGCTCAGGAGCAACGCCTCTTGGCTCAGCTAGAAGATCATGGTGGTATTCCAGTATCAGGCCTCCCTCTCTCCAGCTATGCCAGCTAGTAAGTCGTACAGTTTAGCCGCGATCAGTTGATCCTTCGCCGGTGTTAACATTGCCTGGCTTAACATGAGGTTTCTGCTTCCCGGAAGACGTTGCCTCGTTTAACGTAATAGTTTCTGGGTTTATGTTGCCTTGTTTAACATGATCTTCCAGTTTACTAAAGAAGAGAAGAAGGCTATGATGTCCCCTTTCTCATTTCCTAGTATAAAATGTCAAAGATAACACAATTTTCTAATTTCCTGGACTAGAGTTAAGCTGTGGTCTGTGCTACCCTGACTCTGCTGTCCTGCGGTCTGAAAGTGACTCTGAATCTTCTGTAGTCTGCACAGGACCCCAACCTATACTTGTTTGCAGCCTTACTTGACCCCAACCTATCCGTTCCTTCGGTCTGACGAGAGCCCCACTATTCCAGGATCTTAAATTCCCACTATACTTTACAGTGGTATATCTGATCCACACTATTCTTTTCTGCTGTCTAACTTGACTTCAAACCTATCCTTGCTGCTGTCTGTCCAGACCCTGGTATCAATTTTGGGATCTGTTAGGATCCTGTTATAATTTTGTGCTGTCTATCTAGATCAGCACTATTAGATTCTGCGGTCGATAGAGACCCTCGTATCCTGGTCTGCAGTCTACCAAGACCTTCCTCTATCTTTTGCTTTGTTTAACTGGACCCTCTTAACTTAATTAAATTGTGAATGCTCACCTTAAACATTCTAGCCTTAACAATTTCCCTCATGCTTTGGAAATCTCTTATTTCATTCATATAAAATAATCTGTTTTGGGGGATTCTGCCATATCAGGATCACTACGCGTTGATTATCCTAATATTCAGGATAGTTTGGACCATTCAAATGTTATGCAATGTTCATACGTTATTGATAAACTCTAAACAAGTGTCACCTGATTGATATGTAGCCCACAGCACATCTTCACACAGGACCTCATATAGGAGAAAGGAGAGATAACCCACACTGCATCATGGTGTTCATTTGTATCCTTTTTAGGTAACAAGTTTAAATATTGTGTTCTGTTCAGTTCTATCCAGTTGTCTCAAACGTGCATTTCCAGATTTGTTCTTTTACTCACTTTCTATTGTATTAATGACCATAATTCATGAAAAGTGATACATTTAGTATATTATACGAGATAGATTGTTGAAGCGGTGTTTTGTTTGTTTTTTTCATAAAAGTGGACTGCTTACTGATTGTTATTCAGAAATATCAATATGTGTTATTATTGAGCTTAGAACATTTGATAGGCAAGCTATATAAAGAATGCATCATCATGAATGCTCAACATTTCAGTTTCCTATCAGCTGAGCCACAGCATTCTTCGTGACATATCTCATACTTGTTGTCATTATCAGATCTGCTTGGTTCCAGAAGGGATGTACTGAATAATTCAAAGCTTCATTGATAATGTTGATGTTAAAATTGTAAAGACTGTTTTCCTTTTCATTATGTACTAACCCTAACCCTGGTAACTAACAGGCTAGAAGTAAATGATGTATTATGTGTAGAATTATATCCCCAGGGCAATCAATACCAGCCCTTAGCATAGCCACTGGTGTGATATAGCAAAGAAAAGGCACATCCTGGCCTCACAACTCAAAATAGGTTAATTTTACATGTTTATAACAATATTACACAATACATATTAACATAAACCATAAGTATGACTCAAAGTGACTAAAAGTGACCCCATAGTGGCTGATAATGCACCCCAAGATTTGAAAAAATGCTAATTAAAAACGTTAGCAACATGGTATAACGCTAAACTTCACGGTTTTGGGATCCTTAGAGCCCACAGAGTTTCCCAATACCATTCCACTGTCAAACAAAGCATTGCAAAGATAAGCAGAAGAATGTCATTTTTGTCCAGGAAAAAAATAAATGGACTTACTTATGGCTGAAAAATGAATATTCCAGGCCTTCCTCCAGCCTGCACACATCTAACAGCACAGAGCAACCGGATGTCATGAAACAAGCACCATTCAAGACCACTGAGGACTGTGGGAACTTTCTACTTTCAGCAGAGTTGACACGATTTCTCAAAATATCTGAACTAAAATAATTATTAAAAATACTTTACTTCACTCAAGCCAAACATCGCACAGATACTCCTACCATATCGAGCGATTTTATATATTAAATAAAGCATTCGTTAATATAGTTCCGATAATGAAAATTAACTTTTCATTTTATTTTTCAAAAAAAAAAAAATATATATATATTTTTCTTTTCTGTGTACTATCATAAACCAATATACCACTAACACATATATGAACTTATTATCTATCTTTACAAGGGTTTTCTGTATATTATATCTTTTGAAATTATTCAAATAGACCTTGTGAATGAGGAGATAATAAAGGATTTAGTATGAGATGCAAACCATTTGCAATTTTCGCCACAAAATGGCTGGGGTACATCCCTATCACTGAAAGCATCAATGAAGAGAGAAAGCAGCGTCCAGTTTTTGTCTTTGTTTCCTCTCAACAGGGTGACACAAACATGCAAACAGATGCCAACCAACAATACTACTGATCCAGACAGTAATTAGCCGTGTTCCTGCCTCCCTGAAATGCTGCTGGCCCACCGGCTGTGCCCTCCAGTCTGGTAACAGCAGAGCAGACACACACACACACACACACACACACACACACACACACATGCACACAAAATTGTCCAAGTCTGAAACTAAACTAATCCTTCTTAAAGCTTCTGATCAAACTGAGGCATTATTAACCTGCCCATATTCAAGGTTAATGTAAATCAGAGATAATGTATGACAATGAAACATCACATGTCATTTCATATACATGTGTTATAGAAACACACACACACACACACACACAACACAATGCATGCATAAATAGGTGACCACAACGACTAAAATAGCCAAATATGCCAACATTTAATAATATTCATCAATCATTTGAGATTTTAGATGCCCTTTCACACATGGTTGTGCGTGTGTGTGTATTAGTGTGTGTGTGTGTGTGTGTGTGTGTGTGTGTGTGTGTGTGTGTGTGTGTGTGCAGTTGGGCGTTTTCTGAAGCTGTCATGTAAATCACAGCAGAAGTCAGACTCTGTCAATCATTACCGTCTACTGTGGAAAATATACACAAGCAGACTTCAATAAAACCAGAGCTGAGTGAGATTTAACACAAGTGTGTGTGTGTGCGTGTGTATTGTTTTATGTGTTATTTTTTCTATTCCGCCTCTTGCCTGCTTTGAAAGTCATAGAGATGCCAGGACATGACCATCTACTGTATGTTATTCTTTCATTCTAAATATGGCCAATCTCATCCTCTCATCATTCTCATCTATATTTACTGTGTCTCCATATATCAGCTATTTACACAGTTGAAAACCCGGAGCTGCAGCTGATTTTTATTAGTATTCTCCTCCTAGCCATGTGGTTTATTTCTCTATATGCACTTCATCTACTGTCATCTTACTTTGGCGCAAGGCCTGTAACATTTTTGATTGTGTAATACGCCAGTCAAAATGAGACAAGCCAACAATATTGGACACTTCTAAACATGCAAACATGCATTATTATTATAATTATTATATTAGTAGTAGTATTGTTAATATTATGTTTTTGCAGCATCAAAGTATGTAAAATACATAATGAGAGTACAACTGACAACTGGTTTAAGGAGAATCCTTTTTCTACTCAATTAGCTTTTGTGCCATAGTTTCCACAATGAATGTTTCCAACAATCCATACTCCTCAAGTCGGCATCTATAGCAGCTTCGGAGCAAAGACAGGGATAATAAATCATGTATAATACACATCCTTGGTCTGTGTAGGTGGCTGTGTTGGGGATGGGTACGATGTATCTGTGATGCAAAATCACAGTACACTCCAGAGTGCTTTGTTAGCATACTTGACCCTTGGAGGACAAGTTGAGTCCAGATGGAAAGGGGAAGAAGAATGGGGATGGATGTGGTGTTAACGTGGATTTCCAAAGAGATTTGATAATAAAGATTAGGGCGAGTCAAAGGCCTAGGCCAATGAGATTGATGTGGGCGAAAAGGTAGGAGAGAGAAGCTGGATTTGTATGAGGTATGAGGTAGAGACAGTAGAAATTAAAAGCCCCCTTTGCATCTGCTATTAGCATTCTTCTCGTATTCTCGATGGATTATATTTACAATTCAGATTTAAATCCAATCTATCTATTTCCCACTAAGACACAGATGCCATGCAAGTCACCTCCACTTGGTCTCATATTGTAATGCTTTCTTATCTACAGTAATACCTGGGTTTGTTCCTATCGTCTTTTAAGAGTATTCTCTTAATCCATTTTCCACTGGTGTCTTACACTCCTAGCCGGCTGCTGCCTATTTCGTTGTGTTTGCTCATGGCTTTTTTTGTACATTTATATATTCCCCTGCGTTAATGTAGATTTAGGGGGCATTGGAATTACACTTAGCTCATAAATTCTGCCAAATGTGTCTCTGATCATCTCCACAGGAGGTAAGGATCATGGATCTTAAATGTGTGGTGAGGGCAGTAACAGCAGGGGTCTCATTCATGCTGTTAATGGATTCATATTGATTTGCCATGATATGAACTCAACATTTCATAAAAACACAACACAAAACTGTAACTGTATGTCGTCTGATAAGCACCCATTGACTTAAATACATTTTATGATAAAGGTACAGCATGATTACTACACGTCTTCAGAATGGCAGCTGATCAGCACAGACAATGTCTAAAATTTTTCATTGAGGTACAGTTGTGTTAACTCCATTAGCGGTGTTAAAAAGATCACATTTAACGCAGCACATGTATCGTCTTTTTTATTCCATACATTCCTCTTCCTTCTAAAAACTGCCTCTAACACCTATACTACCAACAACGCAGCTTGACTGCCTACAGTTCAGTCGATATGTTGTTGTGGTTGTGTTGCGCTATAGTTTTCCTACTATACATCTCCATATTTTTATTTTTTATTTTCATACTTGTAGTTTTCAGTCCCAATGGACGCTGACTCAAGTGACATCACTTGAAGACATTTATCAAACTTTGCGCAACTCCCTCTGGAGCCACAAAAGGATTTATACTTGTGTTAACATGTGCAGTAGTTCTACACAATAACTGTAAACAGACTTACATATATCCATTACATAAATATCCAGAGTGCCCCTTGACATTTTGAAAATTAATAATTCTTATTGACCTTAGAAACAGGGGAAAAATAAATTAAACTGAGGATACCTACTGCTGACAAATCCTTGAATAACTGAGTGAAGAAACACAAAAACGGTCCAAGGATCCATTATTGGCATAATACTGTCATATAAAACTTCAGACTGGTTTACAAAGTGCTTCACAAATTATACAAAATAATACCTCACCAAATTAAAATGGCAAAATATATGAATTGGTGCATGCCATCCAGAACTACGTACATATTTTACAGTACATCACCATTAAAAAAATTAAACTGTTTTCCGATATGACCTATCTATGATTAATGTTTTTTTTTAAATATGAATGAACATAGATGTCTGAAAGATTTTGATAATTGAAGCTTGTGATTGCTCAAACAATGACAAACATTGTGTTAGCCTGTCGTTTTTCTTGGTCTGTAAGGACAGCCTTTTTCTTGAGGCTCATGGTGGCTCAACACCTTATGAAGCTTTGTTTGTTATTTCTAACAACAACAAAACAAAGTAACCTTAATCCCAGCATTTAATGATTTATGACATATTTGAGGTGTTTTTCAGAATAGATTCAGCATTTCTTCATGTGCTGATATCACAGAAATACCAACTCTTAGGCTTGAGGATTTCTGCCTGCTGACTCTGCTTTAAAGCTCATGTATAGATGCTGAGAAATCCTCTGTGATCTCTTGCTTGGTGTGGAATAAGTTGTGAATATTGAAACTTAAGGGAATTGGTACCTCTCACTAAGAACAAAGCAGTGGTTATAGCCACGGAGGGAAAGCCTTATGGGATTACCAATGCATAAATAAGTAATTGCTTGGATTTCAGATTTTACACCACAAGGTTCAGTTTACACATACCGACACACATAGAAGAAGACTTCTCCCATCAGCCCGTGGGAATTTACATGAGGTTACATACAAGTGCATGAATCAGTTTCTCCAGCCTTACTTTCATGTGAAGACACATCCACAATGGGCTCAGATATTGATCTGATGTTTTATTCTGAGTAATCCAGGTAATACCAACCGACACTTTAATTAACTGTTCTATTTCATCACCTTTTTGAGCTTTCCTTTACTGGCCATTGTAGCCAGAGGATGCATTATATAGGGTGCTTGACAGCTTTGTTGTATGATTCACCTTAATTAGGTTTCTTAATTTGAATGTGGATTATTTAATGCATGAGGGACTTGACCCTACGGGGCTCGGCTGTGAAGTGGACCAGCACAGCAAGCCTTTACTTGACAAAGACTTGTAGCACAAAAAAAGGCCAGAAGTGCATCAAGATCTTTTCATCCATGTGAGCTTTTACAGAGGTAAACAACACTGGAAAGCTTGTTTCCTCTTGCTGGCTCACAACATTTTAGTCAGCCCAATAATTTAGTTCACTAATTAATTTGGCCTCTAGGTTTACTGCACCTCATCTGGTCCAGAGTAAAAATCAAAACAGTTCTTCCACTGTGGGCTTGCTGTACAATGTCAGCAGCCCACAGGAAAACAATCAAGTACAATGTTTGCAGGCATGCACAATTAACCGACAGAGAGCTAGATAGAAGGACAGACACACAGTCACACACACATATAAACTAGTATATACCTTGAGTGCTGCCCGATTTTTGACTTTTTAAAACTTAACAAAGGTTAAGCATGAAACTGTTTCACAGGCACAGATATTTCTCCATTTCCTGTGTTCTCTCTAGCACAATGATGACAGAAAGCTATATGGGAAGATAGCAATGTGTGATGAGAGAGAGATAGATATGTGGATGAGAGTAGGAGGAATGAATAATGGAAGAGAACCCCAACGTTTCTGTTGAATTTACAGCTCATGGTTTGCTTGCATGGGGTTGTCTCATCACTCTCATCTATGCACCTCCCACCATCTATCGTTCAATCTATGGAGAACATCCATTCAAAGAGTGTGATCAAATCATGTCCGGTTATCACATGACTTAATTCAGTCATTTATCTAATATCATCTCACCGATCATGCATATCTACTTTACAGGATCAACTAACGCCATATAAGGAATGGTTTAACATTCAGGGAAAACATTTATTTTATTCCTCACTTAGAGTTACACAAGAAGATTCACTCGTGTTGATATGGTTATCATGAGCTAGATTATAGTTTAGCATAAAAACAGGAAACATGCAAAGACATTTGGCTTGGCTATTCACTTATAACAAAATCCACCTATAGGACCTCTAAAGCTCACACATCAGCACCATATGCCTGTCATATTTGTTAATCCCACAAAAACACAAATACATAGCCATTTTGCCGAGCTTTATGTGACGCATTTCTTCTCTTCAGGTGCAGTGACTTCCTGGAGGCAAATGTATTCTTCCTAGGATGGCAAAGGTATTACCCTCCCAACTCTGCCTGTGATTGGCTGAGACATTGTCTTCAATGGTTGGTTGGATTGTTTCGGGTAAGGCATGAAAATTTAGATTGTGGGATTAAGGTAAGAATATTGTGGTAAGCAAATCACAGGCCAAGTAGGGCAGTTCATGCCTTCGCCAGCCTTGGAAAAACACTATCTGAAGTCTTTACATACCTTAATTGTATTGTGCCATTCTGGAACTTTCCTTAAAGCAGTGTGTAACATTTAGGGAGATCATTTGGCAGAAATAGAATAGTCATAGCTGTGTTTTTATTGTGTATAATCTTGTAATAATTCTATTTTATAAATAGTGGGCAACTGTGGCCCAGTGATAAGCTGGGTTGTCCTTCAATCAGAGGTTTGGCGGTTCAATCCCCGGCTCTGCTTGCCCAAGTCTATGTGTCTTTGTAAGGATATGTACCAAAACCCGGTAATAAACAGGCCCATGTAATCTATTAGACTCGTCTCCTTTCTCTCCGACTGTCTGAACCCCTCCGACTACAAACACACATAGACACAAGCACACACACAAAGCATCAGCGGGCAAAGAGGCCATGGTGGAGACAGTAAAGTAAAGTAGGTGAACTGAAAATTCCTCAAGATGACGGCGACTACCCTCCTTACAGTTTTCCTTTCTGTGCAATGATATATTTTCAAGTTAAAACACAAACTTTATCGATACATATGTTCAACAAGCATGCACATGTAAACAAAACCTAATTCAATTGTCTCTGTCTGCAGTCTCTCATCCACACCCGCTATGTTTACACAAGCACAGCACCTCGGCTGAAAGCTTTTCTTTCACAATCAAGCTAGACCAAAAGCTGTTTGTCTGTCGTCTAATTGTTCAACGTATCCTCATCCAATGGTTTGATATCTTCATAACTCCTCATTTGTTGTGCATTTTCCTATTAAATCCAGCAACACATGTCAATTTCCACTTATTACATGCATACAGTCCCAACAAATCTGAGGTCAACAATCAAATTGTCAAACATCAGTTAGGTTTAGTCAACAAAATACTTAGGATTTAGGAAAAGATTGTCGTTTGGTTTAAAATAACTATGAAAGTGGTTCAACTTCACTCAGAAATGTTATTTATGTTATATATAGTAATATTTTAGATTTAGTTAAATATGAATGACTTTATTAAGGGATTTTAGAGACTGGTGAACAAGGGGGAATTTAGTTGGTTGCAATCAGTAAAACACAACTAAATGCCACTAAATCTAACACTCTTTTCCATTAAGACAGTACGGCTACACACTATTTAACTGCAATAGTTTAGGCCGACTGTGGCTCAGTGGTTAGCAGGTCCATGTTGTTGTGTCCTTGAGCAAGACACTTAACCCTAATTGCTCAACGTTGCTGTGTCTACGGTCTACTGTATAGCAATTAAGTCGCTTTTGATAAAAGCGTCAGCTAAATGAAATGTAATGTAAAAGGTACAGGTGAGTTCTTTTCAATTGCCATATGAAAATCAGTTAGTGTGATTGTGTGACAATTTCACCTTAATGTTGAATCTATTTTGAAGCTTTGGTGTCCGATTAGTAATCACCAATCGCTGTGAATCTGCAGTGGATGAGTCAGATTTTGCCCAAAGCCTTTAAATCCATAACATGATCTTCTTTTTATTGTACTCTCAGGCAATGGTCCAAGGTGAAAATTAGTCTATCGTCCCTTTTGAGAAAAGAGGCCTTGATCAATAAGTGTGCAGTGCTTTTAGTTGTTAAGTTTTATGATGGTGGCCAGTCTTAAGAGAGCAATATCAGGAACATGATACGTTTTTGATAATGTCCATTTTGTGTCTCGCTGATACAGCAGTATCCCCTCTCCACATCAAATTACACCCTATAGGGTAACAGAAATACTGAAAAACAGCAGCAGAGAGAGAAAAGAAGCGGTTTGTTTATGTGTTTGGAATCCATTTGTACCGCATATAAAACGTATTCAATAACTACAGTTTATGTTTGTTGTGGTCTAAGAATGGTAAAAGAACAGCATTATTTCATTTGAATTGGGAACTTAAGTTGTTCATTCTTTTTTTTTTTGCATTTCTCACATTTACTACAGTGACTGAAAGTGCACTGGAATTGCCATTTTCAATGTGCATGTCAAATGAATGAGTTAGAGAGAAATCTGAAAATAAAATATTATAAAAAAAGAATCATACTAAATATTGACAAAATGTTTTTATGCTTGGTTGGTTGAAAAGTAGGTTTATCGATAAAAGCAGAATGTGTCCTATTAAATATCAGTTCTGTTACAGCAATGAGGACGCTGTAAATACATAAAACAAACATTCATTCCAGATTTCCACCACATTTTAAACATTAATCATACTGCTGCTCTTTTAATTTCATCATCTATTTGAGCCCTCTTCTTCTGCAATGGTTTAACGACTTCCGACTGGAGAATTAGTCGCTAACTGTCGCAAACTGTGTATCTCTCCGGCTGTAAAATCTTTGAGATCTTATTGTTATTTATTTCCCACATGAGACAAAGAGAAGTATTTTTCCACCATAATCTATCAAAACTTTGTTGGACAATTTACCAATGTGAAAAAAGGCTATCTTCCCTCACAAGAAGATAACTAACCCTAACCCAGATATTAAAGTAGTAGTAGTATTAGAATGGTATTCCGCAAACAACAAGCAACATTTATGAGTCAATACATACAGAATCGGTATCTTTTGCATACCACATAGTAAATAAACAATTAAGAACGCCATCACCAGCATGCTGTTTACACTAACACTAAACTCGCAATACGTCTTTTCTGCATCATGAGGACGTTACCATTGAATGAAAACTGTTCATTTTTTATTACCTCTGTCACTCAAATTAAATTAATTCAACATGTTGGTGTTAATTGGGTTTTCTACATAAGATTATATGTATGTGCCATTTTGGTTTTCAAATTGACAGTGCATTGATGTCAAATTAGCCATTTATTTTATCCCACGATTAATCCTTTCAAACGTCTGCCTCACAGTCCATCTTTGCACAGTCTGAAGGCACGCAATGCATTGTGGGGCAGTTGAGTATGTCCAGTAAGCTTACATCTGATACTGAGTATCTAGCAGACATCCAGGCATTTCTCACTTACACATAATCCAAAAACTATGTTGTTGGAACGCACTACATACTCAACGTCATACTGATGAATGCATGAATAGAATGTTAGTGATTTCTAACAGATTCTTTATCTTAACAACAAAATGATGTATAGAGTGGGTTTTGCCTGGTTCACTCATCCTCTCTCCTACCGCCACAGAGCATGTGATGAATGCATTGAGAAAAGAGAAACCACACAGATGTTTGACCTCTCACTTCCTCTCTGGCTTTCCTCTCCCTGTTTTCCTTGCTATCTTCCTCTCAGCTCCCTGGTGGGCACGGCAAGCTGTCATATACTACTGAAGCGTGTCCTTAACTCTGTTTTGTCATCCTGTCTTCTCTTCTGCCATCCATTTGTTTATCCGTTCTCCCTAAGCTCCCAAGTTTCGGTCCCCCGTGGGATTTCTGGATGGCCAAAGCATAGACCCTTATCTCTCCATGTGTGCCTGTAGGTGTGTGTTTGTATTTATTTGTGTGTGTGTGTGTGTGTGTTTGGAGACGGTAACAAATGCCAGTTTGGGATTTGCAGGTGAGCACCCCATTCTGTCTCTCCTTCATTCGCCGGTCTTTCTTCTCAGCCCACTTTGTACATGAGGAACTCTTGCAGATGTTAACATGAATGGTCAGAGATGATCCTGAGCTCAAACACTTTGGCCCGCCTTCTGAAAGACGTTGTGTGTGTATGTGTACAGTATATGGCATGTGTGTTTGTGCGTGTGTGTGATGAATGGGTCGGTGCCAGGCTGCGTTCCCTCGGTGGCCTTGGATCAATCTGCTTATCTGTTAGCTGCCAGCACTGCCAGTGATTAACGACCAGCTCCACACACAGCACATCCTTATTCATTACAACACACGTCACACACATGCGTGTGCACGCGCAGTCGGGCAAAAACACATACGCACGCGCACACACACACACACACACACACACACACAACATCCTTTTTCATTATGGTGGACGTCCACATTGGGGACAGTCTGGAGTTGAAAGGCAGAAAGGTAAGCGAGAGACAGGGGGAGAGAGATGGATGGGTGCAGCTTGAACACAGAACCACACATGCATCTTCAACCACTTCTTTGATTCCACATTATCTCTTTTTATCATTTTCCGCATTTTTCTATATTTATCCTTCATGAAATCGGTGTAATTCCTTACATCCACTCAGCACAAGACTTCTCTGAACAATTGACCTCCTCAGTGTCTTCCTCCCTCCAGGCCATGTGTGTGCGTGTGTGTTTTTCAGATACCTGTGATACCATCCTAGACTCTCATCAGGCCAATCAGAACTGACAAGCGTACCCAAGAGGCACAGTGTAGAAAGAGAGGAGTTACAGGGGTGGCCCCGTAACTCGACAAGACAGATGTGTCTTCTTAAAGATGCGTGACAAGAAACGAACAATCCCACAGCACTAGAATATTTATGAAAATATTTTTGTTTGACATAATAATTTCAATTCAAGGTCAAATTACTATTATGTTCAGGAAATACCACAACCTACACTATTGGATGTAGTTATTTAGCATTTCTAAAGGTGTACTTCTAAAGCAAAGCAAATTTCACATACGCACAAATTTGACTGCTGAACCGTGTTTATTCGCCCCAAACAGCTAATAATGCTAGCTGTAAGCTAATTAGCAACTGAAACACCAAGTGTTGCACCAAGAGTATGTGTCTCTGAGTTACAGCTCAAAAAGTAATTTAGGGATTTTTTGTTATTTCACTCCAATTTCTCTTCTTATCTCGTGATTTGATGTAAGAAAAAGAAAAAAAACTGGTGCAAACTTTAAAACAGCGTTTCTGGTCATGTGTTCACATATATTGTCAACACATAGATGTATGCAAGTGAATAATAAATAAAAACACATATGCACTACAACACCAATATTGGTGAACCATGTTTCTAAAAGCTACCACTATAGCAACCCTAGTTAACTAGTCTGGTGTGATCTAGGCAATATATAGCGGCTCAACGCCCCTTCAGCACACCTGAGACGCCACACTTTCAACTTACTCCAATGTAAACCCATTGTGTCCCATGTGAAACCTAAAGTCAACGTTGTTTTAAGTTACACAAGTACAGTACACTAAAGTGCCTAACACAAACAATCTTTTACTGAGCCTAACCAAATAGTGTTGCTCTAAACCTAAGTGACACCAAGGGGTCCGGACCAAGTATCCATATGTAGGAGAGAGGCTGAGGTAAAGACAATGAGATTCGGTAGATTTAAATGTGGTTTTAGGTAATATAGGCTCAAATTTAGAAGTAATAAGGTGTTTATTCAAGTCTGACTAAGTGAATATGCAAACAATCAAGTAGATAAAGAAAAAACTATGTAAAATTACCATCAGCATCATCATTTTCTCTTTCTCTGTGCATTTGTGGTCTGTGTGTGAGAGAGAGTGAGAGAGAGAAAGACATAGAAAGACAGAGAGACATAGAAATAGAGCCATCCTGGCAGCTCTCCTTTGAGCTCATCTTTGGCAATAATGCTCCAACTTCAAATGGCCTCAGCTGTGACAGGAGATGCTCTGACGCTGTTGCAAGTGTTTATTTGCATCTGATACTGACAGTCAGCATGTCTCTGTATCGCTCAGAACTAAAGTCCCGTCTCACCGTGACTCTGGCGAAGGGTTTTTGAACTAAAGCAGAGCTCATTCACTGCTTCTCTGCTTTTTGTCAAGGATTTGGAGATGGAGATGTTTTATAAATGTTGTCATGTTTGTTTACCGCAACTTAATGCTCTGTTAATTTAAACACCAATGGAGCTGAAACATCTGGATTGGCTGATACCATTTACAGGCTTCAGCCACATCCAAGGTCAATATTTATATCTTATGTAAATCTCACTATCATTTAGGATAGTGTGATTTACATAAGATGTAAATAATGACATTGGATCAAACTTAATGACCTCAGTCAAATTTAAAAACATGTAAAGCCATGCTCCAGCAAAGAACGTCCTTAACCAATCCATAACCAGAATACAATATTGACAGAATGATCATTTCTAAATTTCTTCTTCCATTCTCTACCACTGTGTTTTGTACTTGATTGTAGCATATTAGAAAAGACATTTAAACATGCAAACATAAACTACATTGTAACATCACTAAAAGATGTCTTCTTCTTAGGCATTTTGTACATATCAAAATGTATTTATTTGTATTAACGTTTCCCTTTATTCTTAGCAGTAGCTTGCTATTTGCATTGGCCAAAGCAATAGTTAGCTTGTGGTGGTAACCCTGAATGACTGACGGCAATAATGTTTATTTTTTTACTTTGCTTTGAGTTTTCATTTTGTTTATTTATCCGTTTGTTCAGTGTCTTTTTTTTTGTAAATAGTGGCAATATTTATGGTATATGATATCAAACCTGAACTAATATAACTAAACATTTAACTCAAATATGTGTTGTAAATGATATTTGTATATGTTCCTGGTATTATTGATTTATGTTGTATAGTATGGCGTAGAGACAGTGAAGGAAATCTAAAAAATAACTCCCTCTTCTTCCCTGAAAAAAAAAAACTGAACTCAAAATTAAGATTGTTAACCACATAATTATTAAGTTAATATCAAGGAGTTCAACACAGAAAAAGCAAGAAACAAGGATGATTCAGAATCTGCCATTCAGTTTTGTTGAAAAAATCTTTTGAAAAAGTATCTTCAGTAACTAATGTTGATTTCCATCAGTCTCCTGTGTGAAAGTCTGGTGGTTTTGGACCCACCCATCCTCCTGGACCTCCTCCTGTGCAGTTTGTCGCAATTTATTCTTTCTGGTTCAAGATTATGTGGCGTCCTGGTCTCACTCCCAGGGAGTCAAATTCTGTTGCTTTGGCAGTGACCCTGTGTCTTGACTCTAATGCACAGGGCAACCTGTGTGAGACGCACCAGGCTGCTCAGAGAACCAGACCTAGTATTTAAGAGAGATAGAGGTCTTCTAAGGGCGGATGGGGGTGGTGATGGATGGGTCAGACAAACACCAGACTTTTCATTAGGAGACTGGCAGTTATGTCTCGTGTTAAACCACTAGTGGAGGGATTTTTTGTGAAACTTTCAGTGCCAGAGGCTTCTGCCCAAGCTTCAAAATATATAGGGATGAGATCACCATGTCATAGGATTTATACAAACTACAGTGCATTACCTTCATAGATATACCTAAGAACAGTGTTTGAAAACAGCCTTGAGTACTGCCTTAACTAGTTTTGGTTTTAGACGCAAATACAAAAAATGACCGGTTTGGACCTATTATATTTTATATTAATTTGCTAAACCAAGATACATCACCTTATTTTTGGTTACCTTATTTTTGATATTCTTATATGCTACTGTTTTCATTTGTAAATATTCATTCATTCATCCTCATTTATTGCACTGCGTCAACTGTTAAATGTGTATTGTTAAATGTTAAATGTATGCACCTTCCCGCCAGGACAAATTCCTTGTATGTGTAAACATACATGGCAATAAATGGTTCTGATTCTGATTCTGATTTAAACCTAACATAAGTTCTAACTTTTAAAAGCAGATGACACATCTTAACCAAATTGCATATTTTCCTAAATGTCAAGGTCTATTAACTTTTCTGAATGGAACTTGAACTAACTGGCAGCTACAAGTAGGCCTACATTCATAATCTTGAATCTCAATAGACCTATTTTAGAACTTCCAATGTCTTTAATGTATGGTTGCCTCAGTTTAGGTAAGTGCATATTAACATATTCATATTGTTATTTTGCATCTGGTGGTGATTTCTACAAGCCCATTTTGTATCACTCCATCTTTTAACGTAGAGCATTTAACATAAAAAAAAGCTTTCTAAAAACACATTTTGTACTATTAAATAAACCTGCAGCATACACTGATCTCTGAGAGTTGAAGACCAACTTCTTATGGACAGAACGTAGGTCAGATGCCTGGAACGATTTGTCTCAGTGGGAAGAAAACATTTCCACATCCAGAGCCTCCAGTGCGAACACTTTTGCCCCAGCTTGGCCTTGCAACCCTGACTCTCTGTAGCATGGCCCTCTGCCTCTGTCACTAATACGGCTAACCTTTCTATCATAACGCAGCTTCATGCAGACACACTGCAGTTATTAACCTCTGCAGTAGCGCCTCCTTCCAGGGTTTAATTGCTGCCAGTACCATGTTACGGCTCAATCTAATAAAGATTGTACGTGCTGCGCCAAAAGGACAAATTGTTCGCTAGATTCATTTTGTTCGCTCATTTGGTTCTTGTTTGTTATGTTAGCCGAAGCATATTGGACAAGGTGGTATTATTCTTTGATATGAGCCCTCTGATTAACTATTTTAAAGGAATTGGGGGAGAGAGAAAGAGAGTATAGACAAGATAATAAAGAGGGAGTAAAAAGGAGGGCTAGAAAAACATTATATTAGGTTGAATTTGATGAAAACATGTCATTGAATGGGTACTTTCAAGTCAAACAGGATTTTTCAGATAAAAGCTAGATGAAAGAAAATTATAAAATGATAAGTAAAGCAAGTAGTAAAGTATATCATATTTGGGTATTCAGAAAATAAACAAGGCCTGGAACAGTTAAGCAGACACAGTTTTTGGTTAGGGTAAGTGTTAGCTTTACGCCACAGGGATCTGTAGCTCATTTACATGTGGTGAAAGTTTAACCCTTCATTGTACGATACGTTGTTTATGGTCAATTGATCAATTGTCCAATCATGTTTTTTATATCTCTTTGCTAATCATATGATGGTGAAAGCATGGTACAGTGTGATAGTAAAAGACGTTTAATTGTTTATTGATGGTATTATAAGTATATACTGGTTCACTGGTCACTACTTGTGCTAAAATGAAGTATAAATACGTTGCCTGGTGTTAAGTTGGTGGCCGCAGTGGGCATTAGCTGTATGTGCTTTAAATATATTAGAACATAGTTTCTTGTATATGGCACTTGTGCTTTATTACTCAGACAACATTAATTATTTGCCTGTTTACATTAATTTGTCTACTTAATATATATGGGTTTTATTTTCTCTGTCAAGGTTTTTCACCTTAAATGGCTTCAATAGATTAATAGCTTAGGAACTGAACACATTAATATGCTGAACCTATCAAAATCAAAGGAGGAAAAGAAACTGTTGTTTGGTCATTGAGTGAAATTCAGTTAAAATCTTCAGGTAGATGCATCACTCCTTCTCAAGTGGCACATGCTGGGAACATAACTTGACAATTACTATTATACAAAGTCCAAGGAAAGAAAGAGAGCAGAATTCACTAATATTCAAAATGTTGTTCAGCCAATCAAATCTGTGTATTTACGTACGGGGCGTAGACAAGGCGAGAGACAATAGTCACAGAAATAAATGAGTCAGAAAAATCTAATCTCTCATGGCATTCTCTAAAAAGAGAGTAATAGACAGCAAAAACTGAGTGTTTAATCAAGAATGGACAGAGTCTTACATATCCATTTTCCCAATGGGCAGTTCTAAACCGTGGCGCTTATTTAAATGAGCAAGTGAAGTGCCACAACGAGACAAATCACACATTTTACCCACTCAGATCCCATTTGAGAGCACAGAAAATAAACAAGGATAACAGGATAACTCTAAATACTTCAAATCAAAATGTTCACTGTAGGAGGTACCATTTATACATTATATATATGGTCCGTAAACAAAGGGCAGACCAGTGTTCACATCCTGAACCGTGCATGAGGATTTGTTTAAACAAGAAAAACACTTATTTTAAGGGGAAAACTGTGGTTCCATTTATGTAAGTCAACACATCCGCCTCATGCTTCAAAATCAATGTTGTCATTTTCAATTTTGTGGCATCCCAGGGGAAGGTGTAGCGGAAAGCCTCCCAGCATTTACAGAGGCAACTGATTTCACGACGTCAGTCGATGTGTATGAACGTTTCTGCATTTTAACTGGCACTATTGCGTCTGACATTTTGTTCAGAACTGCTCTGCTCCCACTCTCTTTCTAATAAAGTAAGACGATGAGTGTAGATGCATACAGATTTAGTGACCCACCTTCAGATTTGAGTGCAAAGATGATTTGCTGCTTTGCGGGTGATCTGCTCTGACAAACTTATAAAACACACTTGAATTAGAAACTACAACTCACTGAGTTTGTGTGAGAGAAACCCCTTCATTGTCACAGTAATAAACCAGGACCACACTCTTCTCATAATCTTGTGAATGTCTAAACATAACCACATAAAGCTGTTATCAGGCTATGGGTGTTTTGATGAGCTGTACTGTTTATACATTGTGTTCTATCAGCATGTCATATGAGCGTATGAGAAAAAGTACCGTAATACATCAATAAAAGATAAAAAAAAGGATGATCTTCAGCTGATGTAAACCATTCAGATATCAAAACAATAGAAAAGGTTTTGTGAATGTTTTATGAGGTGTTTGTCAAAAGTACAAATTCAGCAGGATACCTTTAAATACTGGGATCTTTCCTGCGTCAGCCAATTGACAAATGTGTCAATGGCATTTTCTAGGGAAAAAAAACTTTGAGGAAGCACTGCAACAGTATCTTCCCGTATCACTCACAGACTAAATTGTCTGTGGTTTAAAGTACATCCTCTAGTCGGTGTCACCTCCCACATGGAAACACACACACACACACATGCAACACACATGTGTGTGTTACACAGTAATTGGCACAGATTAAAAAAGGCTACAAAATAAGGGAGAAAAGTATATGGGGGTAAAAGGAAAAGGGGAGAGAGGAATTCCTACTGTGTCATAAGACAAAGGTATGAAATGCCAAATAAGTATCAGATGGAGTTCAGTTGTTGAGTGTAAGTGCTGTTTTAATGGTGGAGTGGGCAGAAGTGGAGAGGCAAAGAGGCGGTATGCCATGGTTAGCTCAATCAACACACACTGACTTTGCTTTCTCATAGCAATTACCCCAAAACACATTTATTTCACTGCTACAGCCAACTATTTTCCCTCAAAATGATCACTGAAACCTATGCAACATCATTAAATCATCCAGAGCATGGGTGCAGAGCACAGTTAACATGCATACAAATTATATCAGCTGTCATTAAAATACATCATTAAAATAAACTGATGCTCATCACAAGTTGCATCCTTAAAAAATGAATCTGCTCCTTACCCTGACATAAACCAAAGTTAATGTATACGCAAGGACACCACACACACACACACTCACAAATAGACATCTCATTCCAGGATCCATCACTCCTTGGCTCATACAAATGGGGAGAGCTATGACATTGGAGATGTTACAGCACTCTTGTTATGAGCTGAGGAGGGAATCTGATGTGTCCTGGTTAGTATTGCAGTGTTTTGTTGTTGGTAGATCTGTTACACTGACAGAGAGCTGACAATGTAATTATTTCACCTGTGGGAGCTGACTCCTGGTGATTGGGTGGCAGCGCTGTGATGTGTGATGCAGAAGGGGCCGAGGGGTAGAAGAATTGTGTCGGGTGTATGTGTATGTGTGTGTGCCTATAAATGTGTCTATACTGTCAAATTCATGAATAAACATTTAATCACAAGATACGGAACGATGGCGTGTCATAATCTGTTGACGCCAAACAAAACGTCCCTCTGAGATTTTATGTCAGGATAGTGTGTGTGTGTGTGTGTGTGTGTGTGTGTTTGTGCATGAATGTGCACATACACACAACATTGATGCATCTACGTTGTTGCATCGTTGTGTGTGTATACATGTGCACTCATCTGATTAATTGCTCAGCAACAGCATCCAGTGTCATTCACATCTTTATCTCAAGGTTACAGAGTGATGAACCAAAGTAGATAAGCAGGCAGTGAAAACAAAAGCTTTTCAAATTAACAAGCACTTTTCTAATATTTACCATCCCAGAAAAACCTGATTTGGTGAAAGTAATACATTTGCAATAGCAGGCTGTGCGTGCAGTCAAGTGTCAAAAGTGAGGAGATAAACTGCGGGGGAGATAGAGTGAGAAAAGGAGACCAAAACATACAAGGGAGAAGGAGGGAGGAGTAAAAATCCTTGATGCTAACGCCGTGTTTTCCATTCCCTTGCCTGTCTATATGAGCGACAGAGATCAGAGATGGAGAAATGTCACTTAGCAAGCATTAGACTAGTGCTTTCATCTCTCTTTGCATCAGAGAGATGGGGGAGAGACTTTTAAAACGAGTTTTAAAAGGCTGCGAGCCTCCCTTTGCCTTTGAAATCATCCCATCACTCATTTTTATCAGCACTGATCACGTAAAACATGTTCCGACTCTACATCTGAAAGAGAAAGTCTAAGATTTCCATAAATCTGAACTGAAAAATGCTTTAGCTAAAGGGAGGTCATATTTTCATTCCCATTTTATTTTAAAAAAAAATCTGGAGAGATATGAACAAGTAACCTGCCAAACCGCTTATCCTTGTTGCAGTGTGCTGGAGCCGATCTCAGCTGACATTGGGCAAAGGCAGGGTTCAGCCTGGACAGGTCACCAGTTTATCTCAGGGCACATATTGAGACAGACAACAATTCATGCTCACACCTACAGACAGTTTAGAGCCACCAACCTATGGTGCATGTCTTTTGACTGTAGGAGGAAGGCAGAGAACCTGGAGGGAACACATGCTGATACGGGGAGAACAAGCAAACTCCACAGAGAAGGACTGCCCAGACTGGGAACCAAACCCTGGACCCTCTTGTTGTGATGCGACAGTGCTAGCCACTACATCACCGTACAGCCCAACTTACTCCCTGAAAGTGGAAAATAGTTGCTTTGTCTCAGTCAGGGGTTGAATTGGACAAGGGGTGCTTCTCTATGACGGTGTCGCCAGGAGATTTCACCAGGACCAAAGCCCTTAATGGTTTCAGTGTAACCCCAAAATTGAAATGCAGAGAAGCTTTTTCTGAAGACAGAAAACCAAATGTGTGTGAGTGTGTGTCTTTATAACAGGAGCTATTTCTCTAAGGCAACTGTGTGGGTGTGTGGAAGAGAGTTTTGTATTCTTCCAAAGGAGAAGGAAAGGTAAGTTAACCCATGAAGTATAACTTATAATATGATATACATTTGTCCCCATCATGATTGTAGGTGCTTTTTTATTTTCACCCTAATGAAATTCAGCACTTTATCTTTCTTTGCTATTTATAAAATAATGTCTTTGTCCAAGTATTTTTGCACATGACAATATAACTCATGTACCTGAAAAATGTTGCATTATGTCCCATTACCACATGTATTGAAGCCAAATACTCTGATATTGAATATATAGTTGAAATTTAATAAACCTTTCTGTTCTTTCCCTTGGTTCTTTGTTTTCTATTTTGAGCATGGACGTTCCAGTTTTTTTTTCACGTCATTTGTTTTTACTTGCATGCTATAAAGCACCAGCTTGATATCAATCAATTAGTCTCGGCACTCTTTCTGTCCGACTTTTAAGAAACCTAGATGTGGCTGCAATTTTTTCAATTGTCTTATTATTGAGTGAATTATTTCAGAGAATTCAGGTTGATTGAACTGCTGTGCTAACCCGACCTGCCAGATGGTTCGTTATAGAAGCAGACATTGGAAACCGTTTGGAAAATACGAGCCACTAAAACAATACTTGCCAGTTGACTGGTTGAACCACCTGTCAATCAAAGTCTCGGAAGAAGTGCAAAAACATTCTTTCAATTTAAAAGTGACTTAATTGACATTATTTACTCTTCTTGCAATTATATTCTCAAGTTCTGATGGAACTGATAGTAATGCAGCAACCACGCTAACCTCTTCAGGAGTAGCCTAACCCGTAGCTGCCAGCAACTCCTCACAAACGCACTACTTAAAGCCTGACAAGGTGGATTTTCTAGTTTTAGTATATAATCCTATAATTGTCAAATTGTTTCGAGACATTGCAAACATCCAGCTACAATTCAAGTTAACCACTGCGAGAGTGGGCTTCCAGCTTGGTTATTACTGTACGTAAGACCAATTGATGTCTTCTTTCTCTGTTTTCTAGCCATCAAAATGATTCCTGCTCTGATCCTACTTTTTTGATGAGTCCTGGAATTATTATATTGAAATATCCACCTTAGTTTGTAAACATAATTACTTATGGAGTTTAACCTTGCAGCATCCTTCTCACTCACCCACTGCAATCGGACATTAGTGAATCCCATTTGTATACTTTGCAAATACTTTGAATGTAAGTGTGAAATAAAAAGCATCAAAATATCAAAAGCGGATTCCCCCCTGACTCTTCACCATGTTTCTCTCTTGTGTTATGCTGAACGGAGGAAAGGAAGACTCATTACTGCAGGGACGTGCGGTGGTGTTCGTGGCAGGTGAGGCACTGACTCTTTCATAGTCAGATTTACAAATATATGAACTCAATAAAGTAGCTTAAATCACCATTCAATTGGAATCTTGCATATTGAACACTGGTTGTATTTCATATTTCATGTCAGCATTCTTTACACAAGGTACATATTTGTTTCCACCAATTTATAGCACAATTTATTCCACAATTCATACTAATTCAATACAAATAAAAATAGGCTATATAGCCTACTGCAGTGTATGCATGGTCATACCTTGTAAATTAATTCCATTCGTCTCTCCTTCTGGCCACAAATCTATGTGACTTTGTTGTAAACGTCCTCCTTATCTTCTTTTAGTTATAAGAGTGTAGAAGAAAAGCAACAGTGGAAAAGGCATGAACCCGACCCGTAGGCTCTCACACACCACCTTCCTTGAGGCAGAGGTACTGTCTGCCTGCCCTTTGCTTTTTCACTGCGGTTTTATGTCAATCAGCAAGATTAAATAGGTTCTACACATCCGTGAAATACACATCCTATTTTATGGAAAGAAATGGTGAGCAATAAAAGTGTCTACACATATTACAGTGGCGACAAACACTGAAAAAGCAAAAGGCATTCATGCGTTCAAGCCAGTTTGTGAAGGATTGTGCAATAAAAAATAAAATAAACAAAAACATAAATAGTTGATAAAAAACCCTCAAAGTAAGTTTAACAGCTATGTTATTATGCTTTTCTTTAAACTGCAGCATCTTGCAATTGAAGCCTCTGAACACACATGTTTCCAGTCATTCTGGAAGGGAGTTGCAGCTTTGCTTGTCAAATCGTGATCTGAAAAAAAAAGTTGTAGTGGGATATTGTTGAATGGAGATGATCAACTAAATCATTTCCCTAGTGAAGACTTGCCACTGTGTTTATCCCTATTGAATGACGAAAACACACTCACTGTCGTGCAGGGTGTTACAAAGTGATCTGTCTTACCAGCTGCAGAGAGCACAGTAACCAGAGAACACACATTTTCTTGTTTGGGCTTTGAATTAATTTTAATTAGCGACATCTGATCTAATCTGCTCCTGTGACGTCTGTCAGACTGTGACTGACTGCCGGCTTAGTGAGAAGCCTGCTGACTGTATGTTTTCCACTGTCCATGTGAGGAGCGATACAAGGTTTTGAGAAAATCAGAGCTTAACAATCGGGTATTTTGCAGACTGGGATCCAGATCCGAAATGGAGCCAGAACCCAATACGGATTGCATTGCAAAAGTTTATTTTATCATTTGTCTTCCCACTTATTGCATTATGATTGTTTTTTTAAATAACTTTTTTAACTGTTAAAAAATGAATAAAAACAGAACAAAATTAACCTTGTTGTGAATTTGAACTACCATACATAATATGGCAATGTATTTCAATTGTGGTGACTGAGTTGTCATGTACATACATAGAGAATGTTGTATGAGTGTGGTAATATTTTTCTGTGTGTGTGTGTATATTACATTACATTCAGCTGATGCTTTTATCCAAAGCGAATTACATGATATACAGAATACAGTAGACCGTAGACACAGCAATGGTGAGCAATGAGGGTTAAGTGTCTTGCTCAAGGACACAACGACATGGACTGGCTGAGCTGGGGTTTGAACCACCGGCCCTCTGATCAATAGACAGACTTGCTAACCACTGAGCCACAGTCTATATTTTTATATATAGATAGATACATTAAGACTTTCCTTGCCGGCCCCAAGCTCTTTACCACACCATCACAGTGCATTGCCATGAGCTGCATCAGTCACACACACTCACATACGAATAAACAGACAACCTGAATCATCTGTAGAAAGAAAGTTGTGGAATAACGATGGGAAATACTCTTGAATTCACATAGTGGACACACACTACGTTCACACACACACACACACACACGCGCGCATAATCACAAATCTCTTGGCAGATTTTGTTTAAATTAACATTTTTATTAGACAGAGGGAATTAAAGTAGCCGAAAAAGGGATTGAAATTCCCATCCTGTTGTTTTCGCTTGTGCATGTGTGGCACGGGCAATACACACGCATGCAAATTAGTTTGTGCGCACATTTACAGTGACTGACATAAGCAAAAATAAATGTGTCATTACGGACTGAGTTAGCATAGAGTTTTGAAGCTTAGCAGAGAAAGGGGAGAGACAGGAAGAGCTAGGAAGGAAGAAAAAGATAAATATGAAAAAAAAGAGATGTAAGTTCATTAATTTCCTTTATACTCTTCATATGCAGAAGGCTTCATAAAAAACTCTGTTTTTCAATTGAGTATTAATGGCTGAGTGAACTAAGGGCCCACAAATGAAAATGGTTCTTAAATTGTTCATGCACATCTCTTTCATAAGTGGTGTTGAGGCTTATTCAGAGTCCCATCACCTCTGGCCAACTATGGCTGTTAACCCTTAACAGCAATCCCACAGAGGCTGTAACAGTTCGTAACTTATAATGAGCAGTTGTCGAATGCAGTCAAAAAAGCATTGATCTTCAAAGATTAAAGGTAGAGAAAGGAGGAAAATAGGGTAAAAAAACACAAAATAGAAGAAAAAAATGAAGCTGTGGAAAGAGACTGCAAAAGTCTTGACAAGGCCTTAGACATTGAATCAAATATACGAATACTTAACTTTTTGCTTTTTAGCTTATCACACTTAAATGGCAGCCCACAACTGCCAGCATTCATGTTATTGCAGCAATTTTACTTGATTGTGTGGGATTTTGTTTCCCACTGGCTGCCTCACCCACACCAAATAATTAGGTGAGAGGAAGATAATAGGGAAATGGTGAGGTGCTAACAAGTTGGTTTACATAAAATCCCCACATGAAAGCTATTGAGTCAGATCTGTGATTGTGAGCCAGCTCGTAATTCTGTTTTAATTGAGTCATTGAGGAAACTGCTCTACGCTGTCTTGAAACAGTGAGATTGAAGTACAATAATCTCTTCAATGTCATCCATTGACGTGGCATGACTTGTTGCGGAGCAACAAGGACAGGAGAACCAGAGGCAGATAAATAGAGAGAAAGTGAGTGTGGAGGTTAAGTAAGATGGAAGGATGAAGAGACAGAAAGGGAAGAGGGAGTGGTGAGTTTTGTCTGTCAGAGTTGATTAGCGTCAGCAGCACACAGGAAGATTGATGGACACTTTGGGGAGAAGGTGTATGAGTTGAAGGGTGGCGACATCTACCACACATGTGAAAGAAAATGTGTAAGGTGGTGTTGCATTGTCTGTATTTACATTAGTCTGGGTCACAGTTTCAGTCTAACCTCATGATGGAGAGGGTAGGGTTTGACCCCTCTGCATTGCCACATCAATCACAGCCTCGTTCCCTCTGCTAGCCGGAGAGCTTGGCTGCGACACCTGACACCCCTCCACATGAAGGGCCACCCAAAGCAAACGTGCACTCTAGATTCAAAGGTCAGAAGCAACATTTCCCCATGAAATCGCCATCTGAGATGTATTCCATCAACAATTTGACATGGCAGAATAGTGTAGTGTGCACTGCCTATGAGAAACAGAGGTGCTAGAGAATGAGTTCTGATGATGTGCACCACTACCTTTTATGACAAATACACAACCATTTTGCTCAGGTGTCATATCTTGGCCATAATCTTGGCAAGGCACGTTTAGTCTAGCCAAGCTTTGGATTGTTTGTTTTGTTGTAATGACAATTTAAATTGTTAGCATGTCGGGCTAACTTTCTTACAATAGAACAGTAACCAATCATCACATTCGAAGCTAAGACCCTTATGAACTGTTATTACTAACTGCTTACCAACTAGTAACACATCCACCCATGGATGCTGATCCTGGGTAATATCAGCGTCTAGGCTAACAGCAGCTCTATCCTACAATGTATTATATTTTGGATAGCTAACACTCAAACAACTGCAACGTTTAAACATTCAAAAATCATTTAAAAAAAAGTTCAGTTTCGATTGAGGATCGAATGTCCAAAGTATAAAATGTGCAAAATAATAATCCATCATAAGCATTAATGTAACATTTCAAATTCGGCATTGTAATGTAATGTCCATGTGTCAAGTGAGATAAGAATGTCAGTGGGGGTCTCGAGCCATTTCGATGAAGCCACCTGCTGTAGGGAAGAAACTGTTTCAAAAACATTTTTCATGGTGGGAGGGGTTGCCTGGAGGGATGGCAGATTGCAGCCATCCCTTTTCAGTGGAGCAAATTAAATACACTACAGTCTGTTTTATCCTTGGCAATGGCAGCAGCATACCAAATGGTGATTGAGAAGGTGATGATGGAGGTGTAAACAGGCACCATCATGGCACCATCATAAGCTTTGGCATGTTTAACTTCTTGGGCTTTAACAGCAAGAACATCCTCTTGTGTTTTCTTGGTGTGGGAGCTGATGATCAGCTTCAACCTCAGCCCAGGAAGCAGAAGGACTCAACAGTGTCAAGTGGCAAGTCACACAGGTTCACAGGGGCTGATGGGGCTGGGCTCTTTCTGAAATCCACAGAAGTTTGGCCGGGTCAAACAAACACAGGACTTTATGTGCGTGAAACCAAGTCAACCTTGACTTGTTTTACCTTAGTTTTCTTATGTAACTTAATTAATCCCCAATAGCTTTGGGGTACCGAGTGTCTTAGTTCGAAGCGTAGGGTCACTGAACGAGTCGGTATTTGACGAATTGGGAGTGTGAATGTGTTTACTTGATGAATTGATGACTGGTGTGGCTGTTTGTGAAGAGAAGCGAAAGAGAAGGGGGTAAATAAGGCCTTGAGGGGCGCTGGAGCTGATGTTTCGAGAGACTGAGATGTGCTGCCTCCTGTAGGCCTGATGCCTGTCTGAAATCAAGACATGATTATTTCAAAAGCACAAAAAATATGTTGAGTAAAATTACCACTGTTATCATTTTTAACTGCATGTGGGCCAACTTACAATGCAAAGGTTGAAAGGCGTGGAGGCCAACACTAAGGGGGACAGGGCTTAGTGAACCGTAAAATAGCTCCCTCCACTCTGCTTTTTTTTCAAATCCCACATATTAGATTAGATTAGATTAGATTCAACTTTATTGTCATTACACATGTACAAGTACAGAGCAACGAAATGCAGTTTAGCATCCAACCAGAAGTGCAATAGCAGTAAATACCAATATACAGATAATAATAAGTATTTTACAGATAATAAGTTAGTGATATAGGTACGGGATATACAGATTGATTGCGGTATGTACATGTTATACAGGTTGATTTGTGCATTAAATGTAGGTAGACTATAAGCAGGAACTATAAACATAATTTACAAAAGGAAAATGGGCATATGATAAGTTAAGTAATACAGATTGAGTGAACGTTAAATAGTGCATAATAATAATAAACAGTAGCTGCCTAACGTTACTAGACTAGTGCAATGCTCAGTTTTTAGTGCAGACAGTTCAAAAGTGTTTGAGTGCAGGTGTAGAGTCTTTGGTCAGTGGGGGGAGATGACGAGGAGATGGGTTTGTGGGTGGAGGTGGTTGGGGAGTAGGGGGGTGTCAGCATGGGGCAGAGTTCAATAAGGAAACAGCTCTGGGGAAGAAACTGTTCCTCAGTCTGCTGGTCCTTGTCCGGAAGCATCTGAACCGTCTGCCTGAGGGCAGGAGGGAAAACAGTCTGTATGCAGGGTGGGAGGCGTCCTTGAGAATGCTGCGAGCTCGACGCAGACAGCGTTTCCTCTGGATTTCCTCAATGGCCGGAAGTGGAGTTCCTGTGATGCGTTGGGCAGTTTTCACCACCCGCTGCAGTCCCTTGCGCTCCGCAACAGAGCAGCTCCCATACCAGACTGTGACACAGTTGGTTAGGATGCTCTCGATCACACAGCGGTAAAAGTTCATATTCTTCTGTCCTAAATATGCTGCTGTTAAAGGCACTTGTTTACTTTCTCTCACCACTTCCTGTCCATCTGTCTATAATCTGTCACCTGCCGATGAAACTTCTCCCCGACTCATATTGTTTTCAACTTTTCAACTCCTCTTTTCCTGTCTAACGTTTTTTTTTTCTCTTTTCTCTTTGGTTCTTCATGCCACTTCTCACCTCTCTGCTGTTTTCCCTCTCGGCTCTACCGCAGCCTTACCTTCACTCCCGATGGTGTTTTGATATTGTTATATTCTCTGATTCTCTTTGTTTCTTATTTTCTTTGTTTTTTTCTCACTTGTAATGTCCTTGGTTTGATACCCTGCAACCCAGGCTTGGATAAAAGTGAGATGAGCAAGTGAGCAGCAGGGAAACAATAGCACCAGGACGCATCCTGCAAAGGGAACCCTCTCAGAGTTCCATTAGTGTTTGTGTGTGTGTGTGTGTGTGTGTGTGTGTGTGTGTGCAGGTGCTGCATCTCCTCTGAACAATCTGTGTGTTTGTGGGTCTCTGCATGTGGGCAAGTGTGTCTGCTTGGAATTATGGTTGCCCTTGAGATGGAAGTCAACCTTTGAAGCTGCAAACTGCCTCCATAAGCACCTCTAAAGTGTCTAAAAACTGTTTGGTAAACTGTTTTCACAGTATTGGCTGAGAGTAAATCCGTAGTTTTGGATGCATTCAACTCTAGCTTGTACTGATGGACTAATGGAGCTCTCCATTTAATTCAAAGCTACACCACTCAAATAAATAGAGTCTTCTATTTCTCAGATTATGTTTATTTTTTTGAGTTTTGCAGCATTGATTAAGACATTTTTATTTATGAAATACTGCTATGAATTTGCTGAAATGTTAAATTAGTATAAAACAGCAAGTTTTCGGTCGCCTCTTAGTCCCACTTTATTCATGACAATAATCTGAACCTGAACTCAGCCAGAGGGATTAGCTTTCCCAGAGTTTCTAAACTTGCTGCTGTTTTCCTCACACATGGGGCAGATATCATCACAGCTTTAGCAATAGTCAGTAAAATTGTTTCTTGAGACCTCAGTCTGGTATTAGTTCGGTCATTAAGGTAGGTGTCCCTGAGGTGTCTCTTACAATTCGCTGTTTGTTTATGTTCTGTAGAAATGAAGGAACAACAGATACTGTTGCAATAGTCAATCAATTCAGATATTTTTATATAAGAAGTAAAACATAGTTCAAACGTAAATATTTAGACAACCGGTTCTGAGGTGATTTGTATCTGTGTTCTTAGGGCCATAGAATATAATAAAGATCTTGAAACACTCATTTGTCAGTTTTCAGAAAGCTCCTCAGAGTTCAATTTAAACAGTGTCTTCATTTGCAACTGCTGTGACTTAGTTTGCATCTGGCCAAATGTGGCCCAACTATGGTGATGTATATAAGTGATTCTTTAAAATAAAACATAAATACAAATATGTGTCAGTTCCTGGAGCTCGGGAATCAAAGTTTGGGGAATGTGGCGGAGCCTGAGCCTAAAGACAGAGCTCACATTTCCCCTGATCTTCCTCCTAGCGCTCACCTGTGACCATGAGCAAAGTGCAATGACCACATGTGAATAAAAAGAATAAATTGAAGAGTATGTTGAAAGGTCATTTGAGGTAGCTTGGGCTTTTGATTCAGATGCATCCTGGACAACATTCTTTGAATGGAAAAAATAAAAAGTTTTAAAGGCTTGTCCACCTGGGAAAAGAGAGGTGTCATATTCCATCTGGCATAAGAACACTTTAGAATTGTTCTGCAAGAGCTAGGTGTTGTGGCTAGGGAGAAGCACTGAAGGGCTACATTGCTTCACCTGCTGCCACCCTGACTCAGCTCGTGATGAGCTCTAGAACATTGATAGATGGGTGAACCCTTGGAACAGATCCATCATTACAAGACCTAAACCATATTATCTTCTTACTGAAATGATATTGTATCAAATGGAAGACGTGACATCCGGTATTGACAGTTTTTATTTAAGGCAAGGCAAGGCAAGTTTTTTTGTAAAGCACATTTCAACAACAAGGCGATTCAAAGTGTTTCACATAAAACCATTAAATGCATCAAAACACAATGTAAAAGAAAACAAGACTTAAAAACAATTAAGAACATTAATTTAAACATTAAAAAGCAAAAAAATTAACAGATTGCCATTAATGAGGAAGGGACTCTGTGTGCGGTTCATTGCGCCATTGCTCCAAAACGTTGTGAGCATTTTGTTGTTGACTTGTTGCCTTTTATTGAAGACCTATTGGCATTATCTCTATTTCTGTGTTAGCCGCAGAGAAGAACAACCTTGCAATATTCAGATGGTATCTGTAAAATCTGACACAGGAGTGAACCCTTGTTAAACCTAATATAAGGCCTGCTTTCTTATCTTGTTGCTTTCGCTGTAGCACTACTTCCTGCACTGCAAGAGTCTAAACTTTAGGTGTGCTGAGAACAAAAGTATTTGTTCCTTTTACTCTGGAGGTTGTATAACTGCTGATACACAGTAATGCTTTTTCATCCTCTCTATCTGTTTTCCCCTCTCTCCTCCGTCTGTATGTCTCTCTCTCCCTCATGGTTGGAATTTGACCTGAGGGTTTTCTCTTTGCAGCCTGCTGAGGTTCTGATTGGAAGCCGGGATAACTCCAGCCCTCCCACTGTCATTTCATGCTGAAATCAGGTGAGTTGACACTGAGAGGGTCACCGTTGTATACGTGTAACTGTATATGTGTGTGCGCGCACGTGCGTGTGCGTGCGTGCGTGTGCGGGTTTTGCTTCTCCTTTAATGGAAAATCTCAATCTGTAAATTATGAACAATGTTATCATCAATATTTCATGTTCACCACATTTCATGTTTTACATTCTACTCAAATATATAAAGCTATAGTTGCCAATCACTCTCAAAACCTTTGCCAGTAACAGAACAGAACATGCCTGACCGTGAAGCATTAAATACATGCACATTGGTTGTATACATCTCTTATGAGTATAACCAGAAGGCTATTTGTTGTTGCTTCATTTCATTTTACAGACATTTGTTATTGTCTTTTGCTTTGAATTCGTATTTGATTCCTGCACAGGAGAAAATTTCCATTTTTGTCAAATTATGCTCTTTTAAGTCTGACTTTGAAACCCCTTTTACCCATCACATTTGACAACAATGTAGTTTAATAACAGCAAGAACGTTATTTTTCAACTCAAAATGTGAGAGTTACAATTAATTTTACACATCTTGAGGCTGAATAGTTTATTTTTTATTATTTTGTTTGATATTGGAGATACTATTATGTTGTATCAATGTGAAACCAAAAGGAGGATTTCCTTTTGTGTTTGTTTGTGTTTTTTTCGCTGGGCTAAATGTCTGAACACAGCTTTAAATGACACAATATCTCCCCTTTGACCTTTTGAGAAAAGCAGCTTTTGTAACAGTAAGTATATATATATATGTCATTGGTAACAGCCATTGTCCTCTATTTTGAAAGGTCTAAGAGTAATATTTCTTCAAATTGTCATAGATTAAAGTTCTGCCTTTCTCTACTGCTAGACACACATTAACTCAACCGACCGTACATCAACAAAACACGGCAATAATGGTTTTCTATTGTGTTTCCTTGATAGCTTCTATTGTCTACCTTTTACCTTTTCATCAGAAGGAAGGAAACAAGGGAGACAAGGTAAGAAAGAAAAAATGGATGGAGGGCTTTATTACAGCATAAGGGTTTTCTGGTTTTCTATCTAACCCTCGTCCAGCCCCAGTTCTCGTTAGCAGGACAGGCTTTGTATTACAGTGACAAGTCGATGCATATGTGTGCACGGTTGAATGTGTATATGTGTTAGGCCAAGACAGAACATTGTGCTAGGACTTACAATATCTGTCACATGTGTGCAGTGGGGAGCCATCTTCCCAAACTGGCCCTGATAGCTCGCCTCATTCCGAAAGCAATCAAGGACTCTGCGGCTTTCTCTCTGTCCTTCAATCACTCCCTCCATCACTGATGTAATTTGTCATTAGCAGAACGAAGAAACTTTTAATTGAGTCTCAACTGTTTGGGAGCAGATGATAACTCCTTCCTCATCTCATTTGGCTTGTTTTCGTTGTATTTGCTTTTGTTTTGGTGTAAAAAAATAACCTTTGTTTTTCTTCATATTTGACTATCTCTTTGTGTGTGTGTTCTTAATACCCACGTGTGTGAGTCCCTGCGTGCCCACTCATATTCAGAGTTTAGAATATCTAGCTGCTTGTCCGGTTTTGACCTCTCCAATTAATTTCACCATTAAAGCTGGATCTCAAGGTGAATTGCAAAGATTCACAAAAAGGTCAGTGCACTGCATTTATGTATATTCAACAAAATTTTAATTAAGCAACAGTCATTAAAAATGCACATGGTGTGGTGGCTGCTCAGGGGGGTTGAGTGTGTTGGAGAATCACATAAAACATTTACTGTTTCAAGCCATCTGAGCAGAAGTAAGTTTTGTCAGTTGCAGTCATGAGCAGCAGTCAGACGTATAGTGGGAAAAGTGGGAAAATGCAGTGTTTGCATGGAAACATCACATATATGTGAAAGACAATGATGCTTATCATCAAAATGTTCAGGGATAACAACAAGAACTGGAATAAGCCTCCAATGTTGTATTCCCTTTTGAGTTGTCCCGTTTGTTGTTTGTTCTGGATTTCTTCTGGTTTGCCAAGGTTAATAAAGGCAAAACTAGACCTTGCATTAAAAACATACATACATATAACCTATAATTAAGATCATAATTCAGTTTGTCAGTGGCCTTGTCGTGAAGGTTTCCTTGTTGTGTGTTAATGTGTGACTGGTGCTGAGTTGTAGTATATATATGAGTTGTAATATATATATATATATATATATATATATATACATATATATATATATATACAGTACTGTGCAAAAGTTTTAGGCATGTGTGAAAAAATGCTGTAAACTAAGAATGCTTTCAAAAATAGAAGTGCTAACAGTTTATTTTCATCAATTGATTTAGATTTTTCTTTTGTTCGCTCACTTTGCATTTTGTTAATTGATGAAAATAAACTGTTAGCACTTCTATTTTTGAAAGCATTCTTAGTTTGCAGCCTTGTTTCACACCTGCCTAACATTTTTGCACAGTACTGTATATATATACAGTTGTTATTCTTTTGTATTTGACACATTGTTATTTGTGTTTAATCAAAACTGAAAAACATCTGTATTTATTTATGTAGTTGCTGTTCATATGACATATCCAAAACAAACTAGTCAACAAATGGTTAGTTAGTATCCAAGCATAGAAGTGAAAAAAAAAACATATGAGGAATGAACACATATTTACAAAATGGATCTCGGCTGATGCACCTACTACCCTGTAAACTTGTAACATAAGCCTAACATTTGATCCCACTCTTTGTTTCCCAGTATAGGAGGTTGAGCGATTTGATAAGTACATCAGGAGAAAAAGTGCAGCAGGATTTTAAATAAATCAAGTAAAACGGAAGAAAAATACAAATGTGGCTAAGAGTAAAGGAGGTATATTTGAAGATCTCACTTAGTATTTATGTACAATTATTTTGTTAAGAAATACAATACAAAAAACAGTTATTTCAATGCAGTACATGAAGAAAGCCTGAAAGGCGTATTCAGTGTAATACCCTATTTAAACAAATAAAATAACAACATTATTACTGATTAAAAGTGAAACTTCTTTTCTTGTGAGAAAAATATCATTGAACACATGGAGTTATTTTTCACCTTCCAAATGCCCATGAAAGTGGGAAGATGGTACCCTGCCGCCTCAGGCTGTGTCCTGCAGAACTGCAAAACTACACTTTTTCAACATCTTGACACGCTGTCTTGTCTCCTTCATGCTTCCTGGACTCCGCGACACATGCTGAGATCCTATAGCTATCACATTTTCCCATGACAAATGAAGTGGAAAACCATAGATGGGGAATGATTCATTCATTGTATGAGGTTTATTCAACAAATGCAGAAAGAAAAACCATGGAGCATTTGTACAATGGTAATTTCAGTTTTCTGATGATCTTGGTTAATGCTAAATCTCCATTATTGTGTTTAATTTTCCTGGTTGGAGCTGGATGTCCATTATTAATCGACCAAAGACCGAACATCACTAACGGTGGCTTGAAGTAGCGTGATGAATCTGAACAGATTCACACAGAACACAAGTATTGTGAGGGTAATCTTACTTCTGTATACGAGGGAGAGGTTCCACAAGTGTTGTCAACTTGGCAGCTATCCCTGACCCGCCAAGTTGAATCCTCCGGGCAGACGGCTGTCACGAAGTGTAAACATAGTTTTGGTTTATATAAAACTGTGAAAACTGTTGAAACTGTGTGAAACACTCCCTCAGACAAAGTCTTAAAAATTTGACTTGTCACTGTTTACCTTCAACTCTGGAGTTGTTCCGAGTTTGTACTCATGGTTGAATGCACTTATTGTAAGTCGCTTTGGATAAAAGCGTCAGGTAAATGTAATGCAATGTAATGGAGTGAGCGACACTTCATTCAAGAAGTAGATGGGGTGGAGCGGTAAGGATTTGCCGACGGTTTCGGGAGCCAATGGAGTTACAAGATTTAGTCTCAAGCTCTTTTGAATACTTGTCATTGGTTGTATATTGAAAGTGTGTGGTAAAGAAATATAAATTATGAAACATACAAGGTTTCTTCCTGACAGATAAGATATGTGAAAAGCTTAATTCTTTCTATTTCTGTCACATTACCTCTATTTCATTCCCAGGCATACTGTACTATATATGCACTATGTGTGCATATATTTGTCCACATGTTCTGGTGTGTAACAGCTGTGTCAACCCAGAGGCATTCCTTCTCTAAAATTGTAACTGGTGATGATAGCTTAAATCATCAGATCCCAGATGAAAAAAGCTAATTGTACTTGTTCAGAACAAATCAATTGTATCAAATCCCACTGGCTTACTACACAGATTAGTCAGTGACATCTCATGCATCAAACAAGCTTTGATTTTTCTCAGTACCTGTAGTTATTGTAACTGAGCAGATTAAATTCAAATCTGAATTGATTAATATCCACATGTAATATAATATCCCATTTACCTCACAGCTTCAAACATGCAAGTGCAAAGGAAACATACACAAAGAGAAAATACACAAAGCCACACAAATCAACAGAGAGACTGCACACACTCCAATGGGATTCCATTAAAAGTCATATTTTTGTTGGATTGTATGCCTGATTGTTACAGCAGCTCAGCCTAAGAAGTACATTGATCATTGCAAGCAAGATAGAGGACAGAAGGTAGCTATAGGAAGTAGGAAATTGCTTGGTGTGTGTGTGTGTGTGTGTGTGTGTGTGTGTGTGCTTCAATAATGGTATTTCTGGATATATCCCAAGTTATTACTGTAAATCAGCCAGGCTTTCAAGACCTTTAACACAAAGTAACAGTCCCTAACAGCAGCCCCAGGCTGCCTTATAGAAATTACATGAATATGGATTAGAAAGAAAAAGGGGATGGAGGGGAAGGAGAGACAGATGGAAGGATGAAGTGAGGAAGGGGGGGATGGAGGAAGAAGGAGAATTATTAGGTCAGAGAGCGAGATAAATGAGAATAAATTCAGGGGGATGCGGATGGACACTGAAGAGTGGAGGGAGGTTAAATCAGATAGTGGTGTTTGATAGAGGTATAACAGCGCGAGGTGGATAAGAGGGGCCGGTAGATAATCTGTGGGTGAAAGGGTAAACCGAGGCGAACGTTTGGAATGGAAGTGATGTGAAAATGCCGGGGTAAAAAAGAAAAGAAAAACCCTTTCACATGAAGGGTCATTCGCCACAAGCACACCCTTCCCATCACTGGCCCTTTGGCTGAGGCTCGCAACAGTTCGCTCTCATATGCAAACCAGCAGAATTCATGGAAATGACTGGTCCAGTGTGGACTTAAAAATAGGATTGGCTCTCCAGCTCGCTCATGAATCATGCATACTTTTTCGAGTTGGGGACTTTAACTAATGGGGCATTGTGAGGAAAGGACTCTCATCTGACCCCCTGCTATAGTAAATGATTATTTCAAATGCACATGGTGGCCTTAACACAAGAAAAGTGAATTATATGAAACAATTCAAGGCCAATCCTCCAGTAATCTATGCACGTTGATGGAATTAAATCTTGTTGCACTTGGGGAATATGCTTATTTCCTTTCTTTCTCACACATAATATCTAAAGCATACTGTGTATGGATAAGCTGTAGTCAGGAACTATCCTTATTGTTCTACTATATGGACTGATGCTGTTATTTTTGGTAGTTTTTTATCATGTCATGATTCATTATATGAATAATCGTATTGTACTTCTGTCCATCCTGATAGAGGGATCCTCCTCTGTTGCTCTCCCTAAGGGTTCTTTACTTTGTCTCCCCGTTAAAGGTTTTATTTTGGGGTAGTTTTTCCTGTGCCAATGTGAGGTTCCAGGATAGAGGATGTTGCATGTGTACAGATTGTAAAGCCCTCTGAGGCTAATTTGTGATTTTGGGCTATACAAAATACATGTAATTGATTTGATCTCACCACTTTGGTCCAAACTGAAATATCTCTACAATTATTGGATGGCCATGAAAGTTGGTGCAGTCTTTTATGTTCATCAAATACCTTAACACCCTGCTATCATGATCAGCCCGAGGGTACTCTGTGTTTAGTGCTAATTAGCTGGTGAACACGGTAAACATTATACCTGCATGTTTGCATTGTCATAATGTTGGCACGACAAAGTTAACGGTTAAGGCCTTTACACACCAGGGACAGTCTGTTTTGTGCTATTACATTTTTTTTTATGAATACCTTTACACATAACTTCAATATTATGTGGCTAAATTTCACAATTGTAGTAAGACCCAAATGCAGACAGGGAGCAGGAAGTAATAAAGTGCAACGGTTTACTTCCAGGGAACAATGGTGTAATTTTGTGGAGCAACGGTGGACTGAGGACAAGACGGCAGAAAAAGGCAAGGCAGGCAGAGCGGGGTGAAACAGAAGGCGCTGGCAAAGGTAGGAAGCTGGAGGGGATGATCCACTGTGGGCACAGGAAGACAAGGTGAGTGAAAACAGTAGGATTAAACTCAGAATACACACCACTGAGCAGCCGGGACCACCTCGCTACCACTGAGGTTGCAACAACAATTTGGCGATGAGTGGATGGAAAACTGGTGTAGACTGTTGCGTAGATGAGTAGATTAAGGCAGCTGGGTGGACTTAACAATTGAGGTGAATGAGTAGCAATCAGGAGGCAGTTGGAAGAAGAGCAGGTCGGAGCCACGCCCACAACACACACACACACACACACTTAATCCATCTGCCAATTGGATACTTGGACACAAGTGGCTGAGGTCAAATAATCCTTTTTGCTTTGGAAGATTCCTAACTGAGAGAAATGACCCAGAAGTATCTGAGTGGCTGCCATGATAAGAGCTGTTCAGAGTCCCATTTTACAAAAGCTTTTTGTTAAGCTTTTTATTACAGCCCTAATTTGACTTGGAATGAGAGAACATTTATTTATCATTATAATGTGTATTATTTATAATATTATACAATTTGAAATATGACTAATGATTAGATATTTTTCAATTTAACTTCATTTATGTCATTTGACAGTCAGTTGTTGATTACTACAATTAATTAATTCAACTGCTTGGCTACTTCAACGTGGCACTAAATCATAGTGCAAGTTAGACATTATTGTGATGTTCCTTTGGATGAGGAAATTCTCCCGGATTATACCTCGCTGAATTTTAATTGAACACCCTTGCCCTAGACATATACAATGCATAATTGTTTCACAGAGGAAACAAAAATTCCGTCAGTAGTAAGTAGCTTTCTAGTGGCTATAGAACAATTCACTTCAGACAGACTGCCAAACGCTGGCAATAGGATAAGACTTTGGGTCAATAAGATCCTGGTATATGGTCCTCTGCCTGAGGGAATCTATACAAAGCTTGTATTGAAAACGGGCTGCAACAGTCGCAAATTTGCACTGCTGGCTGTATGAATCGTTTTGATGTGACAGGTAAGCCTTTCACATTTTCTGTGTATTTCATTTGTCATGCCTCCACTGAGTAAAGGCCTTTAATTTTGAATAACTGCTATATACATCTTGACAGAATTGCTCGCTGGCTGTGGTCTTTTTAGCTCGGTAGTTGTGTGGCTCTGAAGCTAAGTTGTTGATTTATAAGAAATTATAGCTTGTCATTTTATGGCTTCCGTTCTTCAAGTGTGTTTTGCTTAAAAAGAGTAAATAAGTGCAGCGTCTTCAGCAAACAGTTATGGATGGCAGAGAAATACGTGAAAAGACTACAACCTTCAGAACTGCACTGTAGCGGCAATCCTGTCTCCGTCCGGTAATCCCTATTACCTCTACTGTTACAGTCTGAGTAAGGGCAATGAGCTTGATGCGTAATGACAGAGACAGTGACTCCATTTCAAAAGGTTTACTTCAACAAAAATAAAGTTACAAGATTCATTCAGCGCTCAACTTGGCACAACGGTCAAAAAACTGTCTTGCTCCGCATGCTGATTAACTGAGGGATTTAGGCTATGACGTAGTCAGTAGCGTAACTTAAAGGAGCATTTCAACACATGTTTTATAAATCACTAAACACACATCTTATTAAGTCTAGTATGGCTCTTACAAGCACATTACGTGGTGTGGGCACATAATGTGTAAAGTTATGTGCCACATTGGAACAATTAAACGTTGAGGCAACACAACTACTTGATGAGAGTTAGGTTAGGAAAAGATAATGTTTTGGGTTAAAAGAACAATGTCCGTTACGTCACTTCTTACAGAGCCAAGTTTGATCCATCTATCCACCTTGACCTTCTCCCCACATGGAGTTTGATCAAAGCTTAATACTGTTGAACATATAATTTGTGTTTTGGTTTTGGTGTCAGGCAAAAAAAGGACAACACTTGGCCACCTCACTGTGATGACTTCAGGCAGCTGTAGACATTCACATTCCCAGAGTTCCACAACATAACTCCATGCTAAAATCACATATTGTTATATGAGATGAAACAGAAGAGGTAAAACATGTCTCTCTTTAGATGAAGCCAGGCCACCATGCGTCATGCTCAGCTAAATTAAATTTAAACAAGTAATTAACACACACACATAAAATTGATATGTATATTCTAGTCTGGAGAAGAAGTTAATTTCCCCAATTCAAGTATGTAGTACCAAATGCTACAAAAACATGACACCTACACACCTATATGTGCAACATGTTTTACGTTAAATTAGGGGAATAGGTTTCGAGGTAGAGAGACTACCTGCAATACTCTATCCCTTGTCACACAGAAGATATTTTCAATTATCCCACATCAATGCCAGACGTTCTTTTAATATGACTGTGCACGCGGTCATGTGCGCTCGCATACACAGTCATGCACACAGTGCGTACATTTTGCTCAAATTTCCACACTCCTTACACATCAGAGAACTCAAACTTCATTTTTACGCTTAGAAGAGTTCAAAGAGATCCACATATACAGTCACACACACTCACACACACCCTGCAGATGTATCCCCACTATTACTGTGCGAGGAACACTATTAAGGAAGTGCAGTGTTTGCATATGTTGTGAGTGTAGAGCCCTGAGCGAGTCATCTATTTCAGCAACCTTCCCGGCTCCTCTAGTCAACGCAACGAAACACTCAATGCCTCTGAACACAACTCTCCGGCCTTGAGAGGGACAGGCCCTGCAGTTCAGCATCTCGCTCTCTCTCTTTCTCTCTCTCTCTCTCTCTCTCTCTCTCTCTTTATATATATATATATATATATATATATATATATATATATATCTTGCTCATTATCTGTATTTCACACTTTAACTCATTCTCAGATTCTGTCTGTTATTCCTTTCATTTCCATTTTTTATTTAAATCTCAATGTCTCAAGTATCAATGTAAGTGTTGAGTGTGCTTTCTCAAGGCTTAGAAGAAGAGGGAGGAAGAGTGAGACGCTGACTGTGTGTCTGCATCCAACCACACGAGTGACATTTTGCAGACGGTAACACTGTAGAAAGATAAGGTGTCATTTGATGACAAGACTTGCGATAATGATCAGAAACTGAAACTTGTAATTCTAGCACGTGCTTCTGGTGCATGCGGATGAACTTGTGTTCTTGTGTGTGTGTGTGTGTGTGTGTGTGTGTGTGTGTGTGTGCATAGATTTGAATGTGTCTCATACCCTGGTGGCAGGACACACAGAGGTAAACAAAGCAAATCATCCCCACATTGTTATCCAATGACATTGCAAAAACTGTCAAGGAGCAAGTGGGTGCATTCTCTAAATGTTCAGAGTTTCTTGGAATAAAGCAGACATGATACAGGAAAACATGAACAGAGAAGCAAATGTAAACTCTAAACACATACGTCGCTGTCCCTTGAGTACTGGAATATAATGTATTGTTATCGGGTACTGCTGATTTCACACGTATGCATGATCATGTGCCCATGGACCCTCACAGTATATACAGTATATGTGAGTGTATGAGAGCACGATGTTTTTCTGCAGTGCTGCAGTGCCATCTACAGCCGTCTCTTGCTCAGAAAACAGAGCAGTGCATAGACGGTGGCCAAACTTGAGCAGTGGCCTTCTATTCTCTCTCACCATGAGATCAGAGAGTGTTTCCTCAGAGCAGTGTGTGTGTGTGTGTGTGTGTGTGTGTGTGTGTGTGTGTGTGTGCAGGTGCTGCAGCAAACACACCGGACACACCATAAAGGTGAGAGGATGCAGGGAGAGGAAATAGCCTTGTTTGGGCGTGTATGTGTGTGTTCCCGTGGCTTTTCACATCGCAGGTTGACAACTGAACTACGACACGGCTCCAGTCTCACAGATATGGCCTTTTCTTTTCCCGTCGATTCTTTTTTTCCACACTCTCCTCCTCCACGGCACTCCCTTCTCCACCACTTTTGCTTCCAAACTCACGGTCGATGCAGACGTTTTTTTTTCCTCTCATGCTTTAACATCATTCTCAGCTTTTCTACTTAAGGCATTCTTCTCCTCTCTCTCTCTCTCTCTCTCTCTCTCTCTCTCTCTCTCTCTCTCTCTCTCTTTCGCTCAGAATCATGCTCTCACTTTGCTTCATTTCTTATCTTATCTGTACTCTTTGCTTGAATTATAAGATGCAGTTTCCTCCCAGACTCGCCAACATAAATACAGTCAACAATCATTTGAATTCTATTCACTGCAGTGCTGTCAGTCCTTTTAGGCGTAATATTGTGTACCAGTCTGTTGGCAAATGTGATTCAAATTTAGGTTGGTTCAAGAAAGAACTTTGAAAATGTGATTGAAGATGGAAGCAACAAGATGTACGCATAAGAATACCATTTATATTGCTGTGCTTGGACGCCACTCCTGTGTCTCTCTCTCTCTCTCTCTAGTTATCTCTTCTATCTGTTTATTCCTTCTCTCCCACGGAGACACCGCTCTCCTCATCTCCTGCCCACCTTCTTCCTCTCTCTACCTGCAGTCCCTCTGCTGGGGTTAATGAATGGCTTGGCAGGAGACAGTAGCTGTGAGTGTGGGGGAGCCAGTAGGGCTTGGAGAGGTGAGGAGACACTCTTCCTGTCACCTCCCAGCTACTATTCTCACTCACCAGGCTACACTGCCACGCAGCCCTGCCAGGAACAGGATGGCACCGGCTTATTGGATTATCTGTTAGAAGGGCTTCCTGGTCCTGGGTAGGGTTTGCACACAGCTCTAAAACAAACCAGACCCAGAGCCACATTTGATTATCTCAGTGTCAGCACATGAAAAGAACAGACACACAATAAAGGGAAAGGTAGCAGATGCTCATCCCCAAAACTAATTTAAATTGTATATATATTCAGATTCAGGTGTTTTGCAAATGTAATTAAGGAGAGATACAAGCCCGTAAAATGAAAGCATATCAATACAAACAAACTTAGACCAAGGCCAAGATATAAAACATCTGAACAACTATATGAAAATGCTTTGTTCAGAAAAAGTTCAGCAAACATTGTTGCAAACAACTGTCACACAAGCAGTGGAGCTGTGGAGGCTTATGCTGGTCAGTCAGTCCATCACTTTGGTCCAAAGGGAAATCTCACATATTGTATGATTTGCAATTGACATTTGAGACAAAAATATTGTCTCTCCCAGAGGAATAATCCTAGTGATTTAAACGATCCAGTGACTTTTCATTCATAGGTCAAAGTTGTTACTAATCTTATCAAATATTTTAGCATCTACTGGATGGGTCGGGCCAGATTTTGAAAGCTAGCTAGACGTGTGTCAATGTCTTTTTGTCCACCAGTTTGGTAGAGTAAGTATATCAGCGTCTATTAAAATAGATTGCAGACATTCATAGTGCCCACAGGATGGGTTGTAAAATGTTTTGGGATCTTATGACGTTTCCTTTAATGCCATCATTAGGTTTCACTTTGCACAATACTTTGGTTTATGACGCATTACTTGCAAAATGAATGAGCCACAGAGTGTTGTGTTTAGACCTAATTTGCATTGTTGCAAATGTTGGCATGCTAACACCTCAAAGATGAACATGGTACATAGTATCTGATGTCAACAGTATCATTGTGACCATGCTGGCAAGAAAACTGCAACAGTGTGTATATTTACTTTTACACAACGGCTGAATAAAACAATCTTTGGACCTCAACTTTTTACCCTCAAACATGTTTTCTCCTTACATGGCTGATAACATGTCTTGTAGCAATTTATTAAAAGATGATATATGTATGCATTTGCAGTCAATAATACCAGACAAACAAGTCTTTCAAAAACCTACAGTAACTAAAGGGAAAAACTCATTGCAAAAACTAAGGAGCAAAAGTACTGTACTTTGATGAGATGCTGGCATAGAGATGCCAAAAGATACACTCTGATTCATTTACTAAGCGGTTTGGAGATATTTCTTATTTTTCCACAAGATACATATTACTCACTTTTGCACCGGCAATAAGCCACCATCAGATGTGCCGACAGCCCTCTTTTCTACCTGATACATTCTTTGAAAAGAGAACCTTCTCCAGTCCTTTGTGAATCCCACGATGATAGTTCATATGCTTACAGTGCTAATGGGCACAGATTTGAAAGCTATCATAATCCTTTTGAAAAGAAAGTAGCAGATCACTGACTTTATAAACTCTCTCTCTCATCTGCCTGCAAGGTGTTTATGAAATGTGTGTGTGTGTGTGTGTGTGTGTGTGTGTGTGTGTGTGTGTGTGTGAGGGGGTCTCAGAGATGGGCTTTAGAAAAGTACCAAGTTGAGCTAGAAGCAGGCGGCCGCGTAAAAGGACTCGGGGCAAAGTCACGAACAGACAAACTAACTGATTTGTTGGCGGATTGAGCAGCGCTTGTCGATTAAATCCTTTTCAATGTTTGCTGAGCTGAATAACAAGAAAGAAAACAGAAAAAAGGAAATAAACAAAAAAAAAGGAAGTGAACAACTCACAAAAGAAGGGCATGAAAGAGCGAACTGGGAGACAGAAGGAGGCCTTTTATGAGATATAAGCTTTTTGAAACAACACAAAGGCCTAGATGTTGGTTGTCATTTGACTTGCGGGAATTTTAGAAATGACAACCCCCCCAAGTTGATAGAGAAGAACAAACAGGAGAGGAGGGGTGAGATGGGCTGTAGGGGAGGACTGAAATACTTTTGGATGCGAAAAGTGGAGAGCCAAGCTGAGAGGGAGGGATCGTACGTGTTTACACTACATGTGTGCATGTGCGTGTGTTTATATGTATCCTTGCGACTCCAATATGTGTTGTGAGTATGTCTCCGCCTATGTCACCCAGAACAATAGTTGTCATGGGAACATGGCTGTCAGAGGAACAGGCATATTTCCATCATATCGTCTTTGTTCTTTGTTCTTTTTGTTAATTTAATACAATACCACCCCCTCCACACAAACAAGTTTACTTTCGCCTCTATTTAGATTTCTTTCAGTTTTTTTCTTCTATTCTTTCTCTTCTTTGCGTCATTTAATGTGTAATTTTTCAAGCACTTCCACAATGACAACTAACTGACCTCCAGGGGTTTATTTACACATCGGAAACACCATCATCGGAAAATGATTGTAAAATGACAGGCACTTGATTGTACAAACCATCTGTAAATTAAACTCTTGCAGAAGTCGGTCGGTGGAACGAAAACATCTTTTCCATCGAGGAAAGCCTTAAGTGTTGTCTTTGCTCCTCGTTCAATGAAACAATACAGTCGCGTCACATGCACATAGCCCATAGCCCATGGCCCATGGCACATAGCACATAGCACATAGGACATAGCACATAGCACATAGCACATAGCACATAAGACATAGCACATAGCACATAGCCCATAGCCCATAGCCCATGGCCCATGGCACATAGCACATAGCACATAGGACATAGGACATAGCACATAGCACATAGCACATGGCACATAGCACATAAGACATAGCACATAGCACATAGCCCATAGCACATAGCCCATGGCCCATAGCCCATAGCCCATAGCATATAGCACATAGCACATGGCCCATAGCACATAGTCCATGGCACATAGCACATGGCCCATAGCACATAGCCCATAGCCCATGGCCCATAGCACATAGTCCATGGCACATAGCACATAGCACATAGCCCATGGCCCATAGCACATAGTCCATGGCACATAGCACATAGCACATAGCCCATGGCCCATAGCACATAGTCCATGGCACATAGCACATAGCACATAGCACATAGCACATAGCCCATAGCACATAGCACATAGTCCATGGCACATAGCACATATAAAATGTTCTTTTTGAAAAGCTAAAAATGGATTGAATCCGGATATTTTGTTAAATTGGGACTTTAGGAAATTGTTACATCTCATCTTTTTTCAATAAATGTTGACTTTTGGACTTTAAAATACCCTGGCATTATTGGCAATATTTGGGTTGTACGAGTCTCAAACAGTCCTTTGCAGCCGACGTGAGGAAACAGAAACATTATTTCTGTTAATTAAAATATATATTTATAAAAAATATGTTTTTGTTTCATATGTTTTCATGTTTGAAAAGAACCCAAATGAATATGGTAGGCAGTTCACTAGATTATTATAAGCAAATTAAAAAGTAATATGTTTATACAGATTATAGGCCCTCTATTACAAAGGTGGGATTTCATGCTATATAAATGTATTGGAAATGTAATAGGATGGAGACGGCTTCTCAAGTTTAGCTTTCAGACCTGCCACAAAACTTGATTAGACCAGCTCTCACTGCAACTGTTGTACTTCATCTGAGTCTGTTCTGTTTCTTAAAGCTGCACTATCACTATTTTAATATTAAGAATACAAACAATTAATGAGAGTTATTGCTGTTATGTGAAGGGGTCTCTCATAGGGACAAACGTATAGCGAGAATATACAGTAGCTCTACACTTCCATCAACGCTAGCTGCAGCAGGGCGCTGTGTTCACTGAAAAGGTGAAAGAATTAGCCCACTGTGATTTATATTTGTGTCGCCTATAACTGTGATCAAGACAATGCAAATGAGCCAGAACAATTACGGGGGTGGGTTCAGTTTCAGCATTCATCAAGCTCCTACCAGATTGATAGAAGAGATATCCACACGTGTTTCACTTTATTTGAGCTTTCAGTCGAAGGCTAAGTTCACACTGCAAGCCTTCAAGCTCAATTCAGATTAATTCATTTGATGTGGCCATTATATAGTGTGAACTGGTCCACTGAATACCTCTATCGCAGCTGTGTTCCATTTTTTGTATTCATGAAGTGACTCCCGCCTTTGCAGAATTGTGGAAAATGTTGATCTAAAATAACGTAAAAGTTGCATGAATTACAATAATTCAGTCTGAGGTTGTGTGGAGGAAAAAAAACATCACACCACATGTGGAAGTGGCCCAAATCTGATTAAAAAACATCAGATTCCATGTTCCTACTGAAACAAAACAAAAAAAATCACATATGCACAATAAAAAACTCTTTGGCCACTTCCCAGCAGAACTCAACAGAACTAAGTATGCCAATATATCGTCTTACAGTTTAACAGTTTGTGGTCAATGAGGATTCCGTCACCTTCGCAAAGATTAAGTTAAGTGGAGCGGTGGTCTCCTGCATTATCAAATTCTTTCCAGCCATCCTTGCAGGAAATTATCTCAGGATAATCGAGTGTGATCATAATCGCCACCATCGTTATTATGTATGAAGAGCAATGTGTTTATATGAAAGCCAACGCATGCTTATTGTCCCGCTGTTTCTGATTTCTTGCAGAGATGCAGGCACATCACTGACTTGTTTCTTGTCTGTCCATTAGCCTTTATGTCGCTGCCATGAATGATAGAAAATGTATTCTCCTTCAACTACAGGAAATCTATTCATCTATATCTTTCCAATTTTGGAGTAACACCTGCTATATCAATTTACAGACATCACATCCCTTACTTTAGCATGAAAGTCAGACTCTTGATATCCTTTGGATCACTATTGTTATGTGTGCATTGTGAGTGGGTTTTGTTATCGCTACTTCACACTGAAGAAATGCTAATTCTCAAGCCTTCTAAGTAGCTACCAGTAAGGGAACAAGTAGCATGGGGTTAGTCTTGGGGTTGTTATTTTGATTTGTGTTTGTTTATTTGTTTTCTTTATTTTATGGAGGGCTTTTCGCCACATGGAAGCTTTTTAGAATATCAATAGCAGACCAGTTGCATTAGGCAAATTTTGTATTCTGCTGGTGAACAACCTTATCATTTTTTTTCTCTCTTATTTCTGCCTTTTCATTCTCCGCTCCTCATCTTCCAATATGGTGATTTTTAATCACCTAATATCATGGCACAATGAACAGATTGCCATGAGTCACAAGTGGAGACCACGTGAGACTAAACAAAAAAAAGAGGGAGTGGGGAAGAGGCAGCTCGGCCTCTAATTAAAAAAAGGCAATCTGATCAGGGTATGTCCATTCTGTATTGTTTGCGTGATTATGAGCACATATTTGGTGGTTGTATGTATACCCCTGCATCTGTTTGTCAGCATTAGGGATGGAAAGCAAAGCCATAAGAGTGAGCTAGAGACCAAATGAAAATTAAGTAAATCCTGATACTGTATTAATCAGTCACATTCCTACTATTTTTTAACCCTGGAATATGATTAGGACTTCAGGACTTTAGGAGCAGAATGAATCACACATTAATTTAAATGGAAGTTGAAATATGGTTAGTTCATTTTTAATTTGTATTTGAATATAATCTCCCTGATGCTTCCATGTATGTACTGAGGTACACCAAACTAAGTCATAGATTCTCACAGTTGCAAAACTTTCAAATTGTGTAAAACTTCAGAAGCCATCAACAAATGCAGGCCCATATCACAATATCAACACTCAGCAAAAGAGTCAACAGCCAGCCGTTCCGCTGCGCTTTAGCACAGCAGTGCTTTGAGCTAAATGCTAACATCAGCATGCTAACCAGCTCACAATGTAAACTGTTCCCTATTGGTCAAATATTGACACTTGGTCAACGTTCCATGGCATCTGATATGGAGGCACCCTTTAGTGTCTGTATGTAAAGCACCAGGCTGTCAACTAAGTCCAATAAAAACCCATCTTTGTCATTATTAGATCGTCAGTAGTAGAAAACAAAAGGAGAAAAGTTGGGTTGGCTGTGTCAAATAAACACAAACTTTCACCTGGGAGACTGCTATTCATAACACCTGGCTAATGGTGTCTTTTTTACCATACCTTTGTCACATATTTAACTAGCAATGTGTACTTAAGTTAAATAATTTACCTACTTACTTATGACATTGTACTTGTTTTAACCCAATTTACCCATTTACCAATTTACCTTTCATAGAATTTGCTGTTGTTGTCAGATAAAATAGGATTAGCGGCAGGAGGCATTTTATTTTTTTCTAAAAGTTGTATTATTATGTATCATGTAGCAGGAACAACAAAACAAGTGTTATTACCAAGCAGAGCAGTCCGAGTGACTGACTTACACGACTCAAGAGCGGGCAACTAACAAGCAGAGAAAAGTGTGAAATAGTCATACTATACTATAGACATAAGCTCTAGTGAAGGAAGGAAAACACGTTACGAATACAGATCACACGGTCTCACGCAGATAGTTGTATCAATAATCCACAATACTTAAAGGAAATAATATTGGGCGGACTGTGATCAAATTATTAGAAGTAAACCCTACCATAAAAGTGGGCCCAGTTTGAATCAGTACCTTGGACAGCAGCTCAACAAGCCCCTGAGTAACAGAGCAGCAGTAAACAGCACCATGGACAGCGGACAGTACTAGTAGAATTAGTAGTAGTTACTGCTGAATAATGTCTTATATGTATATAAGAAGTGGATGCAGGCATCATGATGTTATCCATTGGTTTGCCGACTGCCATTGTGAGGCCTTGAGTTTGACGATTTCACAGTCGCAATCTTGGATTTTCTTCAACAGATGTACAGAAGTTACCATATTTGGAATGCGGAATTTTGTGTGTGTGTGTGTGTGTGTGAGAGAGAGAGAGAGAGAGAGAGAGAGAGAGAGAGAGAGAGAGAGAGAGAGAGAGAGAGAGAGAAATATGGTGATGGAGTCATTTAAGGCTCTATTGAAAGTAAAAAAAAATACTTTGTTATGATCTTAATTTTTCCAAAAGAATATCTGCAGTTGGACTGAATATTATACTATTTCTGTGCGATCACAATCAGTTACCAGATAAGAAACTTAACTGATGATATGCTTTTACAAAAGCAATTTGTACCAAGCCCAATGTTTTTTGTTTTTTTTTCTGGATAGGAGAGTTGATCTCACAGATACAGTTCCAATCTGCATCAGCTGGCATCACGTCAGACGACTTTAATACCGGGACAAGAATCCACTCCCCCAACCCGATTTTACATTAGCACACATATAAATCTGTGTGGTGGGTTTAGAAATGACATTAATCAACAATATTGTATTGGCACTGCGGCAGGAACATGTTTAGTTATTGGCAAGTATGAACATTAAATTATGAATATCAATAACATTATTTACATATATCAATGATAATGGGGCACCAGGGACCAAGAACAAAATTGTGGATTAAGTCTCAAAATTGGTGTTCACTCACAATGTTAATAGTCAAAGTATTATTCTACATTCAGAGTGAACAGTGACGGGTTGAATCAGAACACTGACTATAACATCCAGCTATTATCACATCACATATGAACAAAATAATCACAGAAAACTGTTCTTTAAACTATAAAAGTGTATATATCTCTTACAATACTGATCAAAATTGTGTATGAGAGAGAGTACGTATGAGAGAGGAAAAGGAGAAAGATGGCGGCCGTATTTAAGGGCTAATAAGCTAAGAACCAGGTTTTTCCTCTAAAGTCACCAACGTTGTTATATCTCCTTTCAGAAAAGTGAAGCTATGCGTCAGCCTACACAGCCTTGGTGACATCATGGCTGTGTCCCAGGGACTCACTGGGGTTTACGGGGCTCTCGTCTAATTAGGCAACAGTGTGTAAACCAAATCTCTCACTCAGCTAAGACCACAATGCCACATGTTGAAGTCCCAACAGCACATCACATTTAAGTAGAAAATTGTGATAGCGGCATAGGCCTCTTCAGTGTATCAGACAAAGTGCATGGTACATTAGAACATTGTTAACTGAAATATTGATGCGTGACAAATGCATAACGCATGAAATGATAACTCTAAGATGATGTTTTCTTTGGAGTTTGTTTGGAACATTTGGTCTTCAACCAAAGTATTAGATGGCATAATCAGAGTGTCCTTGTTGACATTCAGGGGATTTGTCCACTTGTCACCATGATTTTCTGTACACAATTACAAGGCTATCCATCCAATTGACTCAACACTACGCTAGAGCAGGGTAGATCTCTGTTCACTGTCACAGTCTTCAAAAAGCAAAAGTGGCATGTGAAAATATCCAGTAGCTTTTGCAGCATAAAATTGATTACAATCAGCTGATTGTGGGCGTTCCCTTAAATTAACCAACCAGATTCTGCACAGTGTCCTCAAGCCAATCACATCGTTGCTGTCAAACTTTCAAAATGTTCTCCTCTCTGCTGCTGTCAGTTGTCATTGCAGCACAATCGGATGTGGCCCTCCTCCTCCCCAGTCACCTCCAGTCAGCATCACCGTCATGCTCCTCATTCATCATCGGATTGCAGCAACTTCATCACCACCAGTGTGGACTCCAGGGGGATTCTGCCTTATCTGACCTCAGCATCACTGCCCTCTATTATCCTACTTCAGGATGGAGTCCAATCAACAAAGATGTTGTACTATTACATTTCTATGCATGTGTAATACATTATTGTTAAATTCTAATGAAGTTGCTCCTGATTGACATTACATAAACAATGTTAAAAATGTAATTACATGCATGTGTTAATGGCATGTCACTCAGAAGAAATGATATCATGGATATATATGTTAATATTAGAAATATGAAGTTGAATACACTACACTATATAATACACTACATAATGTAAAAGGAATAAGCTATTATTTATCCATTAAGTATAACAAGAACTTGCCTTTAAATTGATCACATGTTTGGGGCTTTAGGGCCAATGTGTCCTACCAATACAGGAAACATTACATATTCACACTTCAAAGATGGCACCAAAAAATAACCTGGTTGCAATTGTGTCATGTGGTAGAAATTGTGAAAAAGAGGAAAGCAGAAGTTGTACTAATTGTGGAAAAAGGTCTTCTAAACCTCATGTTTCAGGAGATAATGGCTAAGGTACTATATCACGACAATCGGAATTGTGTATGAGTAATTTAGTTTCATTAGTTGAAAAAAAAGAAGATAGAGATGTGGAATTATTAACATTTTATAAAGCATTATTTGAAAAAGATGAAAAATGAAGGGGCCTTGTAGAGATGAAGATTTACAATACATGTTTCTAAAGAACGAAAAGGGCTTTTTAAGACCATGTCTACCACCTTTGACTTTTTACATCTGTATATTTATTTGTCACTCAAACAAAGACACACACACAGACAGGAAAAACTTCCTCCAACTTATTTGAGTAGGAGGATAGTACTTGTGTATGTATGTACCTGGGCCAGAATTAATACATTTTCACTTTCATTCTGCACACATGGACTCTATCAGAAAACAGACAATGTAAAAACAAAACATGTAACTGTGAGCTACAAAGAAAGAAAGAAATGGCTTCCAGCAAATGTGAGCGAAGCAGCTCATGAGAACTGACAGAAACACAGACACTGAAAGAGCTTTGTGGTAAAATAATGGAGGTTTTATGCAGTGGCCATTTCTGCCTCTTGTCACAGCAAGTAAAAGAGACTGTGGGCCACCATTGTAATACCAATTATCTATTAGCTATTGTCCATCAAGACAGTGCTTGACTTAATGTGTCCCTGTGTTTAAGTGTGACAAGCTGTGAGCAGCAAAGGAAGGTCATGCTCAGGAATAGCTAGAAGCAAGAAATATGAATGGGTGTTATTTCCAGACCAAAACACATGCAATATAAAGTAGCTACAGTCACCACTAACCACCAAAACTATTTTCAGTGAGTCTATTTAAATACTTTTCTCGTATTATAAATTCCATCATTTGGTGTTACATTAATGATGGAGTTGATGGTGACTGCCTCAAGCGTTGCTGAGAATTGTCCCATTAGTTTCGTCCAGTTGGGGTGAAATCAGGTGAAAATGATATTCATGGTTTGTGCATGGCTTGCATTTGACTCCATCTTATGCCCCTCAGATCCGTCTGTGAAAAATCATAGAGGGGTATCAAGAGATTACATGCAATTATATTGTAATGATTAGCTTTTACTTTGCATCCCATGTCTTTCCATGATTTTAGAAATAATACTGGCCAGACTCAGTTCGAGGCAATGTTGGACCACACTGAAATATCTATCAACTCTCATCACATAACAACTATTGCATGGATTACCACGACATGTTGCATAGACATGCATGGTCCCCAGAGGATTCATTATATTGACTGATGATCCCCAGACTTGTCCTCTCCCATGATGTTGACGTTTTAGTATTTTAGTAAAACGTCTCGACAGTTGGATTGTCATGACATTTAAATTGTTCAGATACTCTTTTGTTGTGAGGGAGGGGCCAAACATACCTGACAGAAATCTGCATTCTAGTGCACTAGTGTTACACATAGTATCATATTTAAAATAGCAGATCATGTAATAAAATTATTAAAATTTACCATAATATTGTGACCTTGACAGTATTTCAACATGTCTGGTCTGTGCCATATGACACAATCATATCATATTATATTTTACAGCATTGTATGCAGATTAGCAAAATGACACTACCTGGCTCGACAAACCAATGTCACTCACCTCTCATCTCTCTTCCTCCTTCCCCATTCACCTTTTCCTTCTACGGAAACCTGTTTCCGACACTAAGTCCATCCTTTACTTGACTGAATTGCCTGCCAGCACCGGCTGCCAAATGTGTACAAGCTTCTAAATATGTGCCATCCTCAACAGCTGCGTTGAGATTTGTGTAAAATCAACACTGACACTTTCTGCTACACATTAGCTATGAGCTGAAATGTCTCTCACTTTGTTCAGCTGTAAAAGGTGATTATGTGATGAAGCCGATTTTTCCTGAAATAGAACAAAAGACTGAGAAAAGAGAAAAGTACCTGTGATTTCAGTTAATTTGCACTTAATAATATATTGCAACTTTTCTAAATGCAACATCTAAATATATAAACACTTCATTGTTATTAGTTATAGCTGTATAATTTAGCATTACTGCCTCTAGGTAAAGAACTGTCCATGTGTTTAATGGCATAAGCTTTTATTTGCAGAAAAAAGAGACAGATGAAACTGAAACGATGCCCAATTCTGCATACCAACTGAACTGTTGAGATATGTGACAGCATAACAATGGTAATGTCAGGCATGCACATATGTCACATTTTATCGAAATTTGGTTGCGTTTTGATTCCAAAACAGCTCTCTGCTCTGCTGCGATAAAAGTACGAGCTCTGCCCGGAAACTTTGAGCCATAGCTGTTAGCATATGCTAAGGTAAGCACAATGAGCCAGTTGTCAGTCACACTGTTCCGAGTGCAAATGTCTGCCTTCAGTCAACAGAAAGAGCGAGAGAGAGAGAGAGTTGTGTACAAGACAGAGGACAGCGTGCCTGCGTTGCTCCACCACTGAAGGGTAAGTGAATAGAAACACATCGAACAATCGACAGTATCACCAAGACGTGCAGATCACTGGATGTGAGAAAACCTAACTGGGTCCATACTCAACAAATTTACAAAACGGCATTACAAATTGTTTTAAGCAGAACAAGCTGTAAATGTAAATTTCACATCATCCTCCTATAACATTTTTCGGATGAACATTTTAGCAAATTAGTTGCTTATTTATATATAAGGCAGACATAGAGCAAAATCAGCAATCATTTTGAGCAAATTCTCAATTTTAGTCTCCAACAAATGGGAAATCGGTCTCTTTGCTGCTGAATTTTGTTTTATTTGTCGGGTTGACAAGGCTGTCAGACAGAATGAAGACAGCAGCGTTACAGGCTGTAATACCAAAACAATTAGCTTAACATGCTTTGTAGAGCAGAGAGTAACTCCATAATTGTCCGATAAGTCTCTGTGGTTTGTTACTGTGAGCGACCCCTTCTACATTACACTTAGTCATTCGATCCATTGTGAATATTAAACTATTAATAAGTGAAGCTTTAATGCAGTTTACTTATTTATATACACTCAGGCAATGAGGCCTTCCCAAATGTATCATGTACCAGTAGGCAATATCAGGGGTGACGCAATCCCCCCTCATATTGCTCCCTCTCCATCCTCTAGTAGAGGGAGTGCAGGGGCAAAACATGTTAGTCTGACTCATTGAAAATGTACAAGTCACCTACTGTGTACTACTCTGTTTAAGGACAATCTAGAGTGAAGATTAAAATGAACATCCAGAAGAATCTCAGGCAAAATGCAAACTCCATTTGCAAGTGTAGTGTGCATTGCTTTTGCAAAGATGCATTTTGTCATGCTGCTGTTAACTTTTTTGCAATGGTATTTTATTTTGTATCAAAAAGTTCCCTGAGTGTCAGCATGTTTTGCAGGTGAACATAGGACCAAAATGTGAGGAAACTCCTTGCCTGTACCTATTGGTAGGAGACAAAGCACAGTAATAAGCACAGAGGTCAGCATTTTCTATTTCTGTGACTCCACACACACAGAAACAATCCAACCCCACACACACACACACACACACACACACTGCACTCCCAGAATAAATGACAAGCATTTCTGTTACTTGGAACCTTTTTCAAACCAGAGTTTTGTTCCGCTTTATTTTCTGCCAGTTTAAAATGATGGTACCATCAGCGTCTGTAAAAAGAAAAAATAATAATTCAAGTTTTGACTGACAGTCTACCCAGTGAGGCTGTGTGGAATAATAAGGGAGACAATGGTCATGTCTCTCTTACACAAGCAGGAGTGTTTTTTTTGCCAGAGAAATTGAAAAAGAAAGGCATTGTGGGGGAGAAAGAGAGAGACCAGATGCAGACATCGGTAATGTGAGAGGAAGGATCACATCCCTCGTGCTTGGGTGTGCACAAAGATGTTCCTGAATCTAAATACCACATTCAGCAATGCAGCAGAAAGGCTTTTGACACAAACATTATATGGAACGCACACCCAGTAATAAATGCAACAAAGAGCACAAACAACAGTACAGTTAAGATATTAATAATAATTCATATTGTTACATGACATACATGCATACATGGGACTTTTGGGATTATGGAATGTGGCTGAAGGGATTTCCTCTCTGTCAGCTGAGAATTAGTGAGGTCCATCACTGATGTTGGATGACCAGGTCTGGCTGGCAGTGGACATTCCACTTTATCTAAAAGGTGCAGCATGGGCAAAACTATTTATTAATGGGCTTTATGCAAGAGGGCATTGTCATGTTTAAACAGGAAAGGGTATTTTCCCAAACTGTGCCACAAAGATGACATTTACATTTGCCTTTATTGGAAAAAAAACATCAAACAGCCTGCTGACCTTGTCACTCCCCACGAGTTCATGAGTGGAGAGTGATGAGGTCACTGACAATATTAACTTCTCCCTTAAAGTGGACTCTGAGGGTCAATCCAAATGACTTCACTGCACTTGCAGACGAACAGACTCAGGCGGAGGGCTGTCTCCATATCCACAAATTCTGCTGACTGTCTGGATTACCAGAGAGTGCACTTGGGTCACATACTTCAACAGGCTTTGCTTGAAATATTCTCCATAGTTCATAGCATAGGTGTATAAATAAAACTCTGATAAAACTCAACTCAAATGTATTCTCACACATAATTCATAATAAATGCAAGGAGCACAGCTCCAGTGCACACACACACAAACGTGCATGCCCACTCAAACTGGTGTTAAGGTGCATTAAATATACATAAACACACGTATGAACCCATTTCACATGGGTGGAAACATGCCTTTGTTTTTAAATTAAATTAAAAGCATGACTTGGTATTAATCATGAACTACATCGTAATAGAGAGACTCCAAAACAACAGACAAAAAATAAAAGCAATTCAGCAAAGAAGGGAAAGGTAAAAAGATACCAATGCAAGATATGGTCATCTGTATGAGTCGCCTTGCACCCAGAGCAAAGCAAAACAACACCTTTTTTCATAAATAACATATTGTTTGCTGCTGATAAAGCAATTCATATTCTTTCTACCAACAAATGGGGCTCCCAAATCTCATAAACCTCTCCTAACCTTTCATAAATCTTCCTTCTTTCTTTTATCCTTTCATTCTTTGCTTTCTGTCTTTGCGACCACATCCCTTTGGATCTGCGGCCGCACTTTATTGTCTAGCTAAGTCGCGTCCGGCCAGATTTTTTTTCAAGCACAATGCACTTTTGTTATGAAGGTGGAGGGATTAGTGCTTGAGATTATCTGATATCATCTCTCACCATAAAGAGCATAAAAGGGCTTGGAAGAAAGTATCAATTTCCTAGCTTCACAATCACAGACTTAAAAGTTCTTTTTTTTCCCTCTTTATTGCTGTTGACATTTCTACATTAGTGCATTAATAAGAGGAAACATGTGTTCATGTCGACAAAAAGTAAGTAAAGCTCAGAATCCAGACAAACACAATTAAATCCAATCTACTTTTCTGATATGTGGCAGATAGAGCGTTTTGGTTCTGGTGGTGTTGTGCAGGATTCGGGCCCTCCAGAATCATGTCACATTGACAGGGATTAATAGGGGGCAAGGGCTTTAAATGCCCAAGTGCAGTAGAGTTATGATGCTCCTCACGTTGTTATCACTATCAGTCTTTGATAAACGAGAGCGTGAAGGAGACAAAGAGACGGCGGGAAGCAGTAAATGAGACTGTGTGTGTTTATGCAGTGCTCTGCAGGCCGTCTGATTCTTCTCATTATCTAATTCCTGTTTTGCCTCTTTTCTGAGAAAAACAGTTTTGTTCTCCGAGCATGGCTCCATCTCCCCCGAGATGAGTAGCCAGAATAAACTCCCAAAATTGAATCCTTAGGAATTTCGATTTTTGTTTTTCTCCCTCCTGCCTGAAGTCTTAAGAATGCCCGCTTCACCAATATCTCCTGGCAAAGAAAGAGCTGGAGCTTATGTAAATAATGACAAAGAGGTAAAAGAGCTTTAAATTCCCCACTCAGAGAATAAAGGAGGGAGATGCTTTTAAAAATAGCTTCCCTTCTCTTCTCTTTCTCCTGCTAGATCCTACAAGTGGTATTCTTTTTTTTCATTTCGCTTTTCTTGTGTGGAAAATGACCTTGACTTACCTGAGTGAATAGAGGAGGAGAAAGGAGCCCTACAATATACACTTGCCCTGCATTTGAGCAAATGTGGGGCTGCATATGCACTCCTTCACACGCACACATACAGTATACCAGCTGTCTTTATGCCATCTCCATGTCCCCACCGCATTCCTGTGGATGGAAGAGATTGTTTTCTCATGTATCCCCTTCCTCTAACATCCTCCCATCCCCCCTCCACTCTCCCCCAGTGTGTCACTTTGCTTTTTCCCCTCAGTCTAATTATTTAGCAAGCAAGGGAGGCACAAGGGAGGCAATCTGCTCTCCCTTGTTGCTGCTCAAGTGCCCATTTGAGGAAACGTGCTTCATCTTTCTAATGAACTGATTACGTTGAAAGAGTCGAAAACTCTGCTGCTTTGCTCAAATGTATTACAAAAAATGGTGGTGGCAGGTAGGGATGATTTAGGTGACAGAAAGCAGGAATGCGGGAGCACAGCACAATCATGGCAAAAGAAAAGATGAGTAGCGGAGAGTGTTCAGTAGTTACCCCCATTGTGTTTAGACTCTTTCTGGCTGATTTTCTCGCTCTTCCTCTCTATTTCCTCCCCTTACTCTAACACTTGTGCACACATATTTTGCTTTAGTTTACCTACTCTTTTTCTCCTAATGTATGTAGCTGTACATTTTATAATCATTTTTAATTATAAACATCCTTATGTTGGAGTATTACTTTACCATTGCAGACAGTTGTGCTATGTATTTTGTATCTTTATGTTGTATTGACAATACGCCTGTATATAAGTGTAACTGTCACAGTTTTTAATTTCCCTGTTCTACTGAAAACATACCAAAACGTCACCCCAGAACTGGGATACATACAAAACCTTGGATCTAGAGTATTATCCATACATGATTTGCTGATTTGATATGAAAAATAAACCATCACTTGTTTCAGAAAGACGAGTGAACGGAAAGCTGATGGAGAGATTGCACTTAGTTGGAGAAGCTATTGGAAAAGAGGCTAACCCAGACATGATGTCATGAGTTTTGCTCTCTGTAGCCGGCCAGCATCACAAGTCCGATGGATTCTTTGGTCATCTCAGTGATTCAACATCAGCGTGCTATCCAATCAAATACTGAAACATCGCTAATTTAGTGCACAAGAGGTGACATGAATCCATGGGTGGTGCTCAATAGCAAGAGTTTGAATTGTGGTCACAACAGAGTGTCAGGGAATGGGAGGAAGAGTGCAAGTTGATGGTAGTAGAGGGGGTGGGTGGGTGGCAAGGAGGAAAAATGGTCCTGTCCCCAGGTTTGGGTTAGAAACACTTATAACTCAGGACCATAGATTATGACAGTCCAATCTTCTGGGCTGCTGGCTGAAAAATAACCACAAGCACCCAGCTGCCACACACACACACACACACACACACACACACACATAAGCATACAGAGGGAGATAGGTATGAGGTAGAAAGTAGAGAAATGAAGGACCAGACGAAAGAGAGAAAGTGGGAGGCAATGGAAATGAAAGAAGGATATGGATGTATGCAGAAAAGGTTGAAGTGAAAAGAAAGCAGGAACATAGGCGGGATTGATGAGAGCATAAAGAGCAGAAGAAGTGTGAGTGTGATAGGAGGGTGTGTGGAAGTACCAGATGAAAAAATAATGATGGAAAGGAATAAAAGAAGCAGAACAGACAGAAAAGGAGGGCGAGTTAAAGCCCCAATCTCGCTCTGCGGTACAGCACCATCGGTAAAGACTTAGTTGCCCTTGTGTGTGACTTAAGCATTTGTATTTATTTATTTATTTCATGTTACCATGCTTTCATTGAGATTAAAAATGTATTTTGAAAAACAGAGCTAGACAACAGGTCAGCAAAGATAGCATGAAAAGACGAGACACAGCATCACACATACAAAGTAGAGCAGAGGAGTCCAGAAATTAAATGAATATAATACTATTAAATTAGATAATACTGGATAATTAGCACCACGTGCAGGTGCAAGAGTAGCTGACTTATAAAAGACATGTTCGCCTCATAAACATATCAGGAGATGGAGTCGTCTGTCAACTGTACTGTAAGTGCAGGTCATAATGAAGACCATCTCGGGACAGGCTATGGGCACAATCTACATACTGTAGAAAGAGTACCAACTAAATCATCCGCTTTCACTCCCAACTCGTCAAAACTGATCCTTGGTTAGTGCCCCTCTGCGTCTCATACTGACGTAGCACCCTTTAGCGCATGTATGGAATGCAGGGTTTTCATCAATTTCCGATCCCATCCATATATAAATGTATAAAGAGCCAGAAACTCTGTGTGAGGCAGATGGGTCAAACAATCACAGGACCTTCATCCAGCTGTCTTTATCTTTTCTTTCAATCATTGTATTTTAAGTGTATACAAGTTACACATTACCCCGAACTAGATAACAACAAATTATAAATTAAATATAATAATAATAATAATATAAATAATGAATGTTGTACACTTATGCCCTCGGGGGTCGTCCCCTTGGATCCCATAGTTACAACCTCTCATTCTTACCAACATGTTTTGTTCAGTTCATACAGGATGGAGTAATTACCCAAACCACAATCTTTTCCTTCACTACTGGAAGCGAGACGTAAACAACTGAAGAGCTAAACATCAGTAAGCGGGCTGTGATCCAATCCACGCTGACTCCGTCTCTGCCCGTCTGTCAGCAGCAGCTTCTGGGGAGCTGAGTGGGCAGCTGCTTGCTAACCGGCCTTCCGCAGGCTGAGTGACTGACAGCAGACATTTACTGGACTGAAAGGGGTTTTAAGTCGGCTTCGTGGGAAGAAATCAATAGCGTTTGTATGGATCCATTGATTTTATTTCCCAGCTCAACGTAGTGAGTGAGCGTAATCTGCTTGTAGTAAAACAGGAAAGCTCCCTAACAGAGTGAGAGCCTTGTTCAATCAATGCAGATTCAAAACACATAATGGGATAATTGTGTGATTTAAACAGCCGTTTCTGGGGTTTATGCTTCTCTACACAAGACAAAAAATAGACTTGAAGCGGAAAAAAATACAGGGGACCTACGTTAAATGTGCGTCAGTGTGGATTGATAGACTTAGTTAAATGAAAGCGTGATCTGTTCTGTCAAATACACGAGTGCCAAAAGCTGAACACAGCAATTTATTTTGAAAAGACACCACGCATGTGGCGAGCGGTGACCGTCTCTGACACAACAAATACAGAGTCAGATTTTAAAGCACTGACCAAGCGTCTGTTTTTGAAGAGTTGGGATGATAATGTATTTACTAAATACTTAACAGGTTTTATTTAAAAGTTACTTAAAAACTTGTATGGTGTCATGTCCTCAGTTTAAGCTTTTACTGTTTCATTCAACACCTCGTTCTGATGATTACCAACTTCCCACATACAGATGCACGGTCACAGTTGTAAATACAGGGTTAATGTTGTGAATTCAAACAAACTGTTTGACACAGAATGTTACATAAATTAAGTAACTTACATCATTTAAGTAGTCGATGTAAATAAGTTAACGGTTGACTTTTGGACTGCGAGAAACTTTAAGAAAGCTGAGAGAACACATTGTGTTGGTAGCACCTACAGTTTCTCAGAACAATTGAAGATTATCCAAAAGCTAGTGCAATAGCCATGCAACCATGCAATGGATTACATACTGATTTTTTTTTTTTACAAATAATCCACCTAAAATGACATAAAATATAAGCATGATAACTTTTCTCTCTGCTTTACAGTTTGCCATCCAGACGTCAAACCTTTTTTTCTAAACCTCCTGCTTCTGTAGTTATTGCATTCTGCTTTTATAGGGCAGTATGGAAAATCCCTGCTGTCACACACACACACACACACACACACACAAATGTGGTAAAGCGGTGTACTATATATCACCTTTACTGTTACTGCCGTTCCACTCCCACCCCAAGCTGCACTCACATTGCCAATTTGGATGATTTAATTGGTGGATTTAGTGTCTTGATCAAGGTGAAAGGCTGTCTGGGACACAATTTAAAACACTGTCAGAAGAGAGTGAAGAAAGGGTGTAGGGGTCGCAGGCCAGAGTTTTCATAATGCCAATTGCTTCTTCCTTAATTTTGATCTGATAGGGGAGAAGGAAAACTGGAGGATAAAAGGGAAAACTAGGGTTAGGCAAAGTTAAATAAAAACATTAAAGTGGAAGACAAACAGACGAGAAAAGAGGGGGAGACAGCTGAGAAAAAAGAACAACAAACCACCCCTCCAACTCCCCTCCTCTCTTGGTTTGTCTTTCTTGTAGCAGCCAAATACAATCAGGCACTAGCCCTGTCTGACAGGGAAGAGACTGCATGAGGGACGGAGCACAACGCAGACAGGATTACATGCCAAAACTGAGGGATTTGTTCAGAAAAACAACTTGTCAATCGCTTTAATGTCAAGATATTGACTTGCACAGAGGCTGTGGGAGCGTTCTCACCTTATTTCTAGACTTTGAAAGGCACCACCCTCTCAGCATCTATCAATACAAATAACACAATTGGAGCTTTCAAACACATGTCCTCAGTTGGACCTGAGACAAAAATACACCTTGTTTTTCAAACTTTCAAGCGGCAATGTTCAGCCGTGAGCCAGTGAGTAGAAACCAGAGGTGGGACTCAAACTGTTGATGAGGCATAGATGTCCTGTGTAATTTCATCATTGTAGAGATGGTTTAATGTAGGAGCCACTGGGAGACAGCTGAATGACAGCTGTCATTCACTTCAATTCAGCAGAGGCACACACAACAATTGACACACGCGCACACAAACACACACACACACACACATACACCCACACAAAAACACACACACCTTTGTGTTGAAGAAGTTCAACTAATTCACTTCCATCCGTCCTCAACTTCAACATGAACTCCATTGATCCCAATTAGAAGTATGAAAAACTCGTGGATGGTATTGCGTACATTCAGCTTCTGAATGGCTACCATACTGCTCAGAGATGCTTTGGCCATTCAACCCGAATCTTATTTGACCAATATTTTTATTTCATCAAGTTTTTCAGTTCATTTACATTAATTTACAAGTTATTTTACATTGATGGCCTTTTATCACAGTTTTTGTTCATTACATTGAGATGCTTTGTGCTATGAAAATACAGTTCTTATTATAAGCAATAATATTACTATTATTTACATTTTGTTGAAGTTACTTCATCAGAACTTTGATTTCACTACTGCTGAAGCTCCTTTTGACATCTCTCCAAATGCATGGCACCTGTCCTTACAGAGTGTTTATAGGATATAGCCTATGCTAATAATAAACACTCGGCCACACGCCTCTGATTTATGATCAAGTGAGATTCATCATGCAGCACCCATGGGAAAGAGCAGATTTGGATGGTTGAGAAAGTGTGGTGCATCTGGAGTTGACCTCTCTTGCTTTCTTTCTTGACAGAAAATTTCGAGAATACATTGTATAAAGTTAACAAAATGATGCTGCATGAGGCCTTTCATAATTTTAGCTTCTTCTTTTAATTTAATTTAATTTAATTTATTGCTTTGAAATTAATCTCTTTCTATCTTACCTGTCTAACTTGTCCCATACATTATTGTCTTTTTGCCTGATGTTTCCTCATCTGACCATTTGTTCTTCCCATTTCCATCTCATTTTACCCCCATTCAAATATCATTACCCTTACACATTGGCTTTTCCATGCACCTCAAATTGCTGCTTGTGTTGGCTCTCTGTGCAGATTCATTCACTGTGTTTCTTCTAAGCTATGCCCCAAAGACAAGTGACTGTTTATCAAATACACTGGCAAAACTAGGGAATTAATCTCAGCCGCTTATCCTCTTTGCCTCGAGTGAGAGCGAGAGCGAGACAGAGGAGAGAGAAAGGAGGAGGGATGGTGGTTACGGGGGTAAAGAAGCAAAACATCCTTCAGCTTTTAATTCTGTGAATTGGATTAATGCAGAACTGTGTAGGCGGCAGCAGACGGTGCATGTGCCTGTGAGCATGTCTGCCTGTGCATGAGCATGTGTGTGTATGTGGGTGTGTAGACAAACATGGACCAGCCGCTTTTTAATATCAACAAGCCGATCTGAGTTTCACCTTTCCCCCTTTGGCCTCATCGTCGTCCCCCTCCTTCCTCTTCCTCTCTTCCTCTCTTATTGAGTATTTGGCCTGTTTTCAAAACGGCTGCAGGCCCCAATGAAATTAGACTGAGTGCAGTGTAATGAAGCGCATGCCAGGGAGAGCTATGATATTAAATGTCACACAAACACACCCATGCCCACACACAGATTCACCACACACACACACACACACACATCCACACTCACAAAGAGCTCTATGATATCACTGTCAGGATTCATGAAACTTTTGGGAGGATGTCAAAAGCTTTTTTGTGCATTCACTGTGTTTTCCAAATAGAAACACACTGATTGTACAAGAGAGGCTGTGTTCAACTGATTGAGTGAGAGAATCCAGGTGAAACCACTGTTAATGTATTGATTTCCCCACTTAAAGCCATATCAAATCTAAATTGTAAGTTTCTTTTGATTTGTACCAAATTTAAAATTAATTTAGAATATTGTAATATGTCTTTTTAGGTCAAACCACGATGTGTTTTTACTATTCCTAAACATATACTGTAGTTTTGATGTATTTTTTTTGTAGTTATTTCAACAATAAATAAATGTTAAATTTTCAAAAATATTTAAAACTGTGACCATAATCTAAGAAAATATCTTTCACTCAAAATGTAATTGAGACTGCAGTTAGAAGGTCATTTAGTAGGAGACGGGGTGGGAAACAGAAGTTATACGATTCCAAACAAAATGCTGGAAAAGGATAGAAAGTGCTCAATGAGGGAGGCATTGAGTAATGGAAGATGAGAAGCAGGCTTAAAGAAAAGATGAATGGAGAGGATAGTGAAGCAAGCTGACAGACAGAAGGAAATTTTAGGTAGCTGGATAATATTGGAAGGGGAGGCAAAGGAGAGAGGCATGGCAAAGATGGATAGAGAGAATGGCGCTCAAAGGCAGAGGTTTGCTTAAAGGTTAGAGGGAAAGAGACGAAAAAGAGCATAAAACAGAGTGGTGGAAGAGATGATAGAGGGAGAAGAAGGGGAGGAAGACTGGGGTGAGGTAGTGTATGAGAGAAAGCGGTGGGGAGAATGACGGATGGATAGAAGGTGGTGAAATGGAGAGGTGGGCTTAGTGGTGATGGATGAAGCCGCAGCCTGTAGACCCTTTACGTCTAGCTGGGTCCCCCTGGAGCTCAGTATGTGTGTGTGTGTGTGTGTGTGTGTGTGTGTGTGTGTGTGTGTGTGTGTGTGTGTGTGTGTGTGTGTGTGTGTGTGTGTGTGTGTGGTCAATCCAAATGCATGTGTACAGTATATAGTATGTGCATGTGATGGAAAGAGGAGTAATTGCAAAGGAGGGGCTCTGTGTACGTGTGTGCATGAGAGTGAGGTGGTCAGTGGATCGTAAGGGTGATCTGGTGATGTCTATGTTATGGGAGGTCTAAAGTGTGGAGTTCAAATGCTACTGAGGTCCCTGATGAAGAAACTAAATCCTACATGGGACGCAACAGGGCAGACTCCTGGGGGACCGGGCAGATGGCGACGGATGCGTTGGTGTGTGGTAGCCTTGTAAGTTAGTGAGGCTATTTGAATGGGAAGATTCTAAAAGCAACTGAAAGGACATTTCACATCAGGGGTGTGTTAATGAACAACACAAATATGCAGAAGATTATTTCTACTTTTTTATGAAGGTTCAGAATCTGGTAACAAAAAAATGGTGTTAATTAGTGAGCTTAAGTTAGATAAAATAAGGTAATGCCAACAAGAGGACAGCAAGAAACTATACCATAGTTTGGTCAGAAGTTAGTGCTATAGGCTAGTTGAAGAAGTGGTTGCAAACCAAACCTAACCCAGCACAATGTAAACTAGAGAAAGATTTTCAGGGATTTGTTTCAATTTATCCATCCGTTTTCCTCCGCTTATCCGGGGTCAGGTCTTGGTGGCAGCAGGCCCAGCAGGCTGACCCAGGCTTCTCTCTCACCCGCAACATTTGCCAGCTCATTCTGGGGGATCCCGAGGCGTTCCCAGGCCATCTGGGAGATTTAATCCCTCCAGCGTGTCCTCGGTCTTTCCCGGGGTCTCCTCCCAGAGGTTTTCGTGCCTGGAAAACCTCTAAAGGGAGGCGTCCTGGAGGCATCCTAATTAGATGCCAAACCTCCTCAGCTGACTCCTTTCGACACAAAGGAGTCCCTCAATCGGGTAACTTTTAATTGTTTTATTGTCATGTTTTATGTTGTTTTGAGATGAAAACAAACGTTCATGTTATGATAATATCTTGAAAGGCGCTGACAGCAGAACCAGCTGGTCAGTCATATGAGTTAAATGTTTGCTTCATAAGATCTTATTTGCTTTTATTATCCAATCTAGCATGTCAACTATTTTCTTATACACCTTTTACGCTCTATTTTACGCATTGTTGGAAGTTTTATAAAAAGTAGCGGTTTCCGTACAGCTCTTAGTTTACGCTACTTCTAAATGCACATGGAAATATGTGAATAGAAACACGGCTAGTGAAGCCCAAATAGCAAAAAAGGCACCTGGTTACACAATTCCACCGTGAGATTAACAAATAAAAAAGTTTGAAACAGAGGAGAGTGTGTGTGTGTGTGTGTGTGTGTGTGTGTGTGTGTGTGTGTGTGTGTGTGTGTGTGTGTGAGTGATTCAAAATATAGAGTCCCAGATCTGAAAAAGATATGTGTTGACAGTATAATTGGTGTTGTGGTAATATTTTCTCTTCAAGAGAGTACAAGCAGGGGAACAGCACAGAGAGGAAGTATAAAAGGCAAGTGTTCAAAGAGGAGAATGGATGATGGGAGGGAAAGCAAATATGACATTGAAAGGATAATGAGGGTGAAATCCAGTTCTGTATGATCAATATTCCAACATCACAATATGTTTGTCTTTTTGCTTTTTCTATAGCCTTTTAACATTTTTACACTTACCCACACTATTGTTTGGTCTATAAAATAGCAATACATATAAAACAGAACATTAAAACATTCCAAAACCCAAAGATATTCAATGTACTATTGCACAAAGGAAATAATTGTTTGGTATTTGGGCTTGACTAACGGCTAAAAAAAATGAATCAATTATCAAAATAGTTGCTTGTCTCAGAAGGATTTGTAAAGCAACAATGTGAACTTCCCAAAGCCCCCAAAAAATCAATTCAGTAAAGAAAATAACAGTTGTGACAGAAGCAGGAGAGGAGAGAGAAAGGAGAGAATAGGTTACAAATAGTAGAGTAAAAGGCTTTAAAATTAGACGGAGGACGTGTATGTGATTCCATCAAATGAATACTATTACATAAGTGGAGCGGGTGTGGGATTATGGGGTCAGTTCAAAAGCTGCAAAGACAGAAAAGTGGGAAAGAGAGAGGAGACAGAAAACAAGACGACAAAGACAGAGCAAAGAGAGAACTCTGCCTCTTGTCTAGCTTACTGAGTGTAGACAGCTGATAGAGATTAATGTCTTGAGTGGGTGGGCGGCAGGAGAGAGAGGTCCAGACTGGCAGTGCGTGAGTTGTATGCATGATTGATGGAGGGAGCAACTCGGGGCAGGGGACGACGAACGAGGGCGAGAGAAGGGGTAGTTAGGGGCGAGAGGAAGAGTTAAGAAGTTCAGCGGCATGAGTGTGGTCGACAGCGAGACAGTAAATTGATGAGGGCTGAGATGGAAGGACGACAAGATGGAGTGAGAGTGGTTGAACGAGGGGGAGGGTCGTAGATTGATGGCAAAGTGCAGAGGGGTAGAGCAGGCTGTGAGAGAAAGTGAGGCGAAGGGATCGGCAAAGAGCGCCGCACTAGAATGGAAATATTCAGGCTGCACATAACAAATCCAGGTTTCCATTTTCATGCAGAATGTGCAGATGACTTGCTGCTTAGTGCATGCTGGGATATGCATTTACTTCACATAGTTTAGAAGCTACTTTAACACCACACCCACTGCTTAAAATCCCATGATTCAACTCCAAATATGATTGTGAGGTGTGGTGAAATGTAAATTGAGTGTGTGTTTGAGGGACACACACCTACACACACACAGACACGCATATACCTTTTCCCCTACCATGGAGATAAGTAATAATGAGCTCCACCGGCACCTTCTACGCACCTCTCACAGTCCTGCAGCTGTAAATCTCTCCGTTGCCACATTCTGTCCATTCTCTTATCTTCTGGCCTCTCACCCCTATTACTCTCCACAATTCCTTTCCTCTTCTTCTTTTCCGCCCCTCCCTTCCACCGTCTTTGCTCCCGCTCATAACCTCTCACTCTCCTTTCTGTTCCTTCTTTCCTCTGCTCTTTATCTCCATTCCAGTCTTCTCAACCCATTTTTGTCTGACATTTTCTCCCTTTAAGATTTCTTGCTAATCGCTTGAAACTCAAATTGAAGAAGATATCGGTACATCTGGAAAAGAGCAGCAATTTAAATGCCGAATTTTGCTGCAAATACGATTTGTTTCAAGGGAATCGCCGCACTTAGTGGATTGCCTTGTGGGCGTGGTTGTACTGCATCAACTTCAACTTTGGTGAGCTTCGACAGACAAATTCATACCGTTAACTAATATCGGGAGGTCTTGACACTATTGACCTTGAAAAGGACGAAGAGCCTGTGAGTGCAAACAGAAGACGCTCTGTTGCACCATTCACTTTTATTGAACCTCCTCTATCTGTTTGAGTTATGAGACAGGAGTCAATTATATCAAATGTCTTTGTAAACTATGTGAAGTGATTCCCCCCTTAGCGACTGAGTTATGCTTACAAGCTAATGAGTCCGCAGGCCCCTTACCCTGGAGGGCTTTATTTACCCTCTTGAATACATCTGTACTGAACAAACAATAAAAAAGAGTGAAGCTTGAAAAGCTATTTGGACCTATTAGAGCAGTCTGGTCTCATACACAAATATTTGAGGCTTTATTTTGACTGTATTGACGTCCCTCTTACAAGGGTCTACATGCCGTGCCAAATGCTTCTCCTTTTTTTAATTTATAGAAATTAACTTCTCAAGATTTATGCTATATCTGAAGTAAATGTGAAATGTGGGATGAAATTGCCTACGACAAAGGTACCAATAACCAATACATTGGTTCCAGGTAAACTGGAAAGAAACATTTGTCGTCCTGAGGCACGAGTCATCCAATATTGATACAATTACATGTAATGTACATTGTTTTTTTGAAGTAGATTGGTTTCAAACTATCAGTTGATTTTATGTATTTTCCTATGCATCAGTAGGGATTCTTTCTGTTACAAGAAGACAGTGTTGCTGATACTACAGCTTACAATAAACAGGCCCTCAGTTGACGAGGATTCAGAACATTGTTCTGCCTTCAGGAAATGAAAATAAAAAACATGGCTAAAGTGCTGAGGAGTTGCTGATTATGATTTACACTGTGAAACTACATCATTATATTTTTTAACTGCATTTTTTCATCAATCAGAAAGATTTGTGTGTGTGTGTTTATGGCTGAGTTATTAACGAGAGACAGCAGTACTGCTTGCTCTGCTAATTTTAATGTTGTGTAACAGTAGTCCCTTGATATGAGTTAAGTCTGCCATTAGATTTGATGAGTTATTTGGTGTTCAGGGAGTAGTACAGTGTGTCTATGCTGTTTGTCTGGAAAAGGGCAGACAAGAAGGACAACTGAAATATTCCCTTGCTGCTAATGAGAGGAATGTGGAAGGTAAAATGACAAAAATGTGGTTATTTGCTAATTTAAATGTATCTCCTTAATCTTAGAGACAGGATATTCAGCATTAGTCTTTTGAAAAATAACGTAATAATGTCCAACACTGGTTCTCATTCAGTCCTACCATATAAATATTGCTATGTATTTTATAAAATAATTTCTCATTTGTTGAAATGTGTAACCCCAAGAAAACCCTTGCAAAGATAGATAATAAGGACATATATGTGTTAGTGGTATATTGGTGTATGATAGTACACAGAAAAAAGGAGTACTGGCTTTGATTAAGTGAAGTTAAGTATTTTTAATAATTATTTTAGTTCAGACATGTCGAGAACGCATGTCAATTCCGCTTAAGCTAGAAAGTTCCTACAGTCCTTGGTGGTCCCTGAACGGGGCTCGTTTCACTGCAGCAGGGTGCTCCGTGGCCTTAGCTGTGAGGAGGTAGCAGGAAGGCAGGAATATTCATATTTCAGCCATAAGTAAGTCAATTTTCATATTTTTGCTGGACACAAATTACATGATTGTTTCTTTGCGATGCTTTGTGTGAGAGTGGAATGGTTGGTATTGGCGAACTCTGCCGTTGAGTCTTCTAGCTAGTTCTTTTTTTATCAGCATTTTTTCAAAACTCTGGGTGCATTTTGAGTCAATTTGGGGGTCATTTTGAGTCATCATTCTTATGATGTATGTTTATATTTATTGTGTAATAGTGTTGTAAACATGACACAATTAACTTAAATTGACTTGTGAGGTAGGGATTTGACTTTTTTATTTATTTTTTTATTTGATTTTTTCTCACATTTTTTCCTATATTTTGTCCTAGAGGCTGAAACCCAGTGTTCCAAATTTGGTTCTGATGGGGCCTATAGCCATGTCATACTGGTTCATATGCATTGACAGTAGTTTTGCAGCAATTAAAGGTTTGGGGAAACTAGGAAAGAAGGATACATAATTATTATATTTCCTTTTGGATACAATGTACAACAATATAGAGCACAAAAGATAAATACATGCTTCAACAAGTAAAAAATACTATAAATATGATACAAGTATCATGTTTAATAATATTTCTATATTAAAGTAATACAATATTTTAGCCCACTTTACAAATAAAAAAAATCCATTCTCGAACCCTGGAATTTCTCTGGAAAAGGGGAAATTAACACTATTGGTAATAAACCAACCGTTCATGCAATTTGATAACTCGAAAAAGTGGATTCAGTGTTAAAGGAGTGGCTTGTGGAATAAGGACCCGTGTCATTCCCAGTTTGGTGATACTGTGGTTTTTGCAAGTACCTCTCTGTCAGACATCAATCCACAAGGCTTTCAAGTACAATATAAACCAATCCGTGGCATTATAGACACACAGCAACTGCTCAAGCAACACATTGACTGTCTGTTTAGAGAGCAGTTGAGTCGGGATTGAGTCAAATATTAAGGCATTAAAAGTATGTCTACGTGCTACGTGCACACAATAACATCCATTGTGGACACCACTAGACATCGCTTTGTCACCTATGCACCACCCGTTTTACAAATTCACTTTGAGATCACATTAAAGCTGTAGTTTTAGCTGCAGTTTCCTAAAAGCTGGCTTTCACACGATAGAACCCTCTTAAAGTAAGCCGTCTTAGCTTATTTATATGACGGAGAGTGCAGAAAGGTGATGAGTCCTACAGCACACAGAATAACAACAATACACAGTCATTCTGCAGATACTAACTACATTTTGGATTGTTTTTTATATAAATTTAAAATGTAATGCAAATGTAAAGGTTTTAACTGTTTTACCTTTGCAAGGCATTAGCTGGTGAGCTTTGTCCATCTGTCAGAAGACCCCCAGCCCAAGGCTAAAGGTACTATCTGTCAAGCCAGATGACACAGAGACTGAGAGTCCATGACAGGGGAGCTATCATATCTCAGCAACTAGGAAAGAAGGAAGGGCGGGAGGGAGGGTGGGAGGGTGGGAGGGAAGTAGGAGTAACTGTAAAATAAGAAAGGATGATTGGGAGGGAAGAGGAGGATATAAGAGGAAAGCAGAGGTGAAGAGAGGGTTTAAGAAAGGAGATATACTGTAAAAGAAGAATGGAGAAATAGAAGAGAGCAGGAGAGATAAACCAAGAGAAACCAAGCAACAGAGCAAAAAGGTGCGAGATTAGGTGAGAAAAGCAGTATGCCAGACTGGACTTGAAACAGTGCGGCTAGAAACAAGTAGGAGGTGAGGGAGGAGAAGCGATACTGTATCTATGACTGATGGAGGAAGGAGGGATGAACGAAGAAAGGATACGATGGCTGGGGAGAGTGGGAAAGGAAAACGAAGGAGGGGCAAAGTGGCGTTAAAATGAGAAAAGATTTGCTCTGTGGTGCTTTCACAATCTCACAACTGTACACACACACACACACACACACACACACACACAGACACAGGGTGTAACTCTCTTTTCAATTACATGTGACAGCTGCTGTCCCCCTGATCCATGCAGTTACTGTGGCCATGGTGACAGAAATTATGGTGGAGCAGGCAGGTGAGTCAGAGGGGAGCAAGGGGAGGACGATGTGGGAGAAAGGCATGGAAACGGACCAGAGAAGGCCAGGATGAGCTGAGGAGGTGTACGCTGGATAGAAAGCATTGACGAAAAATACAAAATACAATTTCCAAATACAATTTACTTTAAATAATGCATTCGATTGAAAAAAAAGATTTGATAATGAGCTTTAAGTCACAAATAAAGTCGCAAACAGTGTCTTTGACAGTGTTATTCTGTGAGTGCACATTGTATCATGGAGACTTCTTCTGCTTCTTGAATCAAAAGACATGTTACTACTTTTATTTGTTAGACTCACTGTAACCATATTTGCATAGGATTGTCACCTGCTCATCAAGACTAACTAACATTCACACACCATAGGTGGCTACGGGAGCAGTTTGGGGTTCAGTGTGTTGCCCAAGGACACATCGACATGGGCTAGTGGAGCCGGGGCTTGAACTGCTCTGATTGACAGATCCAGTGCAAATGTTCCATGTTTAAAAGTTTTCCTACATTTTTGAAATTCCACTGCAAATTTCCTATCATACAAGAGAGACCACGTGTAAATATTTGTGATTTAAGATCGTATTCATAGTTATATGTTTTTTTTGTTGTTAGCTTTTTGTGTGCAAATCCAGGAAGCTCATCTCATTACATGGCATGGAGACCTGGGCCGTATATATCAAATGTCTTATTTTTTACATTTAAAGCTTCCGTTGAGGTTTTCAAATTCAGCTTCAAATGTCTTGTCGTGTTTTATGACGTTATCACCCTGAAAATCTGATTTTGTGTTATAGTGGTAGTATAAGTTGGATTTATGGTGCGGTTAGATTGCTGCTCGATCTCACCCTTAATACAGGTGCTTGCAGGATTGTAAATCGTTTTTAGCCACAGTGAAAATGTTTTTTTTGAAAAGCTAAAAGCCAAAACAGATGATTGAAGGACAATATTTCATTGGATAAAACCGTGTGAATTTTTAAATGATTACATCTAGCTTTTAAAAAAAAATATTTTTGGACTGAGACAATTACAGAGACAAGGAGAGCTGCATTGCTCACTGTGTGTTTGATTGAGAGAAAGAGGAAGAGAAGGTGGAAGAGTATTTGGTACAGCCCTAATTCAGCGTTAAAATTAACTTGTGTTGCTGGATTATTGCATTAACTTTGACAGGCCTAATATATTTATATTCCATTCCATTATCCAAACCGCTTATCCTATTTAGGGTCACCGGGCACTGGAGCCGATCCTAGCTGACATTGAGCGAAGGCAGAGTTCACCCTGGACAGGTCACCAGTTCATTGCAGGGCACATATAGAGACAGACGACCATTCACGCTCACATTCACACCTACGGGCATTTTAGAGCCTCCAACTAACCTAAGCGGCATGTCTTTGGACTGTTGGAGGAAGCCGGAGAACGTGGAGGGAACCCACGCTGCCACGGGGAGAACGTGCAAACTCCACACAAAAGGACCGCCCGCGATTGGGGATCGAACCCAGGCCCCTCTTGCTACAGTTACGATTATATTTTCGCTACCACTGCCACTGTGTGAATGACCAAGTATATGCTGAGAAGCAACACTAAAGGTGGTACTCTTGCTCCGTGTTCCACCTTCTCTGCTTTCTCCACCTCACTGACATGTGAGCCTCAGTGTTTTTTGTTTTCTTAACATCTCTTGTTCTTCCAGACTCCGCCATGTGTAACCAGTTCATTAGTAGTTTCTGGCTTTTGCTGATCACCTGACAAATTGTCTCCTTCCTCAGCTGCTTTACAATCAGTCAGAGAAGTTCACCATTGTGTTTGGGTTGCTCTGGTGCTTAGTCTTGCCTTTATTCCTGCTTTAGCTGTTCCTGCTATGGCCATCCCAGAGTCTTTGATTAGCTGCCTGCCTGCCTTGCACCTTTGGATCTGTTTACCATTTCTTGACTGACAGCCCATTAAGGATTTTAAGACAGCTGAGCACTGAGGAAAGCCTTTAACCAGTCTCGATTCTGTCTCTGGAGTTTTACTTTAACACAATGAACACCTGAGCATAAATGCGTGCGTCTGTGTGTGTGTGTGTGTGTGTGTGTGTGTGTGTGTGTGTGTGTGTGTGTGTGTGTGTGTGTGTGTGTGTGTGTGTTTGCATGCACTATAATGTTCACATTTACATGCAAGCTACAGTAGCTTAATGATTCCTGAAAATCAATGTGGCATATCAGTATGTCAATATTAGCAGAAATGAATGCTGATGCTGTGTTTACAAATCAAGCTATAGGGTAACTTCAGTCAGGAAGCCTTTACTCTAGTATGCTTGTATGCTCACTCTTCACACATGTCCACTCATAATTTTATGCTGTCAAAAATGTGATTGTCTCATCCGCCACCACCAGGTCTGGACTCCACGGGGGGTTTCTCTTGCTGCTGCTCAGGGCAGACTGCCCTTGATCTCCCAGTAGAGTCCAAGTGTCAAAGACTCTTTCAAGACTTTATCATCACATATTAAATAAACAAGTATCTTTTCTACATCTGACTTGTCTCCCCTGAATAGTCTTGGAAACCTTTATGTAGTCAAATGAACAGAGAATGAACAAGTTTGAAAGAGGATGAGATTGAAATAAAAATATGTACCGGGGTGGTTTGGTCTCGACGGGTTCATAGAACAAACAACTTTTGTTTGGTTTACACGGGGGTATCTTACACTCTTTAGTGTCCAAAAGAAACAAGAAGTCACTTTTGTTTCCCTCTGTTAGAGAACTAAGGACTCACATGAGTCAACATCTGCAGGTTCAATCTGTGCTGGATACAGAAGATAGGGTTCAAAACAGGGAGAGACGAACAGAGTGAGAAACAGAAACTTCATCTCTGTTGGGCTTCAAACTTTGTTCAACTTTGTTAGGCGGATAAACAACACAGTGTAAACAGCAGGGAGGGTTGGTGGTTGGCTGTTAGCTACTGTTATTTAGTAGAGCTCACACACACGTATGTGTGAAAACATACACACACAAAGATAAAGGGATTTGAAGAGAGTAAACAGTTTGCTCCTTTAGAGAAAGCCATCCGTGTCTGTGCACTCTATGCTTCAGAGTTGTTTACTGTGTGTTTAACCCACCACCCTTTGGGGAGGCTTGTGGGTGGTTTCAGAAGGCGATGACGGGATCAAAAATAGGTGTACCATACGTACGCGAGAACAACTGCACACCCAGATAGACACACGTCCATGAGCACACACATACCCTGTACACTAAGTGACTGCTTCGACCTGCTCTATGGGCCGCCTGCAGGCCCACCAACATAGCCATCATTAGCCGGCTCTATTTTAAGGTTCAGGCCACAAGAGATACAAATCTTAAAGTCATGGTTTCCTGAATTTGTTTCATGCCAAATACATGTTCTTATCCATTTCAAATAATGTACATCCAAGCACAAATGTATAAGTTAATGTTTTAATTCAATATTGAACAAAATAAAAAAGCTTTTTTTTTCCTGAATTATTGTACAAAGGTTGAAAAAAAGGCAACTGCAAAGTCTTACCTGCAGCATTAACACCAATTAAAACACAACAGTCTGTTGTTAGCATTAGAAACTTAACATTTTTAATATATCCATTTAGAAAAAAATACTTACACATTCCTAATTGTGTGGCATTACATTTAAGGTAAAATAGCAATACAATGTAACCAAATGTAACTCTTTTACCATCCAAGTCTTAACTGCTCAGCTAATGACTTTCGGAGTATAAATTATAGAAATTAAATGAAAAAAACATCGCTACAAAGAGGATTTTTTTGGGTGAGGTTTTTCCTGAACACTTGTTCCCTTGTAACTGTTCCATTCATATAGTCCTCTAGCACATCATCGTGCAGCATTACACACAATAAGTGGCACCGCAATATTGTATATGTTTACAGTAATCAGACTGATTGCTTCCAAAATGATCGTGGCAATCAGTTGCATCCTCCACCCTGGGATTTTGTTTTGGAAATGGAAGTTTGATTGGTGAAGAAAATATATTCATTAATTTAAGTTTGTTATGGTAAAATGGGGCGGCAAACACAGGTCAATTTAAAGAGTCGAACAAATGCATTTTTGATTAGGACAGTGATGTTATGTTATCAAGCACAATTTTATCAGATTTGACATTTAACTTAAATATCCTATTCACTTTATTACAAGCCCGTAAACCTAAAAATATCAATATCATGGACAATAGTGCAATGAGAAATAATCATTTCCCCCATGTTTGGTGAGGGTAGACAATCTCAGTGTCCTCACTGATGCGTAAATGGGATTTCTGCCTTCAAAACTCACCAGTGCACGTATTTTGAAGTGCATACAAAGGTTTGATATTTGTAATCATATCTCATGGTATAATCACATTTCCCCGCTGGCTGCTGTGTCTTCCTCATAATTCTTAATCTAAATATTAGGACACAGACACACACCTCCATGAGAGATAACCATGTGTGTAGTGAGATGGTGTGACCTGGCCTCTGTTGATGAGCAGATGTTAATAAAATAACAACAACAGACTTGCTCCAGGTGGAGCAGTAGCTGCAGCATCCACAAGGATGGGCTAAATTATCTCACCGTTGGCATGGCGATGGCTCGTTAGAGAAAATGGCTGCCGCTCCTCCCCACCTGAGCTCCTCGGAGCCTGCCATGGATGATGGATCAGAGTGAATGGATGAATATGATAAAAGAGTGCGAGAATAGCAGGTCGGGCTGTTTACTGAACAAGAAGCAGATGAGGAAGAGATGGAGCAGATGCCACGATGGATGAATGAAAGACCAGATGAGCAGCTGGTGGTTTTTCATGAGCACCCGGGCCTCAGTGACTTGATGTGTCGAGGGTTTTTTTACAGCTAAAAAAAGGTCAAATTATTGTATCTTGTAAATTTGAAAATCTATATTTATTTTATGCAGATAGATTGAGCTTGAGCACCATGATGTGACTGAAAGGAAACAAATAAGTTCAATGTTAAGTTGGGCTGCTGTATCTCATGGGGATGAATGGTCGTCCCGAATCACAAGGTAGCCGGTTCGATCCCTGGTCTCCTCATAGAAGTGTCAGTTTCTGATCGTTACATAAAGAGTGTCTTTTCAAATTAACTTCTGTGTTCACAGGAGTTTTTTTGCATGCATAGTAAACCAATGTAAATGTAGTTAGTAGTTTACTTTGTTTTTTTATTTACATGCACACAACACTACTTGGTTACTTGTATCAAGCATCAAAACTACTTTGCTGGGCTTAGGTAAAGGTAGTGTTGGGCTTAGTTAAAGGTAGTGTTGGGCTTAGGTAAAGGTAGTGTTGGGCTTAAGTAAAGGTGTTGGGCTTAGGTGAAGGTAGTGTTGGGCTTAGGTAAAGGTAGTGTTTGGCTTAGGTAAAGGTAGTGTTTGGCTTAGGTGAAGGTAGTGTTGGGCTTAGGTAAAGGTAGTGTTTGGCTTAGGTGAAGGTAGTGTTGGGCTTAGGTAAAGGTAGTGTTGGGCTTAAGTAGAGGTAGTGTTGGGCTTAAGTAAAGGTAGTGTTGGGCCTAGGTGAAGGTAGTGTTGGGCTTAGGTAAAGGTAATTTTGGGCTTAGGTAAAGGTAGTGTTGGGCTTAGGTAAAGGTAGTGTTGGGCTTAGGTAAAGGTAGTGTTGGGCTTAGGCAAAGGTAGTGTTGGGCTTAGGTAAATGTAGTGTTGGGCTTAGGTAAAGGTAGTGTTGGGCTTAGGTAAAGGTAGTGTTGGGCTTAGGTAAGGGTAGTGTTGGGCTTAAGTAGAGGTAATGTTGGGCTTAGGTGAAGGTAGTGTTGGGCTTAGGTAAAGGTAGTGTTGGGCTTAGGTAAAGGTAGTGTTGGGCTTAGGTATGTGTAGTGTTGGGCTTAAGTAGAGGTAATGTTGGGCTTAGGTGAAGGTAGTGTTGGGCTTAGGTAAAGGTAGTGTTGGGCTTAGGTGAAGGTAATGTTGGGCTTAGGTAAAGGTAGTGTTGGGCTTAGGTAAGGGTAGTGTTGGGCTTAAGTAGAGGTAATGTTGGGCTTAGGTGAAGGTAGTGTTGGGCCTAGGTGAAGGTAGTGTTGGGCTTAGGTGAAGGTAGTGTTGGGCCTAGGTGAAGGTAGTGTTGGGCTTAGGTGAAGGTAGTGGTTTAGCTTAAAATTAGTATGTGTTACATGAAATAACTACTTGTCCTGAAGTTAATAAATATTTTGTATAATAACACAACATTGACTTGGTTTCACACAGGACACCAACAGTTATCTCCTGGGTGAAAGTAATGTTTGTTTAACCCGCCCATCCTCCCCTCCCACTTGCACTCCACAAACTATTCACTATCTATTTTACTATTTACATTCTCCAATGAGCATTTCTCTGTTGAAAAGTAATTTAAAAGACCACTGGTCACCGGTGAACAGACATCCAAAATACATTCAAAAGTAAAGTTTTTTTTCATAAACTATTTGAAGATGTTGATTTAAAACCATGTTAACCATACATATTCTCAAAATTAAGGATTTAATTTATACAACCTTATGGACAACTTGAAAAAACACTGTACCCACAGAAGGAGCTGTGATAGAAATATCCCCCTGAAGCATAAGTGAAACATACTGAAATAAACTTGCTCTGCAGTCAAATGGAGACAGTATAAGCAGCCCTTGGCCGCAGGTGGTGAAATGCTTCAGGTAGGAACCTCTACAAATTGTTCCTATTTGACATTGTTCTCTACTCCACTGTACTCTCTGTAATTTAAATCTCTACGGACACAGCTGGGGAGGAGTGATTCAAAGCTATCCAGTTCACATTAAGCCCTGTTATAATGCTGCCTTTCTTATATACCCGCATGTTCTCAGTGAGCAATCCAGTTTGGAAGTGTGTCACAACTGTACTTTCAATGAGTCAGAAGCGGGCAGGTAGCTTGAAGTACATGCGACACCCTGCTATATAAATACATAACTCAGAATTCAATACCGTGTGTGTAAAGTCAGGTTCTTTCAAAGTTTCTTTTCTTGATTGGAAAGTGCCGTAAGCACAGTGGGTTCAATTACCCACATATTACCTTACATCTAGGCTGGATAAGTGAGGCCTTTTCCGGTATACTTTTGAGACTGAGACTCTCCTGAGCCCATCCAGGGAACCATTTAGGAGGCAGAAAGGCAAAGAAAGACAAAAGAAAATGCCTTCACTTCTACCTCATCAAAGCCTTCACAGGAGCCCCAACTCTGTATTTCTGCTCCCTAGTTGCTTTGCAAAAGCAACCATTGCAGGCTGTGTGATTTGACTCGTCTATCTGGTTGTCTTATAGCTATCTTCTGACCAATCAACAAGAGCAACCTCATGTTGTATTTACCCCAGCAGCTCAAAAAGGCAAAAGGTAGTCCTCTCTGTGTCTCCTGTTTCTCTCCCCCACAGGAGTCAACTTTGGTTCAGCCTTGCTAACTCCTTGTTCTATACTTCTAATTGGGCGGGAAGATGACTGATCAGTTGACACAACTTTTCACCATTTCTGTCTAATGGGGTACACACTCAGCCAGTGGCCAGCAGACAGCAATGGGTGAACCACTGTCCACAGAGTTTAGATGTGTATGACTGAAACATGAAGTGTAGAATTCTAAACATAAAAACAAACAAAAAGTTAGAAAGTCGTGAGGCCCAAACACACTGAACGCATCAGACGCTCAAGTTTTCTAGTACACCTATTATTTTGAAAGGTAAAACATTTGGCACTTGCTACTGTTGCGTATGCGGCAAGCATTAAGTTAAGCTTTAGTCTGCAAAGGACTTTAGAGTGAAAAATGTCATGCAATAATGCATTACAAGGATTTAGTACAGAAAGATGTTGCACTTTTAATTGTGGAAGATATAATCAATTAGACTGGCAACTTGTCCAGGGTGTACCCTGCCTTCGCCCAATGATAGCTGGGATCAGCTCCAGCGCCCAGCGACCCTAAAACAGGATACGCGCTTCAGATAATGGATGGATGGATAATCAAAGCAGGTAGACTAACCTTGTGCAATTAAGTGGTATCAGAAACACTTAAGCAGTGATTACATATGAGTTACCGTCATGAAAGTTAGTTGAATATTTCTGAATTTGTTTATTCTTGCACACTGACAATGAGACTTTCAGAGCCTTGTGTCTCAGATTTTACCAAATATTATTGTTTGTTCTCACCCTCCATATGCAAATGCAAGTCCGTGGAGACTTTATCTTCAAACGGAGCCTTTCCTGTCTGTGCATGCATTACCTATTGTGACACATAGGAAATAAATCTATTTGCACTGCAGTGAAGCACACATTTAGAATTTTATTTAAAAAGTAAATCATCTATCATTGTCTATCAAAAGGGAAATTACTTTTCTAAATCGTCTAAAACTCCACTAGCAACCCCACGAGGAAGTAATTGTAATTACATCACATAATATTAAAAAGTTTTGGATGGATGATATAAACAACACATTGACACTTTCGCTATTCTTATCAACCAGGCGTGATGCATAAAGAAGAAAATACATATGTTATAAAGCATGTAATGTGTATTGCTAAAACAAATCCGGGCCATTAATAGCTAAATGATCTTTTTTGGGGATTTTTTTTTAAAGTATGATAATTTTACTTTACGTCGATGGATGGATGGATGGATGGATGGATGGATGGATGGATGGATGGATGGATGGATGGATGGATGGATGGATGGGCGTGGTGTTTGAGGCTGTCAAGACACAATACAAATAGTATGGTAGAAAAGCAGTGAGAGACTGACAAAGAAAGCTATTTCACAAAACACTGACATTGGCTCTTTTAATTTGGCATGCTGGATTCCTCTAGCTGAGGCTAAGGGCCTTTTCAAAGAAGAAGGGTCATCAAGATGAGCCAATTTGCGGGAGCACGGACTTGTCTGTCTGAGGGGGAGGGGGACACGATTTACAAGACACTTTGCTGCATCAAGGCCAAAAAGTACAAACGTTAGATTATTTATTTCTTTCCCCAGTTGTCATCCTCATCTCTATTTAACACCCTTCTCCCTCTCTCCCTTCTTCCCCTCTGCCCATCTCTCTGTGTCTCTAACTCTTGCTTGGTATCTTACACCTCAAATGGTGCAGAGACAGACTCGCAGTTCACTTCATCTACTCCGCCTCCTGACAGAACAGACAGTTAGGAGCCCCAACGACACAGTTATGGAAGCGCACTTGTATGTAACTCACACACACCCACACACACACATACATGAACACACATTCTGACAACACACAGAGATGTGCATGGCTATGTGAAAAGCATTTCATGCACACAAATGCCCAGTGGTAAGCTACATAGTCACTCATCGTGTCACACACATGCATGCATTCACCACACACACACAAAGATGAGTCATTTATATGTGCAGCCAAATGGACTACCAAGTGCTGCTTCACCTCCCATAAAGCTGCCATAAATGCTCTCCGCCTCTGACAGTTGACTGATTGGTGTTATAACATGGCAGTTATGTGTGTGGATGTGTGTGTGTGTATGAACTGAGGTGGACAAACGACTCATACTGCCAGTGGTGGATACAAAGAAATAGAAATGGTCTACAGTGCAATTACCTTGGCCAAAGTGATGCCAGTATGCAATATTCTCTCAATAATATTTTATCTTAGATGGACATTTTCAGCTCTAGTGATCCATACTCAGTATAATGACGGGTAATGGTGATGGACAAGTGTCATTAAGACTGCTGTGTTGCTAGCGCTGGCTGTCACTTAATTCTGACCTTTATCGAAATGTCCACACTTCGGATCAAATCCCGCTAAGAGGGCAACAAAGTTGTGTCTATATCTGTCTCTGCAGATTGAACGTTGCTTTTCTCACTTTCCTACATAATAAATTAGTATTTGCTCAGTCCAATAAGATTTTGGAAACTGGCTGCATAATTTTGCTCTCATTCAGTCACAAGAACATACTGAGGTCAGGTGACAGGGCCTGGCTCTCAGTTAGCGTCTAAATATATAGATCATATATATATATATAGATCATCACATATATATCATATTTATTTTTTCATTGGCAGACGATCCCACTCAGTAATAACCAGGGATTATTTTGGCCACATACTTTTGGCCATACAGCGTACAAGGCCTTTACCCTTACCTTTCCATTTACTGTTATTGTGATTTTGTGTGTGATAATTGTATTGAGAAATGTACAGCAGTGTTACATGCTTTTCAAGAACCAAATAGGTCCTTCACATATACACCTTTACATTCATTAACCCCCCACGAATCTCATTCATATTATATCTCCTTTACACACATTTTAAATAGGTACACTCACTCTTACTGCCTTCCTTGCACTCTCTCTCTCTCTCTTAACAGCTTCTCACATAAGAAAAAAACACACAGAGGCACACACTCACAACGGCCCACAGCAGTTGCAGTGCTCCCCAGTGTGGACAGCTCCATCCATTGTGTGTGAATAATGTCCAAGGTCACTGTGTACTCAGAGGGTGATCATAAAAACCATACTGCTTCTAACCACAGGCCCAACCACTGAATTAGACAGATTCTGGGCGAGACAGGAGCAGGAAAGCAGGAGGTCAGTGCAGTGTGTGTGCATGTGTGTGTGCCGGGCGATGAGAGGAGGAAAAAAGGGAGAGGGCAGGAGAGCTGGAGAAGAGGAGGGAGGGAAGGGGGGAAGTAAAGAATATAGACGGGGGAATAAGTGAGTAGTGCAGAGTAAAGAGGGTGTGGGTGAGAAAGTGTGAGGTATAAAGGAATCCATAGATGTCTCTCAGTTAGATTAAATTGGGCGACAGCAGAGCTGTGGCACTCCCTTTGTCAATCCTAATTTCACTCTGGCTGCTGACCGTTTTCTGTGTCTGTCTCTGGCATAGGCCACATCAGAGGACAAAAGAGAACGTCAGGTCCACCTCCAGCATCCACTGGGGCGTTTTGCAGCCGAGTGTGAAGCGGCGGGGATGAGAGTCAGCACCTCCAAATCTGTGGCCATGGTGCTCTGCCAGAAACCGGTGGATTTCTCCCTCCAGGTGGGGACAGAGTGCCTACCACAAGCGAAGGAGTTCAAGTATCTTGGGGTTTTGTTCACAAGATGGAGCGGGAGATCAACAGGCAGATCGGTATGGCTGCAGCAGTAAAACAGGCGCTGCGCTTGACTGTCTTGGTGAAGAGGGAGCTGGGGGAGCTGAAGGCGAAGCTGTCAATCTACATTGTGACCCTCACTTATGGTCACAAACTCTGGATCGTGACCGAAAGAACAAGGTCTCCGATACAAGCGGCCGAAATGAGTTTCCTCCGTAGAGTGGCCGGTCTCATCCTTAGAGATAGGGTAAGGAGCTCGGACATCAGGAGGGAGCTTGGAGTTGAGCCGCTACTCCTTTGCATCGAAAGGAGTCAGCTGAGGTGGTTCGGGCATCTAATTAGGATGCCTCCAGAACGGCTTCCTTTAGAGGTTTTCCAGGCACGTCCAACTGGTAGGAGGCCCCTGGGAAGACCCAGGACACGCTGGAGGGATTATATCTCCCAACTGGCCTGGGAACACCTCAAGATCCCCCAGAAAGAGCTGAAAAATGTTGCGGGTGAGAGGGGGGCCTGGGTCAGCCTGCTGGGCCTGCTGCCACGCGACCAGATCTTGGCTAAGTGGATTGATGGATTGATGAATGGATGGATGGATGGATGGATGGATGGATGGATGTTTGGCAGTGGTCAGTTTTCTTCTTTTTTTTTTACAGTGTTCCCTATCCCAATTAAGAGTGGCAATATTTGTCTGAACGTGTGTGTGTATGTGTGTATGGCCTGCTTCCCTTCAGTTCCCCATGCACCTACGTAATTAGTGTGTTCTTGGTAATGCAGTCTAATGGCTTCACAGGAACACGCTGAAATGCTGATGAACATCTGTTAGTCAGAAAACTCAGCACAGTCTCTGCCTCTCTCTCCCATTCCCAGATAGTAACTCACACTTCACAAAGCTTTCCATCCAATCCACATTGCATGTATTTGAAAGGAGGTAAAGGATGTAAATGTTATGTACCTGAGAGACTCAAAACTAGCATTAGCATTTTAGACCCATGGCTCAAACCCAGACACACACACAGGACAACATTCTTTCAGTTGTTCATCTCTGCAGCAAAGACCAAAAGAGCCGTCAGAGTTGTACGGTGTCCTTTTTCTCCTTTTAACACACAACAAAACACACACAAACACACCGACCTGCTGAATTTATAACAGGTCAATGACAACATGCAATACCATTTACATGACAGCAGGTGGCTTGTTGGGGTGTGTGTGTGTGTGTGTGTGTGTGTGTGTGTGTGTGTGTATGTACAGTTGTGAAAGCACCACAGAGCAAATCTTTTCTCATTTTAACGCCACTTTGCCCCTCCTCTGTTTTCCACTCTCCCCAGCCATCGTATCCTTTCTTCGTTCATCCCTCCTTCCTCCATCAGTCATAGATACAGAATCTCCTCTCCTACCTACCTGTTTCTAGCTGCACTGTTTCAAGTCCAGTCTGGCATACTGCTTGTCTCACCTAATCTCGCTCCCTTTTTGCTCTGTTGCATGATTTCTCTTGGTTGATTTCTCTTGGCGTAATTGTGTGTCCTTGATAGGATTGTACAGTGTCCTGCCCCTGCCAAGCTCATAAAATAGCTCAGTGTGTGTGCGTCTGGCAGAGACCCAACCTGCTATCAGTGTCGCCTCTTCTCCTGTCAACAGATCTACTGACTAGTTGAGAAGGTAAGCAGTGAATTTGACTCCTCCTCTAACCCTTTCCTATCCTCCTCCTCTCTGTGTTGTCTCTATCTCTCTCTCTTCCTGTCCTCCTGTCATTCTCTTCAAAATGTATAAACCTTCGGGAAATCAGGTATCGTCATGTTGAAAATCCAAAAGTTTGTACGCTGACTGTAACCTAAGGCGAAGCTTCAGAGGCACAAATACCTACATTTACTGTGGTACTGCTTAACTTACATTCATTTATTGTCTTGCTTTACTCTCAGACTGCATGGTGGACAGATGAAGTGACGGTGGGATGGAGTGATGAAGGGAAAGAGAGATGCCAAGAGAGTGACGGCAACGGCTCAAACAAGCTGCCTAATTGGGCACAAGAGGCACAAGAGAAGTTTGGTGGCAAAACACTTCAAAAAAACTTTGAATACTGTATAAACACATTCAAGAGAGGCACATAATAGGGTGTCGATAATTACACACAAATGCAAACGCACAAGCACACATGTTTACAAATGCAAAACAGAGACACAGTATGATAGAGTCATCAAGTTGGATATAATTCATTATTTCAGAAACACAAAATGTGATACACACAGGTCGAATAACAAAGTGCAGACTGTTACAAGTGAGATGGAGGGTTTGTGTCTTCCGATGAGACATGTATAAGCTTCCTAGCACACATACACAGATAGACACACACACACACACTCTCATAGAGACACGCGCAGACTTAATAGAATAGGAGTCTCTCAGATCTCAAAGCAGTTGCATTATTTAACAGCAGGACGAGGATAGCCTCCAGAGTGTGCGTGTGTGTGTGTGTGTGTGTGTGTGTGTGTGTGTGTGTGTGTGTGTGTGTGTGTGTGTGTGTGTGTGTGTGTGTGTGTGTGTGTGTGTGTGTACGTGTGCATGTGTGTGTGTGACTCTCGTTTTCCAGCTATAAATACACCTGCATCTGAGAATCCCCCTGTTGTCTCTCTGTTTTCATCCGTCTCTCTTCTCCTCTCCATCTTCCTCTATCTGCGCTGGAACTTTTGAACTCTGCAGCGATTCATCCCGATTGAATTTTTTTCCGACTTCTATCTAAATGGTACCTGGCATGAAAGCCATTCTCATTCAAAACCTCTCGTCAAAGTGAATTGTATTGTTTCCTCGCACAAGGAGAGATGTGATTTTACCTCTGCCTCGTGTGAAATGGATTGTTACCTCAGCATTACATTACAAATGATTCAGCGGCTTTAAAAGGCAATGCTATTGATGTCACGTTTCAACAGTAGTCTGTGACACAAACTGTTACGCCTACAGTGTGACAACACTGCCACAGTCGTACTTAGATCGCCCAGCCTATGGATATACAGAGGTTCTTAGATGGCCCTACACCATTTGGTGCTCTCTGTTCTGACAAACATGTCTATCCATGAACATATTATTACATTTCATTTAGTTGACGCTTTTATCCAAAGCGACTTACATGATATACAGTAGACCGTAGACACAGCAACGGTGAGCAATGAGGGTTAAGTGTCTTGCTCAAGGACACAACGACACGGACTGGCTGAGCTGGGGTTTGAACCACCAACCCTCTGATTGAAAGACTGACTTTCTAACCACTGAGCCACAGTCGCCCCACATAGAGAACTTGATCCAGTGTTGGAGGAGGGACCTCATTCATACTTATAGAAGTTGATCAGTGGCGCATGAAGTTAAATAAGTACTATAAATCCACCCTTACCTGTAACCCCACCTCCCAGACCTTGTTCCTGGGTTCATTCACATAAATAGAAGAAGAGAAATAACTTTTATTTGGCTATTAGTTCTTTTTTAAACTTTCAGGATCTAATTCCAGGGAAGTTGGTTAAGGTTTTTTATCAATTTTGTTAACACTCCTATTACCTTTGGGGTCAATTTGACCCCATTCAATGTTTAACGTCTCTAAATAAATTATTGACATCATTTTTTTTGCTTCATATTTCATGACTTTTGCTAATTTATTGGGGACAACTGGGTAAACATAAAATTAACAAGAAGATATGTTTTCAATTTCCTGTACACAACTTGTACGCATCGGTGTTCTTCAGGGGTCAATTTGACCCCAAGCTGTTTTTCACTGTAAAACATATAAGAAATATCAACATGTTACACACATTGGTTCTGGTTGTTTTGGATGATATTGAGGTCACTATACCAAACAATTGTATAATCTTCAGAAGGTTTTAGGGCCCTAACCTTACATAAACCTCACATGAATTGTGTTTGTTTTTCCTGGGGTCAAATTGACCCCCGAACATAATCCATGTTACTATTCTTGATAACAGAATATTTTTTTCATTCCAAATAATATAGATATATAAAATATGTACTTAGACATAATATAAAGCCATTAAAACACCAAAAATATATCTCTTTCCAATTTTAGGTCAATCAGTGAGATTTTAATGGTGATCTGCATATTTCGCCATAGTCGCGAATATTCTGGATGTATCAGGGGAGGGGGGGGTGTATTTTTATTTATTTAAAGGGCTATTTAGGTAGTCAACAAACAAACATAAAGTACCTGACACTCAAACTTGGGAAACAATATTAACTCTAATAATTTTCTGAAGGTTTAAGTTGCTGGGGTCAAATTGACCCCAAGGGTAAAAGATGTTAGTAAATTTGAAGGTAATAGGAGGGTTAAACTCTTTCCCAATAAAAGTCTATGGGGAAAGACATCACACAAAGGACCCAGAGGTTGTAATTCCAATGTTCAGCCACTAAAATTTGCTTCAATGTTTGTGTCTTTCTGAAGGCTTTAGTTAAACCATTTGCAACCCCTCAACTCTCCTATGGACGTCTGTAGAGCTTATAGAAATATTGTTTGTTAAAGGCTGCTTAAAACACTGAATAAGTATGGATACAATGTTAACCATCAACATGTCAGCATGCTGTGCTAATTATAACTTTAAAAAAAGTACAGCTAAGGCTTATGGAATTATCCCATTTTCCCCAATAGTTGTTCATAAACCAATAGAAGTGATGGTGGTGCTAGACATACATCTTTACCAAAATGTGTGCCAAGACTTTGAGATATTTCCCTGCTAATGGTGGGACATGAAAAGTCAGAGACTCACCAAATTAATTAGGATTCATCCATTGGGCTTTGTGCAACACTGCGCTTGGAAATTCCACCCATTTCCCCTTATTCCCTAATATATATCAACTATAATCACAACAATACTTGAGCAGTTTCTCTTGGAACATAGCCAGTTCAATTTAATTATAGTATTTACAACCTATTGAGGCTCAGACTCTGTGTTGTATGATACAGTTTAATAAATATGTCTTAAACTGAGAGAGAAATAATGTTCAGCTGAGTGAATCAATACTTTATAAAGCTGTGAGGCCAAGCTTCAATTAGAGATCAAGGATTCAAATAGGACATTGGCAATCTCACTAATAAGGCTTTTTTTTTTTAAATGATCCAATCCTACATTTGAAAAAGAAATAACGCTTTCAATATCCTTCAGGCAGAGATAGAACTTTCATGTCAATAAATCTTCTTTTCAGCTCAGTTCAGTGAACCTTCATGGATTAAAAAGTAATGGCACGCAGTGGTCTTTGGATGCACAAACATACATGAGACAGAGTGGGACTGTGCACGTATCAATCCATGGTGACTCTCTCTCTATGAAGCGAGTAACTATAAGGACCTAAACCGATGGGCTGCAATTGGAGAGTGTACAGCTGGAGAAATGCTCAGCCCAGCTAATGGACTCAGAGACTGGACATCCAAAGACAAGCAAACTTGTCTTCATTTCCTTCTTCATTCCATGCCACAAATGGAAATATTTGAATTCGGACAAACGATTCCGTCACACAGCTTTAATCAAAATGGAAGGGAGGCGTATCAGTTCAATCTAAGGTCTCTCAGTTCTTTATAACATTGTTTTGAACGTTAAAGGGTAACTTTGACATTTTCAACCTGGAGCCTATTTGCATGTTTTTGTGTCAAAATGACTAATTGGACAACAACTTTTGAAATTGGTCCAGTACTGTGGGAGAACGCTGCAGCTAGGTGGTCGATTTGGCCAGTGGCAGGGTCAGATTTTTTATGTCTGACAACATTATGGAAAGGACCCTGAAAAGACATTAAATGTGTTTGTGACCTTTAGTTTGTCCAGGCCATTTGTTATTGTGTCTCACTCAAAGAGAATTTTAGTTTTGAAATTTCATGTCACATCAACTTTATCAAAATTATCCTTTCAGATAACACTAAGCTACACTTTCTCTACTCCGATACAGCAAAGAGTGACACCAGCACTCCTCTCTCCAACTATCACACATATTTTCTCATTTGTCTTCTGGCAACAAGTCACAAGACACAAAGAGGAAGCGGCAGGTTTTGTAGGGGCTTTTTCCTAATGTTGTCAGACACACAATCTGAGCCTGTCGGAGACAAAAAACAGTTGACGTACATTGACAAAGAGGAATAGCCACGAGTAATCACATTTGCAGCCCATTGAGCGAGTACCATCTGCAGCGTTCTCACTCAATACTGGACCAATTTCAAGAATAGTTGTCCCCAATAGTCACTTAGACACACAAACATGAAAAAATAGGTTTACAGCTTAAAACATATATAAGTTACCATTTAAGAGGGGATAAAGAGGGAACACAATATACTAAGCCAAGGCTCAACAGTGAAATAGCTTTTCCCAATGTAAACATGTACATGGGTCTAAAACTAAAACTTAGTATTTCATCATAGTATAAAACTACATTAACAATATTTTCTTCATGACATAGTTCGATTGCTTAAAGGTATAATATGCACACAAAAAAGTCTTGGCTTACAAAAATGTCTGTATCAGAGACGTCTGTCTATATTTTCTCTTTTCTTATTATTTAGCAGTGGGCCCCACATGAGGGTGTAATCCTCAGCCAATAACCGAGGGGTGCGCAGCCTGTTCAGGCTGTCAAATACTGCCACTTTGTCACACACCTTGGTGTCTTGATACTGAGGCACAAGCATTATCCATGGTCACAAGGCCCATTTTAGCTCTGTCAGATATAAAGAGGTCGTGTTTGACGGATGAGAACGGGTTGTTACGTGGCTGTCTGTTTTTATGTGGGTGTACTCTGGTGTATCCCATGCTGCTCTCTCTCTCTGCTGTGTGCAGAATGCTGCTATCGGTGGGTCAGACTGAGAGACAGGATGAAGCCTGTCCTTCTACATTCATTCAAAATCCGGCAACGCTGGACCTTCCCTTCCCACTGGGTTGTGCAGAGGTGAGCGTGTGGTTATTTGTGCTTTGAAACGTAACTTCCGTAAATCAGAAGATAATGTTTTATTTCTCTGATTTACTGCTTTGTTCGTGCAAAAGCTGCTCCCTCTCTTTATTCACTCTATAACACGCTAGTCCATCGTGTCCTCTCTCTCTTTTCTGGCCATTTGGGTTTCCTAAGTGTAATTTACTCAGACCCTCAGACCTGCTGGTTGTGTCTGGTTAATGTTGTGAACTGCTTGCAGGTGGTCAGTATCTTTCTCTTAATCCTGGGCTCTTCCATGCACAAATTTCAACATTGACACCATTTAGAAATACATTAGCATATAAATGGAAAGTTAAATATGTTTTAAAACTTTAGTAATTACCTGAACATTAAGAAACATGGTTTTATTTTTTATTTTACATTTAGAGTTATATGGGAAATGAAAACTTGATTAAGGGCTACAATTCAACCAAGACCTGAAAGAGAATCCAGCAATAATGAATAAGATTATTCCACTTAACCACATTGGCTGGCTAAACTCTCTGAGTCAACCTGGTAGTAACAATATAAAAAATGTTCTCTTCTCTGCCTCTGACTCCTGTTGCCATTTTGGGTCCACTATCTCCACAATTGTCGCGGCAGCTTTGCCATGGCCAGGTTATTTTATTGCCCCCTCCAGCACTTGATGCCCTATGCACAGCATGTGATGTGCGTGTACATAGAAGCTGCATTGTCCTTATTCTTCAATTACCCTCTTGTGATGCCAGTACACCTCATCAGCCAAGTGTGAATTAGTTCCATTGCATCCAACACTCAGCAATTCACACATAAACAATTTAGGTTGATAAATAGCACTGCAGGTAAGGGGAAAATAAATATTTTGGATTTTGGAGTGAACTGTCACTTTAAAGTTCCTTTCTAGATCTCTAAGCCCCTCTGCCCCGTTAGAGAATAATTCTAGAGCTTTAATGTCAGGCTGAGCTTCAGGACAACATTTGCCAGTACCAGCCAATCATGGCATGTTAGAGCCGGATTTGGTGGGGAAAAAAAAATCTGAGCAATGGAAAAATATAAACGGACTAGAGTATGCAGACAAGAGCCAGTACGTTATGAGTTGATATTAAGCCTTTGCCATAACCTATTCTTCTTTAAAAGCTTTAAGTACAGTTCATTTTTTGCAGAAACAACACTAAGAAACTAAACTATCACTACACTACAGCATTTGCCAGAGCAAATAAAACATACGTTCACAGATTTGTTTGGTTCCCATGCAATAAAAAGCAAGACTTTTGATACTGGATACATGCATCCTGAGGCACAGGAGTGGCAATAAAAGGATCTTGATTTAAATTAGGGAAAGATTATGATTGGAGTACACAATCAGCAAAGAACAGAGATGCAATCAGAAGCTAACCCTTTACGACTTCAATTTCAAACTCTGTCATGAAAATCACAAACAGACACGGGTGACAAAGCATAGACTGCCTATTGAATGGAGCAGCATCAGCCAATCATTCACGTTGTCTTTCTGTGAACTACATGAGTATGAAACAATTTGCGACAGTTTTCATCAGATAGAGATGTCCTGAAGGATAATGTGTCATCATCTCAAAATGGTTGCAGGAACACAAGCTTTATTTTACTCTAATAACTTCAGACCTGAACCTAATGTATATGATTTTGGAAATGTGGTGATATGGGATACTCACAGTAGGTTTTAAAAATCATCAAAAGGAGGAACTGTGTGACGAGAGTCTGTCATGAGCATTTTGTAGAATTTAGACAGTTCTTGAGAGGAAAAGGGAGTCATACTGGACACCTACAAGATGTACTTACTGAAATGGACACTGGGTGTTGATGATTCGATGCTTATGATACCGTTAAACAAGACGCTCAAGTCACATCGATCTGAAAACCCTTCCTTTAGATGAACACTTATTTACTAAGATACACACGGGCCATTACAACAAAATGCATTTAAATTACTTGCTGTTATGGATTTTTGTTTACTAGTTAAAATGAGAACAACTCGCAAGCAGGGATCTACGGTAAACCGATTATGTCTTTCATAGGAAAGTATTAAAAGAACATGTGCAAACACACATGTCATACACACAGTCAAATTAAGAACATTCTAGCGGAAGAGGAGGGGTGCAGAGATCAATAAGATAACAAAACACAAGTCTAAAGAAAAAGAGTGCAAGACAATTCTTTAAAAAACTTTTTTTTTAAACACACACAAAAAGAACACAACAAATGAAAACAGGCAGTTTGATTGGGGAGCACAAATGCACTTGAACAATCTTACAGTCCAGCAGTGGACAAAGAAAGAGAAGATGTCTTATTTGTCAATTTCTTTCTCTAGCAGATGTGGTAGGATGTTCCACATACATCTACATTCATTCATCCATTCATTCATTCCCATTTATTGCACTGTGTTTACTGTTAAATGTTTATTGTTAAATGTTAAATGTATGCACCTTCCGCCAAGACAAATTCCTTGAATGTGAAAACAAACATTGCAATAAATGGTTCTGATTCTGATTCTGATTCTAATGTATTGTGCTGTCTGTGCCACTAATTTGTCAAAGGAAGGATTCTTGTCAAAAGGGTTAGACGTGAAGCTCTTGCTCTGACACAAATAAACGATGGTATTCACTTTTTGAGTTCAGCTATATATATAAATGAGTGGGCCCCAGTGCAAGTCTGAATGAATAGAGAGGCCAGGTTAAAATGACTGTATGTTTGTCTTTCAAGCCATTTCAGAGTATCTAACCTGTATACCTGATAAGTTGTTACTGATGAATTATAGTTGCTTGATTATCTTAGAAAAAATATGTTTTATAAAACTTTCGGGAACAAGAACCAGGCCCCGACTGCAGCTCAATTCCCGCACACTAAAGTACTTAAGCACAACGAACCCGTTCACTTCCTCCTGGACTCCACATGACGTGCGATTCCCAAACAACGAAATGTCTCAGTACTCACTGAGCATTTATGGACCTGAAACTCTCTCTCACTCCTTCCGACATAAATCCCACCTTATCCAACCATCCTTTTATGCCAGCAACCTCGGCTGCGATCCAACTATTCACGGTTCCTGCGACTCCCGACAGCGATCAACGGACAATTATGAAGTCACCAGTGCCTCACTGTCCAACAGCCCCCGACTCTGGCATCCAAGGGACATGGTCCCACCCTGACGGCGCGCTCCCACCCAGTCGAGATCCAGTGGCCCGAACGACCACCGCGAGCGACCCTTCTCCTCCATGCCCCACACATCCCACATTTCTGAGTCTACCAGCTAAAGAACACACTCATCCAGCACAACATCCCCCTCCACCAGTCTGACAGAAAAGACACAAATTCCATATATCATAACATTCATAGCCTGATCGTATTTGTGATAAGCAGGCATTATACATTATCACACTACTGGATAACTTTTTTCTGAAAAAAATGTTTACATAATACTTGTGCCTTTGTGTGTCTCATACGGACGCTAAAGAGTGCCTTGTGTGTCGGTATCAGATGTAGACGGGAGGGAAAAAGAGTCAGTTTTTGATGCCCTTCGAATGAGAACGGGCAAGCCCGCCCCCGCCACTGGCAGACTACTCCACCGGGAGGAGAGCAAACGAGAGCTCCGGAAACAGAGAAGCTAACCTTCGCCCTAGCTTAGCTAGCTAACTAGCCATCCGTTCCCCTGAGGAACAGTGATTGACACTGCAATGGACTTTTTGTTGGGGCGCAGTAGATTCTTGCAAATGCCATGAGGAGGACTAGGGGAAGGCAGAGTCCTTTTTTATAAAAGTTACCTTCTGAACCTTTAAAGTCACAAGTTTCAAAACTAATTCAACATGCCAATAAGTCTAATGGGCAACTTCATGGCTACAAGCATGCTTTCATCTTGTCTGTGCACACCTACGCAAACATGGCTGCATGTAAAGCATTTTCACAGTGCAGTCTGGGGTTAGCAGACCCCCTTTGGAGCCTCACTGTGTTCTATTACTGCACAGTATGCATGAAGCCAAACAAACACCATGGCAATAGGCAAGCAAACAGTAGCTCAGCACCCTGCAGCCATTTAAATCATAGCATGAGCTTTGTTCTGTGTGTGTGTGTGTGTGTGTGTGTGTGTGTGTGTGTGTGTGTGTGTGTGTGTGTGTGTGTGTGTGTGTGTGTGTGTGTGTGTGTGTGTGTGTGTGAGGGATGAGCTACTGGAGGTTAGCACACAATATTTCCAATAACTTGATTGAAACGTGTATGTTTCTGTGTTTAGTGTGGGTGAGTATATGGATCTGAGGGAAAGTTGCATTCATGACTTTATGAGCATGTTGGATGTCTTCCTGTTTCTGTGCATATTTGTATATTTGTACATTTTGCAGATGTACTGCGGCCAGTGGTTCATTGTCCTCCTGCAGCCGACTAGATCAGACCCTGTCCGCCAGCTCCATTGTGTCCCGATAAAGCCCTTGTTTCCTGCTGATAATTATCTGCACGGCTGCTCTCCTTTACTCTGCTCTCCTCGTGTCTGAATGGGAAAGACAAAGAGAAAGTTTGTAAAAGAGCCTGAAAACTTAGTTAGTAAGGAGGGGGAAAGAGAGAGTGACAGTCAGCGGGTTAGGGTGGGGGTTCAGGGGAGGGGCAGACAGACGAAAGGAGAGGAAGGAGAAAAGATGATGATGAGTGTGGATAGGCAGGGAGAATTGAATCTTTTAATCTCCCAAAGTGGGAAGAAAGCGACCTGAGGCAATTGTGATTGGATTTCCTTTAAGTCCACAAGTAGGTCAATAGAGCTAGCATTGCTCATTAGCAAAGAGGGAGGATAGGCATAGGGAGGAGAGCGAGGGAAAAGTTTTGTGTCAATACAGTGTGCATCATTCATTTGCCCTTTCCTCAGAAGAGGAAGAGGAGGGGGAGGAGCAGAGAGTTTTATGCGAAGTTTGGCTGTGTGGCTTTTTGTTGACTGTCTAAAAAGGGTGGAGGAGAGGTTTGAGCAGGCTGAACATATAATGAAGTGGAAAAGGGCATTCACACTAAATGTCAATCAAGAGGTTTAGAGGAAATAAAGATTTTTGACTGCTGAAACTGAAGGTCCTTATTAAGCCGAATGAAAATGATCTCAGGCGACCAAAGCAGAAAATAAATAAAAGTAAGCCTGCATGTGTAAAGTCTTAAATGTATCAACCCTTAAAACGACCACCTACATTGGTGTGTGTATGAAAGTCCATTGGCTTTGGCATTTGTCTGAATAAAAAACAAGTATTAAAAGCTTGGGATAATTCTTCCAGCCCAGATTTCTTTCTGCACAATTAGATCATGCTCCTAAACCACAATTAGCAATATGGTGCCAAAGGCAACTGTAGAGAGGAAGGAACAAGGTGGCAGAGCTGCAGTGGGAAGCAATGAAAAGAAACGCAGTTGGTATGGAAATATATTTAACACATCTGTTGTACCTGGCTGGGTGTTGCTTCCCAAATTGTTAGGAGTTTATCCAAATGTCATTCTAATACCATCTTTAAAATTATCCATTTACAATATGATGGCAAACTATACTCAGCCTTAATTACAACACGTTTTTTATGAATTACCGTCACAAAGGAATGACTGAAGCCGCAATACTGGCAAATACAATGTCGTTCCAAAAGAAGTGAAACACAACCATTATTAAAGGGAGTAGGGCGAAAGGTTGCCATGACACATTGCATTCTGGGTATTTGTGGGGCTAATTTGGCACTGTTGCTGGCTACTTGCCGCGAGTTAGATGAGGTGATCAATACCACCTCATGTTTAGCCATTAAGTATGAAGCCAGGCCCAGCGGGCAATTGGCTAGTTTAACATATCAACTGGATGCATTGGGAATCACAATCATAAGGGTTTAATTGCCAAGAACGTTGAACATACAAGGACTTTGACTTACGGAAAGCTGCATAACAATAAACAAAGATTCAAACAATAGAACAATACAAATATTATAAAACAATAAACATAGTGCAATAATATATACATATGGTAAATAACAAACATAATAGTACTTTAAAACAAGTATATATTTTAAAATAAAAGTGGCAAGAAAAGAAAAGATGTGGAAGGGTGTTTGAAATAGTCCTGGGGATGTGGGAGTCAGGGACAGTTAGTGGGGGTCCCGGGCTAGTCTGGCGCTCTCCAAATAATATGCCCATTTTATGTAATATTTTCAGCAGTATCTCTCAAGAATAAACAAGATGTATCAATTAGTGAACTTTTGAGATGCTGGTAGACATTGTTTACCTTTGGCCAGAGCCAGACTAGCTGTTTCCCCTGCTATGCTCTGCCAAGCTCACCAGCTTCTGGCTTCAGCGTCACTTTGAACTTAAGAGAGTGACATTGATCTCATTACATTACATTACATTTCATTTAGCTGACGCTTTTATCCAAAGCGACTTACATGATATACAGTGTACAGTAGACACAGCAACGGTGAGCAATGAGGGTTAAGTGTCTTGCTCAAGGACACAACGACATGGACTGCCGGAGCCGGGGATCGAACCACCGACCTTCTGATTGAAAGACCGACTTGCTAACCACTGAGCCACAGTCGCCCCCCTCAGTCGATCTCCTCATCTAACTCTGAGCAAGAAGGTTAATCAGCTTATTTTTCAAAATGTTAAACAAAACTCCCAGATTCTGAATGTTTAGCTACAGATTTGCCTGTCAACTAAGATGTCTTGAAGTATGAAAATACTGGGCGTGTTGTGGCGTTGTTTTATTGGACACTTAGCAAATCACAAACATGAATTGTCTTTAGATTACAGGTAAAATAGATCTCCCATTTTGTCTACTGCAGTCGATGGTGGTATTCCAAAGGTCACAAGTTTGAAAACTGATTCAAAATGCCAATATGTCTGATGGACAACATGATGGGATCAAACATGCTTTCGTCTTATTTGTGCACCCACACAAGCATATAGGCTGCATGTATAGCATCTGAGCATCACATGTACCCCACAGAGCACCGGTTTTCACTGTGGCGTTTGTTATTTGTTAGCAGAGCCCCTTCGGAGCCTCACTGTGTTCTTTTACTGCACAGCATGCATGAAGCCAAACAAACAGACAATTTGTGCTTAGCAAATATTTTGGAACAGGTATTCTGGCTCCACTGAAGGTACAAATAATACACCCACCAGGACCATTACATTTTACTAGGGATGCAACGATACCATTTTTTACAAACCGATACGATACCGATATTTTTATTTGTGTACTTGCCGATACCGAGTACCGATACCGATACTTCTTAGATTTGGTCTCCATGAAAGTGCAATTAATTTGGAGGCAGATTTTATTTTATCCTCTGCAGATTATGTCAAGCCTATAGTACAAAATTAACAGAAGGCTATCCCAAGCTTTAAACTTCTTGTGGAAGTCCCTCTAATGTCGGACCATAAAACGCCCCGTGTCCGGGTTCATAATGTAAGCGATAATATTAGGGATGAGCAATTATATAGGAAGCTGTGTTGCAAGTTATGTTTCCGGTGCTTTTATTGTGGAGGGAGAAACGGAAAGGAAAAGAGTGGAATTGTGGGATATACGTGTGTGAAGGAGATAAAAAAAGTGGTTCAAGTTACCCTGCAGCGTGTTTTCATTTTATTAGAATTACAAATATAGACACACAACAGACACTCGGCTACAATAATATCATCCGTAGCCGCACAACAGCGTCTGAATGAGGCCGCTGCCAGCGCTACTTCAGGTGGATCAGCAGCCGTTTGATTCAAACCGGCAGGACGGCGGTGATGACGCGCAGAGCTTCTCAATTATAGATGTATTAAATATGGAAAATTTCAACTCTCGCGTCTAACGTGCCGCCGGCGTAAATTTGCGTCTGTCGCAACCACACGCGTCTGTGCATAGACTTTACATGTAATCTGGTCGCGCGAAACATTTGCGTCGCGTTGGGACGGACTGATTACAAGTAACTCCGGGGCTGTCAGCCACTAACAAGAGCACTAATATGAGCACTAATATGTCATACACACGTATGCAACACCGGTTAATAAGCACAATATCGATAAAGTCTTGTATTGTACTCGCGTCTCACTTTTCTCCTGTCTATTGAAAGAAGTGAGCGCTGCGTAGCGAGGATCCAAGATGGCGGCTCCAGATTCTGCTGTTGAGACAAACTGGCCATCTGATTGGACGGCAAAACCTTGGATAGCGTGATTGGCTGCTCAGAAGTTGAGACTGTTGAGACAGTTGAGACAGAGAAGAGTGTCTCCGGCTCCGCCACGGGGTTGCTTCTCCACAAAGCGCGACCAGTTTGTTGTAGTGAAATACTGTTGAGTGAGTATCGGTTCTTGGTATCGGCCATTGAAACCGATGCGAGTACGAGTATTTAACGCAGTATCGACCACCGATACCGATACCGGTATCGGTATCGGTGCATCCCTACATTTTACTAATTAACAATTATATGTTGTAAAATAGTTTCAGCAGTAATGTGAAGGATGAAAAAGACTTGACCCATAGACTGAAGGTTTAACTGGCAACAAGTCATAAACAAACCTCCACAATGCTGAGGAAGAAAGAATGCAGTATATATTTTGGTGATTCAAAAGGGGTTGTATCACAATATATGTATTTGTTTTTTGTACCAAAGCATATATGTAAAATATAACATTATAATTATCAATTAGTGGATTAAAAGACAGAAGTGCCTGATTTTCCTTCTAAAATTAGAAAAGAGCTCTAAAATTACTGTACATTGAATATCAAGCTTGATGGCCCAGTTTAAAAGTCTGTTTACATGTGGTACTTTCATGAAGTAATTAAAATAGTAACATTACTTATTCCATGTTCAAATCTAGGAAGAGTACAATATATAAATTAAACAACAACAATTATCCAATTGTAAAACCAAGCTCATTTGCTGAAAACTGTGAGTGCACCGGCAGGTAGGTAGGTACGTAATTACAGTCCTGGGATAGCCACAGATACTGTTTTTTTTTATCTTTCGTGTCAGTGTTTGAGCATTCGAGATGAAGAGAATTTTAAAAAAGTAACTAAAAGTAAGTTTCCCAAGATTGGCCTTCTTTTCTAATTTCCCCTGTTCCCAAGTCAATCCAAACTCAAAACATCTTCCATGTTTACGGCTTGTTAAATTCTGTACACTTCATTTCCAAAGCACTAATTCCATAAATAGAGCATGTCTGGTCAGGTATTCCACTTTGACTTTTTCCAATGTCAAACCATGAATGTAATTTCTTCTAGAATTTTTTTAATTAAAAATCTTGCAGCCTTCCCTTCATAGGAAAGCTTTTTTTTCCTGAAAATATATCAGGAAGTGATGAGTTTTGAAAGTATGCTGGTGTCTGACAGCAGCTGTCAGGCTGCCAGAGAGAGACCATATGACTGCATTCACGCCAAATCAGCCATTACTGCAATTAGCACATGTGCAGAGATTAGGATAACACTATCAGGGTCCGCCAATTAGAGGCAGAGTAGGGTGGGTCATTCCTTCCTGACCTTAAGAAAATAAATATGCAGTGTGGGAGTGTCGCTTAAATGGTCAATTTGAGTAACACTGATTTGGTTAATTAATTTGATTTGAATCACACGTTGATGTTTTTCCAAAAGGTTATTCTGTTTTAACTTTTTGAAGCAAGCCGCTGTGTTGTTAGTTTATTTGAAGCATCTTCAGTGGTGAAATAACAATTTTATGCCAAATGTGTGGGGGATAAGGAGGTTGGGGTCGGCAGAGGTTGCAAATGGGAGCGTGTTGGTGCGGGAGGTCAGAAATGTTTTAGAAGTTGTAACTTCTTTGTTGCAACATCCATATTTCAACCAGGAGAGACCAGTAGGATAAATAAAAGATAAGTGTTTATTAATAACAGGTGATATGTGATGATGAAGTCTTGACAGAGTCTTTGGCGCTTGGACTGTACAGGAGCAAATTAGTCAATATTGACTTGGTTTCACAGGGCACACAAGCAGTGGCTTCCTGAGAGAAGGTCTGTTTATTTGACTGAACATCCACCCCGACCTCCCCCATAAGAAGACTTTCTCTCTTTTAATACTACGTCAGATGATCCGACCATCAGTTGCTCTAACCTTAGTTGAGAGCCAGATGAATCTCAAACAGACGCTAAAGGGTCCTTGATGAGCTGGGAGTGAAAAGAAGTTGCTCTGCAACGCACTGCCAATCTGCCACATGAAGGGTTATCCAAGATGGCTTTGATTTTGTCCTTCATCTTCTTCTCCACCACACTGTCCAGTTCCAACCTGATCAACTAGCTGGCCTTCCTTTGCAGCTTGTTGAGGCGGCTGACTTCCAAGCATACCACCCCGAAGAACAGAGCACTGGCTACCACAGACTGATATGAGCTCTGCAGGAACCTGTTGCACACAAGGAGTCTCCTCAGGAAGAATAGTCTGCTCTGTCCCTTTCTGAAGATGTTACCAGCGTTGGGAGTCCAGTACAGTTTTTATTGACATGAACCCCAAGTACCTTGAGTCCAGCCTCTTCACTTCTTGCAACCACAACCTCCTGTTCCTCTTGTTCACCACAAGCTAATTGGTTTTGCTGATTGTGATTCAGATAATTGTCGTTGCGCAATGTGACGAAGCTTTCTATCAGTCCTCTATACTCCTCTCCACTTCTGTGAAGACAGCATGTTTCTCATTGGAAATTAATCACTGTAATTATACATGTAAATATAGTGATAACTTTTATTTCGCAAAAAATACACTTAATACTTTGTATTATACCTTCAAAGTCTTCACCACATAAATTACACATGAGCAGTCAACTTGACTGGTTGGCGGAGGCATACAACCATGAGGCGATAATTCTAGTTTTACCTTTACAGATGCACATATCCTTAGCCACCATGCTACAGACTGATATAAGTTGCCCTTAGTGCAGTAGAGATAAGTGGCTCCAACAAAAGAAATGCATTTTGGGATAGGCTCCAGGCCCCAACATTAGTCATTTATATTTTAATATCTTGGCCAAATATTTTGGCTATTGCAAACTAATTGTTATAAATAAAAGCTACTATATTGATACCTTTTTGAAATTTAAAAGTTTGCATCAGAACCATAGAATTGTTTTAAATTCAGGATAATAAGATTTGATGTTATTGTATGATTCATATTGACTGTATATTTACAAAAAGAGTATATAGACAAATGAAGCTCAAGCGTAAGTTCAGTAAGGAAGTCACGCTTTACTCTCCGGTTCATTCATAAGCTCAGTCTCTAAGTCTCACAGTGTTACTCCATAAGCTGATTGGGGGCATGTGTTTTAAAGGAACCAATCGGAGTCGGAGCAGTTTCCATAAACCAATCACAGCGTTGTTGTCAAACTTTTAAATAGGTTCTCCTCTCTGCTGCTGTCAGTTGTCACTTCATCTCAAACCGATGCGACCCTCCTCCACCCCAGGCACCTTCAGTCAGCATTCAGTCCTGCTCATCATTCATCATCGGGTTACAGCAACGGTTACAGCAACTCCCTTCTTCAACACCATCACCAGTGTCTGGACTCCATGGGGGATTCTGCAGATATCAGCATCACTACCCCGTGCTTATCCTAATTCAGGATGGAGTCCAATCGCCAAAGACTTTGCACTATTCAAATAAATTGTAATAAATTATTGGTAAACTCTGAAACAAGTCTCTCCTGATTGAAGTGTATTATCTATGTAAGGCCAATAAAGCACACACAGACACACAATGCATATCTACACAATCCTGCACACACTTTTAAGAACAAATATTCATTAACGTGCACACACACGCACATAATGTTCAAGGAGCTGATGCTGATGAAGCAGCTGCAGCCTTTGGGCTGAGGAAGATGATTGATGGAAGGAAGTTGATGACTGTGTTGGGTGGCTGCTCACTCCTTTTCATTCTCCTTCTCACCCCTTCCCATCACTCTCGCTGTCTCTCTCTCTCTGTCCCTTCCTCCCGTCACATCTGTGTCCAAGTCTTCCCCCTTTTCTCCGGTGATGAGTGATGGAGGGAGGATCCGTCCAGCTTCCACTCATCCTTCCTGCCATTCAGGGTGTCAGCATCTCCTGCATCCTCCACTGTTTTGGACCCTGTACAATTTGCCATTGCCTCGTGGGAGACTTCATGTCAAAGGACACTAACGTTGTGGTCTGACCAGAAAGTGACAACCGATTAAACCGTGTGAGATGGTTATTAGGATTTAGCACAGAGCAATTCAATGTTAATGATACAATGAATAATGAGTCCCCACTCATTCTCATTAGCAAACAGTTGCTAATTGTATACAAGGCTACTATACCGGCTAAAGCGGAGAGGTAATGAGGGATTAAAAGGAGGAAAAGATAAGAGATCAAGCAAGAAAAAGGGGGAAGAAATGGCACACAGTTTGTGTAATATCACTACTTAATTGTGATTTTGGGATTATAACATACCTCAACCCAAGTCCAAAGTCAAACAGGCCTGCTTCAATATAGTGCCTGACATTTTGTATAAACCCAGAAGCAGGTTGTCGAGCTGTGCAGCTGCTCGGGGAGCTGCTCTCTCATTTCCTGAAAGCGCCCAGAAATCTGAGACAGCACCGATAACAAAAGTAGTCTTCTCAAAAACAGGATTTTAATAGAGGGTTGGGGCCTGTTTCTTAGAAGCACGTTTTTTTTGTGAATAACACATTTATTTAAATATATATATTTTTTCATTTGGTAGTCCTGAGGAGGTGACTTCTTTAGTATAACCAGAGCGCCCCCATGAGGCAGCGAGCTAGACCCGCTGACTGTCCAGAGGGATGAGCATCACTTTGGGGAACTGGCGGCAGTGCACTGGAGTAGATTAAGAGGGGAAATTATTTATAAATTTTGCTTCAATTATTTATTGAGCAATTCCTCCCAGTGTTTACTCGGGGGTTATTAAATATTATGCTGCTAAGCTACTCAAAAGACAGAATCGTCAGAGGACTTCCCAGGATACTTTTAATTCCAGTGCTCACAGAACTCCAAGCTTCCTGAACCAACGCTCAGAATGCAATTAAAGGAGCGGCTGCTCAATCAATTTTCTCACCATTGCACTTTTTTATCCTCTCTTCTTCTCTTTTTCATTTGTGTTCAGCAAGGAACATTTGCAGTCTCCGGCCAAACACAGTGTGAGCAACTGAACTGTGTGTGTGTGTGTGTGTGTGCGTGTGTGTGTGTGTGTGTGTGTCTTTGTGTGTGTGTGTGTGTGTGTGTGTGGGAGTGTGTGCGTGCGTGCGTGCGTGCGTGCGTGCGTGCGTGCGTGCGTGCGTGCGTGCGTGCGTGCGTGCGTGCGTGCGTGTGTGTGTGTGTGCGTACACAGACACGTGTGTATGCGTGGCTGAGAAGTAATGGAATAACTGCAACTCAGCTAATCCGATCTGTCTGTCTTTCTCCATCTCCAGCCCTGTCTCCCTCTCTCTATCGCACTCCCTCAGTACATTGAGAGACAGACCTCTGTCGGCTGGCTCGGAGACAGTCAATAGTTTGTCCAGATAGTCGCAGCAGGCTTAGTCAGGGACATGAAATGTAGCCTTGGATTTTGTCCTTCCTGGCTCCCACAAATCATTGAATAGGTTTTGGTAAGAGGAAGAGAGAGAGAGAGAGAGAGAGAGAGAGGTGTAGGCTGTACCTTTAGCCAGACAGTAAATGAACACTACGGAGCTAAAGCACAATCATCCTGGCTGACACTGATAACACATACATACGGACATGTCCTCTCACATAGTTCATCCTACTTGTAACTCCTAGAAATAGCCACTTGCACACGCACACGCACACACACACACACACATACCCCACACACATGTTCTCAGACACACACTGAAAAACAGAGAGAAACATTTAAAATCATTACATAGAGAAAAGCTTACAGGGAAGTGTGTGTTTCTTCAGTACTCGTACTGCTTGTTGCCCCTTGGAGGGATTCAGCATATGGTCTGTTCCCTCTCGAGTAAGTCAGAAAAAGCTGTGTGTGCGTGTGCGTGCGTGCGTGTGCGTGCGTGTGCGTGTGTGTGTGTGTTTGTGTGTGGCCAGAGGGTAGAACACTTCACAAAACAGAAAGAAACAGAATAAAGAAAAATGTGGCATCTGCCTGATAGATAAGCCAGAGACACATACAGTAAGTGTGTTTTTGTTTGTATGTGGGTGGGAGTGTGTGTGTGTGGGGGTCATATCAAATTTTTTTTAATATGGTTTTCTCCAAATGAAACACATGCACATATATGAGCAAACACACACACACACACACACGCACGACTCAATCAACACATAGTGTCAAAGGCTGGTGGTCTCACAAATTTCAATGGAGCAACACTGACCCCTACTGAAAACAGCCATTTATCAAATGCATTGTCAGTAGCAATATGATGCTGCTCATCAAAGCATTTCACATGAATCCTTTGAAAGCCTAGGCTCAAAGGATAATAGGTTTTCAACAACACATTTTAATTCATATGAAGGACACTTCACTCTCTCACTTGCTATCTCATCATGTTGATAAGTGATGCTATACCCTTGCAAGTGTATCATTGAGACTCAGCAATAACGATTAGAAAGGTTTTTAATGAACAAATGTGAATGATTTGCTTTGAAGATTGCTGCTTCTTTTTTATTTTATTTGTATTCTCTCTCAGCTACCTGTTACAGTACACGTTTATCACATTTGGTTTCAGTGCTATACACTTTTAATGACCTCCGTCATTGGCTGCTCTCTTCAAAAGTAATGATTGTCCAGGAGTGTGAGCTGGTGAATTTCTCGCACAGCGCTCAAGGAGCACTGACGACATTTTCAAATGGCAGTTTGGGGATCTCGGCTGATAGAACCTCTGATATCAGTAGGTTTTTGATGTGTGGGGCAGTGTGTGTGCGAGCCCAAGTTGGACAGGAAAGACAAGTTTGCTGAAATACCAATAACAATCAACAGTACGTGGGGCCAACCTAATATCTTTTTGTTTCATAAATAACCAACTGATCCTGTTGTCATGCTTTTCAAGTAATGGTGTGCTTTACTGATTGCATTGATGCTAGAATACTAAAAGTAAAAATATCACTGGGAGTTTCTCTTTCAGCTCAGAGTAGAGCCAGCAGCTCTCAGCTCAGGGTGCACAAGGCTCAAACAACCTCAATTGAGAAGATGGGACAGAATGTATACAGTCTGAGACTGTAAAGTCTGTAGCTCACTTGGCTTGAGTTTATTCCTCTCAGCACATGGCAATAATTGAACACAACGCAGATGAATGTCTCAATATTTCTATCAGTTCCTCCCTTCTCTCGTGGAGTTTGGCAGCTGGAAAACAAAACGACAATGTTTAGAAAGATTTTGGAAACTCATCCTGACAAAAAAATAGGTGCACTGTGGTTTTAACAACCAACCCGTTTAAAGGTGTGGTCCTTTTACTAAGTTTAGTTTCAGAGAGCTGCCTGAATGTAATACTGCAAATTATAGCCCCCAGAAAAATCTGATGACTTTGTTATCGGCCATGTCTCTAGAGACAGCAACTCCATTTGGTCTAACTGATGCCATATTTGATTGATTGCCATGAAATCTGATACAGGACTTTGGTGATCCGTTAAAAAATTACTTTTCATTCAGTGCCACTTTCTGGTCAAAATGAATCCAATGCATGCATGCTATTGAGCAAAACTAAGATGGTGAAAATGGTATAAACACCATATCTGCTGTAAGCATGCTGATATCAGCATGGAGGTCAAAGCATTGTTAGCAAAGCTGTAGACTCAAAGTCTGGCGAAAGAAAATGCTCCACAAATTGGCATCAATGTCCATTTATGGTAAAAATAGAAGACTATTGTAAACTTATTCTTTCTTTTTTTACACAAATTGAATAGTAGCATGAATACAAAGTCATAAACTGTTGTTAAATTGTGAAAGGTATACTTTTACCATACATGAACATTGCTACTGTTTTGTGGATATGAATGTCGACATGACATGAACACTAGTAATTAAAAATAAAGAAAACTCTGGTGAAGAAATGGAAATATGCATAAATATAATGTGCGGACAGATACACACACAAGAGAAAAGACAGTAATTAAATCCACTCTATAAAAGTAAATATATTTAAATATCACTCTATGCATTGTAAATGAAAACACACAAGTGGCATTTTCAGCTTCTTGACAGGGAGTCGGAGAAAGTAGTTAAACAGAATAATAAAACCGCTGCCTGATGGCAGTGGCGACAGGAGCCGCTGTCTTTTGGGAGTGTGGGTGGGTGTGTGCCTACAGCTAAACGAGGGGAAATGACAAGTCAGAGTGGCAATTTTCAATGTTCCAGATCCTCGTAGTGCTGCTTCTACCGGCACACACAACCGGTGTGCTTGTGTGTTGCCACACAATAACAATAAATGCATTGATCCACTATGCATTTGAACAATAATTGGTCACACAAAGGACTTCAATAACAACAGTGTGGTGTAGGTGGAAGACGGGAGAGGGAAAGGGTCAAAGAGGTGAGAGTAAAAAATGTGTTGTATGAAAAAAAATAATGTTGGTTACTGTAGTTTTTAGCAAATGTTGCTCAAACAAGAGTAAATTGTGCATTTGTTATGGACTATTTTTAGTGACCAAAGTGAGTAGGTTGAATAAAATACAACAGAGCCCATGCTCATTGTAATGAAGGAACCTATTAGGAACCTGTTATTACAGCTCTTTAATAGCTTTTGGGGAACAATAGTGATCAGATCATATATAGCACAAATCAGACATTGGGGTTGGACAGTAAGAAAATATAGAAAACCAGCCTCATAGCGTCTGTTTTCTAAATTTCTAAATAAGGTTATGTTCAATTAAAATGCCTCATTCACACAAAAAAGATGGGACCAGGTGACATTCTAGCAGAAGAGTTCCGGTTAGTTTCTGAATGTGTGGGCAAACTATTTCAATGATGATGTCCGCTTAGTATATAACAAGGTGTTACATAAGGGTGATTGGACAGATTGGACAGAGTTTTTTGCTCCAGGGCTGAACACTCATGCAATTGTGTGAACATAAATTTGACTTTATACGTTTTTATATTGTCAAACATATTCAAGCACAAAATTAAATCGGATTACCACTGAGAGAAAACACTGCAGGCCTTCAGAGTAATTTCAAAGGCCTTGTTAACAAGGATCTAGCCTAACCCTGTGCTGCTCTGGTCCATGCCAAAAAGTAGAATAAAAAAAGAGAAGTGTGTAATAAATCACACATGCAAAGCATTTCAAATTACTGAAACAATATATTCTTAGTCATTATGCGAGCAGAGTACAAATATTTAGGATTAAAGGTAATGTTTTTTTTGTTACTTTGTCTGTCCACTGCAAGTGCACTTTCACACACGGCAGACAGGTTATGTGATTTCAGAAGCTTCTGCCAGACTTGAAGGACAAACAAGCGTCAAACTGTGAGACTGGCAGGAGAAAGAGTCCAGCACAGCTATTATTACACACATGCACACACAGTGATGAAATATGTGCATGTCCATTGACAGTGTGAACCCTACTGATATGCTAAAGCTTGAATCTAGTTTTCTTTCCCTTGCTCTCTCTCTCTTTCTCTACACACACACACACACACACACACACACAAACACACTCACACACACACATATATATGCATGTGTGCAGAGACATAGAAAGAAATTAATTCTTCATGAATAACCCCCAATGTCAAGTGGCTGGCTCTCCATCCTGTTCACTTTGTATAGAAGAGGAGTGCATATTTGTGTCAAGGGAACACATTCACAATGTATTTCATCGTAAAACACCAGGAGTTATCCTGAATGCCACTAAATGCTTTTAGCTGAGAATTTCCTCTTGAAACCTATTCAGCAGTATTTATCAAAGAATGAAAAAACTGCTAAAAATATGAGTTGATTTTATTGGCATTGACCAAGGGTTCAAGATATTGCAAACAAGGTCATCTCCTCATGTTCAACGTACATGGGGTCGTATACACGTTCTTGTATTGCTTGGATGATTAACAATAATCAATGTCTTCTTTAAATGAGGATACTTCTAAATAAAAAGAAATAACAAATATCACTGTTAAGTGCTCCATAGCAGATAAAGAAGAGAAAACTAAAACAAAAATAAGGTGTTACGTCAGGAAAATACGCTTACATAAAGAAATGTAAAACCAACTGAGCTGCATAAGAAGTAACAATGAGAGAGTTCACCAAATGTTTTTTGGGGTATTGAAGATCTGTTACAATAATATTTTACAGGATGAAATGATGTCTTCTTGGTCAAGGGTTTAAGGGTTATAATAGCACCTATCATCAACAAGAAAGCTTCATAAGAGGGACATTAGTTATTGTTATTGTTTCCTTGTTTAAAATTGGCAGGTATTGTGTCCTGTTTTATCCTTAATGTTGTTGTGTAAATGTAATTTATCGGGCTGATCTCCCACTATTTTTACATTTTTTTACGACTCCATTCTTCCATTGGTAACTGTGTGTTTAACATCACATTGCTATGAATTGTGGGTAATTGCCTTGGGCGAAGTTGGCATCTAATGGGGGCGACTGTGGGTCAGTGGTTAGCAGGTCTGACTTTCAATCAGAGGATCGTGATCAGCCAGTCCGTGTCGTTGTGTCCTTGAGCAAGACACTTAACCCTAATTGCTCACCGTTGCTGTGTCTTCGGTCTACTGTATAGCATGTAAGTCGCTTTGGATAAAAGAGTCAGCTAAATGAAATGTAATGTAATGCTGACTTATGGAAAGGGATCATAAAGGGCTGGTACCAATGCCCCTCACAATGAGTTATATTATGAAGTTATATTTATTAGAACATAAATACAGTACTAACAAATGTATCCTGCTGGGGCCTCTACCTTTTAATGAATCAAATCACTGCAATGCCCCAAGTTAAAGCCACTTTGTGTGGAATTAAAAAAGAGCAATGATGGAGAAATGCATACATTTCAATGATTCTATGTAGGCATTACAAAATATAGTAGATCTACAATCACATCAACTGGCCAATTTCTTAATCAATTTTTTCGTCAAACTGATAAAGTGGCATCACTAATAAATCTCAGCTTGCTCTCTGAAAACAAAGGGAGTTGACATGTGTCTGGATTGACCACATGACTCCACATCCTTGCTGAGAGATGTTTTCTATGAAAAGTCTGATGAAGCAGAAAGGCCAAGTGAGGAGCTCACTGCCAACTTCCGAGCTGCACTAATTTTTTCTTACACAATAAAGAAAAGGTGAAGCCCAAGGACTTAAGCCCCTCTTAATGGATTTAGTTTGCTTACAAAAATGGGAATAAAAGTTAGAATGAAAACATCAAAGTTAAATTTCTTCTGCCTGAGCTGCTTTTATGAAATATGAAGGAGTTATGAATAAGGCACACAGGCCTTGCAACATTGGGCATAAATCTTCCACAGTGCACCCCGTAAGCACTGAATTTAATATTTTAATGATTTGACAGGGAAGAGAGAAGAAGAACTTTCTCTTAAAGTATAGCTATCAATTCAAGTAGGAAGAGACATTATTTTCTAAGCTCAGGCGTGCACCGCTAATACTATCGATTGCCCCGTAAATCTGAAAAATAGGATGTAAATTGTGGGACAATTCTATGTGATGTCAGGAATTTGAAATGGGAATTATCCAGCAACTGTAATACTCTTGTCCTCTTATTCAAAGTACCATTATCCTTTGACACCTTCTCTCTGCTTCCTTTCTTGTCTGCCCTTTTTCTCATTTCCCTTTGTCTCTCCCAGCCCAGGGGGACATTAACAGCGTCTGTAATGAAAGGCAGTGGATAAAAACCGCTAGACAGTGCTGAGCTGCTCACTTTACAATTTTAAAGATATTAACAAACAGGAGGAGATATGAGGCCAAAACAAGTCTTGATTGTGAAGGAATACACTGAGTTCTTGTGGAGGATTTAACGAGTGCTACATTTAGGCAATTGAGGGACTATACAAAACTGATTAAAGTATTATAATTTTTCTTTTTGCTGGAGGGAGGATATAGTCCTACTTTTTTAGTGAAAGCACGGGAACATTGTTTCTTACCCCATATTTCTATTTAGTTTCATATCTTATATTTTTGAATGTAATCACACCACAAAGATGTTTTTTGTCATGTGCACCGTAAGCAGAGGATATGGGTTGGGGTGAGAATATTGTGTTTCACTTCAGCACAGAGCTGTTGTCTGTTCCCCGTTCACTCATGTGATGGCTGTGATAAATGCTTAGTGGTTTCCAATAAGACTTCCAAATAAAATGACTAAATGTTTGTCCGTGCCCTCTAGGATCAGACAGACGCATTTTCAGATCTGACATCCCTACTTATTTTATAAAGACTCGGCTGGTTTAGGGAAATACCTTACTTGGGGTTAAAATAAGCTCTTGGTTGAGGTTTGGGTAACCTTGGAGTTTAGGTTAAAAGACTACTTTATTAGAGGTAGGGGACCGTTAGTATCACGGTTGCAATTATACGCATGTGGTTAAGGTTATAGAAAGACTATGTATACTATGTAGATGTATTCTAACATCTCCTGACCCCCATACATGGGGAGGTATGTGCATACTTTGTAGCCCTATTCTAACAAAACCTGACCTCCTCCTTGGCAATGTCATACTTATTTCAGCTGTTTTGGGCTCTGTTACTTCAGTGTAAACATATGTTGTTTTGGCACTTTTTGAAACAGCAGCTTAGCTTGAAGTAGCTTTTCGACATTGCCAAAAGAAAAGCCAAACAGACCCACCCTGTACACAGAAACATTGTCTCTCTTATTCCTCATAATACGGCGGCCAAAGTGTGGCTTATGATTCACTGAAGGGTCCAGAATGAGAGATGAGGAGGCTAAGGAGAAGAGGAGGAATGGGAGAAATTAGAAGAAAAACAGATTTACATGAGCTTAACACATTCTGCAGCTCATGTTTTAGCACAGACACAAGGTGCATGTTGGCTAACAAACAGGAACGTGTTTATATAGTGTGCACTCCGACACATTCGACTGAGAACCAACCATCTGCCACAACACCCTCACAGCATATCTATGATGCTCACTGCAGATTTAGCTAAATTGGTATTTCCCAATTTAGTTATTGGGTTCAAACATCAAAAAGAAAAGATATGATCTAGAACAGAACAGCTTTAATCCACATTATCTTTCTCTCTCTCTCTCTCTCTCTCTCTCTCTCTCTCTCTCTCTCACTTTTTAAGTTTAGCCTCTACTAGCTTTTTCCTCACATTGAAAGCATTATCTGTTGTACCACCTGCACGGTGCTGATCCGACTCCAACTACAGATACAACACATCAAGCTTAATCGTCAACACACACAAACACACACACACACACACACATACACACACACACACAAGCTTGGACACAGATAGACTAAAATGGTGTCTACAGACACTACAGAAACTGTAACTTGTTCTGATGGAATGGTTTTCTTTCAGAGAACCCTATTCTCCAAATAATACCTTAACAGCCAGACAAAAGGCCTAATTTCATCTGACAATATATGATATTGTTCTGATATTTGCACCAAGTTAGGTGAAAGCCTGACACCAAGTGGTCAATTAAGGTACTCAAATATGGTTGTAAAACAATATTGTGAGTTTGGTATTTTTGGAGGAGCGTTTGTCGGTTTATGACAACTCTAACAGAAGCAAATCATATACTGAAGTTTTAAGAAAATAACTTTGAATTGGAGGAAAACATATTTTTTATTCTTGAACTTGTGTTTAATGGCCCGTTCTAGTCTCATGACCTGGGCTTGTATTTACCAGACTTTTGAGAATTACACTGAAGACTAGGCAAGGCAAGGCAAGGCAAGGCAAGTTTATTTGTATAGCACATTTCAACACAAGGTGATTCAAAGTGCTTCACATACAGCCATTAAAAGCATAAAAACACAATGCAGAATAAAAGATTTAAAAACAATTAAAAACAATTACACAATCCAAAATAAAAGATTTAAAAACAATTAAGAACAATCATTAAAACAATAAAAAACAGTTAGAAGGCAAAAAGCAGAAATAGATAGATACAGAATTGAATAAAAGTTGCAGTGCAGTTTAAGATATAAAATGCAGTAGTGAAATGTAGAATCTGGTTTAATTAAAGGCAACAGCAAACAGAAAGGTCTTCAGTCTGGATTTAAAGAGGCTGAGGGTCTCTGCAGACCTGCAGCTTTCAGGGACCTTGTTCCAGATTTGTGGAGCAGAAAAGCTGAACGCTGCCTCTCCATGTTTAGTTCTGACTCTTGGAACAGAAAGTAGACCCGTCCCAGACGACCTGAGGGGTCGGGATGGTTCATAAGGCAGCAGCAGATCACTAATGTATTTAGGCCCTAAACCATTCAAGGCTTTATAAACCAGCAGCAGGATTTTAAAGTCAATTCTTTGTTGGACAGGAAGCCAGTGCAAAGACCTCAGAACTGGAGTGATGTGATCCACTCTCCTGGTCTTAGTGAGGACTCGAGCAGCAGCGTTCTGAATCAGCTGCAGCTTTCTGATTGACTTTTTACTGAGACCTGTGAACACACCGTTACAGTAGTCAAGTCTACTGAAGATGAATGCATGGACAAGTTTCTCCAAATCCTGTTGAGACATAAGTCCTCTAACCCTTGATATATTCTTCAGGTGATAGTAGGCTGATTTTGTAACTGTCTTGATATGGCTGTTCAGGTTGAGGTCTGAATCCATAACTACTCCTAGATTTCTGGCTTGGTTTGAGGTTTTTTTTTTTTTTTTTTTGAGGACTAGAACAAATCAATAATTTGCTGAGTGAGAAGTATAAGACACATGTTCAAGCTACTTTCTCCTACTTAAAGTGTTTTTAAGAGTTCATATTAATCATATGTCCGCTTGTAGCAGGCGCCCATCTCTGTCAATCTGAGGTCTGTTTTTGAGGTATGATCTGAGACTCCTGTTATGTTTGTTTATTAGGCAATGATGTTCCCGAGTCAATGTGACCCGGTGCATGTTGAATCATCCAAAAGTTGTGAGAAACCAATATAGTTTGTACCTCATCACCAACAGCATTAATAATAATGCAATCAGTTTTGAGTGGAATGGAGTTATTCACCCCTCCATAGATCATAGTTCAATTAGGATAACTCACTTGTTTTCATGAAAAATACATGTTCAAAGTATTTTTTAGGTACCTAGATATAAATTGCATTAGTCTACCATAATATCTATTTTTTACTAAATTTAATGTAGGACTCCTAAGCCATCCCTTTGTATGTTTCCCTATCCCTGCTAAGTGTGGGCAGAGTTTTACCTGCGTGAAAAAAAAGGTTCCCGTCAAAATAGTATTTGTATTTCTTGCACAGGTGAGGTGATTAGAAAGAGTGTCCGTGCGTTTGAGATTGAGTGTGTCAATCAGGTGACACTTTCTGTCAGTCAGTGGATCAGTCAGTATAATAGAATTCCTAAAGTACCATATTTATTAGGAGAGACATGAAAGAAACCCTTACTTTAGTGTCCCCAGTCCAATAAAGGTGTATTTAAGGGGAAAGTGAGCAGATAAGAAACATTGTTTAGTCTGGAAGGTGTGCTTCATGTGGGGTGATGGCACATGAAGCAGGAGAGAGATGGTTTCCATAACAAACACCTGCATTTTTGTTTGAAGTTTGAAATGTGTACAACTTTATATATGGGGCTGTGAACAGGTGTGTGTGTATGTGTGTGTGTGAGAGAGAGAGAGAGAGAGAGAAATGTGGTGAAACATGGAGTAAGGGAGTAAGAAAGACTGAAATGGTCTGAACTTGACCCTTCTGACCCCCGCACAGCCTCAACTTTCATTGCCAGGTCAAATTGACCTGAACATCATCTCTGTAATATAAACCTGCAGGGTGGGTTGCAAATGCATGATTATTTTTAATGTTGATTACACTAATTAAGGCAAGCAGAAGAAGTTGCATAGAGAAAGATATATTTTTTAACAGGTGAATTTGACCCGCAACATAACAGGAAGGTTAAACAAACAATTAGTTTTGTTTTATGTACATTTTACATGCTTTTTAAAGAGAAATCTTTAATCTTTTTTGTATTAGCCATAATGTCTACAGTACCACTTCAAATTTAAAATGAACAATCCAATTCATGTTTAACATGTAAATAAATGGAAAGGGATAAATAATAATGGAAACAAAAATAAAAAATAAAAAGTGGTGTAACATCATTTTAATTGCAACACTAGGCTAAAGCTACACATTTCAAACTCTTGTGGTTCAACTAATGTATTATTTATTACAGGTCAGGGTCAATGTGAATATGTCTGAGGTGTGTGATCACCTGTTTCAGTATTGCAGCCATCTAAGATCTAGTCTAAACCAGAGGCCTCTGCAGCTCTATTACATTTTTTAGTATTTTTTCAGGACAAAAGTAATTAGATGAATACGTTTCATTTAAGTTTGTGAGCTTGAGTAAAAGTGAAGAGCAGATTAATACATATAATAAATATATTTATTAATGGCGCAATTGATTGGAAGAATTTGTTGGACTTGAATTGACAGAATAAATATTTATTGACCAAGTGACAATTGACCTATCTCTGCATGACTGTCAACACACTGCCTTTCATCCTTTAATAACACTACAACAAGTTAATAGATGAACCTTTCTGGAATGCACAAGACAACTTGGTACGATCACTCAGGAGACGAGTACACAAGAAGGATTTTTGCAATTTAAAACATTGTAGCATCTTATCCCCAGCGAAACACACCACACTTGTCCTTATATCACTTGCGATCCATCATCATACCACCCAGGTGGATTCTCTGGTGGCGCTTCAGGTTACATTTCTGGGTGAAGCGTTTGCCACAGGCCACGCAGCAGTACGGTCTCTCTCCTGTGTGGACCCGGCGGTGGGCCTTGAGGTTGCTCAGCTTGGTGAAGCTGCGGCCACAGAGGGCGCAGGAGAAAGGCCGCTCACCTATGTGAGTCATCACGTGGGCCTTCAGGTTGCTAGGGTGGGGAAAGCATTTCCCACACTGGCCGCAGCAGTGTGGGAAGTGGGGCCTGGGGCCAGCGTGAGGCTCAGAGTCCGGATGGGGTAAGGGGTTGCTGCAAAGGGAGTTGGCAGACTGGTGCGTTTTGATGCTGACCCACGTGCCACCAGTTCGATTGTGTGCTGCGGCCACTTTGTCGGCCAAGTGAACTTGCTGGACTGAGAGTGGATGAGGAGGAGACGCTTTAGATGTGGATGGAGTTCTGTTGAGGGAATTTAAGTTTGCACCATGAGAGTGAGCTATAGACAGGGCTGCGTTACCACTATTCGAGTATGTGTGAGGGGGCTTTCTCATCGGTCTGTGGAGGTGCTGTATAGCAGCTTGCATTCTGAGACCTGTGCCCACTTTGGAATGTAGCTTCATAACCTCCTGCACAGTGGCTTTGTGGGACAAGCGGTTCTGCTTCAGTGCTTCTGAACTCCCTCTGTGCTGTTTTAATGAGCATGAAAAAGATGCCATCCTAGATTTTGTCATTTTCTTTTTGTTAGGCTCACTTTCCACACACCCATCCGAATCGTCACTCACCTCCTGCTTGATAGTCACACCCAACGCATCACTGTTTTGGAGTCTTGACATAGGGGACACTAAGGATGAAATCTGGTCTCTATTTGGGGTAGTTAGAACATCACCATGTGCTGTGACACAGTTGGATGGCTGGTGTTCTGTTTGCTTTAGAGGACCTCTAGTTTGAACTGGATCACAATCCTGTTCTGTTGCAAGTCTGTGATCCTGCAGTAAACCAGCTGTTGTGACAGTCATGCCAACCCAACCGCTGTCCACCACTAAAGCTTGATCTGTGGCCATGTGCGTGTCCTCGTGGTCTTCAGGAAAGACGTATGCAGCAGACATCTGTGGGTCTTGCTTAATAACATCCCTCAACAGTTCCTCACTGTTCTCTTGAGACTGTTTTGGTTGTGCCTCGGTCTTCTCCGTGACGCTGTGGGATTCAAGGTCTGCTTCACCTGGAAAAATTAAGAAAATTGGTGGTTATATTAATGTCTTCAACTGCATTTGTTATCAATTAGTAGACAGTTATCAATTTGTTATCAATTAGTAGACAGTTATCAAAAAATTAAAAGGTCCAGAGTCTGAAAACAAAATATTTCATTCACTGAAATATTTTTTTTTCCTTCTCTACAGGTAAGCCAAAACATTTTTAAATATGGTAATTTGGTAAGTCCTGTTGTTATTTAAAGCAGTAGTACTTATAGAAATCATATAAAAAGTGTAGGCTATTATGTTTCATATTTATTTAAAATATATATGTTGCAAAGAAAACAATGGACATAGCACAATACTCACCATCAAGAGGACCACTCCAATGCACAGAAAAACAAGACGACTTGTTCACGGTTTCATCTTTCACATCCACCGCTGGCAACAAATCATCCTCTTCTGTCGCCTGAACAGCACAGAGAATATGGTTTAATTTGTTAGTTGCTTGTTTGTTAATTTGGAACAATACTGATCAAGCATCACTGACTTATTCTACTATGAGAGTCCTGTGACCCACCAATGACTTCCTCGAAGGACTGAAAGTGGATGAAGGAGTGTCTTCTGCCTCTGGAATGACTTCCTGTGTGCAGCTCACTGACCACCGCTCTACAAAGTCACCTTCTTCTTTTACGCCACAGACCCCAAAAATGTCTGGAAAACAAAAACAATAAAGTAGGGAAACATAATGCAGTGTGTGTGTGTGTGTGTGTGTGTTGAGATATTTCTGCTAGTTCTTACCATCTTGCTGTTCTGTGGGCCTTTCTTCTTCAGTATTACTGGACAGCTCTACCTCATCCTTTGAACAATCGATACACCTCCCAGATTTCCTTCCCTCTTTCCCACCTTGGTCACTCAATTTTGTCTCAGCCCATTGCAACTGCATCCTCAGGGACTCAACCTCCCGGCTTCTGCGCTGCATCTCCTCCAAGAAGCCGTCCTCGACCAACCTGGTGACCTCGTACATGGCTGTCTTTACTACGGTCTCCATTACATCCGACAGCTGGGTCTGGAAAGTTACAACGAGGGTGTCCAGGTCCGACATGATTGACTGGTTTGGGTCTCGTGTCTTATAACGGAATCCCGAGAGAAAAATAGACACCTATATAATATTAATTTTTCGTAGAATGCTACCACAGGTTGTTTACGCTTTAACGTAACACCATTTCGTTACATTAACTTATTAGTGTGGGTGTTTCAGGCAAAGTTAATGAACAATAAACCGATATTCATTAAATTATGAACATTAAAAGGCTGGCTAACGATGCCCAACGAGATATTTACTGATACTTAGTCCCTTCATGTAACGCTTAATTCAGATTGTTACACAGCCAGCTAATGTGACTCCTTAGCTTAACGGTAGCATTCGTATGCTGTCGAACGGTAACTGCGAAAAAACGTCAACAACCCGTAACATTACACAACAACAAATCATGGAAACCATAGTCGAGCCTCACGAGTTGATGTATTTACACTTGTGTTCATGATTTCCGTGAGTGACAGCTGTTTAGCTCAGCAAATGCATGTGTATTAAGCGTTCAACCCAGTTAGCTTTAAAACAATCGCTTATGGTCCTCCTTGTTTTTCCTCGTGACGTCAGAACAGGCGCACCAACGGTGGCCTTAACAGAAGTCTGAGAATAACAAAACGCGTTTTTAAAGTGAAACCCACAGGCTGCACCAAGCAGTCTAGTTTAAGTTAAAGTCGTTGTTTAACCGTAGAATGCACTTATTGTAAGTCGCTTTGGATAAAATCGTCAGCTAAATGAAATGTAATGTAAAATAGGAATGCGTAATGTGTTTACATATTAACAGGCTCTCTTAAAATACTTAATCGAAAGAAGGTAAAAAAGTGAGATTTCACATTTTCAACCAAAATGAAGATAAATATTGTTTCCATCATTTACATAAAGGTTTTTTAATACTAAATGTATTTGCTACTTTCACATCAAAAACTGGGCCTCTACATTTTTATATTAGGTTATGTAGAAATGTTCACTTTGCACTTTATAGGCATGTTAACTTAGAATGAGTAATTGGGTCCATCATGTTGCATCTCCATGTTACTACAGTAGCCCATTATGGACAATCTAAACACTCTAGAGCAGTGGTTCTCAACCTTTTTCAGTGATGTTCAGTGATTCCCTGCAAAATATTTTTTTAGCCAAGTACCCCCTAACCAGCACAAAATATGTTTTGGTTAAAACAAATTTAATACACAGCACTGTGACATCAGTGTCTGATTTTATATACAATATATAAAATTGATGAACATACCCTTATATTGTATTGAGATTTTTTAAATATATATATTTGTTTTAATGGATGCTAATTTAAATGGATATAGAAAAACAGTGTGTACCCCCAGGGGCACACGTACCCCCTTTGAGAACCACTGCTCTAGAGAAGACCTGGGCATTGTACGGCCCTTTGGCTGTCGCCGCCCGACCCGCAGGAGGTCAATGGGAAATTAGGGATAAAACGTAAATAAGTGCACATCATGCATGTTATACAGCTGCATTGCTTTTATTTTGAAGGCGACTGCTGCTGTAGAGGGGTATTCAGTTGGCATCTGCAAACTCACTTCTAGATGCCACTAAATCCTGCACTGCTCCATAAAAAAAAAAATAATCTTAATAAAGAAAACATTAACAGATATACTTTTTTAATTGAATTATCACAAGAACAATGGTGCGCAAAAATATGCAGCAATAAAGGTGTACAAATAAAGACGTATTTTATCAAACACAAGAAACGTGTATGTCATCTTTTTCCTAGATTTTTTTAATACAAAACAAAGGGCTTGGAATTGAAGAGAAGAAAAAAAACAAATATTTTGTTTTGGATTTAAAAATGCACATTTAAATATATAATCCTTCTGATGCTCTTTCCCCAAAAACTCTTTATAGATCTGTCATGTGTTTACGTTGATGTGATTTCAGGTGATCCATGCGTTTGAAGCTGAGGCCGCAGACAGTGCAGCAGTATGGTCTTTCCCCCGTGTGGGTACGTTGGTGAACCTTCAATATGTCTGCCCGTGTGAAGCTCTTATCACACATGGTGCACTGATGAGGTTTTTCCTGTGTGTGAATTCTCCGGTGCAACTTTAGATTCCAGAGACGGCTGAACTTGTTTCCGCATACAGTGCAGCAGTACGGTTTGTCTCCGGTTTGGCCACACTTGTGTGTCTTTAGGTCTGAGAAAGAAGGGAAACCTTTCCCACAATGGCTGCAGAGGTGGAGTCCCTGCCCCGAATGGATCCTCTGGTGGACTTTGAGGTTACAGGCTTGAGTAAAGGTCTTTCCGCACTGAGTACAGGAGTATGGTGGAACTTGTCCGGTTCCTTTATGAGTCTGCCTGTGGGCCTTTAATGAGGCTGAATCAGGGAAAGACATTGAGCACTGGTTACAGGTGTGTCTCCTCCCTCCTCTCCCTCCTACCTGATGCTGCAGCCTCTCTCCCAGGTTTAAGGTATCACTGTATGCATCTGAGGGTCTATAAATATCCTCTGTGTTGTCTAAAGAGGGGTCAATGCGAATGCCCTGGCCCCTGAAGTTCAACCTGCCGCCTGGATCACTAGACACATGTTCAGGATACAAGATACTGGGGTCCTGTAAATAACCTTCTTCATTGATCAATAAGCAGCTTAGCTCTCCACCTACATCAATGTTTGTCCTTGTGGGAGAGCCAGCAGGTGAACCGACCGTGCCCCCTCTATTCCGTGCAGCACCTGTTTGGTAAACTTGATGCTCGGCTCCTTCTGGTGCTTCCAGATCTCCCTCATAGTGCCCGATGTAGTTCAGATCCTCACCCAGTTGGGAAGGTGATCCTTGTAACCCATCCAAGTTACCCATGTCTATCATATTTGAGTCTCCATAGCCAGTTTTAGTAAAGCCACCCAATTCTTCCATACCATACCTACTATGGAAAAGTGGTTCTGATGGGTCACCAGAGTGTCCATCTTGGCCTGATTCAGGCCTCTGGACATAGCTAGCTTCCCAGTTCAAATGACTCTTTGGGATCTTCTGGTCAACAAAACGTTTGCTGGGCCCTGGCAGACCTGATTCCTCTGTTTCTGATCAATGAGAGGAGAAAAAGATGTTCTCACATTTATGGGTACAGGGCCTACAATGACACAATTACAATATGAACACTGAAATGAATGACGTTGGAGCAAGTGTTTAGGAAGTGCGTTGTATGGTGTATCATTTTCATTTAAAACAGTGCTGTAGAAATGACTACATACATACACATTATATTAATATGCTTTAAAATAGCTTTGCTGAATGTGTACATATATGAAGAGACCAACCATCCAAGTTGACTCCCCATCTCTCTTGGGACTCATTAGTTTCTGGTGTGATCTGAAGGGCTTCCTCCTTGAGCAGCCTATTCAGCTTTTCACCTTGTACACCTGGAGACTGGCAGACATGTAAAAGGACAACATTTATAGAAATGGCATTAACTCTACTCACCTAAAGAGAAACTATAAGCTTGGCATTACATAAACAGGCAGGTCTAATTGCATTTAAGTTTCACAAAAAAGGAAATACTGAAACATATAACGGCAGTTTTAATACTGTAATTACTTAACTCCTGAGACACGTACAACAATAAAATGGCCATTGACGTGTTTACAAACATTTTAACATTTCAATCTAATTTACTGACGCTAAATGAGTGTAACAAACAACCCTCTACCTGTGGTGCCGTCATGGCACTGTGGGCCTCTGGTCTTGTCTCTTCCGCTTCATGACTAGGTGTCCCTCCTTCAGTGCTTCGGGAGCAATGTATCTCTTCTTGCAACACGCTCTCCTGTTTAAGACTTTTCTCTGTAGCAGAAGATGGGAAAACATTCCTTTAAACTTTAAATCCCGTTTGAAGGCGCTAATATGTCAATATTGTGTTGACAGTCGTTTGTCTCTGCCATCAAGTGGCCAAAAAGGTCATTACTAGTTTAGAGCCGCACGATTGATGATTGTCATTTGGGGGCAGCAGAAACAAATTGTAAAAAAAAAAAACACTGTTAGCCTAGTTACACACTCAGCAGAAACAGAGCAAGAGCATGCATTTGAAGTCATGTTTCGTTCACCATGATAAATAAAAGTCCAATAGTCGCTCTCCTTTTAGGTCTGATTTGGTCTCCCGAAAGCTCAGAGAGAGATCTGGTTCTGTGGCTGCTAAATATTTATCCATGTTCACCAGCTTGTTGCTAACTTTGTCTGCTGTTTGGTGCCGAGCAGGTAGCATAAAATATAGGCATAAAATGCTCTTCAGATTGGTGGAGACTTGAAGAGTTGAGTGGTAATCATCCCCCTCACATAGTTTTTGAATAATTGTTAGTTAAAAAAAACGTTGATTGGTGCAACTTCAAAGTGGTTGCAGGGCACATTTGTTGACACAATCTCGCATCTATTTTCTTTAACATGTATGATTACTTAAGACGATTTTCTACAACCCCTTCATGCAGATCATTAGGTTTAGTCCCCCGTGTAACAAAATCAATGTTGCCAATTAATAGTGGCTAAATGTATATAATTAGTAACACCTGACAAACTCACCTGTCACATTGGGATTATCCTCCCCGGACACCCCGACTCTTCCACAGTCAAGGCATCTTCCCTTCCTGTCTCCCTCTCTGTCTTTACGGCGGCTCTCTGACCACTTCAGTCGCCTCTTCATGGACTCAACCTGCTCCCTGCACCTAGTCACCTCATCCAAGAAACTGTCCTCTACCAGCCGCGTGATCTCATACATGGCAGCTTTGAAGACCGTTTCCATTACCCCAGAAAGTTGGGACTGAAACGTTACTATTGTTTCGGTCATTATGCCAATAACTGTCCTTTACTAGCTATGTCAACTGAAAAGCAGACAATTTCCAACTGGCAAAGACTGCAGTTGTCGGGCACAGATGACGTCGGTGTCTTTAAACTGGACGTAGTCTTTAACTCGGTTTTTAGTCCAGGTAAAGGAAAACAAGTCGTGCGCGTAGGTCTGTACACATTGACCGTTATGTGACTTCCACCAAACCAAATCTTAGAGTTGCTTGTGACGTCAACACTAGCTAACTAGCTTGCTGCACTAGCTAGAGCTAGGCTAGTTGTGAATCAGAGTTAAATCTAGATTCTGACCCATGCGATAAGTAATGATCGGAAACATAAAATAACCACCGTTAACATATAAGTAATGTTAAGTACAAGGTGGGTTTGGTAGTATAAAAAAATGAAATGTCTTCGCTGTAATCCAACATTACAAAATGCCGTTAGTCTATCATTTCCGGTTGATTCCGCAAACAACCGTACTTCCGAGATATAAAATACGGGTCGTGAGTTGGGACAATCTTAAGTCGTTCAGTTGAAATGGTGTCTGTTAAAGAAGGACGCCTCCTGCTCACTAATTATATGTAAAGTGTTACTGGTAATGAATAACTCGCACATGTACCAATGTATTGTTATCTTGGTAAAGTTATATACAAAACATACAGTCAGGCATTGTGTGTGTGTGACCGGAAATACGCTCAACTCTCTTCCGTTAAAATGCGTCACACAAAGCAGAGAGACCGCGTTTGGCCACGACGGAAAGGAGCCATGTTGAGTCAGCTCCTAAAGCCAAATGTTTTCATTACGATAGAGTAAATATACTCGTACAAGTGGATTCATAATTATACTCAGGCGAACAGTCAACCATTCCAAAATGTCGGCGGATGATTTTCAGACAAAGTACTCCTCTGTCATGGAGAGTATGCTCAAGAGTGCAATCGCAGAGACCACGAAACTTTTCGAAACTATGGTCGACGAGCTGAAGGCAGAAATATCTGGAATGAAGAAGGAGAACGAGGACCTCAAAATAAGATGTAGCAAATTTGAAAGTGCGAGAAACCCACCTACTGTTCACACCGGAGGAAGTGATTCTCTTGAAGGGCCTACCGACGGCTCTGAGAAACGTGACCGAGCTGTCCAATGCGGTGAGTTGTGACGCCTGCTTCGAACAAGCATGGCAATCCGTAACGATGCTCTAATAATGCTATGTGGTATTTTATCAGTGTATCTGCGTCATATTAGATACATAATGTAGATTCTAACTATTTGTGTGAGCTCGGCCTAGCTCGATCGTAGCTAAAGCGTGGGACTCAAAATGGGAGGGAAACCATACAATGCTTTCTTGGCTAGCAGCTTCGTACAGTGTGTTCCAACAACAATATTAGGTTCCGTCATAATGGTTGTATCCTGCACCAAACCTTTCACAAACAGTCTGAACTCTAAGGTCTACATGCATTACCACACTGACTTTTTATTTTACTATGGTAATTGGTAATGGCATATCTATTTTGTGTACACAAGGAGTGAGTTTGCATAATCTGGAATTTAAATAATTATATGTATGTATGTATGTATGTATGTATGTATGAGAACGCTATGTCAATTGAAGGTGTGTTATAGTGGGGCTGCATCCTACAATGTAGTTTGTTTGTGACAATGCAACTTGTTTTACAGTTTTTGTTTGATATACCTATGTATTGCTATGAGTATGTGTGTGCAATGTGTTACACAACCAGGATAGTATTGGATTGTTGCAATTGTGCTGTTGCCATTGCAGTTTGATTTTCAATCAATTAAAGTCCAGTCCTGTATTATTAATAATAATTTAATTTTATATAGCGCTTTCCAGGACACTCAAAGAGGCTTTACATAGGCAGAGACAAACAGAACAAAACACAATTATAAAGACAATGAAGCAAACAAATAACATAATATTTCTGGTATAAAAGAAAACTGGAGAAGCTGTGTGGAATGAGTTCTGTAGTGGAGGGTAGGGTGCAGGGGTTAGCAGGTGAAGGGTAGGGAGCAGAGGTTAGCATTAGTGTATTGACTAATCATATTTTATATATTATCACCAGCTAGCCAGATTGCAATAGTCCTTTTTAATCTGGATAGAAATACTAAAGTGGTGCAATGTGTTGTCCGACGGTGGCTCAGTGTTTAGCAAGTCTGTCTTTCAACCAGAGGATCGGTGGTTCGATCCCCGGCTCCGCTAGTCCACGTCATTGTGTCCTTAACCATAATTGCTCACCATTGCTGTGTCTACGGTCTACTGTATAGCATGTAAGTCGCTTTGGATAAAAGCGTTGGCTAAATGTAGGGATGCACCGATACCGGCATCGGGTATCGGGCCGATACTGCGTTAAAATACTCGTATTCGGTTTCAATTGCCGATACCAAGAACCGATACCACTCAACAGTATTTCGCTACAACAAACTGGTCGCGCTTTGTGGAGAAAAAGATTTGTTGTCCTACCTGACTTTAACGTCTAGGGCAGGGGTCGGCAACCCGTGATCCAGAGCCGCATACGGCTCTTTTGTCGCTCTCTTGCGGCTCTTGCGTCAAGGTGTGTAGAGTTATGGTGCGTTCACACCGACCGCGACGCAAATTACTGCCGTCCTGCCGGTTTGAATCAAACGGCTGCTGGTCCGCCAGAAGTAGCGCTGGCAGCGGCCTCATTCAGACGCTGTTGTGCGTCTACGGATGATATTATTGTAGCAGAGTGTCTGTTGTGTGTCTATATTTGTAATTCTAATAAAATGAAAACACGCTGCAGGGTAAGTTGAACCACTTTTTTATCTCCTTCACACACGTATATCCCACAATTCCACTCCTCTTTTCCTTTCCGTTTCTCCCTCCACAATAAAAGCACCGGAAACATAACTTGGAACACAGCTTCCTATATAATTGCTCGATCCCTAATATTATCGCTTACATTATGAACCCGGACACGTGGGCGTTTTATGGTCCGACATTAGAGGGACTTCCACAAGACGTTTAAAGCTTGGGATAGCCTTCTGTTAATTTTGTACTATAGGCTTGACATAATCTGCAAAGGATAAAGTAAAATCTGCCTCCAAATTAATTGCACTTTCATGGAGACCAAATCTAAGAAGTATCGGTACTCTGTATCGGCAAGTACACAAATAAAAATACTCGTGCTCGTATCGGTTTGTAAAAAATGGTATCGTTGCATCCCTAGCTAAATGTAATGTAACATCAAGAATTCAAAGCTGTTGTAGGTGTTCTGATCGGCTAAAGTGAGAGAAGAAAAAGATGCCCTTCTTTGAAATGGTTCAGATGCAATTATCATTCAAATGCTGGGATAACTGATCGTTATGACCCAAAATAGCCCTCCACTTAGACAATTCCTGGGAATGCGTTGGTCGGTCATGTTGCTTCAGGAAATATGAAAACAAGTGCTCCAACAACTAATAGATTATAGTATTAGTTAACAAAAGATTTGGTCACAGATTTGAGGGACCTATGTTATTATATATGACATGCGCTGTGGCAGAGTCTCAGGGCAGTCAACTCGTTTTGTAGCTTCACTAGATGAATTACAACATATATGACACTGTCTCTGAATTCAACATTTGAAAAGTGTCTGAGGGATATATTCTAATCAAGAAAAGTACTGAGACAAATGTACGATTACAGGTTCTAATATCAAATAAAAGCAATGGAAATAAATACAATTTCAAAGCTAATTCCATCTACATTGTTGCATCACAAATCTGAGAAACTGTCTGTTCTGTTGAACGTTTTTAGCACTTCAACCCCAGCACTCCTGCGTGCAAGGCACTAATATATTCTGTTTACGGTTAATCATTGATTAACGAGGATAGGCTATTGGTGGGAAAACTATTTTAAAATGAATATGTTTTTCTGTTTTTTTCTTTCTACAGACCTTGTTCCTACCCGCACAATATTGGTGGAGCAATGTCAACCGCTGAGGCACTCATCATTGCAAAACCAAGAGCAACAGTGCAGTTATGAGCAGATGGAGTACAGTTTGCAGGACCACACCTATGGAGAGGGCACTACTCAAATGGCCTTCATACTTGTCAAACAGGAGGTGTGTGTGTAAATCTGAGCCATCAACAAACTTATTTTCCCATTTATCCTTAAATTACATTTTTCTCATCCCTCTTCAGGGCTCCTATGGTGATTCTTCTCAGCAAACTGTCATTAAGCAAGAGGAAGCTGAGTCCCTTGTCTGTGTGCCAGTCATAAGTGATACAACAGGTGAGGTGTTAAAAGAGACTTTTTATTTCCCAACTGAAGTGTGATCATGAGCCAGATTTTATTTTTTTTCCAAATGTGGAAAGGTTTGTTACTCACCATTATCACCCTTTTTTATGTCTTATCATGTTTCCTCTTGCATGTTCTCTCTCGCTGTGTCTAGGTTCATCACAGGCCTCTGCTTGTGCAACGGAAAATGAAGGGATCCTGGAGATGCTTTATTTGGGAATGGATAGCAGTTTACAAGGAGCCAAGAACCAATTGTCTGAATTGGAGCATTCACAAGTCCTCTCCCTCTCTGCAAAAAACAACAACAACGAAGAAGAGTCTGAATTCAGTCGGAAGGAAGAACTCAAAACACTTGCAAAACACCCATTGGTAGTTGCTCAGCATCAATCACAGGTTGAACCCCTTGAAAAAGAGCAACCATTTGTAAAGCCCCAACAATGTCAAAGAGAGGGAAAAGAGTCAGTACGTGAACAGTCTAATGTTTCTCAGCAACATTATGTAGCTTTGAATTCTACCGAACAACGGCTTTCAGCGCCTACTCCACTCAAGAAAGGAGAAACATGTGAAGCATTAAAAAATAATGTGGCACAAAGTGTAGCTATTCCCCAGCAAGGACAACGTAAACGAGGACGGCCACCCAAAAAAAATAAACGTCTCCAACATCCAGGGAAAGACATTGGTTCTCTCACTGTTTTAGAAGCCTCTGAATGTTCTTCTGAAAAGGAAAAATCGTCTGAATCTCAACAACCTTCCATGGAAATTAAAAAAGGGGTGATTAAGGCTCCATTTACTGCTTCACCTGCAAATGAAACGCTAAACACTCCAACTTTTCAGGCCAGAGAACGCCGCACCTCTGTTACTCTACAGGATGCATTACTATTAGTTGAAGCCATGAATCAGTCAACAGTAAAAGATATGACCTCTCCTCAACGATTGGCAGCACCAACTCAAGCTCAGAGTGCCCCTGTTGTGGGTATTTTAGAGACTGTGGACGAGATTCCAGTGGAGCCAACACAATTGACAAAAAAGAAACTTGGTGTCGCTTCTGTGATATCAGATGCCACTCCAACTAATAAAGCTCAGGCCCACATTAAGGTTGTTATACCAAAACGACAGCATACAGTCACACCATCTAATACTACGCCATCATTAACTGCTGCAGTTGAAGCAAGTGTGCAGTCACTGCAGCAGCACCGTTCCTGTCCTCTGATATCATTGGTAGCACCCAGCAAACCTGGTACAGTGGTATCTCACAAACTAGTTGCTATGCCAAGTTCAGAATCATTATTAATACGCCCTAAAATAGCAGCACTGTCACCAACCCAGCTTCCTACTGTTGTGTCAACGGTTGTTGCTGCACAGAAAAATAGACTTCCAGGCATTAAAACTGCAGGCTTGCCTCTTGGAACTACTTCCCTTTCCTCTGTTCCTCAGAAAACAAAATGCATTCCGTCTAGGAAATTGTTTCCCATTGGCTCTTTAAAGCCAGCCACCACCACCTCTTCTGATCTGCAGTCAGAGACTCCACCACATCCAAAAATAACAATTATAATTCCAAGGCAGGTGTCAGCTGTGGCATCAAGTAAACCTCAGTCCCAGACGATTGTTCTGACAACCACTCAAGAGTCCACCGAATCTGCTGCTGCTATATTGTCATCGCCGCAGTTGATTACTTCATCGCAGGACTTAAGCATTTCTGTGGATACACAAACCGTTTTAGACGAAGTAGCCGCAATATCATCTCAAAAGAGGAATAAAACTATGTACAACTTAGAATTTCCCAAACAAACGGCTTCTGTTTTTAAACCAGTAAATGCATCTATAGAAACCTGTTCCAGTTCAAACATGTCAGTTGGGCTAGTGCCGTCTTCTGTATCTCCAGTGGTACCACCGACTGCTGTGGTCAGATTAACCAGGCTCCCATTTCCTGTATCGGCCAAAGAAGCTGTCTTAGTCTCGAGACTGCCTGAAGTGGGATCTCCTGAAAGTCAATCCATTGTGAAAGAAGAAACCACACAAGAGAAATCTGTGGTCATATTGATACCTCTATCAGAGACGCTGAATTTGGAAGAAGACTCATCTACACCATTCAAGGTGTCAGTCCCAGTGGTTGAGAACTCGACAATAGCCATCAACAAAACTGAACCACCAGCTGTAAATGGTACAGCGGGTGAACGTACTTCTAATTCAGATGAGGAAATAATAAGCATTGCCGTGCAAGATTGTGCATCACCTAATGACCCACCTATGAAAGAGAAAGAATCAGCTTCCCTCATAAAGCTAACTCCCATCACCACCAAGGACAAAAATGAAACTCATTTGCAGATAACCAAAGCCCAGTTCCTCGCGCAGCTGGCAGTGACACCTGTACCGCAAGACCCAAATAAGGTAATCTAGTAAACATTTCTCAGTCTGCAATATTGCTTTGTGGATAAAATCATATTTACACTAGAGCTGTGCAATATTGTAAAAATATACTATGCTCTATTCTTTAACAATTTTGTACAAAAAATACTGTTGTAATCTTGTTTTTTATTTAATTACATCATGTGTCAATGATATTCAAGGTTAATTTGTCTTTTCTCTCTTTTTTTTTCTTCTTTTTTTTAATAGGTCACCTATGACAACTCTGTAAATGCCACAACTGCAGAGCTCAGCACCAGTGAAAAGAAACAGTTACAGAAAAAATCCCTGGTGGCCCAACTCCGAAGTCATCTCAAAACCCACCTACAAGCCAGGAGAACGAAAACAAATTCAGAAACATGCACAGCAGAAGACCCCGAAAAAAGTGGATTTGAGAATGAAAGTCCTAAAAATATAGACGCAACGAGAGAACATATTCCCATCAGTCCAAAAGACCCAGGAGAAGTTGAAGGTGTTACCTTTCCAGTGAAGAAAACTAAATCCCCCACTCCTGTTAGTCCTAGGAGATCTGGACTACGTGAAGCAGATGTTGGACCGAAGAAGACCGTTATTGAACCGTCTTTTATCAGTTCTAGGAGGTTTAAGGCTACTAGAAAATCAGCTCTTGTGACTCCCAGGAGGTCTAGTTCAGGTACACATGGTGTAGGCTCCAAAAAATCCACTTCTCTGAGTCGCAGAGGGTCTACAGCAATGGAAGAACGTGCTAGACCTAAAAAGACCAAATCCACCTCTGTGAGTCCGAGGAGGTCTAACTCGATTAAAGAAAGTGCAAGCCCTAAAAAGACCAAATCCACTTCTGTGAGTCCTAGGAGGTCTAGCTCAATTAAAGAAAGCACTACCCCTAAAAAGAGAAAATCCACTTCTGTGAGTCCTAGGAGGTCTAGCTCAATTAAAGAAAGCACTACCCCTAAAAAGAGAAAGTCCACTTCTGTGAGTCCTAGGAGGTCTAGCTCTAAAAATACCAGAAACATTTCTGTGCATTCTAGGTGGATTAGTTCAACTAAAGATGGTGCTAGCCCTAAAAGTACTAAAGCCACTTCTTTGAGCCCTCTGATAACTAGTTTGACTAGAGATGTTATTCCTAAAAAAGCTAAATCTATTGTTAGTCAAGAAACAAGTTCAAGTAAAAATGGTACTAGCCCTAAAGTGTCTATTGATGAATCAACTTTCTGCCGTAGGAAATGTACCTTACCTAAAGATAGTTTGAGCAGTAAACAGAATAAAAGTGAATCCACTTCCTTCAGTTCGAAGTATAGCATATCTACAGACTGTGCTCGTACTAAAAATTCTAAGAGTGAAACGGGTTCCCCAAATGTTAGGTGGCCTAAATTGGATGAAGATGGTGTCAGTCCTACAAAGACAAGGGAGTCCACTCCTGCTAAGAAACCCAGAATATTGCAAGATGGTACTGGTCCAAAACAGAAATTAATAGTGGTTGATGCTAAGAGGTTGGTTAAAGCAGCAAAAGCCAAAACGATAGCTAAAAAGAAAAATGGAGCAAAAACGGGCCAGTTAGCAGAGAGCCGTGCCATCTGTGAGGCTTTGAGAAAATGTACAGCTAAAGCTGTGTGGACTCCTCCTAGAATGCCAGCCAGTAAAACAACTCCGACACGGGGACGAAAGGAGCCGTTATCACCAAGACAGCAGGATCATACTGTAGTTTACCCCCACAGTGTTTCTCTCCTTCCCATACCTGTCAAAGCTCCACCTGTTGTATCACCATTACAGCCTTTATCAGTCATTGGTAGGCGGCTGCTTAAAAACCAGTGTGGCGAGTGCGGCCGTGTCCTCAGCAGCCTTGCTGCCCTGGAAAGCCACGTTAGTCTCCACACTGGTCGGAGACCTTTCTCTTGCACGCTCTGTGGAAAGAGGTTCCCAGACTCAAAAGGTCTTAAACGGCATGGCAGGGTGCACCGCAATGGTAGGATCCATATCTGTCAGCAGTGCGGGAAGGGCTTTGTCTACCGTTTTGGCCTCACCAAACACCTCCAGATGGTACACAGGAAAATTAAACCGTTTATCTGCCAGGTTTGCAATGGGGGATTCTTCACAAAGCGAGATATGGAAGCCCACGTACGAATGCACACTGGAGAGAAACCATTCCATTGCAACCTCTGTGAAAAAAAATTTGCAAGAAGGGTTGAACTAAATGTGCACTTAAGGTGGCATAATGGAGAGAAGAGACACTGGTGCCCATTCTGTGGGAAAGGATTTTTAGACTTCAATAACCTAAAGAGGCACAAGTATATCCATACAGGGGAGAAACCACATTCTTGCCCCCACTGTCCCAAGAGCTTCACGCAGTCAGGCCACCTGAAAAAGCATGTAAAAACTGTACATAAAATTCTTTGAAAGATGGACATCCAAGATGCCACCCTGTTCTACTGAGTATTCCAATGTATTTAAGGAGAGAGATATAGTCTTGTAATGTGAGAATACTTGTTGCAAAATGGATTGGACAGGGTTTTTTGGATTTTATTTTTATGATGTAATGTGTTTTGTAAAACAAATGCAAATATATATTTTTTTTCTCATTTGTCCATCTGATATTTTTTGTTGTGTTTTATGAAGGACATAAACATTTTTTATGTTAAGTGTTTTTGTTATCTTTCCAAGATTTGATTGAGAAGATCATTATCAATGTCACGCTTGCGTGTTTGGCAATAGAGCAAGGAGGAGATTGGCTTAGCGTAAAGACTGGATGCAGTGCCTCCTAACCTTTGTTTCATTTGTAAAAGGCGTACAGATACAACATTATTCCCAATATTGGAAGAAACATTTTGTTATGCAATTGAAAAATGCAAATGTTAATCTGACACCAGCCTCAAGTAGCCTTTTTGATGTTCATGAAACATCTGTTTTGGAAATGTCTTATAGTGCAAACATATGGATGTAGATCTGCCACATGTTTTACAGTCATACCTTTTCCATTGTTATATCACAGATAACTCACAATTTTGGAATGACCCCAGTGGATATGTTAAAAATATCTTGCTGTTGTGATATCACTTAATATTGTTTCATCATTTATTGATGTATTAGTTACTGCTACTACCAAACCTAAAATGGTAACATATACCAATTATCAAAGGTTTGGATCACCTGCTTTTCACCATTTTCACATGACATTCTGGCAACTGCATACTGTCAATGCATACAAAGTATTTAAGTATTGTTAAAAAATGTGAATGCAATTCAAATTAATGATTTTGTAGGTTCTGTCATGATTTTGGCTTTCACTTCAAAACAGCGTTGGTGGTCGGCTGTGATCTTTAAATAGCTGAGCAGAAGTTTAAGAAGCTTAAATTCCATTTATTTCTTACATTGTCATTGTGTCTAATATTCTGATCAATTACAAGAGAAAGGATTTACCAAACCAATGACATTAGATCTATTTCCATCTTGTTTATTCTCAAAGGCTTACTACAATGCACTTGTTAGACATCAATCCACTCTTCTAGCATTCTAAACCTCATGTAAGAAATTGTAAATTTTTCATTGCTATCAAAGATGAGAATTGTATTTTCTTGGTCCTGTCATTTGAGAAAAACGATAATAAATATAGGTGTCAAACTGATCCCCTTCAGTGTACCTTTTTGTCAGGAAACCTGTTATTGCTTGAAATGTACACCACAACAATGGAGTTGAAATGAAAAAATCAAGATGTGCTTTAAGTGCAGACTTTCAGCTTTAATTTGAGGGTATTTACATCCAAATCAGGTGAACGGTGTAGGAATTACAACAAATTAAAATGTGGCCACCCTCTTTTTAAGGGACCAAAAGTAATTGGACAAATTAATATAATCATAAATCTAATTGTCACTTTTAATACTTTGTTGAAAATCCTTTGCAGTCAATGACAGCCTGAAGTCTGGATTCCATAGACATCACCAGACGCTGGGTTTCGTCCCTGGTGATGCTCTGCCAGGCCTCTACTGCAACCGTCTTCAGTTCCTGCTGGTTCTTGGGGCATTTTCCCTTCAGTTTTGTCTTCAGCAAGTGAAATGCATGCTCAATTGGATTCAGGTCAGGTGATTGACTTGGCCATTGCAGAACATTCCACTTCTTTGCCTTAAAAAACTCCTTGGTTGCTTTCGCAGTATGCTTCGGGTCATTGTCCATCTGCACTGTGAAGCGCCGTCCAATGAGTTCTGAAGCATTTGGCTGAATATGAGCAGATAATATTGCCCGAAACACTTCCGAATTCATCCTGCTACTTTTGTCAGCAGTCACATCATCAATAAATACGAGGGAACCAGTTCCATTGGCAGCCATACATGCCCACGCCATATCACTACCTCCACCATGCTTCACTGATGAGGTGGTATGCTTTGGATCATGAGCAGTTCCTTTCCTTCTCCATACTCTTCTCTTCCCATCATTCTGGTACAAGTTTATCTTCGTCTCATCTGTCCATAGGATGTTCTTCCAGAACTGTACAGGCTCTTTTAGATGTCTTTTGGCAAACTCTAATCTGGTCTTCCTGTTTTTGAGGCTCACCAATGGTTTACATCTTGTGGTGAACCCTCTGTATTTACTCTGGTGAAGTCTTCACTTGATTTTCGACTTTGACACAGATACACCTACCTCCTGGAGAGTGTTCTTGATCTGGCCAACTGTATTTATGGACCTAACTGTAAGTCAAGGGAAGTTTATTTGTAAAGTACATTTTAACAACAAGATGATTCAAAGTGCTTCACATAAAACCATTAAAAGCATCAAACAATGCAGAAGAAAACAAAATTTAAAAACAATGAACATTCATTAAAACATTAAAAAAGTCAAGAAATACAAAATTTAATAAAAGTTGCAATGCAGTTTAAGTAATAAAATGCATTAGTGAGATGCAGAAATGGATTAATATACTTGAATATGGTTCAATTAAAGGCAACAACAAACAAAAGTCTTCAGTCTGGATTTACAGGAGATGAGGCTCTCAGCAGACCTGCAGCTTTCAGGCATGGACTGATGTGATCCACTTTCCTGGTCTTAGTGAGGACTTGGGCTGCAGCGTTCTGAATCAGCTGCAGATTTCTGATTGACTTTTTACATAGGCCTGTGAACACACCATTGCAGTAATCAAGTCTACTGAAGATAAATGCATGGACAAGTTTCTCCAAATCCTGTTGAGACATAAATCCTCTAACCCTTGATATATTTTAGGCTGATTTTGTAATTATCTTGATATGGCTGTTCAGGTTGAGGTATGAATCGATAACTACACCTAGGCTTTGTTTGAGATTTTTAACATCACTGATTGAAGCGAAGCGCTCACTTTCAATTGTTTGTCCTTGGAACCAAAAACAATTACTTCTGTTTTATCTTTATTTTATTGAAGAAAATTCTGGCACATATAGTTGTTGATTTCTTCAATGCATTTCCACTGGTGATATGTTATGTAGATTTGTGTGTCGTCTGCATAATTATGATAACGCACTTTGTTGTTTTTCATAATCTGAGCCAGTAGAAACATGTAAATGTAGAACAGAAGAGGCCCCAGTATTGAACCTTGGGGAACACCACATGTTATCCTAGTCAGATCTGATTTGTAATTAGCTACCTACACAAAGTATTGTCGGTCCTTCTAGTAAGATTCAAACCAGTGCTGCGCCAGAGAGTTCTACCCAGACTTTCAGTCGGGGTCTAAACTAACCTTCTTTAGGAGTGGTTTAATAACTGCAGTTTTTAGGGCTTGTGGGAAGACACCTGAGAGAAGGGATGTGTTTACAATTTGTAATAGATCAGTGGTCATGCAGTGTGAAATATTTTTGAAAAGGTGTGTTGGTAGAATATCCAAGCAGCAGGAAGATGTTTTCAGATATTGTATAATGTTGTCTAGCAGAAAAGTGTCTACACTGTAAGAAAGCAGGAAGTGTCAATAAGTCAACTTAGTAATTTTCTTTCATAAGATCTTTTGCATTTCAGAAAATTCATATTATTTCTAAACCTATTGAATGAAAGAATATTTTCACAATGCATTGTTGAGGATAACTTTACTAAGGCAATTCAATTTGTAATTGTGACTAAAACATGCCATACAGCTATGATTAGGTCTACAATAGTGTAGAATAATAACCTACAGTGAGTGTTTAAAAAAAATACAACCACTTTCTTTGAGTAACTATTATTAGTTTTATTATTATTATTATTAGCGATGACTGGATATCGGCAAGTCAAACAAAAGTCTTAAAGGAGTTGAAGACAACAGAGTAGAAGCATTGGTGTGTCTTTGTGGTGGTCACATACAGATGCTCTTTAATCCTTTAGGCATGTGCTTATTCGTTCTTGACAAGAGCTCATTGTATGGGTTGAATGAAAACAATTCAATGTACTCTCGGGTAATATTAAAATGCCTTTATTTTACATGGCAATAGTTATTTTAAATGACCAATCCGTTGCAACCGAAATGGGTGTTCATCACGGTTGTTTCTACCAAAGTTACATGAAACACGTTTCTGCCACCATTATAGTACAGTGGAGGTGAATGCAATGTTGATGAATGGAGAAATCAAATTTGAACGGAACATATTTCATTATGTAGAGAAGATCCATCACCCCATTTCCTTTTCAATATTATTGATTTGTTGGAAAAAGGTCAACAAAACCCACCAGATTATACCGACTATATACTATGCACTACACACAATTGTTTAAAAAGATGCCTTTTGTTGCCTGTGGGCAAAAAATGAAATGCTTATTCCATAAAATGTAAAATCTGTCCATCAAAGATAATTGATGGTACATGTTTTTTGTTCACGCTAGATGTGAATGAAAAGGGTGTTGAATCTTGCTTCATCTTCAGATTTTCTGCACCAAACAAGATTTTTACAGCAAAACTGACACATTGCAAACACAAGAAAAAAAGTTTTTTTTTTATCAGAAATAATAAATCTGCGAAAACAATACATTCATTATCTGTTTCCTATTCCCTGCTCACGTTTATTTGAGCAGGATATCTGAGAGTTAGATAGCATCACCATAATTAAGTTGAATTCAAATCAATTTGTGGTAAACGGTGTATCCAATACCTGATGCAGACTAAAGACAACTTAACTTAAGCCCTTCAAGTTCTCGTTACAAAGACAGATACCAGCAGGCACAACCACAGTGGCAGTGACACTGTTAAAGCAGGAGGGCCTGCAGAGCGTACAATGGAGTGATAGCACCTGCCCACATTCCCAATTTGATCTACAGCTATGAACTCAACAATCTGCGAGCAGCAGGAGGCTGTGTAGTTGGCCTGAACGATGGGATCACTCAGCAAGGTGGTTGTTAAGTTTCCACGGCCCTGGCGCAGGGAAACGGTCTCTATTCCGGTACCATTTCCGTCTGTAAGGGAGGCCATAAGCTCCCACTGGAAAGGTTCACACTGAGACACATCTTGAGGGCAATCATCAGCCAGAACATTCACCACTTCACACAAGGGCTGTTCAAAATCTGTAATCTGGACAAAGAAGAAGAAAAGAAAGGTATTATTTGATTCATGAATCCCAGCAAACATCAATCCAGATGTGTTGTAATAATTGATCTGTTGACCAGATCTGTTGTAATAATTGTATACCTTTTGAAGAAGTGCATTTGTAAAAGCCATTTTTTTTTTTTATGTTCAAAAGCCTTTTAACAGTGCTGCAGGGATGATGTAATGTTGTATGCCAACCCAGAAGGTTGGTTCCCTCAACAAAATCCAATGGGATATTTCCATTTGATTTTGGATTGTTGCAGAAAATGAACTCTGTGGCAATCACAAGTTTATGATACTTACACGTCTTGTTCAGCAAGATAATCTTCACAAATGTACAGTACACAATGGTTACATGACTTCACGTCACCACCACGAAGCTAAAGGCAGACTAGTGGTCGGTTTGATGACTCATTTAGCCACTTGTTAGCAACCATCTTTTTTATGACCAGATTCAAAATTCCTGAGTTGAGTATTAACTGACATATTTTATATGGGACAACAAAACTTTAACAAATCTTAAACTGTGTTAACCACGGACCTTATTTTCGTCATCTATCCAAAAATCCATTAAAAAAACTATTTTCCCATTTTGGGAAGAGGGAACCGGACGTGCAATAATGCTGACTCATTCCCGGGTTTCATGGCTCATTCCTGCAGCACTCTATTCACTAGTTTATTTCACTGTTTCCATCTGTGTAATCCAACAGGTGTCTGGTTACCTTGTTAACAACAGAGATTCTCAAAATGACGTAATTGGAGTCAACACCGCTGGGCGACTTGGCGTCCAGAGTCACAGTGATGTCAGTGCCTGATTGTGTGTTGGCAGGTGTCACGATGGTTAGAGTAGAATTAGCATATTTTCCAGTTGTCAAGGTGAGACTGTCAAGAGAAGACAGAAAAATACACGTTGTGATTACAGGATATATTACTGTGAAAAATTGAAGCATTTCATTTGGATTAAAATATAAAAAGTCTACTTTCATGGTAAAAAAAAAAAGAAGTGCAAACTCAGCTCACTTTAACTGACACACAGTTGACCAGTCACAATGTGAAGTTGGTGTGAATGTCAGATCATTGATTTCAGAAAGTTATAGAAATTGTTGGACACAGTGCCCCCTAATGTGAGCAGTTGTAACAGAGCATAGTGCTGCCTTAAGCCTTCCTGCGGCCTTTACTCCAACTAGTGAGTAGGGTTGCACAAAGTTACTCCACTCAGATGTAACTTTGCTCTCAGCCTCAGGTAGCAGGAATGGGTGCTCTAGATATAAAGATGTGTCAGTATCAATAAGAATATTCAACAGAAGAATAGTTTTAGTTGCTTCTCCTCACCTGTTTGTGTAGGTCATGTTGAAGTCTTTGTCGTTTCTGGCGCTGATGGAGTATATACCACCAGTGCCCTGGGTCATGACACTGAAGGGGAGATTGAAGGCTTTACCTGGCTCTACACTACTGTCCACCACAGCCTAAAGGGAAATAGAAGTGAAAGATTAAAATACAAAACAGGTGAAGAAAAGAGGATACCACAGGTAAGACCCAGAACACGCTGGAGGGATTATATCTCCCAGCTGGCCTGGGTACACCTCAGGATCCCCCAGAATGAGCTGGTAGATGTTGCGGGTGAGAGGGAAGTCTGGGTCAACCCAGGATAAGCGGATGAAAATGGATGGATGGATGGAGTTGAAGAAAAGTGTTATTGTTCTTACATACTACAAAAGGGTGAATATTCATTTGTCTTACTTTAAATGAAACAGGAAGTGAAGAGACCAACCTTGATGTTCACTTTGGAGACAGACATCTGGGTGGTAGACTGTCTCTGAAATTCACTGACTGACTCTTTGTCAGTTCCTTTAAGGATGACCACAAACTCTCCCTCAGGGACGTCATCAACAGTCACCAGGATGTCTCCGTTGCCCATGTCAGTTGTCGTACTATTTCTAACAGTCTCAGGACCAGACACAGTTACCAGGGCAACAGACCCTATGGTCATGGAGGACGGACCTTTCCTACCCACCACGGAGAGCATCAGATTGGCCGGCTGGCCTGAGTTTCCAGGAGAGAGAAGTAAAGAAATAAGGTAGGGCCAAAAACAAAAGGAACATTATTTATTTATTTATGTTAATGAATATTACTGCTTTATTGAATGTATTGTACCTGCTTGTGGACGCCCACTGAGTTGTGCGTAACCTGGATGAGGTCCCCCGAAGCTTTCCACAAAGTCATAGATAAAGGTAATAGTACTCTGGCCTTGAAACACAAGCACAGACTTACAGTTAATACAGATAACAAAAAATATATATAATTTGAGATTAGAAACTGAATTAATCTATGTGCTTTTCGTGGATCAAACATGAGTGGAAATAAGTGTGAAATTTGCTACTAATTAAAAAAGTTATTACAAGTGTGAATATGGGAGCTTACCATAATTGATTGTATTTGCTTTCTTGCCAAATGTTAGATGAGAAGATCTATACTTTCATGTCTGTATATGAAATATGAAGCTAATATCCGATTAGCTTAGCACATAGTTATGAAAATGGGGAAACAGCTAGTTCAACTCTGTCCAAAGTTAACGAAAGCTTGTTTGTTTGATCTTCACAAAAAGTAAAGCGTAAAAAACATAATTTGTTGTTTCACTAGAGCTGACGAGTAGGACTATATTTAGGCAGTGAGCGGTACTTCCTTAAGTCAATGCTGGTCATCCTGCAAACTCAGGGATACTAATGTGGAACAGAGCCAGAATAGCTGTCTTTGTTGTAGCCTTATATTTACCAGATAGATATGAGAGTGGTTTTGGACGTCTCATCTAAATCTTGGCAAGAAAGAAAATAAGTATCTCTCTCTCAATGTTGAACTATTCCTTTAATCTACAAATTAACTGTATTGCAAGAAGACACAATCTCAACAACACATCTGTACAGAAAGGGCATGTTTAATGAACAGAGTATCTGACCTGTGACTTTAAGTGTGTATGGTTGTTTGGAATTGATGTTAATCTGCCAGGTCCCTGTCTTTTTGTCAGTGTGGAGACGAATTCTCCACAGGTTTCCCACTGTGTGGATGGTCCCTAGTTTACCGCTAGCCTCGTTGTGCATCTGGTTCACACCTGTAAATTGATGGTATGCATTCGTTATTCATAAATATGTATTGCAATCATATTCTCAGCCGGAAGGTAAAGGAAACCCAATGAGTGACTTAAACTGGTGCAAACACTGTAATTCTGAATGGTTTGTTACCTGCAGGGTTGGTCAGCGTCAAAGTAATTGATTGTCCTGTGATGTAGATGGTGATATTTTTCAGAGATTCATCCAACATGAAGGGAAATGTCTCCTGCCCAAGGTTCCTTGCTCGCTGAAGAACTGTCACCTGAGGGAGATGGGGGAAAACAGAACCTGAGCCTGATGATTTGCCACTTTTGTAACAACCCCTGAAGACTACATGCCTCAGATACAGTACAGAATATACTATTAGAACTGCACAGTTTTACCAGAGCTGAAGTAGAGGTGTCTAGGATGACGTCTGTGGCCTGAGGCAACTGACTCTTTGACACCTGGATGGCCTGGCCTCCAGAGGCCAAAGCCATTTCTTTGTAGTCTTCAAAGGAGCTAGCACGGAGGTCACGACGACGCCTCCTACTGGCCCCGGTCATGAAGAATGACACCTATGGAAATCATTAAATATGGAGATTACACGCCCAGCCTTTAAAGTAAAAATCCCTTTAGGGGCATCTTTAGGTGTCAGTCAGTATTTACCGTTGACTTGGTGCTCCTGATGAGAGCAACAATTGTGTCCTTTAAGGCAATGTCTTTGGCTATAGCATCAGTGAATACATAGATGTAGGAGGAGGCAGGAGCACCGGTGAGAGCCACCTGGAGAAATAAAACGATGAAACTTGTCAGTTCTTTCTGCATCACCTCAGTCTTTTAGGGGTTCATGAAAAATATCTGGAACATCAACAGCCATCCTAGTCAGTAAAGATTATAGTACCTGAAGTCCTGACAGGCACATCTCAGGGGCATCACCACCTCCGTTTGCTTTGAGCTTCGAGATTTCACTTTTCATTTTGTCGGGGTCCGATGTCCTTATCATAGGTCCAAAATCTACATATAAAGCATATAAAAGGGGCTAAGTGCCAAGACTAACCTGTATATTAAATGTGTCTATTTAAAATCACTTTTCATCCTACAGAACCACTTTTAGTCTATACAGATTTACGGTATTTAGCAGAGTTCGCCAACTCTTTACAAAAGATATACACTATTGATATGGTCAAGCATTACACTGAATAACAATTCTATGGCATTATCAAACCACCAAGGGTCTAAGACAACTAATAATTGTAAAGATTATCAGTAAGGTAGAAGAGTTCATACCAGGGTCATTGAAGGGCACCAGAATGTACTCGGATGGCTCGTCCTGCGTTCCTTTTTTGCTGTCAATTATTTCATAAACAACATCCCTGGCCTCATTGATATCATCTGCCATACTGCCAGTGGTGTCAATAACAAAGCACACGACAGCTGAGCGAGCAATCCCCATCATTCTGTGAGAAAGAGAGAGAAAGTGGAAATTAAAGGTCAGGTAAACCTAATAACAAACCTCAGTCTGGACGGTGAAATCATTAAGTCAAATGTTTAGATTCTAGACCAATCATTCGAGATACACCTCACCTCACTGTCATACCTGAGAAAGTCGTTGTCTCCAGCAGCTAACCGGATGTCCTCCAGCAGCTGGAGGCTGGCTTCTGTGGCTGCCTTCACTGCAGAGTTGTGGAGAGCAACGTTGTCCGAGCGGCGCTCATCTTTGCTGATGCCTCCGCGAGGTTCTGCTGTGCTAGTCAGGTCACCTGCACCGCCATGGCTACATTTTCCTACAAAGAGCAAAAGGGACAGGGGGTTGAACTGGGACATGGTTGAACTTGCTATTCATAGTGGACTTGTACTCAAGTAAATGAATGATTACATGCAAAATGTGTCATTCTAGCCAAATTAAATATTTTTTTCCCCAAAGCTACTGTGAGGAACTTTTATATTTTGGCGGTCCCTTTGTGCAAAAGCGGTAGTGTTTCAGAGCACAAGAGTCACTGTTAAAAACTATAATTCTACTGCAGTAGGTCCGCAGTAGTCCACTCAGTCCAAGTTCTGGTAACCGTGTCGTCCTTCCCTCCACTGGGCCAAGCTACGTATATTCCCTGGGTCTTTAGCACCGTGGCTTCGTTGTTGGCTCCCAGACTAGTGGAGCAACGAGGTGAAGCTCCGCTCCTGGCAAGAGGAGGAGACTCTGCTGAGCTGTCCTCCTGCTGGAGCTTCCGACTGCAGGTCGAAGGCTGCAGCGAAGCCAGATCTGGGTCTGTCTGTGATGGAGGAGGCCCCACTGGCATCTGGATGGAAGGACTTTCTGCTGAGCTTGCATATTTTGTCTGATTTTGTGCTGAATCCAACCGGGCCTCACAGAATTATTAAGAATAACTATATATAGAAATAGCCAATCATCTGGCAGATGGTCTCGTTTACTCGTGTAGGTCATATAGATGCATCGCTATTACATTGACCAGCAATCATAACCAGTTAAAAGATCCTCACGGTAACCTGTTTAGTCATTAGATAGTGAAATATTCGTTGGTTTATATAATATTATTAATGTTTATATATTTATAATATTTACATATTTTACTCACTGTTGAAGTTGATTTCCTCCTTGAGGGGATTTAAACGTGATGCAGTGTGGTAACAACATTTGAATACAGTTTGGAGACATGTTTGTCACTGATACCTTTGGGCTTGGCAGCTGAAAAGATTCCCATGTAGCCTGATGTGAGTTTCTTCTCTTTCAGGATGTTGGGCAGAATGGAATTGGGGCATTTTCCACTGGCACAGTTACTGCAGGTGGCAGTGTTGATATCTACACAAACAAAATGTACACAAGATCCACAATTATTAATCTTTTGGAGTTGTATATGCAGTATGGATATAGTCTACTTCATGACATGTTACCCAACACAGCAATATTTGCATAGTTATGTGTATGACACACACACACCTGCCAGGTTTTCCAGGTGAAGGTCTGGGCGTATGAGGTTAATGTATGGCTCGGTGTATCCCAGCTCCACCCAGTTACTGTGGCTGTAGAAGTCCTGACAGTGAATGGAAAGACACACATTAACACCTTGATACATACACATAGTTACAGTTAGAATTTAGTCTCCTTCCTCGCTCATTTTGCCTCTTCTAACCGTGTCATTCTTTCATCCAATATACATATCTAGTCTATTACTCCATTTCCTCCTCACCTTGCCCTTTAACTTTACACATCAGTGTCTTTATACCCCTCTTACCTGTAGTGTATGAAGGACTCTGCCCACTGTTTCCCTGGCGGCCTGGAAGTTCTCCTTGCGAATGTTAGCCTTAACGGCCACGATACCCTCCATGATTAGACCACGTCCTTCCAGAAAGGCCTCTGAGTTGAAGTGGTGTGGAGCACTAAAAGAGATTTTCACAAGTAATATTTTTTTAAGCTTAACAGCGCTCCAAATCCCATATTTCATTGCCGTGTAATAAAAGTTGTTTGTTTTGATCTTTCCCCAACCTGTTGACAAAGTCACGGTCCACCAGTCCATTCTGGGTGTAGATCTCTTGAAGAGCAGAGTGAAACTTGGCACCAGACACTTCTCCTGTTGCTTTGGGACCTAGACATGCTTTGACCAGCTCATCAGGAGACTTACCCTTCAGCCACAAGTCATGATAAGATAAGATAATCCTTTATTAGTCCCGCAGTGGGAAATTCATGAATTTACAGCAGCAGAAGATAAAGTGCCACAAGAGACATAATACAAAAGAAATGCAATCAAAACAAATATTATAACTAAGCAATACAACTATTATTGTGTATTTATATTGCATGGGTTGTAATAGACCAAATCAAACTTCTACAAAGAAGAACTACAAAGGCCAATACTAAATTGCGAATGGCCTTATCTAGAGCCAGTGTTTGGTTGTTCTGTTATGGACTGCTTTTGGAAGATGGCGGTGCAACATAGCACACTTCGTTACTAGAAACCGCTCTGTATGTAGATATAAGAAGATAATAAGATCGGAAGATGCAATTAATTTCTCTAAGAAATTGCATGGCAAGTCATCAGAAAGTGTTGGACCAATGTTACCATTGAGCCACACCACTATGTTGCTAAAATATCAGCCGATCACTACAGTTCTCTGTAAAGTAACACCCAAATGCAACTTCCCTCACTCTCAGCTTCAATCATGTTTAAATGCAAAAAGCAGACTGATGTTTTCTTACTGAAAAAAAGTAAGGGGCAGAGTAGAGTGAACATGTATTCAGTGTATATTTGTTTAAACATAAAAATGTGTTGAAATTAAGTTAAATGTGAGTATGTTTGTGTGTTGTGTGTGACTAGTGTCTTGCATGTGTGTTATCTTCCATCCTACCGTGGGATTGAACTCATGACCAGCGGCTTCAGCCACCGCCCGACATGTCTCTGTCACTTTTTGCAATAGAGCCGTTCCTGTAATGCTGACATGAGTGGCCGCCCCACCCCCGATGGGGACAAATGCCATTATGGGCCCTGATAGGACCAAAGTCAGCAGTGAAATGCGCAGCACTGAAGTCATGATCAATCTACAGGAAGGGAGAACATTATTAGATATCAGTTATCAGGCTGGTTATTGATACATGATGAAAAAAAGGACCGCTAATTCAAGTGATTCAACTGCTTTGTGTTCTGACTTTGGATCTTTATACTGACAAATGTTGCTGAAAAATATAGAATTGGATTACTGACATCTACCTTTGTGGAACAAACACAAAATAAAATGCTCAGAAATTGAGTCATATTTTTTCTTTATTCATATTTCAAAATTATACAAAATTAAAAGTGATGGTGAAAACTCATAACAAGCAACAAAAGCTAATATTTAGGAGCTTTGACTTTGGAAACCTTGCAGATATCCTGGTGTTTTTCACAGAAAATAAGAATTTCTAGCAGCCAAATTATTCAATGTACTGTAATGAACATGGCATGCAGAGCTTGCTAACTTATTGTAAGTCGCTTTGGATAAAAGCGTCAGCTAAATGACATGTAATGTAATGTAATGTAATAAGCAAAGACACACATTTAGTACACACTTAAAGAATGTACTGATGCAGCCACTCCCCACCAAACGTCATTGCACTTTTTGCTTTGCAGTATACTCAGTGGTGGGATTGGTTAGTTTTACACTGTGATTTGTTCATTCATATTTTGTCCCTCTGATATTCATTGATCCAATTCCAATACTTCTAACCCAATACTAACCTTCTATTTCTATGTGATGTTTTAAGAATAGCTGTTAATATTAACACACCTGTTAATATTCCACCTTTTTACAGGCATGTTTGTGCACAGAAACAGGAACTTATTCCTTTATAAATGCACACTTTTTCATGCTAAGCTTTCAGTTCATACCAATGAATGGTGATTCCTCATATTCATATTCAACTGTTGCTCAGAAGGATCTTTTTCTCTTTCTAACCTTTCAGTTGTCAGTCTGGTCTAACTGTTGTACAGCGTTGTATTGTATGTACGAAACACAACATTTTTACAAACCCTCTCATACAAAATAAATCAATTATTGAAATTGATTAATTTCAAAATGTTTTAAAAACGTCAAAATATCTTTAAATAAGTGGAAAAACTACTATACTTTTCAATGTCAATTAAATCAACAAAATTAAACTTTAAAATAGAATCATACCGTGATGTCTCTCAGCTGTGTTGACTCCAATGACTCTTAAAGCAGTGTGACATGTAACCCCACCTCTCCTCTACATAGCTGTACGTTGTATATGATTGAGGGTGGAGACTTGATCATGTGTGTGTGTGTGTGCTATCTATCTTCCTTCCTCGTCACATCTTTATGAGTCACAGTTGTGATCTAACCTTACTGCTAGGGTTCCCATCAAAAAGACCTGGATGTCATCATCTTAAAATTATAAACTGTGGTCACACCTTAAGAAACCACGGTACTGTAACTGTGCAGTAACACGCATTGAAATAAAAATGAATGTATCTCCAAGATTATCACACGGGTGAAGGTACAAACTAAGGTGGGACAAGTTGAGAAATGACTTCATACATTTTTACTACCTCTTTCTAGCAGCCAAGCAGCCATGTGCCACAAAATAAAATAAAACGTTGAATTACTTTACTTTTTAATCACCCCAGCTTATTTGTCAGTATCACACATAAAATCACATTGTACTATGAGGTCACAGATTGACTTGAGTAGTGAGCGTGGGCAAAAGATCAAACGTTTCAGCACTCATTTACAGCTATGTTCATTGGAAGACTCATGATAATTGTGAGGAGGAGGGGCTTATCGTCATGAAAACAGAAATAACCACTACTTTGGCTTTGTACAAAAGCCCACAAAGTCGGAACATCAAATGCCCTCGTGTTTGGGTTCATAATGTTATACATGAATGAGGCACACTTTTTTACGTTGCGTCAGTCAGCCGCCCAGCGGAAATGTGCGATACTCGTCTCCATGCATCCATGCTGTGAACGCAGCATAACTCCAGACTTTGAGACTCTTGTGAGGAGCAAACGTCTCCAGTTCTCCCAGTATGACTCAGGTTTTTATCTGGTTGAAGTGACTGCTGCTTCATGTTTTTCAGTATTTAACTACTGATAAGTTAATCGGAAGAAAGTTGTATACTTGAATCTTTTTTAATTGTTTTAATTTATTTTGAGTTTGTGGATAAAAGTTGCTCCTCAAGACATTGAATTATTTCCATAGTGCAGCGTTGGTCATAGATTCAGTGAGTGGGTATTCTCAGCTAAAGTTACATCATTTTAATCTTTTTGAAACTGCTTCTCAGTAGTTTGACTTTTTTATTCATGTTTATGCATGAAAGCTGTTGAGTCTTAAAAAAAGGCTGAATTGTTATGCACGTTGTAATACCTTGTGTCCTTAAGATGCACTTTTTTGTTTTTTAAACAACTATAAAAGGGAACTAGTTTTTTTTCCTGTTGGCATACTGTGATATGCTGTACTATCTCCGGTTTCAAACTGCATATTTTCATTAAATCAATTTGATAAGTTGAACATTTTCTTCGATTTGGGTCACGGCTTGTCATTCAGGGCTGATGCTGGGTCCCGCAGCCAGACCAGTTGTAAACCACTGCCTTAGAACATTCCTGGAAGACGGCGATAGTAAAAATCATTTGCCATAGAAACCAGACGGCTAGTTGAACCTCTTCCCGTATCTTCTCAGATCCAAAGGTCTAAAGTGCACAGAGTGCATAGCCAAGGAACAAAGCATAAGTTTGAAAGGAGCTGACAAGTGGAGAAACGTGCCAGAAAGTGAAAGAATGGACAAGTAGACAAAAGCAGAACAATTAAGACCAAATTAATGTTAGATAAGAACAATCAGATTCCAAAAATTGGAACGGGGAGAAGGAATGACAAACTAAGAGCACTTTGCAGAGACAATGGTATATTTCTTCTTCGCTGACTGACTAAGTTGGAGGAGAAGGATTATCAATTAAATGCTAAATGGATTGTACTTGTATAGCATTGTTCTAGTCTTCCTTTAACACTACATGACATCATTCACACATTCATACACCGCAGGCACAGCTGGCAGGAGAAATTTGGGGTTAAGTGGGGTTAACTTGCCCTAAGACACATGGACTAGTGGAGCCGGGGATCAAATCACCGATCCTCTGATTGAAGGACCACCCCGCTCTACCACTGAAGCACAGTGTACATCTCTTTGCGTTCAATACAGAAGTAGCTCTTTGATGTTTCGGCTGAGAACAAAGACTTTAGGCAGGGGCAGCTTGCATCAGCCTAACTACGTCAAAATAACAACCCCAAAACTAGCTGCATGCAGCATGAGGCCCTGACAGGTAAAGTATGAGCTTTACATCAATTTGATAAATCTGGAAAAATAATTCAGCTGGCCTTTGGTGACCTGTTGCTTATGTAGCGCCCTGAATAATGTCTTGCTGATTTAATACATCTGTGTACATTTCTAATAATTTACTTGACATGTAAGTTAATTCATATGTTGTTATTCCAATGTTTGAGAACATGAATGACCTGTACACACACTGACTGTGAAGGAAAGAAAGTATTGTATCGACACTCTAGAAGAATGCGCAGTCTCTCTAACGCTAGATATAAACGATTCATTCTATGTCAACAAACACACTATTCTTGTTTTCATGTGATTATAGTCTAAAGAGAACCTACTCATTAATATCACATTCCACTTCTGCCAATAAATCCCAATAGTTCTTACACTCTGGTGCTTTAACCATAATATCATACACCTGAGGAGTTCCACAGAGATGTCAATACTGATGTTCTGCTGAGAACACGTGAACGGGAAAGTACAAATGTGCGTCACACTTTGTGCCAACCTATCAAATACAAACAAAAAGGCCTGCCTCATGGTGACATTTATCCACTGGAGTCTATGAATGTTTGACCAAATTGCATAGTGGTGGACCAACAGTCCAACAGACCAACATCAACATAAAGCCACACCCAGAAGCAACTCTCCTCACTCCCAGCAAGAAAGTATTGTTCGGATGCAAAAAGTAATACTGATGTTTTCCCTTTTCAGAATATTTAGGGACACAGTGAACATGTACCTTTAAACATACATGTGCATTGAAATGAGGTTGTATGTGATTATGGTTGCGTGTTGTGTGTGACTATGATTGTTATCTTCCATCCTACCGTGGGTTTGAACTCATGACCAGCAGCTTCAATAACGGTAATGCTGACATGAGGACGCCCCACCCCCGATGGGGACAAAGGCCATTATGGTTCCCTGATAGGACCAAAGTCTGCAGCAAAATGCTCAGCACTGAGTCATGATCAATCTACAGGAAGGGAGAACATTAGTAGATATCAGCTATCAGGCTGATGATTGTGATCGTGGGCCTGGTCTGTGCTCAGCTGCAGGGGACAGATCACTGGGAGTGGTTCAGGGGAACAGTGCTAGTAGTAATTGGCACAGCTGTAACCTGTTGCTAATTAGCGCTCATTCCTTTAAGCAGCAGCCGGCTGCAGCTCTGGTGGCAGGTGAGACACAGAGAGAACACGAGAGTTGGACTGATTTGGCATGCGTGCTCTCCGAGGAGCTGGGCGACAGAATTTGAATTGTTCGTTTAAGTTTGTAATAAAATGCGTTGGCGTTAACCTTAACTGCTGAAAAGGGTGTTGTGTGTTGGAGAGGACCTGCGAGTAGCACAGAGTTGGCTACAAGGATGCATGATCAAAAAAGGACCATTAATTCAATTATTTTTTCTTTTTTTTAACTTTTGATGCTAATATTAACAAATGTTACTGAAAGATATATTCGAAGACAAGCCTGAAGCAGGTCATTAAAATCTACTTCTGTACGACAAAGAGAAAGTCTTATATGAGATGTTTTGTTTATTCATACTCCAAAAGGAACAACGGACATGTTGATGTTTAGAAGCGTTGTCTTGGCATCCTGTTTTTCACAGAAAATAAAGATTTCTGTAATGAACATGGCATGCAGAGCTCATAGGCAAAGACACACATTTAGTACACACTTAAAGAGTGTACTGATGCAGCCACTCCCCGCCAAACATCATTGCACTATTTGCTTTGCCCTTTATTTGCTATTCACACAGATTTCTCAGTGATTTTGCAAATAGTGAGCTGATAGCTGTACAAAAAACATATAAAATAAGGGAAACGTAATTATGAAAAATGTAATACTAATATATACAAAAAGGTGTATAGTAGTTTACAACAATTTAAATTACTTCTTTAAATTTAATTGAAAAACTATAAAGACCACAATTTTTAATATATCCACAAAATTGTTTTCCCTACAGGGTAGTATTCGTTCTATTATTTTGAATTATTTTGTTTGTTAAAATAAATTATTTTGTTTCAAAATGTAACAAACTCCAAAATGTCTTTAGCAATATATATATATGTGTGTGTGTGTGTGTGTGTATTATATAACACAAAGGTTCTGGGGCCTGCGAAAAACTGACAAATAACCAAATAGCATTTCTAATGCTGTAATGAGTGAGATAAGAAATAAATAGCATCCTGTCATCAGTCATTTGTAATGTGTGTGCACCTCTGTTCTGATTACAGCGGCTGACAAAATATTCTGTCAATAATGCGTGTAACAAAATGTCTTCCATTCAATGACAATTTAGTTAAGGTTTCGTGAACTGATCACAACAACCATAGTATAAATTTGAGTATATTCTCACACATCAATTTCCTCTGGAGAAGCTCACATACAGGCATATTGAGAGTGAATGTGTTTTGAGTTGTGTTCACCACCAGATGGTGGCAGACATGTTTGTACTCACTGAGGAAATTATAAGTGTTGTGCTATATGTACAGATCTCCATTTGAAGATGTGTCCATTCATATAGTCACTCGTTTTTCCATTTCAAAACAAGTGCAGACAAGTAAATGTCAAATGTTTGTTAATATCAGATAAAGAATATGTTTGGATAATGGTGTGCGTGTGTGCGTGCGTGTGTGTGTGTGTGCGTGCGTGTGTAAAGTAAATGACAGTGTGTATATTATTTATTTAAATCTTTAAACATTATTTCCTCGTATAGTGAAATATTGTATTGAATAAGCTGCATGGTTGTGTTGGTGGAAATAGATACATATGTTTGCAGATTTGGGTCCAGAAGTCTGCACTGGGGAGGATTTGTAGGTCTTGTTCACATTTCTTTGAAGGGAGGGATATTGCTGGGTGGGACGTGGAGATTATCTTGTAGATTTTGGATAGTTGTAATTTTTTTTATTATTGATGTTGAAGAGTGATTTTGGTCTGGATAGAGGATTTAATCTTAAGAAATTCTAAGTAGTGATTCTCCCCAATGCTGTGCTAAGATTAATTAATACTTGTATGTTGATGTAATGTATCATCATGGAAACTACAGAGCAGTATGTGAAGTGTCAGCGGAACTATTTTATACAAGTCGAGCAGACAATGACTTATCACATATTTTGATCTCTGTTACTACTGTCTCATTCTTGTATGCAAATTCCCAATTCCCTATCTTTTACATCTGAATTAAAATTTTATGCCATTGCTTCCATATTAACACGCTCCTTCACTCATCAGATATCTTGTCAGTTTAACGGGCGGAGCAAGGGGAGGTGTGTGTGAGGAACAAGACGGAACAGGAATTTGATATGAAACATTTAATTATCTCTCTCCTAATACGTGTTGCGGACCTACTTATTTTCATGCTGCTCTGAAACTCCCACAGTAGGTATGTTGCTTCTATTACATTTAATCCTAACTTCATGTAATCATGTAATTAAACACAGATATATTGTCCCCAATCATATGTGGTGCTTATTCACTGCTAGCAGGGTTGGTGATTTATTTTGTATCACAGCTTTACAACAGTACAATATAATTGTTTGATTTGTATATACACTCTGTGGCCAGTTTATTAATTATGCTGTTTAGATTTCTTTGTTGAAACGGTTTAGGTGTTGATTCATCTTGATGTATTGTATGGTGAAGTTGTATTATTATATGAAGCTATTGCTTCATACTCAGATGTGTTTCTAATATTTAGTCCACCAGATTAAACGTTAGCAAGGTGTGCCTAAAAAAATGTCATCGATCATCGATATTAAATGCCAAAAGCAAACAAACAGTAAAGTAATTAAAGTGTCAAACACAAGTAGATATGTGGAGCTAACTGCAATTTTAATAACAACTTGAAAGCGCACTGCTACTAATGTGAACATTGACAACTCACCAGGCCGGTAAATCAGCCCCCCGAGCCATAACACACACCTTTGTGTTCATGGAAATTGAATCACCAAAACTTACTTACTTTACTATACTATATGTTCAGTGTTTCCAAGAAACATCTGCTTCTCATATTGTGGTTATTTAAGTCTAAATTAATAATTTTAAAAGGCAGCTATCACATCAACACATTCACCACTTAATTTTCAACCCAGTCACCAGAAAAAGGTTTCTGCAATGGGATACGTTGAGTGGAGATGTCTCTGAACCAAAAATGTATTTCATTAATATGTTCATATCAGCCTCATCTCAGACTTCCAAAAACGCACAATGCTATATCAACTCATTCACGATTTGCAGAACCTTACAATGCCAACATGTTTTCCTGCCAACAGGGCTGCAAGTTACAAATACATCTTCAGATTTTATTTTGACTATATATGCAATTTATATTTGAATGGGACAGCAGTCACGTCAGCATTGTGTCATGGACACATTTACTCATGTCTGTATTCATGTGTAAACATGAGGGTGTGTAACCTCATCTACGCAGTCAGGGGATGTTACTAAGTATGGGATCATGACTGGATGTAAGAATACAATGGCAACACTTAACGTTGTAAAGTATTTAGTAATAACTAGAGGTTCCACGTGTCAGCTACTTCTTGTTGCTCCAAAGTGTACCTCATATAACCGTAGAGGGAGTTAATAAACTTGACACTTTTTAATAATGTTTTTTTGGATAAGGGGACAGTGCACATTAATAAAAACATTTCTGTAAATGTGCCAGAGTTAGCCAAGAGGTTATTTTTCATCTGTAGTGCCGAGAGGCAGATGTTACAAAACAAACCTAAAAACAGAAATAAGATTAAATATACAAGTTTACACAATATTGACGCTTTACAATGCGCGCACAAACAATGAATATAGTGAGAAAATTAATATACGTAGTATCATCATTCAAAAGACTCTTACTAAGTCTAAGTTAGAGCACTAACAAGACATGCAACACAGAGGCTCACTTACAATCAGAGGATCCGTGGTTCGATTCCCGGCACCTCTATTCCATGTCCTTGAGCAAGACACGTAACCCTAATTGCTCACCGTTGCTGTATCTACTGTAAGCAGTCTACTGTAAGCTTTGGATAAATGTAATGTAAAAAAAATATTAGGGATAACTTTGTTAAAATAGAATGGACTAGCTTGTTTCATTGGTTATCTCAATAGAAAAGAGATGGGTGAGCTGGTACCTCTTTGGGTTCTCAAGCATTCTCTGACAGTATTGCCCAAGAGCTGGTATGTGGGTAGACCACATGGACAGGATTAGACATGTTTGAATCAAAGAGGCAGTTTGTTCTCAATTTGGTTACTAGAAAATGAGGAATAGGAAAGGAAAAAGGATGCACCTGTATATTATTGTGTATTGTACACATGTTCAACTGTATGTTTAACCCAATTATGTGTATCATGTAACTTGAAAGACTGTAGCACAGGATGTAAATATATGATGCATGAAATGTATCTTTTTTGTCTTTGTCTTTATTGCTGTTGTTATTAAACAAAATTAAAAGTTAACTAAAGGAGACTGTTGCACCAAATATGAGTCACTTCAGAGCACAGTAGCCTTCTGCTGACAATAACAATTTATTATTTATTATGTTATTTATTACTGTCAGATTCATCCTCTGTAGTCATGTCAGTCATGTTGTTGATTACATTTTTTGGATTTAACGATTTTCATCTGCAGTAAAATAGATTTGTAATTCATCAATTTAGATTAACAAGCAAGATGATTATACATCGCTCATTTCATTATAGCACTGTTATAAATGAGCAAAGGGAGTGCTGATTTATCAGCTGTCTACAGGCCATCACACATCTATTGTTCATATCAACGCCATCATGAACACCGTCACGGTTCTGGTAAATATTTTTCACTGTATATAACCATGAACAAGTGCTGCAATGTGTTTTGCTTTCAAACAAGAACAAGCATGTGTGCACCAGAACCTGATTTTAATCAGCTCTCTATAAGCTTCTTGTATTTTTTTTTCCTTTCAGAGCACCAATGTCAAACACAACTCCCGCCTCAGATGCCTCAGGGGGACACCTGATCTGTCCCCTGCTACAGATAATGAAGGAGCACAGACTCAACAACAATACACAGGCCAACTTGGTGGTGGTTTGCATCCACGGGCTGGTCTCCTGCATGGGAATTTTGGAGAACGCCCTCATCCTATGGGTGGTGGGCTTCCGCCTACGGCATCGCACAGTGGCCTCTGTCTGGGTGCTCAACCTGGCCACGTCTGACTTCTTGGCAACGCTGACACTGCCCCTCTTCACCTTCTACCTTTTTAACTCACATAGCTGGGAGCTTGGCAGCCTACTTTGCAGAACACAGGCTTCCATCTTCTTCTTGAACATGTTTGTGTCAGCCTTCCTGCTGGCAGCCATATCAGTGGACCGCTGCCTTTTGGCAGCCAAGCCAGTGTGGAGCCAGAATCACCGCTCAGTGGCAGGAGCGTGGAAGGTGTGTGCATTGGGATGGCTGTGGGCAGTCATCAATACACTACCTTACACCCTGTTCCGCTCAGTGATGGAAAAACAGGATGGGAGGAAACTGTGCTATCATAATTTTGCCTTGTATACATCGTCTCTGGAGAGAGACTGCAAAGTGAGGCAGGCAGCAACAGCCATCTCCAAGTTACTGCTTGCATTCGTGTTTCCCCTGGTGGTCATTGCAGGGAGCTACATCCAAATTGTTCTCAGCTTGAGGAACAGGAGCAGAAGGAGGAAGCAGAGTTCTAGCAATCTCACTAATGCACTGATTGTATACAACAATGATGGGGCATCAGGAACTACACATACCCCTAAAACCACAAAAAAGACTAATATCTTTCGCAAGTCTCGGGCCTCTGATGCATCTTATACCCAGACGCCTACTACCTGGTCCCCCACTACCCTTAATCAAACTAATCACAGTCAGCTGTCGCAGAGCTTCACCAAGATGGTGACATGTGTGATTGCAGCATTTGTTCTGTGCTGGGCCCCCTATCACATCTTCTGCGTGATTGAAGTGACAGCTCAGTATTGGCTCAAAAATCTCGACCTGGTGGAGGTGGGGCTGCCCTTGGCCACAACCTTTTCATTCTTGAACCCCGTGTTGAACCCCATTCTGTACGCCTTCAGCTGTCCCAATTTCTGTGTGAGAATACGACAGAGTCTGGGAGCAGTGTTTGACGGTCTGGTAGAGGAGGGCGGGGCCTTACTGATCGTGCCAGGGAGACGTTTAAGAGCTCATATTCAACAGAATCGAGATGTGAACTTTGTAACGCCAGGGTCACCAAAGGGGTTACAATCACCCTGTGATCACCCTGACAGCCCACAGCCCTAGCCACTGCTTTTACTCTCTGAAGGCCTCAAAGACACTCACATGGAGCATTCAAGACAAGAATCAAAAGATAAGTGGAACAGAGCTAAAATGCTTCATTTGTTCATTTAGGTTTGATTCAGTGGAATCATTTAAGATATGTCTTCATGTCGGCCTAATTCAATGGACGCTCTCTGACCGAACACATCAATGCTGTGGCCACAAAAAAAAGCATGTGGAACAGGAATTAATAATGTGATAGTAGAGTATTTTTAGCAATGCTAGGAGCTGGCTCTAGGAACAGCAACGTCAATCTGTTGCTTTGTCCATGTTGGTCCAGAAAAAATATTTAAATTATTGGATAGATTGTCACAAGATTGTTACTGACATTTGTTGAACCCAGTGGAGGAATGTTATTGACTTTGGTGATCCCCTAACATTTCCTCTAGTGCCACTATGATGTCAACATTTATGTGTTATATTGAAATACCTTAACTATTGGATGGATTACAGGGAAATCTGATACAGACATGTAGGTTCCCCAGAGAATGAATTGTAGATTTGGTGATCCCCTGACTTGCTCGTTAGTGATGCCTTAACATGTGTGACAGGTTAGGACGTTAGGGTAACCATGAAGTTAGGTACTGACAATGTTGACCGCCTTCAGGATGATTTGTAATAACTGATTGGACCCTTAACTTTCTATCTACTGCCTTTATCAGGTCTTTATTATTACATTTTTATCAAACACTTTATGTAAGGAACATACTACAATATTTGTATTTAAATGTTGTCAAATATATTTTGCACAGCATTGAATGGCCTCACTCAATCCCATGTATAAAACAAATGTGTTTGTCTGTACACCTTGTGTACTTGTGTATTGACCTTGGTTTTAAATTGAAATGCATTTTGTACAGCCAAAAATATTGGTCTGGTTTGTTGTTTAGCTCAATTCAGTCATTTTATCCAGGACAGGGCCTTTCAGTAATAGAGTCAATTAGAGTCTATGAATCTAAAAAGATGTTATCATTTGATTTGTGTGGCCTGAAAATCCTTATATTTTCCCTTCTCACAGTAAACTGTAAAAATAGACACAGAAATAAGAAAAAAAATGTAACCTGTCAGGGGTCATGAGCTGAATAAATGGATAGAGAATAAAACAAATGCATTTTGTTTTTTATTTCAGAGGGAGGAGAATTGTAAGCAAATGCTCACAAGTAATACACATTACATTACATTACATTACATTTCATTTAGCTGACGCTTTTATCCAAAGCGACTTACAATAAGTGCATTCTACGGTTACATACAAGAATCAGAACAACAAGAATCAAGAAGGTACAATTTCGACAAAAAGTTCAACTACAAAGTGCTATCAGTAAGAGCCATTTCAGTGCTACTAAAGTGCTACTTCCTTTATTCAAGGTATAGTCGGAAAAGATGTGTTTTTAGTTTGCGACGGAAGATGTAGAGACTTTCTGCTGTTCTGATGTCAATGGGGAGCTCATTCCACCATCGAGGAGCCAGGACAGAGAACAGTCGAGACTTTGTTGAGTGTTTAGCTCGCAGTGACGGAGCTACAAGCCGATTGGCAGAAGCCGAGCGGAGCGCACGAGTTGGGGTGTAAGGTTTTACCATGTCCTGGATGTAGACTGGACCAGATCTGTTCGTAGCACGGTACGCCAGTACCAATGTTTTGAAGCGGATGCGGGCGGCCACCGGTAACCAGTGAAGGTCGCGGAGGAGCGGAGTAGTGTGGGTGAATTTCGGGAGGTTAAAGACCAGTCGAGCTGCTGCATTCTGGATGAGCTGCAACGGTCGGATGGCACCAGCAGGTAGACCCGCCAGGAGGGAGTTGCAGTAGTCTAGACGCGAGATGACCAGAGCCTGGACGAGAACCTGTGCTGCCTTCTGGGTGAGAAGTGGACGTATTCTTCTGATGTTGTGCAGCATGAATCTACAGGAACGAGTTGTTGCGGTAATGTTGGCAGTCAGGGAGAGTTGACTGTCAAGGGTCACACCGAGGTTCCTGGCAGTCGGGGTCGGGGCCAAGACTGAGTTGTTGAAAGTAATCGTCAGGTTGTGAGTGGGGGAGACTTTTCCTGGAAGGAAAAGTAATTCCGTCTTGTCAGGGTTAATTTTCAGGTGGTGTGCGGACATCCATTGTGAAATGTCAGTCAGACAAGCAGAGATTCGTGCTGCTATCTGTGTTTCCGATTGTGGAAACGAGAGGATCAGTTGGGTGTCATCAGCATAACTATGGTAGGAAAAGCCATGCGAGCGAATGACGGAGCCAAGAGAGTTGGTGTACAGGGAGAAGAGGAGAGGACCGAGGACTGAGCCTTGAGGGACCCCAGTAGTGAGAGGACAAGGTTCAGACACAGATCCTCTCCAGGTTACCCGGTAGGTCCGATCACTGAGGTAGGATGAGAGGAGGGAGAGCGCAGTGCCTGAGATACCCAGGTCCTGGAGGGAGGAGATGAGGATCTGGTGGTTCACTGTGTCAAAGGCAGCAGAAAGGTCCAGAAGGATAAGGACAGAGGAGAGAGAGGCTTCTCTCGCAGTGTGAAGCTGCTCTGAGACAGCAAGGAGGGCAGTCTCTGTTGAGTGGCCTGCCTTGAATCCAGACTGGTGAGGGTCCAGAAGGTTGTTCTGGTGGAGGAAGGAGGAGACTTGGTTGAAGATAGCTCGCTCCAGGGTTTTGGAAAGAAAGGGAAGGAGAGAGACAGGTCTGTAGTTGTTGACTTCTGACGGGTCGAGAGTGGGTTTCTTCAGGAGAGGGTTAACTCTTGCCTCCTTCAGAGAGTTAGGGAAACAACCAGTTGAGAGGGAGGTGTTAATTAGATGGGTGAGAAAGGGAAGAAGGTCAGGAGCAATAGACTGGAGGATGTGAGATGGGATGGGGTCAAGGGGGCAGGTGGTTGGGCGGGCAGAGGATACCAAGGTAAGAACTTGGTTGGGGGACAGAGGGGTGAAAGAGGAAAGTGAAGGGGAGGCGGATAATGTTAATGGAGATGTAGTTATGGGCAGGGGATCAGTGAATGAGGAGCGTATGTCATCTATCTTTTTAGTAAAGTAGTCGACAAAGTGGTTCGGTAGAAGGGTGGAGGGAGGAGGAGGACAGGGGGGGTCTAGGAGGTTGGAAAAAATGGAGAAGAGTTTTTTGGGGTTAGAGAAAGAAGATTCAATTCTGGATTGGTAGAACAGGCTTTTGGCTGCAGAGATAGAGGCAGAGAAGGAGGCGAGAAGAGAGTGATAGGCGTGCAGGTCGTCTGCGTGTTTGGATTTTCGCCATTTCCTTTCCGATGCTCGCAAAGTGGCTCTCTGGGCACGGACCGGGTCTGACAACCACGGAGCCGGAGAGGAATTGCGAACCTTACGTGTCGTAAGAGGACAGAGAGAATCAAGAGAGGAGGACAGAGTAGAGAGGAGAGTGTCTGTGGCACAGTTAGGATGCATGAGTGAGAAAGAGTCAGTTGAAGGAAGGGATGTCAGAACAGACGAGGCCAGAGAGGAGGAAGAGAGGGAGCGAATGTTGCGACGGATAGGTGCAGAGTCTGTTGCTGTGGGAGGGTTGTCAGTTCCCAAGAGTGGGAGAGAGTAGGAGATGAAGAAGTGGTCTGAGACGTGAAGTGGAGTTACAGTGAGGTTAGATGTTGCGCAGTTTCTGGTGAAAATGTAGTCAAGATGATTTCCAGCCTTCTGAGTCGGAGGTGAAGGACTGAGTGAGAGAGCGAAGGAAGATAGTAGGAGCACCAGGTCAGATGACTTCTCGGTCTGGATGTTGAAGTCACCTAGAAGAATGAGAGGAGGGCCGTTTTCTGGGAAATTTGATAGGAGGACGTCTAATTCTTCCAAGACTTTGGTTAGTGCAGATTGGAGCGTTGTGCTATGCATATTTTAGACACTAGAGAGCAGCATAGCACTGATTACATAATCAGAGATGAAATGAAAAGTAGGATCATTTTTTTCAGATTGAGTAATCCGTTGGTGCACTTTATATCTGAACTCTTGAATGTCTGACCACCTTTCTGAGTGATTAGATTTTTATCATTTCTGATATCTGATATGTTTTGATTGACTCTTTCAACGCTACCATATTTGTCCGGTTCATCACACTCAATCGAACACACCCACGCACCAACAGGCTGAGGTGTAATGTAGGCCACCGCAGCGTGGGATTACCATAGAGGTAGTTGTAATTTGGAGAGAATATTAGAGAGAGAAGATGCAGAATATAAAGACAGAGCAGGATTAAACCTAACGGACCAGACTGACATACAAAGCTCCACTTTCCTCTCAGCCATTCATTTCAGATTATCTTTCTGGCTTTGCGACTATCTCTCATTTCTCCCCTACTGGTTCATCCATTTGATATGAAGTTGGCTGAGTAAACTCAAAGTGACAAAGAAACAGGAACGGAGAAAAAAAGAGGAAGGAGGTAAGAATTTAGAAAGTCACCACATGCATCCTGTGTACATGTCACTGAGTATTATGCTGGTTTTCCATGGGGGAGGATAGTCTGAGGGCCTTTTCTTTGTTTCCTCACCTCATACCTCTATTCCAATTCAGCCTGCAAGGTTTATTGCAAAATAAACATGTAAAAACATAATAATAAACTTTGACAAACACAGAATACACCTCATCTTTATGGTAATAAGTGATTGCCCATTATCTCTTGCCACTAGATCACTAAAGGACAAAAAATGAAAAATACAGTTAGTCATACAGTTAGCTCATATCTTATCAGTTTATATCTTAGAAAATTTAAAAAACGGACCCATTCCATTGAATTCCATTAAAATATGATTATAAATTTGGGAACATACATTTGGCTTTGACTCACCTTACTCATGATGAAATGAGTAAAACTAATTAAATATTGACTAGTTTAGTGTCTTTTCAGGGCGGATCTAATACAAATATGAATAACTGAGTATATATGCCGGAACACCAGCTTCTGCTGAGTAGGGTAGTTGTAGTCAAATATTTATCTTTTTTTCTTTACATAAGATTACATAATTTACATAAGCAGAACTATGCCTGTTGGACAGTGGGCCGGTCTTGCTTTTTTTTTAAAGTACACCTTCTTTCCCACAGCAATCATTTTTGTGCAGTCCCTAAATTATTCTGTGAAGACTGGATGTAGCGGTAAGGATGAGGTCAACTGAGTTATACAATACCACTGAATAGTTTAAACATGTCTTGCTGTAATTCATATAATTTCTCTGAGATAAAGTAAAGCAAACAGGTTTACTGACACTCGACTACACACATCACATAGAGAAGCACATAGAAGGATACAAATAATAGAACAGCAGGAGAACAGTTGATAGTGAGGCAGATAGGTTATATAAAGCGCTTAAAGCAGTTGGTATAGAAATAAGAAAAAAATGAAAGAGAGAGTGGGTGGAGTGAGTATTGCTTTAAAGGGTTTAATGCGCCGCTACAGCACTTATTGCTGACAGATGCTGACTATGATGACCAGAGAACTAAAGCCTGTTGCATGTCAATGATTTTCTTTTAAACATCATACACTGAAGTATACACTCACCAAACACATATACACGTGTGTGTGTGTGTGTGTGTGTATCTGCAGCAAAAGGTATTTTAGGCACCTAAAAGATAGGCCCACCTAAAAAAAAGGGTTACGCTACATTTACAATATTTTGTTTTAGTACTGTCAGTCAGCCGATGGGGAACGGATCTGAATGTGATACTCATCTATGTTTGAAGTGCCATGCATTTCAAAACACCCAAAACTATCCCTTAAGTTGAGGTAAACACGTGTTAGAAGAAATAAACTATATATTATAAACACACTGATACAAGATCACTTAAGGAAAGGATTATACGTACTTTTGCTTTCCAATAGGAAGGGTGTTCCTTACTGTCAGATGCAGCTGCATCATGTGAATTGTTAATACGGTTTCAAAAGAAGTGGGAGTGAACTTCCTTTCCTTGATATTGGGTCATACGATGTATTTCTGAATCTGAGACTTTCCTTGTGATTATTTACAGGTTTACTGTAACAACTGGTGCACTTCCACAAATGGATTCATGAGTAATTGTAGTTTTAACATAGCCAACTTTATCACACTCAACATCATCAAGTCTAAAATCATCATCATCGATGACACAACTGTTCCTGCTTCCACACACATTTATAACCTCATTGGAACAACCTGCCTGAGGCAATATGGCTCTCACAAGCAGTAATGTATTTTAAATCACTTCTTAAAACTCACTTTTACAGACTTGTGATGTTGATTTTATTAAATTATTTTATGTTTTCTGTGTTTATTTTCATCATATTGATTGTTTGTTTTTTGGTTTCATCTACTTTTTCATCCGGGTTTAACGATTAAATTAGTTTTCTTGCTTTGTTTTCTTTTCTGTAGTTGTTATTATTGCTTTGCTTTTCAAAGCATTTTGTAAACTCTGTGTTTAAAGGTGATACATAAATAAAGTTACTATTATTATTAGATAGAAAGCAAGGTAGCCTCCAAGCTCCAGTTATTTTTGGGGCGATTTAAATTGGTGAATGAAATGATTGGACGGATTTCATACAGGTTTTTTACACAGCCATGCTAATACAGTTTTTTTTTGTCAGAACATTTGATTTATTGTTTCCTGTTTGGATGTTAAGAGAATCGTTACAAGTAGCTAGAATGTTTTCTAATATATGTAAGTAATAGTTTTAAGCTCCATTCAGTCCGGTCTATTTGAAACACTTCACCAAAAATTTCATACTAAACCAAATCCAGCAAAAGGTTGTTGGTATCATGTTTGCCATCATATTGTACATTTTTAAAGTGTTGTGTGTGCTTGTCCGTGTACTACACAGGCCAATATGGTAAATATACAGTTGGTAGCACTGTGAAGTGCAGAGGATTGAGGACAAACCTACATCAGCATCGGAACAGACAAGATCAGAGAGGAAAATAAATATGGGATTATTAGAGATGTCACATACATGGACAGAAAATAGTGTCACGCTAAAAAAAAGACAAGATGTGTGCAACTGACACACTTCTACAAAAAATATAATTTTTTGTAGAATTGAATAAATATAAAAGTTATCCATAGGCAAGCAAATAGACTACACATTATAAAGGAACACCACAAGTTTAAAAGGCATACATGTTCTCCTTGTGCCTGAATGGATAATCATCTATGAAGTATCAATATTTGCAGGGAGAGAAACCAAGATAAGAGTTGAATAGAAACTGACAGATGAAAAAGTGAGTGATTATTGCAGATACAGGGGGAGGGATGAGAGGAGGAGCAACAACAGTGGGAGATACGCCTCAGATTATCAACCAGTGTCAGATGCTCTAGAGACAGATAAAGAGGAAGAGTGGACAAGAGTCTGACAGGAGGAGAGACGGAGAGAAAGAGGACATATCTGTGTGTACAAGCTGGGCTGCAAAGATGACTGACGCAAAAAGCATATCATCCGTGGAGGCGTCAGAGGGGAAGTTAATTAAGAAGGTCAGTAGATGTACACTCCAAATTATGTCTTTGCGGTGTCCTAAATCTGGCCACTGGCGCTCTTACAAACTCAACATTACATTCTGTCGTGTCCCAGCGTTTGTCTTTTGAGGCCTGGCTGGTATGGACACCCTATTTACTTTATTTATAATTATTGTTTTATTTATTAAAAAGCAATATAATTTTAGAGCAATAATATGTGTAAGAACTGATAAGTATCATCACTTACATTACGTTCAATGTTAAATCTTATTTGTTTTTCACGCAATTTCACCGACAGTAGGTGTGGGAGTCTGTGTGCTGTAAATCTACCTGCAGCTTCTTTACCTCAACCTTTTCTAATACCATTTCCAGGACGTCAACCTCAAAGTGTGCAAAGAGTTAAAAATATTTATTTAGAATTTATATTAGTGAATTCACAATATCTGCTTGTGAGACAACTTTTCTATCTCCACATCTTCGTTTATCCTCCGTTCTCCAGGGTTCCATAAAGAAGAAGATCGAATCATTAAGGCGATGGAGTTCAGCTAGCATAAAGAGGCCTCCAAAGACTAAGGCCAAGACCTTGAGTCTATCTTCCCCCGTGGGAGACCCCGAAGACGTCTGGCTGCAAGAGGGAGACAGGAGAAAGCTGCGACCCATCGTTGACTCAGTCTTCGGACAGGTAGGAGACTGAACTGGAGATTAGAGGCACCCCAGGTGTCCCATGTGGCGTTGTTGACGTGTTTGACTGAAAAGGTCCTGTTGAGTGCTGCCTAAAAAATAGGAATCTAAGAAACTCAGCTTGATAAACTGCTCAAATTAGTCCAGAGTCTCTGAAGAGGAGATTGATGCAAGTTATCTAATTGCTACTTCATTTAAAAGTGAGTTGTTGAGTTGTTGAGTTGAGTGATATGGAGACGTGTTTAGATGAGTGGGTCATCCATTTTGATTGTATCTCATGGGTAAACACCATAGACTGTATATGAGAAGTGGGCGTGATCCTGTTGACTTCATCTATTGGTCTCTGGAATACGGTTTTGAAACCTCAGGTTTGACATTCATTCACCTCAGTTTTTGTTTTTTTTACAACCAGAAGTGACAGAAGAGGACAAAGCTAAGTAAAGCCAAATGCTGAATAAGAAACTTTTAGGAGGTAAAAATATGTCAATTCACTTTTAAAGTTGTAAGAAGAAAATGTGGCCAGGCAGCCAGACAATGTCGTGGTCCCAACCTGTCAATCACAAGGTAGCCACACACTGAAACATGCCCTGCTTTATTGTCTATGTTACTCTAAATGGGACCATGTTTCACGCTGTTCCACTTTTTAGCCCCTTTTAGCAAGTTTACGTGTTGTTCAAGTGGTTTTACATAAAAAAATCATGATGGCAGTCTCGCTAGGATGGTCCTAGTAATAGTACATAACCTTAACCCTCTCAATAATTGCAATAATCCTTCATGCCAACTGTATGACACAATTAATTAATACATGTTGCATTATTTAGGAATAGAAACATTTGTTACGAATATTGAAGAGGTATTTCATGGGCCTTGTTTAGCCACACCTTACTTAAGAGCAAGCAGCTGATGAAATCTCCCAGCAACAGTTGTCATTTCAGACAGCAAAATCCAAAGTTGTTAAAATGATTTAATGTTATCTGTTAAATTGTGCAATATGTTAACAGAGTAGGGCGGCAGTCACTGAACCTCAAGTTTACAGTGTGTAATTTCAGAGCAACAGGCCTTCAGACCAATGGGCAGTCCCCCGAGCAGAAAGCACAACAGGTCACAGGGCTTTGTGATCGGGTCAACATTTGTTTACAATCACAATAAATTCATCAACCTTTTCCTCTGCTTTCCTGTATATACCCTCTATAGCTTACATTGCTCAGATGTACACTCAGCAACAGATGGAGCAAAGGAGGAAGAGAGGGCTGGCTGGAGGATGGATGGATGTCATAAGGAAAGAGAGAAGAGATTGATTGTGATGTAAAGGGAGATTAAAGCTTAAACGAGTGAGAGCACAAGAGTCGGTTAGACGTACATCACTTAAACAACATCACTTCAGCCACCATATTTATTTCTGCTGACAAGCATGACTGTGTCTGACAGATACGGCACATCAAACTGTAAATGAATGGTTCAGCGAGCATCAGTGAGAGATTTAATCAGTTTTAAAGTTAAGACTCACAGTGACCGCCATGCTAATCCATGTTTTACAGCAGTTTAATTACTCTGCTTGATTTCTAACTATCAAATGCAAAACATGGCTTATGAGTCAGCTTATTTGTTAGTTACTACTAAGCATGCAAATTGAATAGTCCTATGCAAGATAGTTGAGCATTTTTAGTTTCTATATTGCAATCAAACATTGCAGACACTTTATAGGGCAAGTGAATGGCAGTTGATGTATTTATGCAATGAACATACAGTATATTGTTACTGTTAACTCAGAATCTTTGCCAGCTCCATCTTCTCTCCTTCACTCCTTCATTCCTTCTGTCTGTGATGAGTCTTCCTCTTTCTTGCCTGTGTGTGCTTGTGTACTCGCCTTGTTTTGTCATTTCAGTCATGCATCCCTGGACAATAGATGTCTTCATAAAGTTTGAGTCATTCTGTGAACAGTAGAGCTGATGCACACGGCTGTGCATTAGTCCATTATGTTGAATAGCCTGAAGATGTGTAAACATGTAAACAAAGGTTTGAATTTAATAATACAAGTCAAACATAAACAGCACTGTTTCTTCCAGCTAGCAGCGTGATAATCAGGGCTTTAAAGGGATAGCTGGGCGAAGTTGTTAATTAATAGCTGGGTGTTATAGATAAATGAAAGTGATTTTACTAACACCACCAACAGTGAACACACGTGACATAAAGCTGTCAACCTGCTTGATAAGCTAATAAAGAGTGTGTAACTGTACAAAGCAACACAATCTTCAAATGAAAGGACAAAATACGTTTGTACACGCCCTCTAGAATTACGCATAGAAGCATTTTCTTTCTCTTTCTTTTTGCTGGAGCTCCCTGTTATAGCCCCCTCACAGTGTTACCAGATGGCTGCATCCTACCACACAGAACTCAGGTCTGAATGTGGCCTTATGTTCTGGACCTGAATAAATGTTATTACTCCTTAACTATATTTTAACAGTGACAAAAAACCTTTAAACCTCAAAAATGTTCCTTTTTCTTCAATAAGCCTAAACCAACTCTTCAAAGTGCATGCTTTTTTATTCTTTACTTCTGTAAAGATCATATAGAAAATAAAAATAAAAGATTTAATTTTCTCATTCACATGACAGATTTTGTCACATATACTGTTGGCGAAATTTTAGATCTCTCATTCTTTGATTACAAATTATTACTACGTACATACATTTTTCAATATTATGTGTCATACAAAATGTATATTATGCTGTGAAACGTATAATTGTCCTCTCCAATTTAGAGTTTAAAAATAAAATACATAAAGACCTAGATAAAGAATGAAATGTGTATTTGTAGACAATGCATACAATGCAATGAGAACAAAGAGCATGACAGCTTTGGTAGACAGATGTAAAAGCGGGTTAGTTGCAGCATTACCACAGTGGCACTCTTAGCAGCAACAGTTGAGTCCTATACTCCTGGATGGAGATAAAGAACACGCAATTCCAACGTTTCTGTGACTTTATATCCCGTCGTCCTATTTTTGTAGAGAATCTCTAATCCATAGGACCTCTGAGAACTTTTAGGTCACATTTAAATGCATAAACAAAATCTGGACAGGTGCGTGAGCCATTATCCTCCTTTTGGGAATGTGTAAGTGGGCGAGAATGAGATTAGAGAATGTGGGACAATCGAGATCGCCATATGCGGTTGCAGTCAGTAAAATTATGTCAGGTTTAATTGAAATTCTCTGCTGACTGTACCATCACTTGTTTATTAAATTAACTATTCTGTCTGTGATTTTGACATGTTAAGACTGATAAACGCAAAAAAATAAGGTGAAAGTTGCTAAAACGCTTTGTAGAGCCGAAGGAAACTGCAAAGTTGAGTGATATTTGTCAGTTCATACTACTGATAACCATCTTGTATTACATTTGTATAAGGTGTTTTTATTCATTAATCAATTACCATACAAATACAGTGTCTGTGTCTATGTAAATAGAGCTGATATTCTAAATTATTTTTGTCTTTTTCAGTCATTATGTAAACAGGTGAATGCCCTGTTGTGTTGCTTCTCCTAAATGTGGATCTGGCCAGTGGTTGTGCTCTTTATCCGTCAGTGTGGCAAACAATCTCAGCAGGGCTCAGCTCAATTCACCTCAGCTTGATCACACGTCCTGCAACTCCCCTCACAGATGTCTTAGCAGATATACTGTGTTCATTAATTTGCCAGTGAGATCTGCACACGTTCAAGGTCAGAAGGCATGTGCATGTGCATGTTCAATGTGTTCAGATAAAGACTGAATGAGGGGGTGAGCACTTTATATGTCTGACGTCAAACAGGCTCAGTATACTGCACATACATAGTACTATTACTCGCTTTTTAAGCCCTGGATCATGGTAAATACTACTGTGGTAGATGCATGTTGTAATGTTGGGATGACACGGATACTGTCTGTGCAGGCTGTAACTTGTTTAAAGATGAAGTCTGCACAGCTGCCCTCATTGTTTTTGAGACTATCTGCAAATGTGTATTTGTAGGCCTCATTTGACCTGATCTAAGCATGTTTGTGTGTCAACATTCATGTATAAACATGCAAAAATGCTATCTCAGCCAAAATGTTTGACCTGACCTGCACCAAAATCCTGACTCTGGAGTGTGTCCATCATGCTGTTTACAGGATTTTCTGTAGCCTATCTTCTATCCTTGTCTTTCAGGCATCTGGTGTACTTACTGTTGTCGAGGCATAGAGCACAAATTCTCACCCAGCTGCTCTGTTTTGGGTTTTATAGCTGAAAAGCTTTGTGTTCACACAGGGCTGTTGATTGAGGCAGCCTGTTGGTGCTTCTTTATTTTTTTCCACTGAGAAAGACCAAAACTTTTTTTTGGTGCTTTTTTTTCTTTGTGCATCAGCTTTAAGTGCCTACTTTTGATGTTTCTCTTTGTAAAAAAAAAAAACTGATTAAATTAATCTGAAGTTTTCTGTGTATGCCTGTGAAATACATGATGGGAAACAATTTAGAAATTTAAAAAAACATTACAGCACTGAGGCTTCCATTGCTAATCTGGTGGGTGTCCAGCTGGATCCGTGGGCTAAGGCACATACTATTATATAACCGAGACACTGTGGATCCAAATCCTTTGTTGCAAATCATCTCATCAATCTCTGTCCTCTCTACTTAATAGATTTTCAGTGTATTTATGTTTTTTATTCCCCCAAGTCCACAGTAAGGTCACACTGCAGGCTCAGGTGGAGAATCACATCTGTGAAGCTGCTAGAGATTCAGTGATTGTTGTGCCATCCGTCCTGAAAACAGGTTCTCCCATTCAACCTCTCACTACTCCACCCTGCCATATCTCTCGTCTCCCTTTCTGCTTAGTGAACCATCAAAAAAAAAAACATTTTCCTGTGACTAAATTGGATAGCCTTTTTCAATTGCAAGGCAGGAGGCTGACATCTAGTGGTGGTGCATAGCTGAGCGCAAGTTCATGTTCGCTGTAACAGCAAGCTGAGCTTTGCTGCACTCTGCTGGTGATACATTGACAGTGTAAAGTATCGGAAAGTCGCTCATGGATAAATGTCTGTATCCTGCAAAAGCACCTGATTAATTCAAATGAAATAGTGTGTAGAGGCCAAATCACAAGTTTTAATGCATAGTGTGTACCTGCAATATTGAAGAGAGAAGAAGAAAGACTGACGAGAAATCTGCACTGAAAAGGAGGCTGCAGTGTATAAAGACATTTTGAAGTAGTAATATGTAGAGGAATCTAAAGAGGTGAATCTCAGGAAAAAGATAAAAGATCACATGGATATGGAGGAATAGAGAGACACCAAACATGTGTCAGTTCTCCTAAATTGACCACAGAGGATTAAGGCTGCGGGCGCTCAGCATTGGCATGCACATACTGCTGCTAATCTACGCACCACATGACCAGCATACAAATGTGTATTAGAGGGAGGTATGAAGTTACATTTCATGAGCTCACGTGTATCTAAGCCTGGTTGCAAAGCAGCTTGGCAGTAATAAACAACATGTCTTGATTAAAAACTGTACTTAAGTATAAGATAACAAGTATTTAGTGAAGAGTTTAGTTTTGCTTCTCCAGTTTTGGGGATTTAATTTTAGGAGGTAAAGGTTATGGGGAAGGAATAATTAAATAGAAAGAAAAGTAGGAAACATATGAATAATGACAAAAGAAGTCTTGTACGATGACATTTCTTTTACCTAAAATGTATCGGGTGGTAAAAGATATTTTTTGGAGTTCCTCAAAAGTAGAAATCTTTGAAATATGATTTTTACCAGAAAAAACATCTTGTATTTACCATGCTAATGTATATATATATATATATATATATATATATATATATATATATATATATATATATATATATATATATATATAGTGTCTCTATACCAGCTAGTAGCTTGGAAAATAACAATATGGAGCAGTGAATTATGAATATTATTTTTATCAGCTCTCAAACAAGGATCAGCTAAGTTGTGCATCTGCGGTCCTGCCGCCTCACTACAGCTGCTAACTGCAGCTCCATCTCGCTTTGCTCCCAGCAAAGTCTCCTAGCGGCGGGGAGAGGAGGGGATGGGCCGTGGGGTTTGCTAGCTAATTGTCTTCGTCTTATATTTGAGTTAAATCTCAAAATACAGATGTGTTCGCTCCACTATTATGTTTGTTTCCATGTTGATGAACTGAATTGGAAGTGCATTGACCTGTTTTTTTTACTTTAAAGTATAAATATTCTTCTAGTCCACCCCTTTCAAGCTTGTACTCCCATTGCCTGTCAACATAACTTTTACCCTCTAATCTAAAATGCCAGGGATTAAATAGGCAGCCAACTCTCCCTCCATAATTCTACCCCCCCTCCCCCCCCCTCTCTCTTTCTGCCAGACTAGTCATTTTGAGACCATAAGCACGATATTTGGGAGACAGAGAGAGGAAGGTGGGTGGGATGGATTAGTTTAAGTTGGTCCAAATTCAAGGGATCACCCATGGCAAGAAGGGCTGACGGATAAATGGGTGGGGAAAAGTATGTGTTTGTTTGAGAGAGAGAGAGAGAGAGAGGCAGAGAGAGATAGAAAGGGAGGGAGAATATGGTCGAGTCATGCAATCAGAGCCAATATCTGGCAGCAGGAGGTTGTTTCAGCCCAGATATGACCCAGCTCTCCAACCCCACCCCTTCAATCTCCAGCACCCTGCTGCTATTCCATAATATCACACTACACGTCTCAAAGCTCATCATGACAGCCTCCAACAACCTAGGGGAGTTTAGGATTTAATGCAAAATCATATGCCTACCTTGCCTGTCACTTGACCAATAGGATCTTGGATTCTAGCACGTGCACTGACAGGGATCCTTTGTCGCTTTTAGGAGTAGTGGTGCAAATGGAAAAATTTGCCGCCGTTGACCCATGGAATGCACTGGATTAAGTATGGATTTCTGACTTTTATGTGACAATTGACCAGAGAGGAAGAGGAAGAAAAATAGGGGAGAAGTTTGGGGACAGGAAGAGGGGGAGACAGGAAGAAGAGGGCAGGAAATGGGAAACATAAACAAGGCTTCTAAAAAGAACTGTAAAAGGAAGAAGGTAAGGATTCATTCAATTCCTTTGAGCTGAGAGAAACTGATTCCTCAAAGAGTTAGATATGTAAGATAATGCTTGTGATACATCTGACAATGTCCAAGCTACTTTGGAGCTGTAAACTTTGTTTTTTCAGACACAACAGCCTGATTCAAATGCATTTTGTTTCTAATAAATCTATATTTTTATATATTGAATTACAGTTTATTTGACTTCTGACTGTCATAACAGTAAACATGTAGATTCTGCCAGTTGCATTGCAATGGAATATAAGTGGTTATTTGATCTGGGTCCTAATTTAGTTCGTTCCTCTCCTCTAAGGGGGAGTTGCCCATAGAACGAAGCGGCGCCCCATTAGCTGCCGCCATGCTGGGGGGCCTGGGTGGAGCAGGTGAGGTGGACACGGATGACGAGGAAGAGGGAGGGAACGAGCGGGACTTTGATGAGCCCCTTTGCGCTCTGGTTAAGAACTGCAACATGCTGCACAACTTAGTGGGGCCTGCTTGTATCTTCCTCAGACAGGGCTTCGCACAGAGCCAGATTGTATGTATGACATTCACACACACATGCACACACACAGTACATCATTATGAAAGCCAAATGCTCTCATAAATCTCTTTATCCATCCATTTCCACAGTGCCTGTGCAAGGGAAGGTCAATTTGTGGCCATCCATCAGTCCAGTGTGACATCATCACAGCCTTTCCATCCCATTTCCACCAATGATAACTTCCCCCTGTGAGTGTCAAGCCCCATCAATCCTATATACCACCATACCAGCACATTTCATAAGAGTTTATGTGATTGTGCTAGATGACCTGTGTTGCATAATATGATTTAACTTGGGAGGGGGGGGGGGGTGGTGGACAACATAATCTTGTATTATAATTTTGGAAAGGTTTATGTTTTAACTGTTAAAACTTTTTTCAACCAGAAATAATTTGATACTATGTTTTTCAAATTATGAAATCATCTTGGAACAAATAAAGAAAGACAATAACTGTATCTTAAACTGTACTGTACATATACTGTACATACTATAGGAGTTGCAAGCTATACATAACAGATTATACTGAAAAAGCAACTGTCTAGATTATGATTTAAATCATAAATCCACTTTCTAACAGAGCTGTAGATATGATGTGTGCCTTTTATATCAGGTTACTGTCTGTTCATGTAGAGACGGGGCATATGGCAGGGATCAGTAACAGTAAATTCCTGACTGTGCAGCAAACAGCGCTAATTGAAAAGAGCCATTGGGATGGAAGTCCCTCATCACAGGTGCCTCACAAGCTTTAGGCACCTGACATGAGGTATTGAAAGGCCTTGGGCTGAGTCTAGAACAAAATGTAACAATAGTGACTCATCACAAGGACGAAATATAATGAATTCAACAAGAAATAGATGCAATGTATAAGACAAAATTATGTTACTGTATTTTGTAGTTGACCTCTAATGTATTTGGGGAATGGATAGATGTAGTAAATGGATAAGGTAAACAGTCTTATGACCACTGACACTATTCTCGTCTACGGCCATGGAGAGTTAATGTCTTTCTGTAGAGATGAACAATGAGTATATGCAATGTGAAAGGGGTTGCTCAATGACCCGTCCACAGGACATTATCACCTTATTTCCCTTCAGTTCTATGTTAGCTCCATCGCAGCTCTATTCAGCATCTTTCAACTAATTATTTTGGTTTAAGGCTCGTAACCTGACTCTTTTGGTTCTCTCTGATGAACTTAAATGGCGGACAGACGAGGTAACATCTATCTGAACATAATGGAGCATTTAGCAGCTCAAGATATTTCAGGGGGTCAGGAGTTAGTGGACACAGAGAACTGGGCTAAAGAGGAGTGTGCCCAATATACTTGATACTTATGATCAAATACCTACAAAAACTAATGAAATTCCCATTAGCCTTGGTTTAGGATTAGCACCTATTAGCAAATGTTAGCATGCTAAAAGGCTAAACTAAGATTATTGTAAACATTTACGCTATAACCAGCAGGTATATTGATCTATCTTTCTCAGACCAGCATGTAACTACTGCCATTGTGAGGAATATTAGCATGCTGACGTAAGCCTTGATTTCAAAGATGTGTATACAGCTACTAGTAAGGCTTTAAGCTTAGGACATACTTTTGGCGTTCGATTTAAGTGGACAGCTGCGGACTTGTACTGGTCTCGTTCAAGTTGAACACACATTTCCCAATCCACACTCCAGTTGATAGCGGTAATACACGTTTGCCAGGAGTTGAATGGCATTTGGCTGTCTTTGTATTCCTTTGAAGATGAAGTATATAAATGTGGTAACTCTTCAAAACAAGCATCTGCACTGTTATCTTCTTCTTGGTAAACCAGCTAGAGGTGCATACGCCACCAACTGGACTGGAGTGTGGAATGAAACGTGCTTTCTATGATGTCTGCTGCACACAGACTAGGCCGATGAAGACATTTACGTCACGCAGACAAAAGTATGAATTTGTCTTAAATGTCTTGCTGTTGATCATGATCAGTGTGTCTTGCATCAATCAGGAAAACCCAACAGTATCTCTTCTGGGCCACCAAAGTCCTGAACTTGTGGAACAACCTTCTGTTAATACTTACAGTCATGGATTGAGGAAAGAGGATTCCTCGATAGAGTACATAGATTAGTCTATGAGATGAATAGTGTGAGGCTGATAGCATTTAATGGTTATTAATCCCCCATAATGCTCTTTGTCCTCTCAGATGATAGTAAAAGGAACACCATCAGGAGCACAGCTTAAATAGCTTAGAGTTTGCATTTACATCCTTTCTTTCCATTGGTGTTGGTGGCATCTAGTTTTTGCAACATGATAGACTTACTGGAATCCTTCTTAAAGCCAATTGTGATGGCACAATATATTTTTCAAACTTTAACATTTGAGCCGTTTACTCAAGAACTCAGTGGTATTAATAGTTTGGGAATGAAAGCTGAAAACTAAAACACTTGGTAGTAACAAGGAACAACATTTGCATACTGAATTTGGCTCGACCTGACAGTCACTCGTTTTAGCAAAAGAAACAAATTGGTACGTAGTGTGTTTGCCGCATGTTCAGCCTGTGCAGGTGTGTTAATGTCCTTTAATCATGTCCCGGCCGAATAGCAGTGCAGATGAAAAAAAATCAGCGGCAGATAGGGAAATGATAAACCTTTAAGCCTTTATGATTTGTAATACAATTTACAGCGGTAATCTCCATGCACTGTTCTCTCCCCTGCATCCATCCTCTAATCCAGGCCTGTATTATTCCTGCTGCTGAGCATGTTGTGAACAAACATATCCTGGCGTTACCTTTTGTCCATAAACTGTATGTGTATGGCTGTAGCTAAAAGTTTAAACTCATTGCAAAAACATTTAAGGTGCTAACTCTATTTTGAAATCTATTTTATCAGCTGTGCAAACAGACATGCAGGCCTTATTTATGTGTTTAGAAAGGGACTTTTTAATGATGCATTTTGAATGCTTATCATGGAGCATATGAGCAGCAGACCTTCAAAGCTCCTCTACCAGAGATTGGACACACACTTGTGTAGCAGATTCACTAAAAAGGTTATTTGGGTCACTCAGATCAAAACCCAAATAATCCAGCAATAGGATCTTCTCTCAGGCGATTGAACATGGAAAAAAAATGCTTCAAACAAGCAAAGGAACTAGAACTAGAAGCTGAAGCCATTGTACATGTGTGCATGAGAGACATGACAAGACACATGAGATTTAAAGTGTATGTTTTTACCTGACTGTATGTGTTTCCTGTCTTCTATCTGCACCACCGCAGGACAGAGATCTACGGCCAGAGGAAATGGAAGGTTGGTACGGATATATTAAAAGCCAAAATCCTCAATCCTTCTCTACCTCCATCGTCATCACTCCCTTTTCTTTTCCTTCTTTCTTTCAAACCTCAAACTTTGGGTTTGTGCTTTACTGTAGAGGTCAAAATGTCCTGACTTTGCCCACCAATTGAATGTCAGCATGTGAACCAGCAGAGATGTATTTTCTTGTAACTGTAACTGTGGTAGATCAAAGTATATTTGGATTAGTATTCAAAGACAAAGAATAATATAGACAATTTATGCACAGTTCAATTTTGCCGTCCCTCATATTCCTCAGGTCTGGTTCACACTTTCACACTCTGCATTCTCGGGAATGTAATATGTGATTTGACTACATTGAAAATAATAATAGTTATTATTTTAGGGTGTCAGGTTGTGGAAAAAACCATATTGCTTGGTTTTTCATTATTTGTTATTTGGTAATAGTTAACACTTTGCCCCGCACCAATGTTTTAGCCAAAATTGCGGATGCTTTTTTTTCTCATATTAAATCCTGATTATCTCCTCATTCACAAGGTCTATTTGAAAGCTATAAAATACAGAAGACCCCTGTGAAGATAGATAATAAGGCCATATATGTGTTAGTGGTATATTGGTTTATGATAATGCACATAAAAAAAATAAAAATGTAAAATGATGTATTTTTTGAAGAAAAATGATGTTAAAAGTTAATTTGTATTACATTACACGTCGATATGAATAAAGTACTATAAGATAGCTCAATATTGTAGGAGTATCTGTGCGAAGTTTGGCTTTGATTGGGTGAAGTTAAGTATTTTTAATAATTATTTTAGTTAAATAAATGTCGAGAACTCATGTTAACTCCGCTCAAGCATGAAAGTTCCCACAGTCCTCGGTGGTCCCTGAACGGGGCTCGTTTCACTGCAGCATGATGCTCCTTGGCCTTAGCTTTCAGTAGGGAGCAGGAAGGCCTGGAATATTCATATTTCAGCCATAAGTAAGTCAATTTTCATATTTTTTGCTGGACACAAATGGCATTCCTGTGCATATCTTTGCGATGCTTTGTCTGAGAGTGGAATTATTCTAGCTAGTTCCTAACGTTTTTAATCAGCATTATTCAAAATTTGGGGTCTTAGTCGTTTTTGAGTCACTTTAAGTCATGCTTATGTTTATGTTTATAATTATTGTGTAATAGTGTTATAAACATGACACAATTAACTTATATTGACTTGTGGTGCAGGGATCTGACATTTTTGGGTTTTTTTGTTTTATTTATTTGATTTTTTCTTATATTTTTTTGATATGCTCAATCCCAGAGGCTGAACCCAATTTTCCAAGATCAGGGCTGATGGGGCTCCAGTGATTTTAACTTTAATTTGAAGGACACAGAATAGACCAATTATTACCGGGATTTTAACATTGTCCTACAAAAGCATAACCATCAGATCAATCACAAAAATGAATGAGACAATAATGTAAAAGTTCTACTCATACAGGGCTTTTACATAATAATTACAAAGTATACACTTAGAACTGCAATATCTCTGTATGTCTTGCATTTATTTACTGTTCTTCACACATCTTCCCTGCAGAGCTGCGTGAGGCCTTCAGGGAGTTTGACAAAGACAAGGATGGCTTCATCAGCTGTAAGGACCTGGGCGAGTGCATGAGGACTATGGGATACATGCCGACAGAGATGGAATTGATAGAACTCAGCCAACAGATCTGTGAGTAATCTGCGATTATTAACCTATCGATCTGGTCATTCATTTGCTTGCTAGTTAAAGACACAAAAAAGATCAGTTAACACTGTCTTTTACATGTTTAGGTGGCGGCAGAGTGGATTTTGAGGACTTTGTTGAACTGATGGGTCCCAAGATGCTCGCTGAGACTGCAGACATGATTGGAGTCAAGGAGCTGAGGGATGCCTTCAAAGAGGTAGGCAGCGTATTTTTTTTATTTACAGTCAAATAGACCACCCCCTTTCCCAAACTTTCGTTTCTGATGCATTTCTTTTCATATGCTTTCTCAAACTTATCAATTTTATTTCCCAGTTTGACTCTGATGGCGATGGTCAGATCAGCCTTGCAGAGCTGAGGAATGCCATGAAGAAGCTAATGGGGGAGCAGCTGAACCACCGCGAGATAGACGAGATCCTGCGAGACGTTGACCTCAATGGGGATGGAGAGGTGGACTTTGAAGGTGAGTGATTGATACTTCAGGGAAGGAAACTCATCAAAAAGGTAGCAGTGTGGATTTCAGGTTCAGGAAAGAAGTAAAAGGAGTTGGTGGAATAAAGAATACACTTCATGGTGACACTATCCTTTTTCTTAACTAACATTAACAATACATCTTTTCTTTCCACAGAGTTTGTGCGAATGATGTCTCGCTGACTCGTCACCAGACCTCACTCAACACAACATGGACCAGACTGCACACTGTTGATGTTCTTGTAATTCTTCTTGAACAAAGACTTATTGGTGTTTATTGTTTTCTGTTACTTCCACCATTTCTCAAGTATAAGGGAATCCCTTTTATGTGTTACTGTTGTGTGAATATACTTAACATGTAATGAGAGATTATAGAGTGGAGACTCAGCAAGGAGATGGTTTAACCAAAGCTTCTCTTTAGAGGTGAATTTAAATAAATTGAATATATTTGAACTGAGAATCCCGAACCAGCAACAAGTGTGTGTGTGTGTGTGTGTTTAAGATTAACTCTAACTCTCTAACTATATATGTAGGTGTTATGTTATGTTGAGGATTTTCGAGAGTAATATTATTTTATTTGGGTGAACTGACCCGGTAAATATGCAGTTTCCTACCTCACCTGACTTGCATCTAGAGTTTGGTGGAGCTAACTATTAACTCATTAAAATGTGGATTTGTTCTCACATCTTAAATTCTAACTTTAATTCAACCTTTAGGAATGTGATTGTGTGATATTATTGTACGGTAGATAGTAAAAGTGAAATGATAATATATAAATACACCTTTACAAATGTAATTCATAGAAATTACTTTTACCATGACATTCAGCCAATGCAGTCAAATACAATTATTGCAGATGCTGTAATTTTCATTGTCAAATATCTTTTTGATACATATTTGATAACAGGAAATGAGTGGATTGTTGGTGTCTGCTCCACTTCTATACTTATTTTCCTACTTGGATGGAAATTAATCAACAGACTGTCTCAAAGTACATGTTTATTTTTTGCAACCATATATACATATTGAATGTTTTATTTGTACAATCTTGATAGGGCAGATATTTAAAACAAATGCGTTGTAGATAAACAAAAAAAGAGAACAAGATTGATAATAAACTAGTTTTTATTGACCAAAACCATTCCTGTATTATTTGTTTCCCCAAAATTTAACTTGATTAGCTTTTTGGTGATGAAATTTAAACTCGCTTCCCTGAAATTCTTCATCTTCCCCTTCTCTGTGTTCACATCAATGTTATGCATCATAAAGCCTTCCAGGATCTAATTGCCGATAAAATGTGTCAGGTCACTTCTTTTCTGGTAAAGAGACTGATAGGGATCAGTCTCTTTTCAATGCATTTGCAGTCTCAGTGAAGTCAACAGAGAAATAAGCCATTGGAGGAGTCCAGAGGAATGTACAAGCTCAAGACTGATGCGGTTTCAGACCCTCTGTGTCGATGAGCACGATGCGGTCGCTCCTCTTTGTTGACATTGATCAGCAGGATGAATGTCCCTCTGGTGCTAGTTTCTTTGCTGACGGCAAACCTAACTCTTAACATGCTGTTGAGCAGAAATAATTTTCCTCAGTCTTCCGTCCAGATGATCGCGAGGACTTTGAACTTCCTGCTGGAATCCTTAGTGTAGTAAAGCTCAGTATGAATGTCAGTGATCCATTTCCTCTGGGATGTTTGCTGCATCTCTATCAACAAGTTCAAGTTGAGCGTGTTGATTGAGCAGCATCTGAGCAAAGAGTTATGTTTTTTCTCTGACAACTGTATTTTGGCAGATGACGGGCACAATCTTACAGCTACCCACTCTTGAAAAAAAAAAAAAAAAAAGAGTTCTAGGCATAAAGAACAAACAGATATTTACTTGTCAAACTGTTTTTTCTGTGCATGGAGCACAGCGTCATCGTGCGTTATCTTGTTTTATGGTTAGGCAGCAGGTTGTCTGAGCAAACTAACATGTCACAACAGTGTCCTGCTGAGAAAGACATCGGAGCAGAGGGACAACAGTTAGCTGGTCCAGGGAATTGATGCGTTGCTCCCGTCAATCTCGCAGGACATTTAAAAAACGATTCTCTGTATGTTATTAGTTGCTTGTTATCTATTAGTTAAATCCTCTCAAAAGTATTTAGTCCAGTTCACTAATCATGGAGAGCGCTAACCAAAACCTATAAGTACACATAATGTTTACCATGTATCTGATGAGCTATCTAACAGAGCGGCTATCTTGTTTTCTAATACAACTGCACAATGAGAGGATTTAGACGGTCTGTGCAGTCTCTTTTGTTTCAGCCGATAACATATTTGTAGAGTTCAGAAATTATTAGAGTTAAGCTACAAAATAACACAGAAGCAGCAACTAGGGGGTAGAGGGCGGGGTGTTCTTGTTGGTATAAGGCTTCACTTCAGATGTTTGTTCTGAGGAGCCCATCATTTCATAACTTGTTCATTGTGTAATTCAGCATTTTTTTTAACTTGACTGGATGGAAATTAAATCCTTAATAACTGGCTTACATCTTAAAGTAGTTCCTTTATCACTGCTGCAAAAGATAGTCATTTGAAGTAAAATATTACAAACATAGTGCAGTGATGGGAATATGAAAAAGCAACCTAACAACTTTTAAAGGAGCTCCATCTCTGATGCTGTTGGGCCCTCCAGTACCAACAGGCATCCCCAGCACCAACAGGCATCCCCAGCCCAGGACCAGTTTGGCTTCACTGACAGTAACGGTATCTTACCAGGAGGGGGCACCACTGGCAAATATAAGAGAGCACAATAACTCACCACTTGTTACTTCTACACTCAATTGATCTGACCAAACATGGGCATGTTGTTAAACGGGTTTTCAGTGTCATAAGAAATTATTCACGCGGAACGCAATGTTGGACATCATTATTGATAGCATCCATTTACAGTAAAACTGAATTATTACACTGAAAACAGGTTTTGCAATTTATTAAAAGTTTGTATTTAGTAATTTTAAGAAATATGCTATGAATAATCTTAAGAACTCAAAAGAGACATCAACTGCAACATACTGTACAATGTTTTGTCTTACCTTTGCCCTGCTAGTAAGTCAGTTTCTATAGCCATCATACTAGCATATTACATAAGAGAGAGTTTGTGTCCTTGGACTGCTTCATTATACCATATTTCAAGGATCATTCTTTAATCTCTTTTGCCCTTCGAAGGTTCCAACAGCAGTTAAAATCCCCAATTTAGCTCTGTTCACTGATTTGCTTTCAGTGACACAAACCTCTTTTTGTGTATTAAAAAAACTATACAATAACTATTTATTTTATTACAAATATGTCAGTAAATACTGTATATGCAGTTGTTAATCTTTCCTTTAACTCAGCTAATTGCTTTCTGAATTATGATGCACGTGTGCACCCTGCTTGTTGTTGGGTTCTGTAAAGTAAAAATAAATGTTACTTATCTTTCCTAAAATGGATTGGTATATCTTGTAGCATATATTTTTACTGGAAAACAAAACATTGCATTAACAGATGGAAAAATACCCCCTGATGCTGAGGTTTATTACATTTTGAAAACAATTTAAAGGGAGAAACATATTTAAATAAAATTAAACTGGCACACATTTACTTCTCATATAATTAAAAGTGTGTTTACAAAATGTCAATCTTTTCTTATTTTACAATACAAGCATTTATCAGAATGAAAATTAATGATGCATATGTTATTTTATTGTTCTCTTCTGAAATAAGGAGGATGTCCTTTCATGGAGGATAATTATAATGGAGACCCTGGTTATGGAGACCCTGGTGTCTTCAAACTGAAAAAGTAGTAGTTAGTATTAAACTTTATCTGCCATCTAAAAGAATAGTTTGACATTTTGGGAAATTCTAATAATAACTTGTTGCATTGTTGAAAAACAAAGCTCAAAAGCCAAACATCTTGTGCATCGTTGTGTTATGTGGAATCCAAATACATAACTGAGATTCAATTTAAATTTATGTTCTTGGCCCCATCAGACCCGATCTTGGAAAATTGGGTTCAGCCTCTGGGATTGAGCATATCAAAAAATATAAGAAAAAACCAAATAAATAAAACAAAAAAAATGTCAAATCCCTGCACCACAAGTCAATATAAGTTAATTGTGTCATGTTTATAACACTATTACACAATAATTATAAACATAAACCATAAAGTGACTCAAAAACGACTAAGTGGACCACGAGTTTTGGAAAATGCTGATTAAAAAAAGTTAGGAACTAGCTAGAAGGCTAAACTCAACGGTTTTAGAATCCTTAGAGCCTACAGAGTCCGCCAATACCAACCATTCCACTCACACAAAGTATCGTAAAGATATGCACAGGAATGTGTCCAGCAAAAAATATGAAAATGTACTTACTTATGGCTGAAATATGAATATTCCAGGCCTTCCTGCTCCCTACTGAAAGCTAAGGCCAATGAGCACCATGCTGCAGTGAAACGAGCCCCGTTCAGGGACCACCGAGAACTGTGGGAACTTTCATACTTAAGCGGAGTTAACATGAGTTCTCGACATTTACTTAACTAAAATAATTATTAACTTCACTCAAAGCCAAACTTCGCACAGATACTCCTACAATATTGAGCTATCTTATAGCATTTAAAAAGTGTTCATATCGACGTGTAAGGTAATAACAATTTACTTTTAACATCATTTTTCTTCAAAAAAATACATCTTTTTACATTTTTTTTTATGTGCATTATCATAAACCAATATACCACTAACACATATATGGCCTTATTATCTATCTTCACAAGGGTCTTCTGTATTTTATAGCTTTTTTAATTTTCAAATAGACCTTGTGAATGAGGAGATAATCAGGATTTAATATGAGAAAAAAAGCATCCGCAATTTTGGCTAAAACATTGGTGCGGGGCAAAAGGTTAATATGGTGATTTATCTATTTACATTCAGGTGACATTACTGTGGCATACATTTTCTGAAATGTAAATACCATTATTCGACATCCCAGTTCTGAGGTTATAGGCATTATAACAAAGGTTTTAAAATAACAGGAAATGAGCAAATTACATAGAATGAAGGGACAGAAATGAGAACAAAAACGGATTTTAAAAAATCTGTAAAAACCTTAAAGTAGTCAGTTATTTTAATAGAGCTTTGAGTGTAGAGTTTAAATATTGTAAGAGATGCATTTTTATGATCTGATTTTTTTTTTGATAAATCTCTAAAAGGGACATTTTAATTTACCTTTTTGGTGTCAGTGTACATGGAGCTGCTCCCACTCAGCATTTTTGCCAAACTGAGAACTCACCACCTACAGTTAGGTCCATAAATATTTGGACATTGACACATTTTTCATTATTTTGGCTCTGTACACCACAACAATGGAGTTGAAATGAAAAAATCAAGATGTGCTTTAAGCTCAGACTTTCAGCTTTAATTTGAGGATATTTACATCCAAATCAGGTGAACGGTGTAGGAATTACAACAAATTAAAATGTGGCCACCCTCTTTTTAAGGGACCAAAAGTAATTGGACAAAATATAATTGTCACTTTTAATACTTTGTTGAAAATCCTTTGCAGTCAATGACAGCCTGAAGTCTGGATTCCATAGACATCACCAGACGCTGGGTTTCGTCCCTGGTGATGCTCTGCCAGGCCTCTACTGCAACCGTCTTCAGTTCCTGTTGGTTCTTGGGGCATTTTCCCTTCAGTTTTGTCTTCAGCAAGTGAAATGCATGCTCAATTGGATTCAGGTCAGGTGATTGACTTGGCCATTGCAGAACATTCCACTTCTTTGCCTTAAAAAACTCCTTGGTTGCTTTCGCAGTATGCTTCGGGTCATTGTCCATCTGCACTGTGAAGCGCCGTCCAATGAGTTCTGAAGCATTTGGCTGAATATGAGCAGATAATATTGCCCGAAACACTTCCGAATTCATCCTGCTACTTTTGTCAGCAGTCACATCATCAATAAATACGAGGGAACCAGTTCCATTGGCAGCCATACATGCCCACGCCATAACACTACCTCCACCATGCTTCACTGATGAGGTGGTATGCTTTGGATCATGAGCAGTTCCTTTCCTTCTCCATACTCTTCTCTTCCCATCATTCTGGTACAAGTTTATCTTCGTCTCATCTGTCCATAGGATGTTCTTCCAGAACTGTACAGGCTCTTTTAGATGTCTTTTGGCAAACTCTAATCTGGTCTTCCTGTTTTTGAGGCTCACCAATGGTTTACATCTTGTGGTGAACCCTCTGTATTTACTCTGGTGAAGTCTTCACTTGATTTTCGACTTTGACACAGATACACCTACCTCCTGGAGAGTGTTCTTGATCTGGCCAACTGTTGTGAAGGGGTTTTTCTTCACCAGGGAAATGATTCTTCTGTCATCCACCACAGTTGTCTTCTGTGGTCTTCCAGGTCTTTTGGTGTTACTGAGCTCACCAGTGCGTTCTTTCTTCTTAAGAATGTACCAAACAGTTGATTTGGCCACACCTAATGTGTCTGCTATCTCTCTGATGGTTTTGTTTTTTCAGCCTAATGATGGCTTGCTTCACTGATAGTGACAGCTCTTTTGACTTAATATTGAAAGTTGACCGCAACAGATTCCAAACACAAATACCACACCTGAAATGAACCCAAGACCCTTTTATCTACTCCTTGTAAATGAAATATGAGGGAATTACACACACCTGACCTCTAAACAGCTGATCAGCCAATTGTCCAATTACTTTTGGTCCCTTAAAAAGAGGGTGGCCACATTTTAATTTGTTGTAATTCCTACACCGTTCACCTGATTTGGATGTAAATATCCTCAAATTAAAGCTGAAAGTCTGAGCTTAAAGCACATCTTGATTTTTTCATTTCAACTCCATTGTTGTGGTGTACAGAGCCAAAATAATGAAAAATGTGTCAATGTCCAAATATTTATGGACCTAACTGTACTTGTTATGTGGGTGGGGAGTAGAGATTGTATAGAGAATAACCTTCCGATTATTGTGGAACCAGAGGCGTCCAAGGTCCAGGAAGAAAGCTAGGGCTTTTTCCTTCAGGGACCTAAACCTACGGTACACGAAATGTGAACTAAATTAATTACAAAAAATATTTAACTTCAATTAATCAAAGTCAAACTATGCAGAGATACTGTTAACACATAGTGCTATTTTATAGTAATGATATGAATAATTAAAAAGAGAAAAAACATAGGTTTTTGTTTCTGTTCTATCATCCAATAAACCAGTAACACATTTACTGCTATATGAACTTCTTAACTAGTTAATTGTATTAATTATTGGTCTGTGTTTGGTCTCCTTTTATATCATACCTTTGCTCTAACTGATACGTTTGGTCTTAAGCTTTTAAACATCATTTCACCAGCTCCAGGTTCTCCTGTTGTTTCTCTCGTTACTTGCAGCTTTTAGGTTGTTCTGATGGTCTTGCTCCACTTCTCGGTCTGCAGGAGATGAGCGATATTGGAAATCAATAGTTTTACCGTGACATCTGAAAACTTTTTAAAAACATGTGGCTATTTGACAGTTAAAACAAAGTGGTAGACACTGTGACCTATGACCCCAGCCAACAAGACACAGCAACCCAAGAACAACTCTCAAAGCATAAACTTAAAGACAGAAACATTAAAAATTTAAGGAAAACCGTGTCCATCTTGGCTGTATTATTTTTGACTTTAAGTGTAACATGAATGTATCTATACATTAAAAAATATAAAGTCAAATATCTGAAATATCATAATGCAACAATTCTATAAATCCTATAATAATAAGTGCTGAGTGATTTGCAACTTTGTCCACGTAGACATGACATTATAAACACTATGGCAAAATCCCTGATCGATCACAGTTGTCATTATTGTGTCATGTAGTTATATTGTCATGTAGACGTAGCTCGCTTAGCTTCTTTGTCTGATTTTCAACTATGTCCACTATGTCGTTCCAAAATTGCTTGAGTTTGAGTTTTGAGTGTTTGAGTTTGTTCAATTCTTTCTTTGTCCCTTCCCTCCTCCCTCCTGAAAACAAATCTGAAACTACTGAGGTTTTTCATTAATGCATCGAAAACTTCTGTGCCCATTAAATTTCAGTGAATTCCTATCTTGAAATAAAGATGATACTTCAGACATTGCATTACCTTTAGGCTCGAAACATCTGCAAATGTTGTATAGTGTAATTATAATATTACAACATTAATACCAAATTTAGACTGTAATCTGAAAGTTGAAAAATAAACTCTTGGCCATCCAAGATTGATCTTAACACTGATGCATCATAAACACACTTTAAACCTGGCGAACAGTCGGCTCATGTGACGCTTTGCTACGAGACAACGCACAACTCTTTTGAGCAAGCGCATCTACTCACATCCAAAACGAAGGAACAGAATCGAAGAGCCCAATATGATCAGAATCAGCATTCATTCACAGTCCAACAATAATGTCAGAGAGAATTGTAAATCCAGCCCTTATCGTAATTAAAATAAACATATTTATTTATTATTAGAGTATTTATAATTCATCCAGTTAAATTTGAAAACTAAACTTGAAAAATATTGTTGAGTCAGTCAGTTGTTGACTTCATACAGACATTGAAAGAACTGTTGGCTACTTCAATACATATGGGACTAAATCATAGTGTCAGGTGGAGGTTAGGGGAGGACCCAAACTCAGAGCAACTGTATAAAGAATATTTATTTCCCAACAAAAAGGTAAGACTCAAACCAGACATACTCACAGGTAATACGAAGAATGGTCTGACAAGGGGGAAGGAGACAAACAGGGCTTAAATACAAGGGGTAGGTGATTTGACACAGCAGGGAACAATCAACACACAGGGCAATCAACAGACAATCACAGGTGCAGGAAGTGCAGGGAACACAGAGGAAACACAAGACAGAACTTCAAAATAAAACGGACCACAAGAAAACGTCCACATCATGACACATAGTGCAAGTTAGACATTACTGTAATATTCCGGACCTTTGCATGAGGATATTTTCTCAAACTAAACCTTGTTGAACATTCGTTGAATACCCCTGACATAGAGCAACAGCAACTATTTGCCAATTTCACAATATGAAGCACATGCTGACATGAATGCATATGAGGAACAACAGATTTCACAAAATACAAAGATGCTGAACTTGCAGTTTTCATATCATCATACTGTGGAACAGCCTGAGTCAGTTAGATTTCTCAAGTTTTGTTCCAGTATTTATTCTCAGAAAAACATTGTGCAATGGGCCAGTAAATCAGAACCAGTTATTGCCATGTTTGTTTTCACATTCAAGGAATTTGTCCTAGCAGAAGGTGCATACATTTAACATTTAACAATACATATTTAACAATAAACGCAGTGTAATAAATGAGAATGAATGAATGGATGAATAAATATTTACAATTGAACAGTAGAATATCAAAATATAAAACATAAGATAAAGTGCATAGAATGTGCATGGTATGTAAGTGTTGTGTGAAAGTGGCAATCCATAGTATGTACACTCTATTCAATCATATTGTATTAGTTTTATTAGGAAAACAGCATTTGTATTGTTATCTATGTTCACAAGGGTTTTCTGTATATTCTAGCTTTTGATATTATTCAAATAGAACTTGTACTTGTGGAGATAATCACTATTTAGTGTCGGCTGCAACACAGTCGCAATTTTCGTCAAATCGGGTGGTTTTCAAAAGGTATGGCCAGTAAATTCACAGCTGCTAGGGAATGTGGGTGTGCGAGTGCTGCCTTGTTCTCCCATCCGCCCCGAACTCAACCCCACAGAACACCCTGGAGCACAGTGGGAGGATATGACCCCAATACATATTCATTTGTGTTTACATTTCTGCTTTATCTTTCACAAAATTAAAGAAAAACTAGAAATATCTTCATCAATTTCATTCATTCTGCATAGACCATGAACATTTTTGCACTCAAATGGACATATTAAGGAATCACCGAAGTATTCCAGGAGTAGTTACTTTGTAAAAAAGGACTCCAACACTTCAAGCATTGAAAAACTATTATTTTTGTTACTTTTTTTTTTAACTTTTTATTTTGAAATTCTATCAGCAACCAACTTCAAACTATTTCAACTTCATCTGAGCAGGCCGAATGACAGTCAGTCTATCTTAGTGTGCTCATTTGCATACTCTTGCATGTCTGTATCTAGCTGTGGGCAAAGGCTCTGCCATGGGTCAAAACGTTGAAATAAATTGAGCTGAACTGAATGGTTCAATGCTAGTTATAGTAACTGTTTGGGTGCAAGAATGTTTTAGAAATGTTAAATTATATAGTGGTTATGGTCATTTGTGTTCCTTTATAATGACTTGGAGGATAAAATACAAGCTATGGTACCATAACAAATAGCATCTTCCCCATGCTGCTGAAGCTCTTGCTGCACCTGAAGAGAAGATAAGAGGAAGAGTGGGGGAAGTTCAGTGGTGCTTCAAGATTAAGATAAACATTTGAACAGACGACGTCTGCCATCATTTTTCTGATTAAGTCTGATTAATTCAGTCGCCTGCACTCCCACTAACTCAGTGCTGTCCATTTTCAGTGATCTTGCTATTTTGGACATTCAGTTTGTAGTGATGATGACGGACCCTGTAGAAAATTTGTTCCAGTAAGTCCAATCTCGAACCGGGTGTGGCGTGCCCGTTAGTGGACCCCACACGGCGGAAGCCCAGGCGCTGGTAGAACAGGTGGGTCCTGGGCATGTACGCTGTGGTTCCCAGGACACCCGAGGAATATCCACGAGCGACAGCAAACTCCACAACCTTTTGTCCCAGCACCATGCCGACTCCACGCCGTCGACAGCGCCGGTCAACAGACTTCCGCTGCAACTCAACAGCACCTCCTGGCTTCTGCTGACCGATTGCCGCTACGTGACCCATCACTTCTCCCTCCAGCACTGCTACCCACAGACAGGAGTCTAAAGTGGAGGGCAAAGTCACAACATGAATAATTTATAAAGAATGTGAAAAAAGGTTTAAAACATAATCCATATTATATGTTTTTTTTCACAGTCACAGCAACAAGAGGCAATTGGCACAATAATCATTCAAATAAGATGCACAATATATTTTTCAGTCTTACTTTATTACATGTATAGTTGTTTATTTTGGTTTGTATTCCTACATTGACCTGTACTGCTTGTGTATCCACACACTGTCTTGCGGTGTCTTCCATTAAGCTTGTACACTTGTGGAGATATGTTATATCTCCTGTATATGTTAGGATTGATAACATTGTATGTAATGTAATAGCAGTTTATGAGAAGTCTCAACATAATGTATTTGTATATATTTCCAGCTTTGTTGTAGAATTACACACACTGATATTCACAGATAAACTTTGTGTGACTGGGCGCACTCTGGTTGAACAGGTGTATCTCGTGGGTTAGGGTATAAAGGTCTTGTGGTTTCTTCCGAGAAGTTGAAGAAATTCTGCAGTCCAGCAAATTGCTTTTCTTTCCATGTTTCATGTTCAATGAAGAATTCTGGTAATTTGATCTTTGACTCAAACCTCATCTGTGACCAGTCTCTTCAAAGAAAATCAACTCCCACACACTTCATAAGCAATACAACTGCTAACTTAATGTGATGTAATGTGCTGCTTTAATCATTTGTTTGATCCAATGCAATTAGTCTTTTAGTTACTATTTTCAAATATCTCAGACATTGAATATACCTGTCAAGACCTTGATTAAACACGATATGAAAACTGTATTGTTACAATTACAAGAAGCAGGATATGGTATAAATTTGTGTTTTTCACTGGATTAGCTTGTCTTAGTTAGCTTGTCTTAGTTAGTCTTAATTAGTGTCTGTGATAATGCCTTCATTTTACACTATATTAAACTGTCAATGACAATAATTTTAGTCTATATTTTGGGTTCAAACACTCTAGAAAAAGATCACTACCCTGATCTATGTTCAGGCGGCCATTCTTATGTAATAGTATGATTAATCCTGTGTTTAATAATTTGGTAACAGTTTACTTGCCTCAATTTTACTGTATGCATTATAACAGTAAGTCGGAAATAGTGGGAGCAGATCAGTTTTCAGTTAATCCTACACATGAAACTTATGCTACAATATAATATACCTGGGGATTTATTGTAAAACCCTTCGATGTCTCCCATGTCTCTGTTAATGGCGTGCTCCAGGAAACGATGGATCACGCGTCTGCTGTAGAAGTAGCGCCCATACAATACAATTGCAGGGAAGAGTCCTAACACCCACCAACACTTGGTGATGACAAAACATACAACTGCCATAGGAAAGATAATAAAAATTATTATACATTGTATTTGTATAGTGCTTTACAAAGTACTCAAGGCACTCAAGATGTATGAAGGTGAAGAAAATATAAAAAATATGAATATTAAAAAAACAGTAAAAATGGATTTGAACATTACATAATAAATTACACTAACATAAGAAAAAACAAGAGTTAGCAATCAGAAAAGAACAACTTCCCGTTTTTGTCTTATGAGATAGTATCTCATTATTATGACTTAGCATCTCATAATTATGAGATAGTATCTCATTATTATGACTTAGCATCTCAAAATTATGAGATAGTAAAGTCATTTTTATGACTCATAATTATGACTTACAGGATCTACATTTTTTTTATTGCAGTGGTGGAAACAGGCTTCCATATGTATCAGAGTAAAAGTAGAAATATAAATAGTAAAGTAGAGTACAGATATAAAAAAAAAAGACTTAAGTACAGTAACAAAGCATTTACACACTGGATGCAAGCAGCCTCTGTCTGACTTTCTGTAATCTCAACCTTTCACACAAAGGTTTTCTCAAAGCATCTGCCAAAGCCTGGGACCCGGTCTTGATATATATATATATATATATATGCTTCCACTATCCACATTCCTGGGTCCAATTCAGACAGACTTTTAACGTGGGGTACTTACTTTGCAGAGAGACTGTTCGCATATTTCTCTCTTATTTGGTAGCGGTTTAAACCTGCAGCTCCATCATTATCCTAAAAGTGCTTTTTCTTTTCTTTTGTTCGATGTGTGTCATCTTCATTTACTCATAACCAGTAACATATATACTGATATCTACACATGTGGCCAAATCACACAAGTGTGGCCTTTATTTTAACATCACAATTATTAAAATAGCCCTTGTTGTTGCAGAGATAAACTGTATTTTTCGCAAAAAAAATGGCTCGGTCTGAAGATGTTAATCCACCACTAAACTTCATATTCTTAAAGAATTACACTGGCAAATAAGAGAAGTAGGCTTTGAATCCGTTCCCACACACCAACTGTTTCTGTGTTTGCTCAAGGTTTAAGAGTAAGACACAAAGGTTTATCCATGAGCTCCACAAAGGGATGTACTGTAGCTAATTTAATGCAGTTATTGTATCACAATTTCTGCAGTATGAAAATAGGCCGTGGCGGGTTGATGACAGAAGGCGAGGGGCTGGTAGGCCTAATTATTAAATTAGCGTGACTCACTTCTGATTTGAGAACTCTCAAATGGTCTGTTGAGATCAGAAACAATCGGTGTACATCAGACAAGATCAAGCATGCCAAATGTGACATGAGCGTGGGATCAGTTGGATTCTATATTTAACATGCGATGACGCCTTTTGGTTGTGATACTTGGAAAAAGATACTGGCACAAATGTTGGAGTGGAGGAAAGTATGAATGAAGGGCTAAAACCAGAGGTAGAGACAAAAACTGGATGGATCATCAAACATTTGATAACAGTAACACTTGTAACCTGTTCAGTGTGATCTGACCACCAGAGCTCTGAAAGGAACTTCATGGAAAAAGACACAATTTATCAGTGCATCTTAAAAAAACCTGAGGTAAAAGACATAATTGTATAATAAAAGCAAAATGATAAACCTGAAGCTAAATCTCTCAGTAATGTAAAACTATAACTCACTAATAATACAGAACCACAAACACAAATACACCCACACATATTCTCTTCGCCTCATTATTTTTTGCAATATACATACTATGAGCACATGCTGCCTCCCACTCAGTTTTAACACTCAGTTTTCCTATGTTATGATACATATTACCACTATCACAGTTATTCTAGTTTATTTAACCATATTCTTCTATATACTGCTGTGAAGAAACAAAAAATATTGCCCCGACAATCCATTTTTAATGGATTAAACCAACAAGATATAACCTGCTGTAGAGCTGCTGGTAGGCATCGTTGTGTTTCCTTCGGACAAAGCAAGCTTAGCTGTCTCCAGCCATTTAAGTCTCTGTGCTAATCTAAGCTAACAGGCTGCTAGTTATATCTGTGTTTAACTCACAGATTCGAAAGTGGTATCAATCTGGCATTAAAGTGAAGGTCAGTCTCTGATGTCATTTAAAGGAATAGTTCAGATTTATATGAGGTACCTATCAGTGGATGATAGTCTGCATGCTAACACCAAAGCATTTTCTTCATAAATTAAAATGTGAACCATGCAAATTGGGCACTGCTGTCCATAAAATCTTCCCACAGAGTATGTAACTACACTGTAATGTATTTGGTAAAAAGCTAACTACACAACACACGCCTTAGAAAAATAACATTGAACTGTTTTAGAACAGTTTGTCAAAACTCAAAATTAAGTGCGGTGTCCTGCTGGTCCAGACTATACACAGGGCCTGTGTTTGGCCACTTTTGCACCCCAGAGCCCTCAAGTACGCCCGGAGAAGTTATGGAGCTTTCAGTGCCGGCAGAGTTGCCACAATTTCTCAAAATGTCTTAACTAAAATAATTATAAAAAATACTTAACTTCACGCAATAAAACTGTGCACAGATATTCCATACATATAGAGATATGTTATACAATAAACAATACAATAAAAGCTTTTGGGAATATCGTTAAGATAATATAAATTAACTTTGAAATTCTTTTTTTTCTTTGCATATCATAAACTAATATACCACTAACACATATATGAATGTATGTATGATCTATGTTCTACGATCTATGTTCACAAGGATTTTCTGTATATTATAACTTTCGAATTTATTCATATAGACCTTGTGAATGAGGAGATAATCAGTATTTAGTATGAGATGCAAACCATTCGCCACAAAATGGTGTTTCAGTAAGAACCATACTGCTAAAGCAATACAATACAGTCAAGTGTCTGTTCAATAAAACTCCAAAACAAAACCGTGTCCCCAGGCGATTCACGAGGGAGTGAACTTGTTGAAGCCATTTAAGACTTCAGTAATTTATGCAAATGTTTCTGCTCTGCCTGGAAAGGAAGAGAGAACTGGACAAGAGCCGGGACCATAGCCTCTTCAGAGTAGAGGTTTTCTCACTTATACTGCAGGGAAACAACTATCCTTGTTATGTTTGTGAGCAAGTGCTGCACTGAGTTAATCCCAGGGTGGCCAAGGTTGTTCAGATTTGTGCTGAGTGGGCTACTGTCCAGGTCCGTCATTTCCCTGCTCCCCCGCCATGCCTCTGGTAAAGTTGTGTTTGCTGCTGCATCTCCTGCTTCCTGGTGAGCATTAGTCACCGTCAAGTGAATACACAGTGAGGTTTTTTTATAGGTTTCACCCTAGCTTTTTTTTACCCAGTTTACCGGGTTCACATCCGGTAGTCAACCGTTGTGCAGCTGAAATAAATGTGACATGCAATAAATGTCATGTGTACAGAATGAACAAAATAATAGAAGAACATCGTCAATCCATATGACATGAATATATATATATATATATATATGTGTGTGTGTGTGTGTGTGTGTGTGTGTGTGTGTGTGTGTGTGTGTGTGTGTGTGTGTGTGTGTGTGTGTGTGGGTGTGTGTGCGTGTGTTTGTGTGTGTGTGTGTGTGTGTGTGTGTGTGTGTGTGTGTGTGTGTGTGTGTGTTATAGTGTGTCATAGTTTTTTGTCTGTATGAAAGTAACAATAGCAGTAGTGCCAATAATAGAAGAACAATATTAGACAGACTGAATTTGGTTGCATACCAACCCTTGGGGCTTATCAAACACATAATTATCAAACACATTGTGAAACCGTGTCGCGTGTCCTCCTGCAGATCGTAGTTCCCGTGGACGGATCAAACTATGCGACCAACGAAGATAAACTGTAACCCTCTGTGATTATACATCTGATAAAGTTTATGCAATAATTAGAGTGGTGTATATCTTGATCTATGCGCAAAACCCGTGCTCAATATGGTTACTATAACTCAGGTATGCAAACTCCTACAAAAACAAAAGGAGGTTTTCAACAAGAGAAGATCGTATGGACAACATGTTAAAGGAATTGCAAGATTTCAAAATGAGCATTCAATACACCCAGAGGTAAATGGATGACCTGAAATCAGCCAAAGCATATCAGCTGGCCTTGTGCGATAGTAAGCAACAGGATACGATGAAGGAAAACATCCAGGCCGTCAACAAGAAAATGTAATATTTAGGGGACCAGTCCAGGATAAATAACCTGGTTATGGATGGGATTATATAAACTGAATACAAAGGATGGGCTGAGGTGGAGGACAAGGTACGGTGACTACTGCCTGAGAATCTACAGCTTGGGAGCAACCGTGAGTTGGAGCTGGACGCACATCAAACGGGAAGGCCGTGTGCAGACGCCAATAGGCCGCGGCCGGTAGTCGTCAAGTTCCTTCGATACAAGGACAAAGTAGCTGCTCTTCAGAATGCTAGACACCTAAAAGGAACTAACATTTTCATCAACAAGGACTTTGCGGAGGCTGTCCGCGGCCCGCCTGAAGAAGAGGGATCTCATGCCAGCCATGAGGGCAGGGCGTGAGCGAGGGGACACGGCCGATCTCCGGCATGACAGACTGATATCACATCTTCCTACAAGACAACGACGCAGTGGGAATACCACCAATCTTGTGAGTGAGTTGGGTTATTAAGCCCTAGTCTTGCCATCTAACTTTATACTGCTTGGTGTTATTTTTACTATGTATATTTGTGGTGTTGCTGCTATAGGTCATCTTAGTGCGGCTATGTCATGCTTTGACTCAATTTGTGAAATGTTGGATAAATCTAGTGATGATAACCGAGAAGCCTTTTTTGTGGGTGATTTAAATATTGATTGGTTATCTAACTGTCCGTTAAAGAGGAAGCTTCTTGCAGTAGCCAGTGTGTGTAACCTAACAATGGTTAAAAGCACTTGCTACAATGCTAACAATGCTTGAAACAAACAGGAACTTGCAACCATTGTGAATCAGGATCTGGAGAGAGTGTCTGATTGGGTGAAAGTGAACAAACGTTCCCTGAAGATTTTGAAAACTAAAAGTATTGTGTTTGGCTCAAGGAATATGGTTAATGGTGATACACAGCTTCAACTGTCAGTAATAGACAGTAATAGAACAGGGGCAAGAAGGCCAAACTACTGGGTGTAGTGTTGGACTAACGGTTGTCATGGTCTGAGCACATTAACGGCATTGTCACTAAATGGAAAGGTGCATAGCCATGACCAGAAAGTGCTTTGCTTATTTAACACTCTCTATTGTTTGTCAAGTGTTACAGTCCTTGGTCTTTTGTCACCTGCTACACTGTCCATTCATATGGTCTGCTAAGAAGGACATGAATGAACTACAACTGGTTCAAAACCGAGCTGCCATATTAGCACTCCAGTGTTCAAAAAGAACTAATGCAGCATAAATGCACTCTCGCCTGTCATGGTTCTCAGTTGAAATTAAACTTCACTATAGCCTTCTCATGTTTTTCAGAAAGGTAGTATTTATTCAATCAATAGAAATTAATATTTATCAGTTACAATATACAGACTCAACAGACATAACCACCACACAAGGAATGCTATCTTAGGTCACTTGTTACCTCCAACCCCAAGAACAAACCTCCTCAAAAGTTATTTTTTGTGCAATTACTGCTTGGTATTTACTACCTCCTCATATAGCTCATACAGATAATAATCTATCATTTAAAAACAATTAAAGGTGCACCTCAGGCCATTAACCACTTGATATTTTCCATTGCTTTTGCAGTCATATGATCCTTACTTGTATAAATTACGGATGCACTGCACAATATACATCCTAGTCCTCGACTGCACTAGGTATTTGACTGTACTATTCTTTTTTTTTATTATTCTGTTTTTACTATTTTTGTTTCATGTCATGTTTTGCACATTTTGGTATGTATTACATATTGTCCTTTCTTGGACCCCAGGAAGATTAGCGGCCACTAAGGCGTCAGCTAATGGGGATCAAGTTAATAAACTTAAAAAAAAACAAATGTCATTGTGTGTTAATAGGTCACATAATATACATTTTCAAACAAACTGACATTTCTATTACTTTCAATTCAAACAGTCCAATATGCATATATATATACATACTATATACATATATACTTTTTAACTGCACTGATATTACATAATGATCACCAGACAGTGGCCAGCACATCTAGCCAGACTTCAACACCTCTCTGTCAATGTAAACTACATCTCACAGATGAACTGTTGTTCTATGCTGCAGATCTCATCATTCCAGTTGCCCCTCCCCGTCGAACTGTGCCAGAATTCCACACAGTCCTGGTTCCTCCCGTCAAAGCTGTTGGGCTGGTCTTTGCCCCAGTACCTGCAAGACACAGAGAGACATCCATATTAAAAACAAATACAACTCTATCCTGTCCTCACAGGTTCCAAGAGATATGAGCATAGTTCCTTACGTTGTGGTCAGGGGTGTCCCATCGACCCATTTCCACTGCCCCTCTATTCCTTCGTCAGTCAATCCAATCCAGACTTCTTTTTCATTTGAATACAAGTTATTGATGAAGCGCTATGAAAAAAGAGACATCAAAATAAAGTTATTGCAGAAGTTTCTGACAAATAAAGTTACATGAAGTCATGTCACGTACAGTTATTATTTGGGTTAACGAGAACAAATAGTTTAAAGCTGTAATATTTGTATCTTAAAAATAGATGAAATTATGTTGTGAATGAAGGAGTTAGATACCCAAAACAGAGATGAAGGAGAATAAATATTGGAGATCGTGGGGTGGCCAAAGATTCAGAATTTGCTATGTCTAAATTGTTTAACACTTTTGCCATATAAACTTTGTAAGGTTATGTCAATGTTGTGTTTACAACTGATTCCACTGGACCAGATAAGCCAAAATAGCACTCAATTTAGCTTTAACCACAAGTTCCAGGAGTGTTACTTTGTATGAAATTGAAGTGTTGTTAAAAAAAGTTAACGTCTTGCCAAAACTTCCTTTTGGTTAAGGACAACTGAAACAAACAAAACAAAAGTGCAATCAAACCAATGCGCAAGATGCTCAAACTCGTTGTGGATTTGAGTAGAGCTGAATTTAATGAGAATGTGAGGCTTATTCATTATAAGCGACACTTTTCACATAATACTTCGATCTATTGTTAAAGGTCGAGTGTGCAGGATTTAGTGGCATCTAGTGGTAAGATTGCAGATTGCAAGAACCTTAAATTTCTCCCGTGTGTTTCTATGACCATTTCTAGAGTGACTTTTACACTTATGCAGATACAGACAAATGCAAACAGCTAAACAAACCATTTCCTCTTCACTTTTTACGACAGCCAGGTCTGCGCCTTTGTTTTTACAGTAGCCTCTGCCCTGACTCCAGTTACTTTTGCCAACAGATGTGAAGTAGCAGCTGTACTCAAACCTTGTCCAGCCAGTGGGGCACTTCCTAGCTGAAAATGCAAAATGTGTATTGATCAATACGTATTTAAAAGCAATGATTTAAAGTCCATTTTTAAAGTGGTGGTGTTTGTGATGAGTTTTGATTTGTTTTTCATTAGATGGCACCTTCAGCTTTTTCCAGTATGATTTTAACAAGAAGGCCAAATGCATTTCGCCAGGTGAGAAAACATTTTGCAATATGAAACATGCTCAATATGTATCTTTTGTCTTAATTATTTCCACTTACCTGGAGCTATTTTCTTCAGTCTATCCACCTCCGCCTGTACTGCGTCTCTGGCAGCAGTCAGGTTGTCATTTTTCACCTTCAACTGGTCCCTCTCCTCAATTGCACTTTTGCAACTGCTTTCGAGCTCCTCTTTTTCCTGAAGCAAGGACGCGTAAGAAGCCCGCAGCTCATCTATCGATTTTATCAGTAGGTTGTAAGAGGCCTGCAGAGTTTCTTTTGATATCGTCAGGTTTTGGTGACTGCCTTCTATCTTCTCTTTCTCACTGTTAGAGAAGTTGTATCTGTCTTGCAAATGTTCTACCTTTCCAATCAAGTCATTGTACATCAACTGCAGATGCTCTTTTAATCTGGTTACATTATTGTATTTGTTCTGTAAATTGTCCCTGTCTTTGGTCACTGATTCATAACTGGCCTGTACCTCACTTTTGCTTTTGATCGCTGAATCGTATCGTGTTTGTAACAAGAGCTTGGCTGCAGACAAGGCATTGATATTAGTCTGTAACTGGTCTTTACTGGCTTTTAGCTGTTCTATCTCTTTGCTGAAAGCAGCATTACTGGCCTGCAACTGGCTTTGGCTGAGTTTAAGTGTGTTTGTTTCTTCCGTCAGTAAATTGTTATTGGTCTGTATTTGGTCTCTCCTTTTAGATAAGTAACCATTCCTTTGCTCTAACTGATTACTTTTGGTCTCAAGGTTTTTTACATCACTTCGCACCAGCTCCAGGTTCTCCTGTTGTTTCTCTCTCTCGTTACTTGCAGCTTTTAGGCTGTTCTGATGGTCTTGCTCCACTTTTCTGTCTGCGGGAGATGAGAGATATTGGAAATCAATAGTTTTACGTGACATCTGAAACCTTTTGAAAACGTGGCTATTTGACAGTTAAAACAAAGTGGTAGGCTCACAGTGGACACTCTGACCTATGACCCCAGCCAACAAAAGAACACACAGCAACCCAAGAACAACTGTGGCAGCCCTGAAAGGGCTGTTTCTCAATGCATAAACTGAAAGACAGAAACAGAAAAAAAGAAATAAAGGAAAATCTTGTCAATCTTGGTTTACATAAAATGATTATAGAAACAAAATATTGAGTGAATGGAACAATTCTGTGAATCATATATGAATAAGTCCTGTTGAGTGATTTGCAACTTTGCCCACTTAGACATGATATAATTATAAACACTATGGCAAAATCCCTGATGGATCACAGTTGTCATTATTGTGTCATGGTAGACATATGTTTATGTAGGCTTCTTTTGTTGGATTTTCAAATATTTCCACTATGTCCATCCAAAATTACCTGTTTTAATAGTAATGCATTTGGAATCATTGATTATTTTGACCCCATTAAGTTTTGTGTCAGTTTTTTTGCTTAAATCTTCCTGGCTGCAGTATTACCAAAAACATTACTCCAAATGTACACAATTGTTGTTCTATATTGACTGAGTAAATAGGCAATACACATTCACCATATCATCTTTAGAATATTAAATGTTGAACTGTTTAACAATTAAATGTTGTAATCAGCACTCAATTCTAAAATGCCATAAAATGTATTTATGAAGCTTTAGCAACACGTTTCATAATTGTGCATTATAAAGTATAATTTTAGATTTTGGTTAATCAGAGCTTTGAAGAAAACAAAGGTTGCTGGCTGTGAATCCAAATCAGAGAGCAGAAAAAGTATTTAAAGCTTATTGTCTCATGGTTTATATTATTCATATTGTCACATCATTTTAAATTAAGTTCTCATTTTATTACCTGCATACCGGAGCTTGCTGCCATCTCCTGAAAGTTGGCTATAGCCAACTTTACTGTTGTCAATGTCCATGTTGGTCACTGTAGAGGAGCGGTACTCAACAGTCATCTTTGAATCTGATTTGGGAGCTAGAGTCTTTGTAAAAAATATATATTAACAAACAGTAGTATTAGCTTCCGAAACAACTGAGTTTTTTCGCGAATGTATCGAAAGAAATATGTGCCCTTTAAATTATTTCAATCAGTAAGTTCCTAAAGAGGATACTTCAGACCATGCATTACCATTATGATTGAAACATCTGCAAATGTTGTACAGTATATTGTAATTATAATGTTACAACATTAAAAAAATCCAATTTAGACCATAAATAGTACGAATGTAAGATACAAAGTAAAACTTACCTCGGCTTGTAAAGATGATGACACAGTGAAAGAATTGGAAAAATGAAAGAAAACTAGAGTAAAACCAAACCTATTCCCTTCCTGTAACTTCACCCTGCAAACACATCACACTTATGCTTCAATAAGTGCCACACTGATTTGTAGGGTTAGACATTTAGGGTTGGTCAGTAGGCGGAGGGAGAGCCTCCTTCCTTCCTAATTGCTGACAAGGTGGTCAGCAAAATCAGATGAAGGGTTAATCTGAGAGGTTAGGTTGAAAATAAACTCTTGACCCTCCTGCAACACTGGTGCATCATAAATACACTTTAAACCACATATAAGGAACTCCGTTTGTGTTTCTGGTTGGAATCAACACCTGACTCCTTTGTGGTCTTGAAGGCATGAAGACATTGATGAAGGTATTCAGGATCTCACACAGTAGTGAGAGATCATGAAACATAAAGCACTTTCAGTTGGCGTTATCTACGTAGAGCACGGGTCACCAACATGCGGACCTCCAGATCCGGACCCGGACGCTGTAGGTCTCTGGACCCCGGACCTATGACCAATCGATATTTGAGAATTGAGAAAAATGTTGACGGAGTGCTTATATTTTAACCGGCGCAGCTTTCCCTTTACGGCACTCGTTCAGCTGTCCAGGAAACACACAGACCAATTACATGCATGTTGATCCCATCTTGTGATGCTTCTCGGCCAATATAATATGCGTATTCGGATAAGCATCGCGAAACAGTCGGATCAGTACGCAAGTGGGAGAAGTTATTTCACATGGCATTCTCCAAAAAGAGAAATGTGGACAGCGAAGCCAAAGTCTTTAACCAGACTCTCCTATGTTCATTCTACCCAAAATCAGGTAAATTAAGTTAAATACATTTTTGTAAAATTAGTACTTTATTTTAAAATAATAAAAGGTAATGTTTTTTGTTTTCCATTTTTGAATCCAACCCTTATTGTAATTAAAATGAGAGAAGAATACGTATTTATTATTAGAGTTTATAATTCATCAAGTTCAATTTGAAAACTGATACATATTGTTGAGATATTATTTATTTATTTATTTGATTTGACAGTCAGTTGTTGACTTCATAGACATTTAAAGAACTGCTGGCTACTTCAATGGGACTAAATCATAGCGCAAGTTAGACATTACGGTGATGTTCTTGACCTTTGCATGAGGATATTTTCTCAAACTAAACCTTGTTGAACATTCGTTGAATACCCCTGACATAGAGCAACAGCAACTATTTTCCAATTTCACAATATGAAGCACATGCTGACATGAATGCATATGAGGAACAACAGATTTCACAAAATACAAAGATGCTGAACTTGCAGTTTTCATATCATCATACTGTGGAACAGCCTGAGTCATTTTGATTTCTCAAGTTTTGTTCCAGTATTTATTCTCAGAAAAACATTGTGCAATGGGCCAGTAAATCCATATTATGTACACTCAATTCAACCATATTGTATTATTATTAGGAAAACAGCATTTGTATTTTTGGTAACACTTTCTATGACACCCATGCCTATAATACATACTCTTACAATGTGTTATAATCTAATCATTAAATCCACGCTCCATATCAGTATTTCTTTGTATGATATTTTACCTCACAAGTCACCCTCAGATCCCTCTATATTTGAAAAAGCCTCACTATTACAGTAAGCTCTTTTATGTGTATCACAACAACAACAACAACAACAACAACAACAACACAATAGTAACAATGCAAGCATTTCAAAAGCTCAAATGTGTCAACTCTGCTTAGTCAGGTTCCTTTGTAAATATCACATGCAGTAGAGCAGTGGTTCTCAAATGGGGGTACGTGAAGGCACTCCAGGGAGGTACATGAGATTTTTTTTAAATATATTTAAAATTAGCATCCATTAAAAAATCCTTTAAAAATTGTAATAAAAAAATTTAGTGTAAGTTCATAAAGGGAATTGTATATATTCTTTCACTGACAGCACAGCGCTGCATATTAATTATTCTTTTTCAACCAAAAATGCTTTGTGCTGGTTAGGGGGTACTGAAAAAAGGTTGAGAACCACTGCTGTAGTGATACAACGCAAACCGTCCTGAATTAAGAGGGACACGGCCACTAAATTCACAGCTGCTGAGGAATGTGGGTGTGCGAGTGCTGCCTTGTTCTCCCATCCACCCCAAACTCAACCCCACAGAACACCCTGGACCACAGTGGGAGGATATGACCCCAATCCATATTAACATTTACACTGCTTCATCTTTTATACAATTAGAGAAACATTAGAAATGTCTTCTTCAATTTCATTAATTCTGCATAGACCATGGACATTTTTGCACCCAAATCGACATATTATGGAATAACTAAAGTATTCCAGGCAAGTTAGATAGTAGTTACTTTGTAACAAAAGACTCCAAGCATTGAAAAACTATTACTTTTTTTAAAATTCAATGTATTGCTTCTTATGCTGCGTTCACACCAAACACGGCGTGAATATTCGCAACGTTTACTCGCTCGACTTTATGCAGTTAATTTGCGTCATTTGCGTCATTTGCTTCATTCGCGCCTGAAAGGAGGCGTGGCTTATCTCTGTGGCTTATCTCACAACGTCGGACCATCAAACGGCAACGTTCGCGGCACATTATTCGCGTCATTTGCGCCGCGTTATTCGCGTCATTCGCAACCATTCTGTGCATTGACTTTGCATGTAATCTACTCGCACAAATAATTTGCACCGCGTTTGGTGTGAACGCAGCATTACGCACTGTTAGCGTCGTAAATATTGGATGCCTGATGGAGCCTCTGGAAGAATTCAGCCGAACAACTGCTCTCGTTTGGTAGATTTATTTCTCTGATCACAAGCAAGTATAAGCGCTGCAATTGCAAGAACAGGGATTTGTTTCATCAACACGCAGGTTGAGAGCGAAACAAACTACAACCACATCCGGTTGTTAAGTGTTTAAAAAGCTGGGCAGGAACAAGCTGGTAAAAAAGGGAACCAAACAGATGTTTTATTTATTACTATTATAGATAAATATACCAGTATCATATCGTATTTGTGGTATTGTATCGAATTCTGGTATCGCAATTACCGGGTATCGTGATATGTATTGCAGGTATCGTATCAAAGTCATAATTTTGGTATTGTGACAACCCTAATCCAGACATGGGGGCATTTGATGGTGGATGGCGGAAATGGTAACTGTTTTTACAGAGATAAGCCACAGAGATAAGCCACGTCGCCTTTCACCCATGAATGAAGCGAATTGACCACATAAAGTTGAGCAAGTCAACTCAGTGCTGTCCATTTTCAGTGATCTTGCTATTTTGCACATTGAGTTTGTAGTGATGATGACGGACCCTGTAGAAGATTTGTTCCAGTAAGTCCAATCTCGAACCGGGTGTGGCGTGCCCGTTAGTGGACCCCACACGGCGGAAGCCCAGGCGCTGGTAGAACAGGTGGGTCCTGGGCATGTACACTGTGGTTCCCAGGACAACCGAGGAATATCCACGAGCGACAGCAAACTCCACAACCTTTTGTCCCAGCACCATGCCGACTCCACGCCGTCGACAGCGCCGGTCAACAGACATCCGCTGCAACTCAACAGCACCTCCTGGCTTCTGCTGACCGATTGCCGCTACGTGACCCATCACTTCTCCCTCCAGCACTGCTACCCACAGACAGGAGTCTAAAGTGGAGGGCAAAGTCACAACATGAACATCATTTATAAATAATGTGAAAAAAGGTTTAAAACATAATCCATATTATATGTTTTTTTCACAGTCACAGCAACAAGAGGCAATTGGCACAATAACCATTCAAATTAGATGGACATTATATTTTTCAGTCTTACTTTATGACATGTATAGTTGTTTATTTTGGTTTGTATTCCTACATTGATCTGTACTGCTTGTGTATCCACACACTGTCTTGTAGTGTCTTCCATTAAGCTTGTACACTTGTGGATATATTTTATATCTCCTGTATATGTTAGGATTGATAACATTGTATGTAATGTTATAGCAGTTGATGAGAGGTCTCAACACAATGTATTTGTATATATTTCCAGCTTTGTTGTAGAATTACACACAATGGTGTTCCAGTGGTGGGCCATCAGGGCCAGCTAAGCCTTCTCTGCTCTCCTAAACAGAATCACAAAGTTATAGCTATTTTATAATTTAACTGTTTTTCACAAATACACTACATGTATTATAATTATTTTTCCCTATTAGCTTATTTTCTCATTGCACAGCTCCTGTCTTCGTCTGTTGCTCTGCTTCTAGCCTGCAGCGCTGCTTCTAGTGCAGCTTTAAGGAGAGTTTTTATCCAATCAGATTTCACCTTTATGTCTCTATGGAAGAAGAGAGGCCTGAGGCCTTTAAGCAGGCCTTTGCAGATTATAATAGTGATTGTCATAGTCTTAAACTAATCAGATCTTTAGTTTGACATGCTGGGCGTATTCTTTGATGTGCCAGTGCCTGCAAGCTGGCCTGCAAGCCGGTCAGCATTAACATGCGCTGTGATTGGTCAGTGGGCCAGCATAACTTTAGTCAACAGAAAGCTACCTAGCTGCTAGCAGAACTTAGTAGGAGTAAGAACAGTCCAGGCTGAAACATAAGAGAAGTTATGACATTTTTAGTGTTTTGCTTGGTGTTGTTTTTTTTAACACTCAATGGCTGAAACGCATGGAAACTTATTCCAGAAACGCAACTGGGAGGCTCGGCTGTCCTCACTGGCGAGAGGGAGCTGTTACTGGAACTGAAGCGTAACATTAAACTGTACAACCGCGTTATTGAACTGTTTGTTAAAGAGAGGAGGATGGACTTTTTCTTTATTAAGTGAACAGCATTTGGTGAGTGAAATACTTTTTGTGTTTTTAGATATGCAGTAGCGTTGTGTTAATGTGTCTATGTTGCTGTTTTTATTATATACCGTAAAATGTGGGTTATAAGGTGCACCCTTTTATAAGCAGCATCTACTAAATAAAACAAAAAAAAGTTGCATTTAATGATAAACAAGCCACGGCGGTTTATAAGCAGCTGTTACTGCCCGCATCGAGCTGGGGCTGGTCCCACTACTTTCGTTGGTTGTCTATTTTCAAATATCTCAGACATTGAATATACCTGTCTACATCTTGATTAAACGTGGTAGATTATGAAAACTGTATTTACAAAAAAACAGTATATGGTATAAGTTTGTGTTTTTAACTGGACTAGCTTGAATTAGTGTCTGTGACAATGCCTTGATTTTACACTACAATAAACTGTAATTGACAAGAATTTGAGTCTATATTTTGGGTTCATACACTCTAGAAAAAGATCACTACCCTGATCTACATGTTCAGACGGCCATTCTTATGTTTAAACATGTGTGTAATAATTTGCTAACATTTTACTTGCCTCAATTCTACTGTATGTATTATAACAATAAGTCGGAAATAGTGGCAGATTAGCTTTCAGTTAATCCTACACATGAAACTTATGCTACAATATAATATACCTGGGGATTTATTGTAAAACCCTTCGATGTCTCCCATGTCTCTGTTAATGGCGTGCTCCAGGAAACGATGGATCACGCGTCTGCTGTAGAAGTAGCGCCCATACAATACAATTGCAGGTGTTAAGTTCAAAAATCTTTGGGTGGTTGTGTGAAGAGAAGTCCCAGATGCAGAAAGTTATAATAAAAATTGATTTAATAAAAAGATGATGAACAGCATTTCAAAATGAATCACACTAATAACTACACAATATATACAAATATATCCCATGGGAGAGAGAAATCCCATGAGACAGAGATCCAGTGCCCCCCCCCACCGGGCAGCAGATCCATACATACCTGCCCGGCAGAAGGCACACAGAGATCTGCTGATGTTCTCACAATGTCTCAGCTTTGCCAGGTTTGGGGTCAGCCCCCCTTCCTCTGGCTAGCCTCTCTTCCAGTCCATTGATTGGACAAGACCTCGTCCTTTTAGGTGTTGGTCAACCCAAACCCCCTCTCACATTCTTGAGCATGTCCTCCTTATCTATCTGCTCCAATCTTCAGGCTGCGTAACTGTTTGTGGGCTCCTGATGTTTTCAGGATTCCTTCCACAATCACTCAATACATTTCATAATTCTAATTAATACATTTGTGTAGTACATACAGTGTCATCCATTCAATATTTGATAATCCATACAGAGTTATTTATTTGTCTTGACCCTCCAATGTAAACTCTCTAGCTCTCACTAGGAGCACTAAAAAACATTATTTTCTAACACAGGGAAGAGTCCTAACACCCACCAACACTTGGTGATGACAAAACATACAACTGCCATAGGAAAGATAATACAAATCATTATACATTGTATTTGTATAGTGCTTTACAAAGTACTCAAGGCACTCAAGATGTATGAAGGTGAAGAAAATATAAAAAATATGAATATTAAAAAAACAGTAAAAATGGATTTGAACATTACATAATAAATTACACTAACATAAGAAAAAACAAGAGTTAGCAATCAGAAAAGAACAACTTCCCATTTTTGTCTTATGAGAAAATCAGTCTCTAATCAGTGTGCTTGCAACTACCAACATACATGTTTCCAAACTGCAGAAGCACTCAAAATGTCAATCATATAGTAATCTTACCTGTCATTGCTGTATAGAGCAGGAGACTCTCAGGGTGGTGTCTCAAGCCTCTGAAGGCAGTATCCGCTATCATCTCCATCATCCCATCATAAAAGATCTGCTGTACTTTTATATTGTCTGCCTGCTCAAACTCACGCACAACTATAGTTTGAAGTTCATTTTGACCTTTTAGCCTCTTGAAACAATTTGGGACATCCTGTCGCTGCGTTTTTTCCTCCATAGCAAACGTCTCAAAAAATATGCGATTCGGATGCAGAGGTTGCAGGTACTAGTTGCTCAGGTCCAACAGCTGAAAACTTGCTAGTGCTGTCTGGTGTGCATTCTCTATACCATCTGTTTAGAAATAGTACGTTCCCCAGAGCGTTTTTTAGAGAATGTGTCCTTTAGGGTCTCTACAGATAAGAACACTACTGGGGATGGCCCTCACACCCTTCTTATCATCTCCATATGTGAAAGATGTGTATCTCTCAATAAAAAGACAAGTCACAAGAAGTCTCTGGGCAGAGGAAAGAGGTAACAATAGGAAAGTTAAAGAAGAATTCCACCATGTAGTAGCAATTTATCAGTATGTTGTTCTTTTAGATGTAACTTGTATTGCTTATGTAAATAATCTGAATATTGGATGCTAGCAGCCTCTGTCTGTCTTTCTGTTATCTCAACCTTTTTCACAAAAGCAGAAACAGCAGCATCTGCCAAGGCCTGGGACCCGGTCTTGACTTCTTAGCCCCGTCCAAAAAGGGAGTACACCTGCCAATAGGGGGGAGATGAGATAATGAGCAGCTGAAATAAATAGGACATAGAATAAATGTCATGTGTACAGAATGAATAACATAATAGAAGTCAATCCATGAATAATATATATATATATATATATACAGTACTGTGCAAAAGTTTTAGGCAGGTGTGAAAAAATGCTGTAAACTAAGAATGCTTTCAAAAATAGAAGTGCTAACAGTTTATTTTCATCAATTAACAAAATGCAAAGTGAGCGAACAAAATAAAAATCTTGTTAATTGATGAAAATAAACTGTTAGCACTTCTATTATATATATATATATATATATATATATATATATATATATATATATATATATATACATATGAAAGTAATAATAGCAGTGGTAGCAGCAATAATAGAAGAACAATAATAGACAATAATAGACTGAATTTGGTTGCATGCCAACCCTCGGGGCTTATCAAACACATAATTATCAAACACATTGTGAATGAATGCCCTAATCACGAAACAATACCTACCAGATTAAACAGCAGAGCCTGCGCTACAAGAATATGTATAAGATGTACATACTCCAAACACAACTCAAACACCAACTAAATGAATTAGCAATTATCAACATTATTTCTCATTTGTCATGCTAGAGACAAACAGAATAGCTTTCTAGAAAGTAGAAAATATATCGTTCAATTTCTTCTTCAACAAAGCATCAGCAAAACATAACCCAATACAGCCATGCATAAAAATAAATGTTCCTAACGATTGTAAAGAATTATGACTTACTGTGGCTGAGAAAAGACGACCGTCTTGTTTTAAGCACTATATCAACATTACTGATGACTAACTTCTTGTAACTCGTAGAACAGCATTCCTGGCTCCAGTTCACCTTTAAGTGAAGTACTAAATATTAATATCCATTTCTCATGCTAGAGTGCACAAACAAAAGAAAATCATGTGGGACTAAACTGCACCGTCAGGGAGGTCATTGTAGAGCTAAATAAAAGCAGTAAATAGTCATACAAACCAAATAAAATGTACTTGTTCACAGCAAACATAATAAGTGACAATAGTAAAATGCCCCTTCAGCACAGCACAAAACCCACAAGGCCCATGCAATTGATTACTTTAAAAAGAACACTAAAATGTTATAGGCCTGGGAAAAACAGTGGTTGCTCGTTGAAGGAATGTTTAAAAACAAAAGAAACATAGGTACAGTGAGTTTCTGGAGTCTTACGCAATCCCTCCAGTTAACGTCCCTCACCAAACACGAAGACTGATAACACATTTATGATTTAATACAATGAACTTGAAAGATTACATTGCATTTCTAAAATCATGATTTTAGAAATGCACAAAAAGTAGAGCTTACCAAGTTAGTCCTCCAACAAGGCTGTCCTCAGCTGCTCTCAGGTGCGATTACGCAGGAAGAAAGGCCCAGGTGAGCTTCCCAGCCCTTTTTAAAAGCCTTTTTAAAAGGGTCCTGACATGCGGCTGCATGTGGCCTGCCTTACCACATCTGTTTCCGTACAGGTTCCTTTTGTATATTAATGTGTTTCTTTTGTTTTTTATATATGGACTTATGTGTTGCGTGCCTGTGCTCAGGACCTCTCCCTGAAATGTAAATACCTGGAATTTCACGGATGAGGCCAGCAACGCTGACATATACACCTATCTCATATTTCAGTGTTTATATGTTATCTATTGTACGTAGTATTGTAGGTACTTTGTGGTCATGTGCAAAAGTTTATTTTTTTTTAAGTTTAAACGTTGATTGTTTTTTTAAGCCTAAATGTGATGTATTTATGTTGTAATAACAGGGAAATATGAGTATGCATATTTTTTCATTTACATAAATGCATGTACAATATATTTACACTTGAAAAAACAATAATCAAAAGCAAAGGCAGTTATTTAACAATATGTTAGGGAGTAGTTTATACAGTTTTACAGTTACAACCGGCCCTTTGAGGGCGACCATAATGCTGATGTGGCCCAGGGTGAAAATGAGTTTGAAACCCCTGATCTACACCATGAATCAATGTATTTCCTCTTCATTTACTGCATTAACTAACATTCAAGCTATTCATTCACAGCATGTTGACATTTAATTCCCAAGATCCACTTTGTTTGAACCAATTCAAAAGCATTCAATCAAGTTGAAGGAGAAAACCATGTAGGACTAATGCTACATTGTTGAGCACCAGTTTGCACCAGTTACACTTGATGAAATGGCAGTACATCTGGTGAAGATCTAAGGCATTATGACTTGTTTAAACCTCTGTACTTGTGGCAATTTCAAGCAATGACTTAGTCCCACATCTGTCTTCTGGTATTTAGGTTTTTAGAAAATGATATAATAGTGTGGTTATTTGGGGACAAAAAGTTTGTGATCAAGAATGATTTGATCTTTTGATGGGCCTAAAAGGTTTGGTGAGCAACGCCAGCCAATTTCTTTCTTAGTTTGTTGAATAAAGAGAAAAAAATGAAAAAACAACAGTGCAGTAGAAATGAGTAGAAATGACTGCTGACTGAGGTGACAGCTCTGTGACACGGCCAGTCATCACCGGTCGAAGAGAACAGAGCAGAACGTACCCGAGGATGACAGAGGAGGCTGAGAAGGACAAACAAGAAAAGAGGAGGAAGCGCAGGGTGGGAAAGGAGGGAGTTGGAGAGAGAGAGACAACAAGGTGGGAAGATGTACTCATTCTGTGCTGCAGAATACAAGAAAGAGGGGTGATTAGAAGAAAACAAGGGGAGAGGCTCCATGTGAGTCTGAAAAATGTGGATTTGAATACAGAGAGAAAGAAGGAGGCAGGCATTTTGTGGATGTCTTTGTGATGAAGTTGGTCTGCGACAGTATTAAACAGTGAGACTTAAATGGAAATTAGGACTCAGAGGAGTGGGGACTGCGGGTTGAAGGAATAATGTATTGGTGTTGTATCATGATTATAGAGATAGAGAGATGCCCTCCTCCTTAGTTTCCTGAAATGTTTTGTGAGCTTTTCAGCAACTGGCAGTTATCAACTTTAGCCAAAAATAATTTACTGTGGGACCAACCACCGCATCGTCAAAATGATATATGTGTCACAAGAGCTAGTTTTAAAATAACTGTGTATCTAATTTGGGAGGAAGGGGGGAAATGTGTCTTTCACAATAACCTGTCCATCCATGTAATGTCTCATTGTCCAGGTCAATCCCAAGGTTGAGGGGAGTAATGTGTCCTTGAGCAGAGTTTTGCTCTCCCAACCGCGTGCTATATATAGCATGTGAGTCTCTCTGTTGTGTCTCACAGGCTAGCTCATGGCCGTTGCTCTGCACTCATATGGCAGTTACCACTATTATTACCTTCCCAATTGTAGAGCCCACCCACCAATTCACACTCAGGTAAACGCTGTTAGCGCTGTTGTTGTTGTTTACACTCTCCATGCTGTTAGCACCGTTAGCTTCTAGCTCCCAGCTCAGCTTTCGCCATATTGAGAGCTGTGTGGAGGCAATAGATATGCTCTGAATTCAATATTGAGGATCTTTTATTTAGGTGGATGTGGATTTAGTCAGGATTATTGCATGTTAGGCTTCAGGGCTTTACATTTTCATGTTGCTTCTGTATTAAGGGTAGTGTTATTGCAATATGCCAGTATTTATTTATCAAATATTGGCATCATCTTGATAACTTGCTGTTATTCTTTCTCCCTGTCCTATTCACTCACTTTCATCTTACTTAATACGACAACCCGGCAGATGATGTCAGAATCCCTTTGCTTTGCGACATCTGTATGTGAGTGTGTCCCATCTGTTTACTGTGTTTGTGCCGGTTAGCATATGCGTTCGCTTGGTGCACTCAGCTCTCAGTGTGCAGTGTTTTTCTTGCACACATCAATACTTCTATAAAAGTCTAGACTTTTGTAAATTAATATAACTGCAGGGGGAACAGGATCACAGCAGAGTTCATGACATACTCAACTTCTCACATAGACAATAAAATACACACTGAAATGCAGAAGCTTATGTATTGGGCGACTGTGGCTCAGTGGTTAGCAGGTCTGTCTTTCAATCAGAGGATCGGTGGTTCGATCCCCGGCTCTGGCAGTCTGCGTCGTTGTGTCCTTGAGCAAGACACTTAACCCTAATTGCTCACCGTTGCTGTGTCTACGGTCTACTGTATAGCATGTAAGTCGCTTTGGATAAAAGCGTCAGCTAAATGAAATGTAATGTAATGTAATGTAATATTGTAAGACATGCAGATATTTTGAGGCCACCTGGTTTGAAAAGATGTGACGAGTCTTATGCAAGTAACAGTATTTTGTTAGCATTTTTGTAAGTGCATGTGTGTAGGCACGCATGTGCGTGGATCCTGCTTGTGTGATGCGATGAGGAACGTCTGTCTCCCAGTGGGCCTTTCTCAAGTCGTAACGTACCAGCAACGGCAAAAGCTGCCAACGAGGGTGCATTTGGACGTGTGTGTGCGCGCACACTTAAGCCTTCCAAATGTTCTCGCCTGCGAAGCGTTCCAAGTACATGACTCAGACGTCACACCTCTTCTGTTGCTATCTTTCTGTCTCCTTCACATTTACACAAATACTCATGTTCAGCTCATTCTGTCAACAGCCCATCCCATATTGGTGTTAAAGAGTTTTTATTTTTTTCTCTCTTTTTGTTACACAAAACTGATCAGAGTAAATGGCCTTAGACATGATCATGCATGTGTACATGTGTATGTATATTACACAGTTTTGAAAACATGAGGTCTTCACAGCTTCATGATCCCTAAACCAACCTTAAGTTGTCCAAGCTATGTATTGTCATCACAAAGTAAGTACAATACGTCGTTCAAATTTAAATAAATAATTATATAAATTAAAGATTTGGGATCATTTTCTGGTCAGTCCACAACACCATGTGTAGTATCGCTAGACATAAACACACAGTGTTTGCTGTTAATGGTGAAAAACAAAGCAGTCAAACTTTACATTTTACAGTCACACTGACATGTTCTTGGCCAAATGTTTGACCAAGGCCTCAATTATTCGCTGTAAAATCGGGTCTACTTGCTGAGAGGCTCACTACTTTGTTTGAGATGCCCGCAGGGAAGATGTTATAGTAACCTACTTTATGAGTGACCATGACAATTCTGCAATTACTGAGAAAAGATCATTAATAAAAGACCATAAAAAAATGCTTTCTATTTTAAAATATGATATTGTATATTGGCCACCATCTATTCAAGCTTACCAAAAGGTTTTTGTTAGGCCAAATGCAACCGAAGAGCAACTGAGCCTCTGAGCCTCAAAACCTTGTATGTCAAGCTGTTTTCACTTCTCATCTGAACAACTTTCAAAGGAATGAACAGGCGCTGCCTTCAACGCTGTATCCAATTTTCTTGATACGTCAATAAGTGAGTCAGAAGCCATCTTAGTCAAATTTGACTGACTTGCATTGGTGAGAGCTCTGACTGTTCATTACCACCTGGCGGCTGTGCCGAAGCTTTTACAAATGTATTTTCATCAAATGTTGTAGCGGACATTCACTTGCATCGTTATGCATGGGATTGTGGTTATAATGGTGAGATTGCCTTTAGAATAAATAACTTTTTTATTTATTTGTTTATCTTCCTTTGTTGAATTCCAATCTACTCTGAAAAGGTAATATAAATAGGTTTTAAGCTTTTTGGTTAAGGAACTATATCTGATTAATTTTGGACTAGTGTTAAAGAGTATTTAATAAAGTGCTTTTTATTTTTCTGAGTTGCATTTTATTGAGCAGGTGTTGTTTTTAAATGTATCCACCCCTTGTATACGTGTCCATGTGTTCTTATGTGTATCCATTTACGTAACTAAAAGATAATGTGCACCAACTATGACAGCGCTTCATGGCTGCACACCACACCAAAAGTATCTCTCTCATGTTGAATTGTTGCAGCAACCTTTGTTCTCATCTCTTTGATATGGAACATACTTTGATTCCTACCAACTTTGAAGAACAAACGGAGACAGGTTGAAAAGATGTCTGCACTAAGGGCTGTTTTTTTAAGAAATTGCAATAGAATTGTCAATAATTTAAAAAGAAATCAAAATAAATGTAAAACAGACAGAATCTAACCAACCGAACAGGCAAATGACAAATGGATGGATAGAAGTGACACATATCTAGTTTCCTCTGTGAATTAGTGAATGAAAATCAATGAATCGGAAGAGCTTGTCGGCTCATGTTGGAGCATATACTGTATGTTAGAGATAACGACTAAAAAGATAGCAGAGAACATGACGTCAAGGGCGCTTTAGAAAAGAGGCTATGTGTGAAAGCAAGATGCCTGGTGACACAAAGTGAAAGAGATTTCTTAATTAAGAGTGTGAGAGGATGAAAAAAATCAACTCCTGAACACATAACAGGGTGAACAACATGCAGATTGTGTATGTGCATGAGCGAGTGAGAAGTTGTTTGCATGGTTGTGAATGTGTGTGTGTGTGTGTGTGTGTGTGTGTGTGTGTGTGTGTGTGTGTGTGTGTGTGTGTGTGTGTGTGTGTGTGTGTGTGTGTGTGTGTGTGTGTGTGTGTGTGTGTGTGTGTGTGTGTGTGTGACACAATAATATAGAGGAACGAGGGCGCAGCAGGTGGAGGCATGTTGTGACAAAGTAGTGACGCATTTGAACAAGCTTGCAGCAACCAGCCCCCTCCCCATATCTGTTGTGCTTCTTCTCTTCTCATGAATAAACTGGGAATTATTATTATTAATCTATTCAACATACTGTAGCTTCACATCCTGCCCCCGACTGTGTCTGATAGTTGAGAGACATTGAATTTGTCCAATCAATTCCACACAGTTTATATGTACTCAGCAAAGAAGGTGCGTCATGGAATTTTTCTGCAACACAAAAGCTTGAGAACCAATTGGAATGAGAAGGATGAGCTGTCTGGTGTTCTTGTTTCATCCTTATATAGGCATGACAAGCTGTGAGTCCACCGAGTGAGCTCCATGCTACACAGTGTGATCTTTGGGTGTGTTTGGGTGTGTGTGTGTGTGTGTGTGTGTGTGTGTGTGTGTGTGTGTGTGTGTGTGTGTGTGTGTGTGTGTGTGTGTGTGTGTGAGCCTGTGACTTTAGTATGTAACAGCTTTCCGTTTGGTTTGTTGTCTTTCTGCTCAGAGTGAAGTCTGGTACAGACATACTGTTTGACAAAGTGAAAATTAGTAAGGATCTGGTCCTGTCATTTTATAACATGTTTTTTTTATTTTGGGAAAAGCATATACTGTATCTTCCTCTGCCTGCCAAAAACGTATGTTAGCATATGTATCTGCCTGCCCAATCCCTCTGCAGGATGCAAATAATTACTTTCTACTGAATAAATAGTCCAATGAAAAACCTGGAAAACGTTACAATTAGCTGTTGAGTTTTAAGACATGCTAGCTACATGACTATGGTAGCAACGCTGGTCAGGTCCACCTGAAGTACCGTCTTGATTTGACTAACTCAGACTGTAAAAGCCTCATATTTGCTTCAGGTATATTACAGTTTTTTTCAGGCGCTACCAAGCGTTTGTCCAAACAGTGGTCACATTTTCAAAACTCTAAACACATTTAGCACAGCATCGGTCTTTTGTGGCCATACCATTCACACATTTCATGTTGTTTTCAAACAATATGCAGTCAGTGAACACATTTCCACAATGCTTACATTTTCTTAACAGACAAGCTATACCTCCCAACAAAATTATGGATTGTTTTTGTATTATTTACGAATGTTAACACACAACATCCCACAATGGCAAAAACAATATTCCAAACCTTAGATACAGTCTAAAAACCTCTTCTGCAATGATATCAGTTCTAAAACAATATATCTCAACTGATAATAAACAAACAATTGAATAATTGACACACAGCTGATTTATGTTGGGTAAATTGGGCAAACCACAGCTGACTCAGTGGCATTACTTATACAGTAAAAGGAGGACTTTGAGGAGTGATGTTCCCCCCCTTTTTATCTGGGCTTTTTGCCATTGTTTTTTTGTTCAGAATGCTCTTGTGTGTTTCATGGATATTTTGTTCACTGTAAGCAATACTGTAAAACGTTTTCTGTTCTATCATACTGTAAACAGTATTTATACTGTACCTCCTGTAGTAAACAGTAAAGGGAAAAAAAAACAGATTTGGTTTTTACTGGAATGCTTTTGAATGTGAACATTGCATGTGGACATACAGTTCCTAACCAAGAAATTTAGTGTAAAAACACTGTATTGCATGTTTTGCATGCAAATACCTGTAAAACTGAAACGTAAAAGTCTATGCAGTTTTTGTAATGTCAGCAATAGCCAGTATTTTGAAACCTGGTGTGCTTTGATTGACTGGAAGGACCTTGTGAAGTAAAAACAAGAGTTATTCTTTGACAGAATAATTGCATTTTGAGTCAGATTTCCAGTGTTTTGGTACAGTTAGTGTGTGCAGAGAAAGATGTGTTCTGTTTTGAAATGAAGAGTTAGTATATATTTAACAAAATGTGTTTTTGAGAAGAAAATTATCCATTTGGCCAATTGTGGTTTGTAGGTGTGAGTCTGTGTTAAGAGTTTAGAAAACGTATCTGAAATATGGGTAGGCGCTTGTTAGCGATTGAAAAAAACTGTATTATTTGCATTTTTGCACAGAATGAGGATACCTAGATGTTTTCCCCCCTTTACTTACATTGTAATCTTTTAAAGAAGAGATCTCTTGACTACTAGTATGACAAGGAGGAATGATAATTACAGGCAACAACCTTTACAATGTACATATGTGCACATTAGAGTACGACACTGTGAACCTGGGTGTTTCATGTGCATAACTCAATGGAAGTTGTAATCAGGTTTCTCTTTATTTGTAGGTAGAGATAACCACATTTACACAAGATGTTGGTGCACAGTAAGTTTGGATCTGTATTTTTTTTTTTTATCTTTATAATCTTACATGTGAAGATCATTATTAGTTATTTACAATTGTAGTTGGCAAGAGCAAGTATTATTTATGTCATTGGAGCACTGAAACTTGAAACCTGCAGGGTCACTGTGCTCGAAATCTGCACTTCCAGTTTTCCTCAGCTCAACATTTTCAAAGTTGAGAAACCTGGACAACTGCCTGGAGGTCTTGCAGATGCAGATTGTGTATGTGCATGAGCGAGTGAGAAGTTGTTTGCATGGTTGTGAATATGTGTGTGTGTGTGTGTGCGTGTGCGTGTGCGTGTGCGTGTGCGTGTGCGTGTGCGTGTGCGTGTGTGTGGTGTGTTCCTCTAACATTACCTCCTACTCTTTCACTCCTACTACATCTCTGCCTTACAGTTGTCACCTCTTGGGACCCTCTCCTTACATCTGTGGCCTTGCGTGATGGAGGAAGCTTTAGGAAAAATCAGTGCATATAGAAGAAGAAAAAGAAAAAGAGTTGCCATAGATCAGCACACCTACTGTATCTTGCTTCTTAAAAGGAAATGTGGGAACATGCTTTGAAAAGGGCGAGATGCTGAAGAGAGAGCGCGGATGCCTATATTTGGTAACTTCCTCCTCTTCCCTTTTTTCACTCTATTTCTGCTGCTCGCTCATTCAGAACATTTCTTCTCCTTATTTTTGCAGTCTCAGCATTTATTACTTCGCTGCTATGTTTGACTTTTAAGCGGTTCACATTATCACATTATCTCTATACTTCTGTCTGCGTGGCAGTGTGTCAGTCTTAATTTGTCTCCTGTTTTCTCCGGCTCTGACAGTCACCAGACTCTTTAATTGCTCTCTTAGTGTATTTACAAATCAGCCAATTTCCACCACGTCTGTCCATCTGGCATCGCCCACCAATGAATCAGTGGAGTGACAAACTTACTGACGTATTTGCCTTTTGCAGAGATGCCAGCTTGTCAATCCATTCATAGAGACAGACAAAGACAGATACTCACAGCAAGAGCCATTCTTAGCGCCTCTAACTGTGACATCAGGTCCATGTGGCCAGTCCTCTCAGGAGTCACGGTTTGGTTATGCAGCGGTAATCTGCTACTTTTTGTAGTTTTTCTGTTGTTTTTAGTACCACATTTGTTTTCTTTTCCTTTCAACACAAAAAGGCCAGGCAAAGAACCGTAAATCATTTTCTAAAGTAAGTTCTGCAAATATTGCCCCAAAGAAAAGCATGATTCAGGAAATATTTGTATCAAGTATTTTTTTATCAAGATCTTCATCATCATCAAGTCAACAATATTTACACAGTATATCAATATGTCACAGAAAGACATCCACAAATCCAAATCTCTGGCTTCCTGACTGGAAGCATTCTTTCCCTGTGGTTGTCTCAAACGACAACACGTTTACAGATGGTGTGGGGTGTGTGAGATGGATGGATCGGACCACCACGGACGAGTGGATTTATTACTTGTCTCCTCTCTCTCTTGCTGCGTCTACTGCCAGCTCTGTCCTTTCAGCGTCTCGCTGTATTCTAACTGCCTCTTTTCTTATTGCTGCATGAACACTGCCCCCTCCTCCCTCCTTTTCTCTCTTCCTCATTCTAATCCTAGTTCTTGGAATAACCCTTCCCCTTTCTCTCCCTATCATTATTATTGCCTCCTTTCCTTCTTTGTTGATGTCCTTCCCGCATTCTTCTTTTTCTTCTCCCTCATAGCCTCACAGCATATTGTCTTCTCTTCTGTCTCAACGTTAACCTCACTGTGCTCTGTCCTGTAGAAGCACTACCCTTCTCTCCTGCATGAAGATGAAAGTGGACCACAGATATCAAATATCACAAAAATACATACTTATTTACAAGCCACTAAGTGGTTACAGTATTGTCATTACTGTGCACTGATTCTAACAGTAATTGTATTAGCAGCCAGTTAATTGGATGCACTAATAGCAATAGCAGTTAAAACTATAAGTTGAGATGACAAAATTGACAACATCATTCACAACTGCTATCAAATTGCGCCGACATTAGTAATGGCCTCAGCCCTCGTTGCCCTGATTGCAGGGAATCATAACGTGACACCATACAGGTGAGACACAGAACGCCATACCTGTAGAGTAGTGTAGATATATATGATCTTAGCTGAAGAGTTCTTATCAGCCCTGAAAAGTGTTTAGTCCTGTAGGTGGTAGATTGAGAATCTAACCGTCCCCCTATCTCCCTGGCTGTGCCTTGAGGAATGGCTTACAGCAAAGCGGGCAAAGGGGGTGTACAGTCTAACAGGTGTTCTCACAGCCTTTAAAACAGGCTGGAAGGGGAATTAGTGATGTACTAAGAGTTAGATAGCAAGTGGAGGTTGAGGCTGAAAACATAAAGGGCTAGTAGTGTGAGGAAAGACGGAGAGGAGGATGAGGGAGAGGAAGAAGATGGAGGCAGGTCGAACTCAGGTGGACAGTCGAGCTCAACACATCGCAGGGTGACACCTGAGTCCTCGTTGCCGTAGTTTACCCAGTACTCTTCAGCGTCGAGTTTGGGCAGTGCCAACTCTTCCTCCCCCAACTCGTACTTGACTACTGAGGTGGTTGTGGATGGGCCTTTCCCGTACAAACCAGCTTTGACCGTCTCAGAGGATTTTTCAAAGAGACCTTTCGTTGATGACTGGGGCTTGTTCTTGTGGAACCACCAGCGGGTTTTGGTGCTGAAGGTGGTGGTGGTGGAGCCGGCGATGGAGCCGGGGTCTGGCAGGGGGCAGAGGGCGAAGTCCATCTCGCGAAGGAAACGGAGGTCCTGGCTGCGGCGGTTGGAAGGGGACGCGCAGATCACTTCTGATGAAGAGACACGAGCCTCGCGGAACCACTCCCACAGGGCGCGGGCCTCGCAGCCACAGGACCAGGGATTGGCGTTGAGGCGGAGGAACTCAATGCCCTGAGTGTCCCTCAGGGTCTGGCTTGGCAGCTCAGCCAGGGAGTTATTGAAGAGGAAGAGCATGGTCAAGCGACCGAGGTCCCGAAAGGCGCGACGGTTCACCTGCCTAATGCGGTTGTCGTGTAGAAGAAGGCGGTCGAGGTTGACCAATCCGCGGAACACATTCTCTGACAGGGTGCGGATACGGTTGCCATGCAGGAAAAGCTGGCTCAGGTTGATGAGGTCCGAAAAGATGTCGTCCTGCAGGAAGTGAAGATTATTCTCCTGAGGAAGGAGGGAGAGGGATTAGCATGAAAAAAACAGACACTGTAATTTGTAATATTTGTAACTGGACGTTTGTGATGATGTATGTATGAGTCGGTGGCTGTGTGTGTTTTGTGTGTGTGTGTGTGTGTGTGTGTGTGTGTGTGTGTGTGTGTGTGTGTGTGTGTGTGTGTGTGTGTGTGTGTGTCTCAGAGTTATCTGCATGCTTTGTATGACTCTCCAGTGCCCCTACCTGCAGGTAGAGAAACTGCAGGCTGTACAGCTTGTGGAAGATGTCATGGGGCAGGGCAGTGAGTCGGCAGCGGTGCATGTGGAGGCTCTGGAGCTTCTCTAGTCCGCGGAAGGCTCCCCCCTCCAGCCTGTGGAGGCTGGGATTGTCCCCCAAGTCCAACTCCTCCAAGTCCCTCAGCTCACTAAATGCCCCTGCCTCAATCCACGTTATGTTGTTGGCGAACAGCCACAAGACCTGATGCAAATAAACACATGACTTGAACGGTGATTATTCTTCTTAATGGATAGTATAGTAATATATTTCAAGCATCTTGAAATAAAACGTGTCTATGCACATAACTTAAGCTTCACATGTATATTTCCCTGGCAGTAAAAGTCGTTTTCCTCTTACCTGAGTCCCGAAGCCAAAAGAGCCAACTCTAAGCTCCGTGATCCGGTTGTTCTGGAGGAATACGCGCTGCGACTCATAGGGCACTCCGACCGGGACGGTGGTGAAGTTCTGCGCCTGGCAGCTCACAGTCATGGGCGTCGGGTAGCACACACACAGGTGAGGGCACGCCGATGCCGGACTTGGCTTGCCGAGGACCAGCCACACCACCAACCAGAGGGAGAGACCGCCTGAAGGAAAGCAGGAAGAGAGGGAGAGGGATGTGAGCGGGAGCTGTCCATGGTTCTGAAACCCTCTGTTATCATGTTTTATAACGGCATACTGAGTGCAAACCCGTGTACATTTTTGCCTACTGCACTGGCATTTTTGGATGGAATTAAATCTCGACTGTCTACACTTTACAGCTTTGTATTTCTACAATAAGTTAAGTTCAAGCCTCGGCATTACGCACCGACCTTTACGCAAAGCATAATCACACGAGTGGCAAAACTTAGCAGCTCATTCTTTGCGTTAATACAAAGTCCCTGTTATATTCCACCTCACATTGCATAATTTAAGTCGTACATGTTTTTCCTTTCTAAGTTGTATCATCCATCTAAACATGTATCAGTATTCGATGTTACATTTAAAAACTTGTTACAAAAGTTGCGGAAAGCAGCATTACAGTAGCGCTATGTCTGTAGCGTCCATGTATCCAAGACCAAAGAAGATAGAGACAAACTTACTTTTGCAGTTGCGTATGATGGAGCATCGTCGGCTCCGAGAAATCGAAGAGGAGTCCATCCTGAACCAAAGCACAAAAGCGAGTTAGCCTAAGAGGGCAAAGTAAAGCCTGCTATCTCCGCTGAAGCCCTGGTTCCCGAGTCGGAGCGACTGAGAGTGTGCCGGTCGGTGGCTACCAGTGGCCCATATATACTCAAGCATTCCGTTATTGCCTACGGCAGTGGGCACCAAGGAATCTCCTACGTCACCGATCCGGGGTCATGAATGAATGAGGGCGGCAAAAAAAACGGAGAGGGGAGGGCCGACCGTAGGGAATTCTCTTGGAGAGTTTGTACGCGCGCAACGACTGGTTGGAGACGTGCGTTCAGACTATGAGAGGAGGAGACATTTTCTCGACGCACATATGAACAAGAGGGAGGGAGGGAGGGTAAGAGAGTGAAAGTAGAAACAGGGAAGGGAGGGGTGAAGGGGGGGGGCAAGGCACGGTGCCTGGTGATGATGACTGTGGAGGAGCGGAGAACGGGTAGGAGAAGAGCGCACAGCTCGCTTCCTGGCTGGCTCTCTCAGAGACTCTTATGGCCTGCTTCCGGCGCACTGCAGCCAGACAGAATGATACAGAAAATGGACTTAGAAGGTTTGGCTTGAGGAAAGCAGGATGCCCCCGAATTATGAGTCAACCGCAAGGGAAAATTCAGTGCCAGAAGAGAGTCACTCAAACTAACCGTAATTGTGTAGTATTTGTTGTGGAGGTTAAATACGACATGGTCCAGTTATGCTGTTTGTACAATTATAGCTCCTGAGACAGATTATTTGATGATGATATATGAGTGGCTAAACAAGGCAAGAGTGGTCAGATGGTTCAATATAATGAGTGTAGATCTGTAGAAGTGAATGGGACTTGTCTCTGGTTTTATTACATGTGTTCAACTAATGTTAATTAGGTTTAAAAAAAAAGGGGGGGAAAGAGGCTAGTAATTAAACTGGAAAGCAGAAAGACAGCTAAACACAACAGATGCACAGCACTTCAAGTCTGTTTTGTTGTGTGTCTGTGCCTCAAGCTGTTGTTGCTTGTGTTAAACCACCAGCTACAGCAAGATAGCATCAAATGTGACAATGATACAGTGTGATAAATACAACTTTGTCATTTGTCTTTTTGTTGATTGATGAAGTATGTGAAGTACTTTACTACATTAATGCACTGAGTGAAAACCCTGTACACTGTAATGTAAAGCAACAGCTCTGCTATTTGACCTTTATGACACTTTATATTGTATTGACCCTTAAAAATATGATTTAGATTTATTGCTTGGTTTGTGTCGTGGTGCTTACTTCACGTAGTCTAAAGATGTACTCCTCCATCATTGTAAATAGGGTGGACAGAATATTAGAAAGACCTTGTACAACAACACTGTGATGCCTCAAATTGAGTTAATAAACAGTATTTGTACTATTTGCAAAGCTAATGTATTATATTGTATTATATTGTAGACGTTTCCATCTCTCTACATGCAAAAATGCAAAGGACCAACCAGAGCAACTGCAGCTTCATTACACTGACTAGAATGAAGTATAGAATAGGATCTGAGAAATAATTAGTTTAAGAGTCTCGGGGAAGCTATCAAGAGGCCATCAGCTTTTAAGGCCTCTCTAAAATGGTTCTCATTGCTTTTCACTTGTTTGCTCTCCCGTTTCCTTTTGCCTAATGTATGACTCACTTGCTTGTATCGATCATTGGTTAGTTTGGTCTTGGAGGCTCTGGAAAGTCCTTTAAGAACTGCTTCTGCCAAGAACTAAGAGCTGTGAATATTGTCTGTATTTGATGGCAGTTTCTTAAGAGCATTTAGTTAGTTTAACATTAGACAACCAACAGTAAGAAGAGAACAATAGCATTATCAACCTTGGAGAAAAGGTCTATTTTTAAATGTCTGAGAATAAAAATAAATATAGAACGCTGGTCAGATTGAGAGTCACAATGAGGTGGACATCAGAAGAGCTCCCATTCATAATACTGTAACACACAGGCGGCTCAACAGATGAAGTATACGAGGGAAGAAATAGTCACATGTCACACACACGTGTACACACAAGCTTCATTTTGCATGAAGCCAACTGAGCCACAGGCATCATAAACAAATGAGTAATTGAGGGGATCCATCAGTGTGTGTTGTTCCCTCACACCTCCTGCTTTGTCCTTATCTGGACTTGTGGACGAGCAGTGCCCACAGGCCATCCGGAACCAACACCTCACAGGCCTCCCCTTCACACACACCCACAGTACCAGTTGCATGTGTGTGTGCTTGCATTCCTGCCTGCTGAGACGCAACTTTGTCTAAATGCCACCACTGAGTGTCAGTCAGTCAGTGTTGTGCCAGTCACCCACACAGCAGGTTTGCGGTACTGTGTAGGCACTGTCTCCTCAATGAGTGTGATGATCGCTACGCCGCGTTTGTGTAATCCCCACACAGAAAAAAAAGGCTTCCCCGGGCCGCACCCACTTCCGCACATCTGCCTGTCTATCCGTCTGCACGTCTGTCTTTATCTGTTACCAACTGAGGAGTGCGTCACTGCACCAGCTACCGCGCAGTCTTGTTATCTTTCTCTGTGTGTGAAACAACCTGAGAAAACCTGATTGTACTTTCAATCAGCTGCTGCAAAAGCCTCCTGGATTCATGGATACAGGTGTGGCTGCGCAATTCTGTCCTGTGTGACATTAACACCATCAACACTTATAGCAGGTGCAGAGCATGTTAGTAAGAGTGATGAGAGGTGTGTCTGTTGTCAAGGTAACAACACACATAAATCTCTTCTCTGGCATGCGATGAAGCTATTAAATAAAAGGTAATATCTTCCTGTTATTACTGCGGCCCCCTTTTGCACAATTCACATTGGCTTGAAAATGTTAGCTTCTCTTAATTAATATCCTGAAGTGCTGGCGGTTTAATCAGGTCACCCGGTGAGGGGCAATGGCTTTCATTTGGTTCACGGTTCTTCTCATCAGTGAACACACAACACAACTTGGACGCTCAGTGTATTTGCGCCCCGATGGGCGTCACTAATGAGGAGGCATACAAGAAAGGCAGGAGGACGACAGACAGCGGGACATGCATGCAGTAAACGACTTAACAGACATAAACAACAAAAGGCAGAGTAGTGTCACGCACATAAGCAGTGAGACAAAGCAAACCAGGACTTGTACTGCTGGAAGGTCATATTGTGTGGTAGGAAACCATCTAACACATTTCTCATTGGCACGGCCCATCTATTTCTCAAACATGCCCTTACAGAGGCAGCAGCATCTTTCAGAGTCTTTCGAATTGTCACCAACAAAGACGCTCGTGCTATTCTTCAGCTCTCCTCCCCTCTCCTACATCGTATTTCTCTTTGTCTTCATATGCTCCCTCCCTTTTCTGCCAGTGTCTTTCAATCGTTCTGTCCCTTGGCGTCACCACTTCCGCTTAACCATATACTGCTGCTTTCTTTCCACACACTGGCACACAGTCTGCAGAACAATAGCAAGATAATGGGCACTGTAATTAATTATTTTCTTCTTATAAGGCAACACATTTAGGGATGAGGTTATCACTATTGTGTTATTATGTTTGAGCACTTCAACAGTGTTTTACAACGATGTATCTTTATTCACCAATAGGAACCCTATAATAAAAATACATTTTACTATTAAGGGAAACATAAAGGGCCCCATGATCTTTAGACCCATAAAACGACCCTAATCTCACATGTTCTGCATTGTGCATGTACTCTGTTGTCTTTAAAGCTTCACTCTGGAAGCTTAGTTTACTCAGTATGAAGAGCACTACTCGGTCTGTGAAAAACGTTCCCTCCACAATGTGTGTGTCTGTACACAAATCCACAAATAATGGATTTTAAGAGAAAGTCAAAGGCCACCGTAAATTATCTTCACTGCTGTTGTAATTCTCATGAAAGGATTTAAAAAAAACTGAAATGATGCAGAAAGATGGCACCAATTACTGAATGCTATTAAACGTCACACGACCACAGCCGTAAATTATGAAATTTACTAAATAATAATTATAGCGTACATATGAAATAAAAAGAGAAACATTTTGGACAGAATTGGGGACAGCATGCACTGAAGGGCTACAGGTCAGATTCAAACCAAGGCCACTGCAGTAAGGATTCAGTCTTACATACACTGTACCAGGTGACCTCATGGATACCCGACAAAAGAAAAGAAAAATCTAAATACTCGATCAAATAGCCATTAAAAGGAAACACCATAGCGACTCACAGATAGTTACATATTGGAAGTGTTCACATGTAGATAAACTAAATGTATGTAAATATAACTTAAATAACACATCACATGACACTTGTGTACTAAATTATCTATTGGTATTAATATGACTTACAAGTGAAGTTTTTGAAGGCACAAGCAGAGGAAGGAAAGGATAAGGTAGCTGGAGCTGTACACTGACTATGCAACAGAACAACTCAAGCCTGGTTTCCTGATTGGAATCTCTGAACTACGACCTGACTGTGTCACATGACCAAAGAAAACTCATTAAAACAGCAGCAGGCTGTTAGCAAGATAATACTGAATTATGTCTAGATGGGGTGAACATGACAAAAACTGTTGTATAATGTCTTCTGTGGCTCTGGATGGAGACGGTGACGTCATTAATCTGAAAGCAGACAAATGAGCAACTGAACTCATTCACTGCTTTCTTTGGTCAATGCAACTTCCTGTCCTCCTCTTTCATCACCAGCAGAAGAATTGTATAACACTTGTTATAGCCATATGTGTTTGCATGTGTTCAGATCAATATTGTCCACTCTCCCTCCTTCTCCTCCTACTCCATCCCTCACTCACTCGCTCAGTCATATTTCCGTAGCTTATGTGCTCAGTGTCCTCTCACAGCTCTCTATATCTCTCTCTCTCTCTCTCTTTCCATCTCTCTATCAATGTATGGATCTCTCACTCACATTATAATGTGTACAATATCTAATAATTTGACCTGAAAAATAAACAAAAGTAATATCAACAGACAGGTGGAGAGCAAAACTGTATTATTATTAATTAGCCGTGTTTCTGTGTGTTCTACATTGTTTTCTCAGTTTCCACACTTAAATTATTATTTAAAATAGAAAACAACAGTTAGCAACATTGCGTGCACAATTGGTGACATGACCACAGTGTAACACACATACATGTCTGTTGCTAAGCAATAACAATGTCATAATGTCCTTGGTTTGATTTTAGCCATGGATGTATGTCTCATCATGTCTTTTTTTCAATTGTTGCCTGTATCTCCACTCACTGTCCATTAAAGGTAAATGCAAGATAGAAATCTGTCGAAATATGTTTTCAAGATCATATCTGTTTTTTCTTTTGGAAATGCATTCAATGTGATTGTGTGGTCTTATTGATACAGACAAAGCATTGAATGAAAACATTATTTAGTTTGATTACAGAAAAGCTCCACAGGGCTGTGGCTTTATCAATCTTAAAATGGGAGAGGCAGACTGTCTAATGGTCTGAAGCTATATCACAGCGGTCTCAGTCAGGAGTTGTTTTAGCTACATTTAAAAACACAAAATGGTACTCGGGCTGCATGGTGGAGCTAGCACTGCCACCTCACAGCAAGAGGGGCCAGGGTTCGGTCCTCGGTCTGGGCGGTCCTTCTGTGTGGAGTTTGCATGTTCCCCCCGTGGCAGCGTGGGTTCCCTCATGGTTTTCCGGCTTCCTCCAACGGTCCAAAGACATGCAGCTTAAAAAAATGCCCGTAGGTGTGAGTGTGAACCTGTTCAGGGTGAACCCTGGCGTCACCCAATGTCAGCTGGGATCGGCTCCAGCACCACTTGACCCTGAATAGGATAAGCAGTTTGGGAATTGAAAAATACTACTTCAAATACTGCTCACTACAGAGTACAACTGATGTTTCGATAAAAGCAAGGTTGGGAAGTGTTAGAAAAACAGCGGACCATTATTTCTGATGATAAATCCAGGCAATCATTCACGTTAGAACAATCAGTCTGGCAGAAATTTTAACACATTTTAACCAAAATATACATTCAGTTCACCTATTCATGCTGTTTTTTTTATTCCATAAACAGTGTCATATTTTTAAGCCATACTCCAGCAGAATGTATTTCAGTAACATGGTAATAAACATATATGAAAACAACTTCTGCATTATATTACATATTTTGTAAATAGTAAATTGACTGTACTTGTATCGCACTTTTCTAGTCTTCCGACCACTCAACACGCTTTCCCACTACATGTCGTCATTGACCGATTCATACACTGATGCCAGGAGCTACCATGCAAGGACTGCCCATAAGGACTATTGCACCATTCATACTCATTCACACGCAGGAACAGCCTGAGGGGGCAAATCAGGATTAGTGCATGTGGCATTCTGCCCTAGAGAATAGCTTAATATTCTCATTGAACGTTTCTCAAAGAGACAAATATATTCCTCGGCAGAGTGCTTTCTTCATCATGCAGAGACCATTGACAGACTCCCTTCTTGGTAGTCTTCTCGTTTTAGATTGTGCATTGAAGAGAGGGAGCTGGTGATCACTAATCATCTGATCAAAGGGATCAGAGTCGGGTTGTACTATATTTTCTATGTCGAATCAAATAGCATTTTTGTTGTTCTGTCCTCTGCTCGGTTTGATTTTCTTCAACGTCCTCTCTGTCTCAGTCTGCCAAGCCATCTGTGTGATTTGTTTATCTGAAGCTTTACCGGCAAGATTATAGCAATGCCAAAGCACTTTGTCAGTGGATCAACTTCAGTTCATAAATTTATTTTTTTACTGCTTCTCCCAGAGTGTGACTTCTCACACCGACTTGCTTTACGTCATTAACCCCTCCACAAATATGATCTGTACGCGTTTCACCTGTGTGTGCGTATGTATCGACGTCTGCACGTACACTTACTTAGTAACACTTCACTCTGTGTAATATCTGTGAAAACGTTCCCTTTCCTACTCTAAGATGCTTCTTTTTTGCTCTTACTTATTGAGAACAAAAGCATAGTGCAAACAACAGACACTTGGCTTACAGATAATGCAATAAAATAAACTGTGGGAAGAGAAAATAGAAAGCAAAGACACACTCACACACACACACAGCATATGTTTAATCTCAATCCATACGCGAGGAGGATGATGGAGGGAACCGCTCTGGGGAAAAAGCTGTTCCTCAGCCTGTTAGACCGGGTTTTGATAGTCCTGTATATTTTTCCTGATGGCAGGGGAACAAACAGAGAGTGACCCGGGTGCGTGATATCTTTGCAGATGTTGCTGGCCTTTTTCAGCCAGCATATACAGTGTGCAGGTCAGGGAGCGTAACTCCCACAAAGGGCCAGGTCCCTCCTGTTCTGGCAGCTGGCATATCACACAGTAGAGCACCAACAGAGTGTAGTTTCAATCACAAATTCTGAAGAAGTTTAGCAGAAGTTCAGGGGGACGGCCAGCTTGTCACGGTCACAGTTTTAAACTTGTGTTTAACATGTAAATAAGCTGGAGATGGGTGTCTCCTCTTTTGGTGGAGGACACGGAGACCGAACTGTCATAAAATCTCGATGAAACTCGAACAGTGTTACGCCCAGACCTTCTGGGTAGTTCTGTTGTCAGTGTGTTTTCTGTTGCGTTGTCTGTCACTCACCTTGTCTCTCTTTTCAGACACCTCCCTCCTTGTTTGCCGCCCTCCTGTGTGATTGCAAGCCCCGCCCTCATTGTTTCCACCTGTGCCTCGTTCCCCTGTGTATTTAGTCCGTGTCAGTGATTGTCCCTGTGTGCGGTGCCCTGTGTTGACCTGTTTTCAGCCGCGCGTGAGTTTTGCCCGCCAATCCTGATACCTGTGCCTGCGTGGACTGATTAACCGTGTACCGAACCCTGCTCAAGTAAAGCCTTGTTTTTGCACCCGACTCCCCTTTGCTATTGAGTCCTGCTCACCGTGGTTCTAGTTCCTTAACAAAACCTCATGTCAAAGTAATGTGAAGATAATATGAATGAATGATTGGTGACTGTTGTGTGAACCTTATACATATATTTATATTTTTTACTGTAATATCACTCCAAAGTGCAATGCTACTATAATGCAACACATACTTGTGAGATCGAGTCCACATTTAATTTTTTTTATTTGAATAATACTTTCTGCAGCCTTCAGTTTGGCATGTTGCGCCACTAAGAAAGAGTGCAGGTAGTGTCACCTCCAAATGTTGGGAGTGCCAAAGAAATATACTTTAACTTTTGTCTTTGACAGCACTGACATCTGAAAACTCAACACCAACCTTGTACATTACCCAGGCTGCCAAATATAAATGCAGGCATTCATATTCAGGCTGTGAGACAGCATGAGCTAGAGGTGGGTAACTTTGGGCTACTAAAGGGAACTAACAAACTCGAGACCCATCCACAGTTCCAGACCCTGAAGTTAAGGCTAAAGTGCAGGTATGCTGGATTACCAAGTGGGAAACTGCCCCAGACCCCCAGATCTACACTGGCCATGATGAATCCAGATGAACAGTGTAAATGTAACACATGTTTTGTCTGGGAATATGCATCTCTAAAGCACAAATTAAAATCATGGTAAGGGTCTTAAAGTAGGTCCTGCTTCTGATGATATGGTCCCTTCTTGAATGGGTCTTTCTGAAATATAGTTTCAACACCATCATTATTTCAGATTTGTGCTAACCTTTTTAATTTGATTAATTTAATTTGATCAAACGCACATAGTAAGGTTCAGTAAGGAAGGGCCTTGAAGTCCCTGAACAGGTTTAGTGTGCAGTCACACATGCATCAAATGTGTATTGCCGGGAGTTTAAAAAGCCCTTATCCTGCAAAGTTGGTATGAAGTATTTTCTGATCTCTGATCACACATTCAAAAATGTGTGTGTAGCTGTTTCAAACGGCCAAAGCTACTGTAAAAAGCCTTTGAATGGATGAGACTTGTGACCTACGGTCTTTTATCTGACGCCCATGAAGTGTTGCATTTGGTTGAACACACAATGTGTATGAAGTTATATTTGGAGTTGAAAAGTGCGCTTTAGAGAACAATTCAACTCTCACAAGTGTCTCAGAATTAGCTTTTACAAACTAATTTCCAGTTTTTGAGTTTATATATATCATCATTCAGCTCTGGTGAAGACATCAATTGAAATTACATGGGTGGATATTGTGGATGCTGCCCATTACCACCTCTCACTCAGACTTGTAGGATCCGTATCAACAGCTGACACAGTATCCGGAACCACATTTACAGGTACTGCAGAGAAAATATATGAACAAACAACGATTTATGGATGGATATGTTTCTGCTCTTCTGCAGGCTGCTGCTTCTAAGGCCAGTCCTTTGTCCTCTCCCCTCCATATCTCCTCACCCCTAGTCATCAGTCTCCCTCTCCTCGCATCCGTCTGTTCCCCTTTCATCATTTTATTTTTAACCATCAGGCCTGCCTCATGCGTGACGCAGATGGGTACGTAACGCAGACACAGTAAACTAAGGAGGGAAAAGGCCTGGGCTGGAGAGAGAGGGAGGGAGGGAGAGAGAGAGAGGCAGACAGGGGGACTTGTTGGGGAGACGAGCGCAAGACTAAGTTAAAGGTGGTGAGACAGGCAGAAATGTTATCCCTGATTTTACACATTGTGTTGCAGGTAGCCTGCCTAAAACCTGTCACCTGTCACACATCGCTGAAATACCTGCCAGCTACATTTTAACTCCCCTTGCTGTAATGGAGAGCATGTCAAAAAACAAGAAACTCGGCCAACATTCCCACTTCTTTCCTCTCCCTCTACCCCGTCCATCTTCCTGAAAGCTCAACACACCCACTGATTTGTCTGAGCAGAAAGAAGAGGAGTTGCATATCAATCTTACATCACTCAACCGTCAGCCTGAGACTTTTCATAGAGGCACTGAATGAGCATCAACACTGCATGACGCACACCAACTGTCAGGTTGAAGTGTGTGTGTGTGTGTGTGTGTGTGTGTGTGTGTGTGTGTGTGTGTGTGTGTGTGTGTGTGTGTGTGTGTGTGTGTGTGTGTGTGTGTGTGTGTGTGTGTGTGTGTGTGTGTGTGTGTGTGTGTGTGTGTGTGTGTGTGTAGTTCAATGTTGTTACAGAACGGATCCAGAATCAGCACAGATTCAGGACAGAAAGAAAGTTCTTCCTCCATATGGTCCGACACCTTCCCCTTTTCCCTCCAACTTACAATAATGAGTTAACATTGCTCATAATTGGACAATGAGACCAAAATTGCCAGTCCACTCCTACTCAACATACGTATGCAAGCTGTTTCTAAACTTATACCTCACAATCCCGGCACATAACAATGGGGGCAACCACATTATGTTAATGATTAATAAGGCATAATAAGTAGGACTGTATTATTCAAATACCACAGTAAAATTAGTTCTGATGACACATTCGATTGCTGGCAAAAATCTGGAACTTTGACAACAATAAACAATACAGAGAATCCTCTGCTGGGAGATGTTATTGTATCTGCCTGGAACTCTGACTAAACTAATTAGGCTATAGGTACAGGAAGGAAGATAATGACATCAGCCTTAAAGGAAGAACCAAATGTGACCAAGAAATAACCTAAATAATAAAAAGACAAAATGTTCACATAAAAGGACAAGTAAATACAGTTTTCTATGTTATTTATTCTTCACTTTATATCACGTTTATTATATCTTCACAAGTCTTTCACAGGTCAAGTTTGGTCCTCCATAAAGCATCTCTCAGGTGAAGGATATGCTTATGACTACAGTTTTGGCAGCCGAATAAATCTTTCTTTCTATATGAACAAATACATCTTGAAGGAAATTAGTCTTGAGATAATAAGTGATACACTGAATTAAAAAATAAATTGTCTTTGTATTTCATTTGATCACTTTTTTCATTTTTGTATTCATTCCCATTTATTGAATTTGCTTCTCTTCTATTTAGATGTGTATTTATTTGTAACATTTTCAGATTTGTTCCTCCATAAGACAGCTCACAGGAGAATTAGATGGGGCTGTAGCTCTGATATTCTTATTAAATTCAACCTTACAGCCTTATAGATATCGTCCTAACATTTTGTTTTTTTCAATCAAAGAACCCCAACACGCTTCCATTTTAAATTAAATTAAATTATTTTGTATGGCCTAAATTCACAAATTACAAATTTGCCTCCGAGGGCTTTACAATCTGTACACATATGACATCCTCTGTCCCGGGACCTCACATCAGTTCAGGAAAAACTGCCCCAAAATAAAACCTTTAACGTGGAGAAAAAAGGGAAGAAACCTTCTGGAGAGCAACAGAGGAGGATCCCTCTATCAGGATGGACAGAAGTACAATAGATGTACATAATGAACAACATAACAGTTACAACACATTAAATCCATATGACATACATTATTCATATAATGAGAGTAGTAGGCATGAAATGGTGTTGCCAATAGTAATTGCAATGCAACTAACAATAATAATTGCATGTGTTGGCCAGGACCATGGCCCCTATGGCTGTTACCTATCCATTCAGAGCGACCTCAACCTTCTGGAGGAAGAAACGTGAAAGGAAACATAGGTTGACAAGGAAAGTGTAAGCACACACCATCATTTTCAACAGCTATGTCTTTATCTGCGGTGGTGTGTGACCAGTCAGGTGAGCAGCCAATCAGGCGGTCAGAGCTGCTAAATCACCCGATGGAGTGAGAAGGGTAGCGTGGGAATTAGAATGAGAAGGTGGAGATTGGGCAGATATGTGTGTGGGTGAGGGTGTGTGTGTGTGTTCAACCCTTTCTCTCTCTCCATTATTTAGCAGAATTTATACCTTAAGGAGTCATTAAGCTCTTATAAGCTATCCCATAATGCCGTGCTGCAGAGACAGTCCCAATTCACAGAATGACATCAGAGGCAAGGCTGGCAACCAGGCTTGTGTGCCTGCATGTGTGTATATGTGTGTGTGTGCCGGCTTGTGCTCCGGTCTACTCACATGTGAACACCCATACGTGTGTGTGTTAACTGGTGCGAATGTGCATGTGTGCGCGTGAGTGTCAGTCTGACGTCAATACTCCTCCAATCCTTATTTAACTGGAAGGCTCATAGCACCTTGTAGGTGTCTAATCTCAACGTATTTATAGACTGATCTAAACTGGGTGCCAGAGGGACAGGTGAAGTGTGCCTTTCGAGCTGAAAATTAGAGTGTATTTCTGCAGTGGCACTGTATGGAAATATGTTCCGTTAGAATGTTTTTAACACAGCTTCAGAGGCAGATACAGACGCATTTCAGTAAGGTGGGGATGAACATGAGCAAAGTGCTGAAATGCATCACCGTGTTCAAATAAACCCTAAGCCCTTTGCACCGGTTACAAAAGCTACTATTGCTAAAGTAGCTTGGATTTGGGTCCACATTTTTCACATACGACGTCATGAAGAGATATTGCCTGTGTAAATGGAAGTGAAGAGCACAGACAAATCATATAACAGGAAGAGGAAACATCAGGAGAAGTAATTTCAAAGTGTCAAAATTATCATGTTTCTTAGACCTCCTCATATTGGTTTTGCTATTTCTGTGGCTCTCTCCTCCTACATGTGTGGTGACGACTGCATGCTACAGCTTCATCGGGGAGGTCTCTTTTTATTGTGCAATATTCATTCATGTAATTACTGACTGCTCTCCTCATGGAATAACCCAAGCCTGTCAGTCAATTAGCTGCCCCAATAACACAGCAGAGGAGGTGGAGCCACATTTTAATCCTCATGGCAGCAGGGATTGATGTGATGATACTGTAATGACACTATATGTGTGTACATACATTTGTTACATTCTATTGTACCCACAAGACTCAACAGTTATTGTCTATGGAGAATAAGCTAAACAGAATTAATCAGAGCTGTATCAAATTCAGAGGGCAAAACACTGCACAATTATTCCAACATTGACCCAGAATCAGAGAGTTAATAATCCATCCATCCATCCATTATCTGAACCGCTTATCCTCTTTAGGGACACGGGGCGCTCGAGCCGATCCCAGCTGTCATTGGGCGAAGGCAGGGTACACCCTGGATAAGTCGCCAGTCTATCCAGGGCAGAGTTAATAATTTAAAATGCAAAAACTTTAAATTATTAACAGGAGTTTACTAAACTCAAGCTTCAAGCTGCTATTGAGTCTCAAGCAACAGTGTTTTTTCTCTCTCTGCAATGGTCATAACACTCATAACTTTATTATTCTTTCAATACAGCTCACAAGAAACGTTTGATGTTCATCCAAGCCTTCAAAGTGCTCCAACTGCTCCAACTCGTCAGCTTCCAACCTTGATACTCTTTACGAGAAACTGACAATTGGCTACTGCCGTGTTTGGGACATAAGCACCTTTGGCACCTCCATCATCACACCGAACCAACCATGACTGAACACTGAAGGCTTCAAAAAGGTAATATTGTGCAGGGTGTTTGCATTGGGTTACATCAGCTTGTGCAGGTGTGTAGTGAAATATTCCTGTGTTTTGTATCATTGATGAACTTGACAAACATCAGACTCTGTTGGTCATTTCTCTTTTGTTATCTTAGGTTATTGTCATAATTTAAATCAAACTGCTTCTCGCATTAGACCGGATATTGGATTGTTACATGTTTTGTTGTATTTAAATAGAAAGTTTATGACTTGGTTGGCAGGTTGGCGAGGGAGAAGAGAAAAGAATGAAAGGACAAAGTGAACCACATTAATGATCCATACGCATCATTTCAGCGGCATCAATGATTGAGAGAAACTCTAATGCAGTTTACTGAAACTGGCCTGATTATATTTAGATGACTTGAAGCACTCTAAGCAAAAGCCCTGTTCTATAAAGGCCAGTCATCGCAGACGTCACACAGTGGGTCGACCGCATGACACAGAGTAAATGCGTAGATGACATTGTGAATAATGTAGTTTGGTGTTTATCGATATTTGATTAGGAGAAACATTTTTATTTCATCAAAAGAAAATGTGAATGCGAAAATGTGGTCAAGTCCATTTGCTGCTGCTGACGTTTGAAGACCATAACATGCATTAATATTCTCTTTGGTGTGAAAGATAAATAATATATGAAATCATAGAACGCTTCGAAGCATAATATGCTGTTTTAGGTAGAGTGCTATGGCAAGGGAGATGGAGTGCTTTCTTCTTTCAGACATTAACAATGTTGCTCCAAATTGTTCCATCAGTAGAGATGAAATCTGTGTCTCTGCAGTAAGCATTGTGTTGAGTGATCAATGTGTGGACTGGGGAGCGAATTCTCAAATTACCTCAATATGTGCTCCAACAATACCAAATTCAATGAGCTGGTCGATTCTACAATTAATTCGAAGTGTGTGAGTAAGTCACTAAAGGTTTGTTTCTTAAAAAATAAGACATTTTTCTTCAAGTTTTGGGGCATTTGCTTTGGCAGATAGTCAATTCTTCCAATCTAATGTGCCATTCCAGGTGATTATAGTTATATGGACAAGACAAGCTGCTCAGTTGGGCATGGATCGATTACTAAACCCAACAACGTCAGAGGCCCTGAAACTGCTGTGTAATGAGTGTTAACATTTCATGTTGTAAATATCAGGAGCTCAGCCAAAAATGTTTCTTATTGTTCCTTTACTCTGATGTTTGAGCTTCACTGTGCAGAATGATACATGTGCAGAGTTTGACGTTGGTTGTTTTCACCTTCATCTGTTGAAGGGAGAAAGTTGATCAAATTACCCCAAATGCACCTTGACCACCGACAGTTCGGTCTGAGATTCAGGTTGTTGTCTGGAGCCGCTATGCCTCAAACATAGATGAGGAGCAGGCTACAGAGGTTCGGTAAGCTCACTTCTCTCCCTCACACAGATGTCTTTCCTTTTCAGACTTGTGGTCCTGAGACCCAACCAACACTGACTCAAGTGACATCACCTGAGGCAATTTATTAGATTAATTGAACAGAGTAGTACTCCCCAACACCTGGAAACAGACTTTGATTTATAAAATCAAGGCCGTTACCCTTTAAAACATATTTGTTTACCACTTGGTGACATATAATCTCCCTGAAGTTGACATCACAAATATTTATTTGTAAATATAAAATAATATACATAATATAATATTTCCACATCCAGCAGATACAGAGCAACATTAGCAGTCATGTGGAGTCGTGTTTCTGATCACCTTATACAAGTCGTCGAACTCCAGAGGAAGTATCATATCTATGATTTTGGGACATGCATATTACAAACGCATGCATATTAAATAAGACTTTGTTTCAAGTGGAGTCGGATGTAAGATGTTTTATTGGGGTTTAGGGTTGATGTGGCTGCAGGATATTTGATACAGAATGTTTGCCACCACTTTTCTTGTTGCAGCTTTTGTTGGTCTCAGATTCCCTACCAGACAAATGACTCCCCGCCCCATCCCCTCCCTCCCCCCCTCAGTGATGCTCTAATAGGCTGAGTGAGGGCTGACGTTGGTGGGATGTGGAAGAGAGGTGTGTGAGGTGGAGGCAGGGCGAGGGCGAGGGAGGGGGAGGAGAAGGAGGAAAGGGAGCTTACAAACAGAGGTAGAGCAAAATGGAGAGAGCGTTTATTATCAGAGCCAGTCTCGACGGTCCATGTAATTATCTCCTCCTTCACTTTAAGTAACTTTTAATTGCTCACTAGATTACAATGTTGCAAAAAAAAATAACAACCAACTGTACCCTCATTCCTGCATATCCTGCAAACTGCCAAGGGATTTTGGAATGGAGGAGATACAATTACACCCTCTCCCTCCTCCTTTCTTTCTTTGCCCTCCCTCCACCGCCTCCCCCTGCATCTCTATGGCCACCCTCTGCCTCCATCGATCCTCCGATCCCTCTCTTCCTCGCCCTCGCTGGATTTCACTTGGAGGACATGGTGTAGCAGCCATGTGGGTGCCACTGCATGTCACGAATGCGCCTCATGGACTGCATCTGGGGGCAGCGGGCGCCAAACTCGTTGAAATGCCTGTATTCGCCCTTCTCCAGCAGGTACTGGCTGCCGCGATATCCGGGGAACTGGTAACCCACCCAGCTGAGGAGAGAAAGAGGTGGGGGGGAGGAAAGATAATTTACATTTTCAAAGTGTGGAAAGATGTCAAGGTTCAAGGATAAATGGCAAATCAGAAGGTGACAAGGGAAAAGAAAATGGAGCAAATTGATTCAAGTGAAGAAACACACGGTTTAAAAGATGAGTAACAGACAAGTAAAATGTGAGAGAAAGATGCTCGAAGCACAGATGCAGAGGGAAGATAAACATCACACAAGTAAAGACATCGATCTGTTTGTCCTGCTGTCAGATGCCAAATCACAGATGTTTCAGATGGCTGGGTGCCCAACAAACGAAGTAATCACGGCATTTAAGAAAGAGTGCATGCTGTCTGCCACACCTCTGAGAGCCCTGACAGCGACTAAACAGCTGACACCCTCAGCGAGCTGCAGATGAAAAAGCTTCTATTTTAGTCGTTGCAAAAGCAAGGTTTCGCAAGTTTTAAGCGGACAGTGACATTTAAGAAAGCGGAGTTACAGCTCCATGGAGAGTTAGATGAGAAGATCGATACCCCTCTCAAGTCTGTACGCTAAATATGAAGCGACAGCCACCAGCCGGTTAGCTTTACTCAAAATAAAGGAAATACGGAGAAGCCATATATGAAAGTGGATGTAGTCACTGTGACGTCGTTGGTTTGTTGACGACCACTTGGACGCCTTAAGTTTGGTATTGCGGCGGTCGCCATTCTGGTTATTTTGCCGCCATATCTGGACAAGAGGATGGAGCTGGCAATACAGTTGTCATGAACGAAGATATTAGAAATAGGGACCAAAAACTTTTTTGTTCCAGTCTGAAAAGTTTGGCATTTTAACATGGATGTCTACGGGGATTGACTCTTTTTTGGAGGCAACCTCAAGTGTCACATTGTCCTCATTTCTGAACACCAGAGGTTACCGCTTGGGGGAGACAGCTAACTGGGCTAGCAGCACCTCTAAAGCTCACTCATAAGCACATTACATTTGGTTAATTTAATCCGTACAGAGCCAGGTTAAATGTGATCAGTATTTATGCTAAACTAAGAGCTAACCCCAAATCTGCGCAAGAAAGCGAATAAAAGCATTTCCCAAAAACGCGAACTATTCTTTAAATATAATGTAGTAAATGTTTGTAGCATGTTGCTACACTACTCACGTTCCACAGCTGACCATGATGCTGCCCACTCTATCGGTAAAACCGTAGGAATACAGGCTGGGGACATCATCGTCCATAATCTCCATTTTACGGCCCTTGAACTGTCCAACCTCATACAGGCAGATCTTGTGCTTCTCGGGATCCTAAAAGAATGTGTGTGGAAAGAAAAAGTGGGGAAAACAGTGAGAAAATATAGAAGATGTAGAAAAGTAGTGCAAAGTCTAACATAGTCAAACCACTTGTTTTCTAACAGACAGGGTTTACCATGCGGACAGGCCTGAAGGACAGCAGGTAGTCGTTCTTCTGGCAGTTGCTCCAGGAATCCCAACGGGGATACTCGCCCTTCTCCAGGATGAACATCTCTCCGCAGAAGTTCATTTGCTCAAAGCCAACGAAGCTGAGGAGGGGAGGAGAGGGGAGGAAGGCGATGAGCAAGGTATGATGGACAATCATTGTATTGATGTTTAAAGGTGCACTCCACTGAATTTACACAAGGATATTTTTTATTAATCATGAAGAGTACTACTAAGCCTGTGAAAAAAAACAAAAAACCCTGATGATGTCCACGTCATGCATGATGACTAAGTTCACACTCTTCTTTCAACTCACTTATTGCACTTGCCTTACTCATCTCCTTCATTATTTGTCTTTTTTTATTTTTTTAAGGTAGTTAATTCTACTGCTAAACTCTCACTGCTGCAAATCCCTCAGGATAAAAGCTTCAGCTACATGCCTAAAATGTGAAGTGTGAAATGTCGTATAATGGCGAGGTACAATTTTGAAATTGGCTGCTCCGTGCTCAGAGGAGTGTGGGTGTTGGGTACAGCATGATTACGTGCAGGTGGGTGTGTACGTGCAAGCTGTACGTGCACGGGCTACTTACGGTCCGCAGTTAACGCGCAGGGAGCGCACCCTGTCCATTCCCATGTCACACACATTCATGCACTCAGCATTGATCTCAATGCAGCGGCCCTGGAAGTTCTCCTGGTCATACACGCACATCTGGATAGTTGGGGTAAAGTGAGTGAGAGTGAAAAAGGAGCTTGCAGAGGTGGTTTCAGAATCAAAAGCAACATCTAAGGAGAGCAGAAACAGGACAGAGAGGCTGTGATAAACAAGATGCAGGTAGAGTAAACTGTAGTGCTGACAGCTTTCTGCACAGTGACTGAACACATAGAGGCCTCACATGGTAATTTCTTTCTGTTAGTAGTTGTCGACCGCCCCCTCACTGAGCTGTAATAACTAGCTGGTCGTGTGTGTGTGTGTGTGTGTGTGTGTGTGTGTGTGTGTGTGTGTGTGTGTGTGTGTGTGTGTGTGTGTGTGTGTGTGTGTGTGTGTGTGTGTGTGTGTGTGTGTGTGTGTGTACCTTGTAGGACATCTTGCCCATATCAGACATCTTGTTCTGAGCTGCTTTCCCATCGGTCTGGGAAGCAGACTTGGATTTCTCTCCTCCAGCAGACATATTGACTGAAAACAGAAGATGTTTTAAGCATTATTAAACAGCTGTCACATCAAGTATGAAAATGATTAGGATGAGGATAGAGTTAACCTTATGTGCCCCACCAATTTTTCAGCCAAAATTGCGAATGCTTTTCTCTCACATTAAATCCTCATTCACAAGGTCTATTTGAAAAATTTAAAAAGCTATAAAATACAGAAGACCCTTGTGAAGATAGATAATAAGGCCATATATGTGTTAGTGGTATATTGGTTTATGATAATACACATACAAAAGAAAAAAAAAGTAAAAAGATGTATTTTTTTTAAGAAAAATGATGTTAAAAGTTAATCTTTATTACCTTACACATCAATGTGAACACTTTTTAAATTACTATAAAATAGCTCAATGTTGTAGGAGTATCTGTGCGAAGTTTGGCTTTGATTGGGTGAAATTGGGGCGGATGGGGCCTATATGGTTAAACATTATTTTTCAAATATATGAAAAGCAAAGCCCACTCAACTGATGTTAATATTTTCTTTGGACCCTCCCCTTTACTAAGAGACAAATATAACACCCTACTCACAGTATCCCAAAGTAATATAACACAATACTCTATTTAAAGATTTAGATTGTCCTCTGTTCAGAAAAAAAGAATAAAGCAAATAATCTCCCTACACCCCACCTTGCATACAATTCCTAACAAAACTGAATTCAGGTTAGACTTCACTACACACATCACTATTCTGTCACTGCTTTACATTTACGTTTATGGCATAACATGTCCTACCATTAAAAAACATTAACAAAATGAAGTCCAAAAGAAAATCCTACTAAAAAAAAAACTATTTTAAAAAAACAACGGTACCCTTTTAATATATATAACATAAAAAGTGATTTTTTTAAATACAACTTTTTGTAGTTTTAAACCTTTTTAGTTTTGAATCTGAAATTAAAAATCTAACATTCATGAAATTGAAGAACTGTGTTGATTTTAAAGTTATATTTTAGGATCCACCAGCATTAGTTTAAGCGTTATTCACACAAATGAATATATACACAGAATAAATAGATTTACTGACAGCTATTTAACTATCTAATAAATTTACATTTTGCCAGTTTTACTTCTATATCTTTAGCTCAAACTACAATAAACTTTTCTCATAATCAAGTATTACATCAGGTTATTCTTGCTCACTACCTCCCTTCTTTCTTGTCTTTTGATGATGTTTGTCCACTGTCTTACCTGTGGCAGTGTGTGCGTAAAGGAGTAGACTCGGGGCTGGTGTTCTGTGTGAGTGTGCGCCAGGCCCCTCGTAGCTTTTATATGCTGGCGCCCAGAGAGAGGGGATTATAGACACAGAAACAAACTCGCTGAGCTCACAGCCCCCACAGAATAGAAATACCCCCATCATCAAAGAGAGAGAGAGGCAGAGAGAGACAGTGGGGCAGAGGCAGAAAGGCATATGATGAAATAAGAAGAATATGAGGAAGCAAATTTGACAAACTGAAAACCAATGTATACTTGGCCTCAGAGACCTTGATGGCAGACAAAATACCTTCATAATAATGTTTTCATTACAGGAATCCATGAACTAAAAAGAGAGTTAGCTGTTACATACAAAACCCTAACCCCAATAGTAGTCTCATAATAATGACCGCCAGGAAGACCAGAGTAAAGAGCCAGTCACAGAATTATTCACTTAGAGTCCCATCAGTTCTGTAATCAAGAGGCGCTGGGACAAACAATAACAGGAAAAGCAATAAGCGGTGAGAAGCAATAACCTTGCTGTTCCAACTGTTGGTGAGCAAAGAGGTTCAGAGTGTACATGGCTCCTCGTCACTGTGGGAGATGGCTATTAAATTACAGCCCTCTGAATTTTCCTTCTTGCGTGGGTGTAAGTATTGTGGTGGGTGTTAGTCTGTGAGGTGTATATTCCAAAAAGCACTTGGGGAAGAAAGCAACCCAGATGAAAGCAGATGAGATCTCGAGGTAAAGCGACAGGCCTCATTAATCCTGCAGTTTGAATTTCCTAAAATCCTAGCGCTCAAGTGAGCATCAGTAAAAGGTCAATGAAGGAATGGGGGACACACTTTGCTCTCAGTGACTGCTGGACGTCCTCAGTCACGCGGATGAAGAACGAGTATGGAAGTGTCCGACAGCCAGGGGCAGTTAAGTGGGCACATCTCTTACCCCGTTCCCCATCCTCTGGTCGAGAGCGGAGCATTCAGTCAAGGTCCACCACCCAAAAGAACAGTCTAGCTTCTCAGAGCAGATGAGGAAAAAGGGATGCGAATGTGTAAAAAATGTTCTTTCCTAAATCACATAACAGATCATGAAAATTGCACCGCTTAAGCGAGGGAAGTGTACAATAGATTGGTATTCAGATAGAGGAAAGTTGTTGTGATACATTATCTATTTTTCTAAAGAAACTGGGCCAGAATGGCGGCATAAAGTACGTACATGATAACACACATTGTAGCGTGAGAACACTCAGTAATATAAAACATTCACATGCAGGACACAGTGTTCCTTTAACCACATGGTTAACGGTGCAGGCTACTGTCTGCATAGGGTCCTTGAGTGGAACACTGAACCACAAGTTGCTCCCCAGGCGCTTTACAGCTCACTTGAATGCTCAGGATGAGTTAGATGCAGAGTTCAAATGTCATGTATGTGCATACCGATTGAAAATAAAGTTTTGAAATGATGTGATGGCCTTGCCTAATTAAAACTATTACATTCCTAAAGACGGTAACTGACAATTGTTGTGTCTTATTTAAGAATCTGTAAGTAGAAAACTTTAAGTTCTTGGATTTTGTTCTTCAATACATTTCAGGAGGAGATAAAGTCACATTTATGATATTTGCAAAGCAACGTATGTGTAGGTCTTTTAAACCAGCATAGAAATGCTTGGAATTATGATCCTTATAATCAGACCATACATGCTTTGTTGTACTATTAAGATAATGCAACTGAGCTGATGGGAAAGGATGCACAGCCAGTGTGAAGTACATCTTTAACCTTCCTTCTCACAGTCCATTGTGCCTGCATTGACATCTTCTATTTTACGTTTCATATCCAGGTCTTTTATGTATACAGGCTTTTTACATCTTATGTCCAATGTTAGAAATACTGTACAGCCATCAATACAGCCGGGTATCGCATTATCTGAGCAAAGCCACATTTAGAGGGAAAAACCATGAAGTGAAATGTCACTCTTGAATCAACAAAATATGTATTATATAAAATATTGCTACATCTCACCACTGAGGCCTTTATACCTACTAACACAAAGTCCATTAAACAGTCCATCCATCTGTTAACAACAGATTAACCCATTAATGACAAATAAAAAAGTAATACAACATATGTGTTAGTGTTGCATCCTCATACACTACATGCTTTATTAAGTGTGTCCCACAAGTTTACAAATTTGAAAAGTTGATATATGTATAGCCAGAAGCAAAGTCTCCAAACGTTAAGTGGAGCACAGTGTCCTCCAGCATAATGGTGTATACACCCACATTAGATGTATGAACTAAAAGGTAGTCCTCTGTGGAGGGAAGACTTTTATAGGGCACAATTCTGACAATTCTGTACCGGAAAAATCCAGGTTTTAGAAGTACTATGATAAACTACACACCACTATACACACATGTCTCTTCATTTAATGAAGCAGTGACTTCATTAATTCAGTTGTGGTGTTGGCGTGACCGTGTGTCTGCATGACGGTGAACATGTTAAGGAGAACTCCTTCTGCTCTCTAGATTAAATGTCAAGGACAGAGGACCAGATGGAGTTAGGGGGATGTTGCTGTGGCAACTGTGGCCCGTTGTGTGACGTGATATACAATACGATAGACGTGATAGACGTCTAATAAAACTTGCTCCATGGACGTGACACAGGCCCATTTATAGACTGATATTTCAACATAAAAGTTTTTTCCATTTTCAGTGCTTCTTTTTTTAAATTTATAATAACGTGAAATATTCTCTTTAACCACCTCTAAAACTATGTTTTTATTGTAAGAGAACATTGTTATCATATTGTTCTTAATCATTGATAATAATCATCTGTCCCAGTTTTCTCGACTTTTGGGAGCCACCACGGGAACAGGCTCTCCAAATCCTTCTCATTCTCTGCCTATAGCCCCGGCCATTGTTGCGCTATACGATGGCACTGCTGACCTACACGAATAGAGCAACAACAGAGCCGCATTCCTCAGCCTCACCTCTGTGCCTGCGCTGTATATGATCTGCTGAGTGGACAGGCCGCATAGGGTTACAAAGAGAGAGCGAGAGCGCTGGGCGACCAACTCACCGGCGCGCGCGCGCGTGCACAAACCGTTTTTGGCGCACGGGAGGTTAACGCTCACCTGAGTCAAGTTGGGCACATTTAGCCATAGGAAAACGGCTTCCTTCTGCTTTCAAAATAAAAGCCTTAATGGGTCTGCGGCAGGCTCAGAAATAGGACAATAGTCTATTCATCTATTACCTAATAGGCCTCCCATAGGAATGATCACCTATACCTTTTGTCATATTCACTATATTATTCATACAGTATATTAATTTGTATTGGTAACAATCTGCTGATTAATGAATCTAGTATACACTTAATTGTTTAGTCTTTAATATGACTTCCAATATATACTCTATTTTGTTTGTTGTAAGTTAAATCTGCGAAAAGTAACTCACTTCATTTGGCTTTTAAGATTTCCATCAATTATCAAAATAAATGCTGATGATTATTCAGTTATCTAATCACTTGGTAACTTAAAAACGCACAAAACAACCATTGTCTGGATCATTGTATTTTTCCTTGTTATTTTAATATTCCAATCCCCTCAAATGATCATTGTGAAACTCTTTACGTTGGTCAATATAGAGCTTAATTATGAAGACCCTAACCGGAAGTGTCTTTCTGAGTGCGGGTGAGCTTCACAAACCACAAACTCGCCTCGTTTACATTATCAGCACGGAGATGAAACACGCGCACACGCGCGAGCACGAGTCTCCCGCGTGGACGCCGGTATAAAACAGAAGCGCCAGGTCCAGACAAAAGTCTACGTAAAGAGGATTTTGTGCGAGTAGCGCGAGGAGAGCGGAGAGCATCCAGGTAAGCCATGACAGAACTTTCCCACGGGATGGACTAACTTACTTACTTACTCTCATGTAATCAAAAACATGTTGCCTGCATGAGAAGTTGATTGTACACTTGTTTTAACTATATATGGTGGTAAACACTGTTAGTTACAACAAATTGAACATTTTTAAATCCACCTAAAGTGTATATTTTAGGAAACACGTATTATACTCCTTCTCTGATTCATGTACTTTGTTTTTCTTGTTTTGTTTTTCACTTTAGAAATGAATCGATTTACTAAAACCCACATGACCTCACCCATGTACTTCCCTGGCATGGATACGGCCCCTTTCTTTAAGGTGAGCACCCAATTTGCAGCTGGGATGAGGAATAAGCAAATAAAGATTGGTTCTCGCAAGATGAAGGCTAAAATGTGCGGGAACGTGAGAGCAGACAGGTGTCGGAGCTTGATTTATCAACAATGTTGGAACCATGTGCGGGAACAGCTGGGGCATAAAAATCAAACTCTCTCTCACACACTCTATCACAAACACACGCACACGCACACGCACACACACACACATAGGGTCCACACCCTCACACCTCTCCCGGTCTTCCCCTGTGTACAGGTGACTGTGTTTGAGCAGGAGCACTTCCAGGGCAAGTGTCAGGAGTTCACCTCCGAGTGCTGCAACATCCACAACTGCGGCCTGGACAACATCCGCTCCATCCGAGTGGAGAGTGGAGCGTGAGTCACACAGCCTGTACGCCCGCACATCTCTGTGGACAGCTGACTGACTCTCTGTGTGTGTGTGTGTGTGTGTGTGTGTGTGTGTGTGTGTGTGTGTGTTTGTGTGTGTGTTTGTCTGTGTGTGTCTGTGTGTGTCTGTGTGTGTCTGTGAGACGGAGGTACAGGAGAGATAATGAGAGACGAAGTAGTGTCCAGGCTCCCAGTAAAAGCGTATCACCTCTAAGGTCACCCCACATGTAGGGTGCACCCTGCATACGCAGCAGTGGGAGGAGGTCGTCTTCTTGTTGCCACAGTTGCCTTTTACAGATGAAATACTGAGAAAGGCGTTAATCACGACCACCTGAAGAGCTGACGGGGAGGCCTATTCAGAGCCGGCAAACAAGGCTCACCTGAGGTCAACAGTTATCGTTGGCCAGCAGTGGTTAATTTGAGGCCACATGACCTTTCGATAAAATGGTGGGATATTTCCATTTCTGTATCTGCAGAGGAAAATGTCAAGATCCCTTTGATGGAGAGGCACAACAAAATGATCAACTGATCTGAGAACTGTCTATATTGGGACGAGCTTTTAAAGAAAACATTACTTACAACATACTATACCATCTGTTACTCTCTATTTCTACGGCGTAGTTTTCGCACAAGAAATTAATGTCAATCCTAAAGCCTGAAAACCTGGTGTTTTCGGGCGGGGGCTACGCTTGTGCGGCGTTATGAGCTGTAAGTACTATTTGAGGGCATGTGGAGGGGCATCTGTGGGGCAACGCTTCACACAATGTAATCACGTTTCACGAATAATCCATCCAACAGCCAGCTCAGCATTCATTGTGTCCAACGTTACTTACACTTCAATACATAAGGGCAATATATTAATATAAATAAATAACAATAATTCTGTTGACACAACATCACGTGGGCGACTGTGTCTCAGTGGTTAGCTGGTCTGTCTTTCAATCAGAGGGGGGTTCGATCCGCTAGTCCATGTCGATGTGTCCTTGAGCAAGACACTTAACCCTAACCCACCATTGGGACAGTAGATCTGTGTCTACGGTCTACTGTATAGCATGTGAGTCGCTTTGGATAAAAGCGTCAGCTAAATGAAAAGTAATGTAATGTAACATCAGGTGTACTATTTGGAATGCTATTCATAAATATACACTTGATTAAATTAGTTACAGTCGGCTATATTTTCACTCTTAATTGATAAACGTCCGTGATGGTGCTGCGACAATTAATTACTTCTTGTTTTCCAGAGCAGTGATTGTGTTTCTTCAGCTTTGGGAGACATGCTATAAGGTCTTTACTTGTGTAATATATATCAAAGTATTTCATGTGTACATTAGGAAAGATTACTAATGTCACAGCAGTTTTTTTTTTTTTCAAACAGAATCAGCATCACTCCTGTGCGGTTATTAAGCGCCCAAATAATGCAGTTGTGTTTTATCAGCGGCATGTCATCATGCATTTAAAAAACATCTGTTCTTGGTTGGAAAGAGTGCAGTCTCTTCCTCTGTTTACATCAAGCAGCCATCTGCTGGTGACTCCCCCTCACAGGGTAGGAAACCTTTGAAGCAGTATTTTTGACGCACTTTGGGTCAAAACCTTACTCCGGGTAGCTTTATACAGCTTTATACAGCTTTATACAGGCCGTGTATAGTTTGCCAAAGTCTGTGTAGTGATTTGCTAAACACCTGCTGAATGCAGATTTAGCTCCAGTTTTTCAAAGAGAAAAGTGATGAGTACTTACAAAATATTAGTCAACCAGAACAGTTTGGAAGTTGTCTCTTCTTTTCCTGAAACTCTTTCAGAGCCTACAGACAGAAAACTCAAAAGTGAACAATGGTCAACAGACTGTCTGTTTTGTTTTTGTGAATAAAAAAAGTTTAAATCTATATTAAAACAGAATGATATATACAATCTGAAATCATCCAATATTAACTGGTAACTTTTCATCTTCTATTCTTTTGTGAGAATAGAATTTTCTTCTTTTTTTTAATAGTGGATATAACCTTTTGAGATGATTTGGGGCACCTTCTTTTACTGTGGAAATGTTAAATATAAAAATAAAGCACAGGACATTCACTTAATGCACCTTTTCCTGTGACCACTAGAGGGACAACAACTGGTTTCTGCTCTCACCCCGTCTAATGTCACATGTCTGTTTTATGTTCAGACTGTTTTCTGACTACACTGTTTATAATTTTCACTCTTCCATCTGACTATTTCTCATCTTCCAACCATGTTTTCCAGTTGGGTGGGATACGAGCACCATGACTTCCAGGGCCAGCAGTTCATCCTGGAGAGGGGCGAGTACCCCAACTGGGAAGCCTACAGTGGCTCCTTGTCTTACCACATCGAGCGCTTCATGTCCCTTCGTCCCATCTTCTGCGCTGTGAGTGACTGCAGAGGAGGGGAGGGATAAAATAAGACATGGGAAGAGATAAGTGGGCGGGAAAGAGCACGAACGCACAAACACTCAAAAATAGAAAATGAGACAACTTGGTGCCAAATGTCTGCTCGCTCTGTACGTCTGTCTGACAGGCCTAACACTACGCACTCTGTTGCACCTCCTCCACAGTCTCACCACAGCAGTCGTATGATGATCTTTGAGAAGGAGAACTTTATGGGCCGCAACACCGAGCTGTGCGACGACTACCCCTCCCTGCAGGCCATGGGCTGGTTCAGGCCCGAGGTGGGCTCCATGCACGTGCAGTGTGGAGCGTAAGTCAGAGCTTCATACCGACACAATCGAGTTCAAGTTGAATTAAAGCTCTTCATCATAAAGAAGTCAACTCATCTTAAAGTTGAGTTAAAGAAGAAGCAGAAAGGGGAAATAGGAGCAGAAAAGAACATCAGGACTAAACAATGAAACAAACACACAGGATCAAAGTAATGATGTCATGTTAACATAACGCTGTGAAGTTAATTTTGCAACATAAACTTAAGGTAGAGCTTGAGCGATGAATCGTCAGGCCAATATTAATGGCACGTTAGCTTCTCACAGATCGTATCAACACATGTTGGGTGATGAATAACAGGAAAGGGCTGAACAGAGATGTCAAAGACAAGTTCGCAGGAATATAGAAACACAGTCACCACGTAGTTTGTGCACCAGAGAGCACTGAAATTTAAATTTGTTACTATAAAATGTTCCGCTCAGTGCATGCCTTAAAACATTTCAATAACTGAATTTAATCTAGATGCCACCAGGAGACATTGTTTTGTGTAATGAGCAAATCAGAAACAATTGAATTCAGCTGATCTTACTTACCAACTCTCCTCCTCCTGCCTGTCTTTCTTCAGCTTCGTGTGCTATGAGTACCCGGGCTACAGGGGCCAGCAGTACATCATGGAGTGCGAGAGACACAGCGGAGACTACCAGCACTGGAGGAACTGGGGCTCCCACTGCCAGACCCCGAAGATCCAGTCCATCAGACGCATCAGGCACTGAGAAAGAGGCGATCAGAACTGGCCACAGTAACGGCTCAGGCTAACACCTGGACGCTGTGCTTTAAGGGCCTGGCTGTTGACGCCTGAACTTAAGGTTCGATTCCGAGTCTGAGGCTTCATTTGTCAGCAACTACAACACAGACCATCAGTGACGTAGCAGCTACCTCTTTATCCCAGCTCATATTCATTTTTGTGTTATTACTCATTTTGTTTTAGCGCAAGTGAAATAAAGCACAGATTGAGAACCTTGAGAAGTCCTTTCTGTCATTCCTGTGTGAGTGCACATATGCAGAGAGAATGTTAGCACAGGGTTATTAAAGTTTGAGTGCAAAACGCAAATAAAAAATGTGTGCAGTTTAAATGATCCATTGGCATTTTGATGGGTTAGGACAGTGGATATCAAACTGGGGCGCCCCCCTCTGGTGGGGCGTGTGGGGCAAATGCAGAATTTCTTTATTTCAAGACCTTTATTGAGAACTTAACATATTACAAAAGTACACAGACATAAAACATCCTAAAAAAATACATGTCAAAATGCCTTTACTATTGTGGAAATGTTTACGTTACGCCGTTAACAGGTTACACTTACGCATGTGCAACTCGTCGTTTCTTACCGATTTGCCAAAATGCTTTTCTGCTGTTGTGTCTCTCTAAACAAAATACAGATCTAAGCTCAACATTGAGCATGCATTGAGAGTGGCCGTATCAAGCCTGCAAACCCGTTTTAAAAAGATTTGTAGAGGAAAGCCACTAATATTGATACAACTTGACTCACATATCTGCACTTATTTGGTTTTGTTTTGCACAGGAGCACATTATTGTTATCTTGAAAAGATATTCAGTGGAAAACAGGTTATTTGCAGCCACAATAAGCAATTTCTTTGGCCAAATATTAGTTATTTTTTACACAGATAGAACTTTATTTGCATTGTTCTAATAAAGTGATTGCACATTTTATTTGTTTTTGTCTGATGGAGCAATCTGGTTTACTTGAAAGGGATTGCAATTTTCTTTATTCCATTATTTGAAAAAGCACAGATGGAGGAGTCACAAAACGTGGACCGTTTTGTTACAATTTTGTTGGGGCGGTGGGGCATGAACATTTTTCTTTAAAAAAACAGGAAATAAAGTGACAACTATGCGCCATAAAGTATTTACAGTAAATTTAACATATGGTTTTTGTATTTTGTACAAGAATCATCCAATAGCGGCTTTCCAAACTTGCTAGTTTGGCATGATTAATTGACCTGTTCCACCAAGGTCATCCTACTAAGGCACAGGTGTTACTAATAACATTAACGATGGCTCTTTTCAAAACTATGTAGTGTGACCGTGAGCCAGCATGCACACTACCAGGAAAATGAAGCAGCTCAAAGTTGTTCAGCCATCATTCATTGTATTATTATGTCAAAATGGCTTCAATCAATGCATTCAGCAAAAACACTGCTATCTTTGTGCAGATATAATCTCCAATTTGAATACTTTGAGGCCTTAAATTAATAGAGATGTTACCATACCTTTTCAGATTTCAAGGGCATGTGAACACTCTGATATGTGTGCATTTTCAAGACATGGTCTGACCTTGTTACAATGTCTGTCTTTGCTGTACAAGCTCATGGCTTAACAGTTAAATACTTCTGTTTAGTTTTTTGTGATCTGTCTCCCACTTAAATCCTGATATATATACTGAGATATTTAAACATCTACTAAAAAAGATTGCCATGATATTTTGTAGAGACATAGTCTCCAAAGGGTGCATTCCAATGACTGAAGTGATTAGGTGATTGAGGAAACTCTGCAAGTATTCTGAAGTATTCTGCTCACATCACAGCTCCTGACTAGAAACGCTTGCGTTGCTGTACACTCCACATATTTAGTACCTATAATATCCCTGAGGCCACTGGGTAATATAGGTTACTGACATTTGTCATACATAACCGCCCGTACCTGTTGTATATTGAACTATACTAAAGCTTAATCATACATTCATATTCAACTTCTGCTATAAAGCATGTTGCACTCCTCTCAAGAGGAACAACAGACACGCCTGAGCCTCTAAAAAAACAGGTTGATTTGGGTTGTTTTCTTTTGGAAATGTGCATAAACTAAAGGGTTGGAAGTAAAAGAAAGACAGAAGAACAAATACAGTTGAGGCTGTTTATGCTGCTCATAATCCAGCAGGACCAGGGTCTCTATGAATGACTCCATCCAAACGCACTTCACCAAGAGGAAAAACGTAGAAAATCAATTCCTCATTCCCTTTTCTGTCGCTTGCAGTGCTTTCTTTTCAGTGAAGTCCTCATTTTAAAATGAAACTAATGTGTGTCCAAAAAAAATTAATTTTCTTGACAAAGCAGCTGCTATGCCCTTTTGTTTATCAGCACTTTGGTGAATATGAGCCACAACAAAAGTATTGATGTTGTATTTAGATTTTTAGTCGTGTTTTATCCAACGTGTGCTACCTTTGAAAATGTCTATATCTATTCTTAAATAGCAATATAGTATTTACAGTTTGTGTACCCTTTCTTCTGGACCGCTGTTGTGACTAAAGTTAAACAGGTTATTAGAGCTTTTTAAACAAAGCTTATGCCGGAATAAAGTGCTTTTTTTGGTGTAGCGTGTAAAAACATATCTAGAAAATATGAAAGAGCACAACAGCATCAAGCCAATCTCAAATTCTTGTCAAATTGTGTCCATCTATCATCTGTCTAAAATTGTCTCTCATTCATCCTTCCTTGTCTCCTCTCTCAGCCTCCCTCACGCTCTTCTCTCACTCCCTCCTTCATCTGGGCGTCCTCCCGTCTGTGACGATGAACTTCGGCCCCTCTCCTCCTGGCTTTGGGTGAGTCAACTCCCTGGACCCCTGCGTCTTGGCCTCCATTCTCCCCGTCTTCTGCTCCCATCTCCTCCGCCACATGCTCTTCGTCCTCCTTCTCCTCTTCGTCATCCTCCTCACTTCTCTCCGAGTCTGACTCATCTGAGTTGTCCTCTTCCAAGTAGCGGTAACCTTTGACCTGCAGACACAAATTTCATAGTATACTGATGACAGGATTCAAAGTTTGCTCACCTTTCAGTAACCAGTAAAATGTTTAATAATAAAGCTCGGACTATAATAAGATTTTATTGACTCTCGCACAGCTGAAGGATTTATTTCCATAGAGTGCAGGTCATGACACTGTTAGCAGGATTTCAAATCTCACCAGCCACCAGATCTCTGACTGTGGGTGACACCCAGTTGGGAATCCCCCCGGGTCAGACATCATTAGCAACAGTCAGAGATTGCTTACCTTGTGCCGTGGTCGTGGGATGCGAGGCAGTCTGAAAGGCACTCTCATGGCCAGCCGACGCTCCATCAACCAATAACAGTAGCAGGCCAGCAATAAAGTGGCCAACAGGATGGAGAGTTTGGCCTGAGGAAGAGTGACAAAAATAGGCAAGAAAACATATAAGTAGTGACTTTTACTTTAAAATGTGGGTCCAAATTTACCCGAGACATAAACACATCATACCCTCATGGGCAGGTTGGACCAGAGGTAGACTATGAAGATGGCGATGGCCTGCCACCAGTGATAGATGGTGTATACGAAGTCCAGACGTTCTTTTTCCTCAGCGTAGAGCATACCGAGCAGAACTGACACACACAGAGAGGAGTGAACAAAGTTAGTGGACAGTAATGAACCTACAAACGCCTCAAACACAGCCGTTACTCACTGCTGACGCCGGTCTTGTTCAGCGCTGTGCCAAGTCCCCACAGCACAGCGATCACCAGCAGAGGGCCCAGATAATCCAGATTTTTAGGAGGTGGAGAAAACGCCAGGAGCACCACCAGCAGCACTACATGCACAGCCGCGCCCCCCACCAGACACACCCAGCGTGGGAGGCGTAGAAGGCAAAGGGAAAGGGAGGAAAAGACGGAGCAGGAGAGGCCATAGACGACTATAAGGAGCCACAGTTTATCCAGGCCCAAAACGCAGACGCCATAGGACTGTGGAGGGAAAGAAAGAAAGAAATTAGATGAAATGCATGTATTTTCTATATTTCCTGAAAACTAAGCAATGCATGTGGCAGCTATTCTACTATACCAGGGAAAATCCGGTGATTGCAAACAGAATTTCAAATCCACTGTAGATGAAGAAGGGGCAGAGCAGTCGCAGGCGGTAGTCTCTCAGGTGTTTGAAAGGCAGCTGGAAGATGTTTCCCCAGCCGATACTGCGGAGGTCGATTTCTTCTGTCGGGCGGTAGGCAGCGCCACACAGCACAAGGAACTGTGGCAAGCAGCAAACAGTAATCAATTTATTTTGAGTTATTATGAATGATTGCCCCCGCGACCCTAAAGAGGATAAGCGGTTCAGATAATGGATGGATGGATGGATGAATGATTGCCACGGTTTGTACAATTGCTTTGAAACAGTAGGCAGCCCTGTTGTAGACTAAAATAACCAATTCCAACACAAAATATAAAAATAATAAAGGCTAAATAAGCCTTTGTATCCCTCTTAAGCATGACAAATGCCACTAGAAAGACACATACATTCAGTATATTATTCAATCTAAAAACCAATTTTCTGTACATTTACAACATTCCATATCTCACGCCAGTCATCTAAAATGCTATGACGGAAGTTGCTCTACTTGAGTGATTCTTGCACCTTTTGGGTTTTACCCACACCGTTGAATGCACGTATTGTAAGTTGCTTTGGGTAAAAGTGTCATAGACTGGTTGCCTGATGCATGCTGGGATATGTTCGAGCCCTGTGCGTGCCCTAACAGGCAAAGAGATTGGTTCTCAGTGTGTCTAAAACATTTTGGTTTACAACTAAGACTAAATCAGCTTTGCTCTTATTATGTAACTCCTTCCTAACATTCAATTTTTCTTTACACTCTTAAATATACTCTATATAATTTATCTTGTATAGTCGGAAACATGTATGTTCCTTAAATAGAAAATAGGTGAATGAATGGCTTAATAAGCAGCCAATTACAGTTTTAGCTGTGTTTTAGTTTATTCACATAGCTTAGTGTGTACACAATTGTCTCAACAGCAAATGTTTTGGTTTGGCTTGATATAACATTCTTTAACAAAATAAATCAACATGGCTCCCTAGCAGTCATTTCCTGTTTATTTCAAAGACTACAAATGCTGGACAGACACAAGACAGTCAGATTAATACAAATAAACAACGTGTGTGTGTGTGTGTGTGTGTGTGTGTGTGTGTGTGTGTGTGTGTGTGTGTGTGTGTGTGTGTGTGTGTGTGTGTGTGTGTGTGTGTGTGTGTGTGTGTGTGTGTGTGTGTGTGTGTGTGTCGGGTAGTTTGGGTCTTACGATGATCATGGCGAGGAAGGCGAAGCCCATGAGGACACTCTCCACCTGGATGAGCAGCATGGAGCGAGGCAGGTTGGTGAGCACAGTGGTGTTAAAGCCGGGGATCACTCCAGTGATGTTTGCGCCTGTCAGAGGAAGAGGACGGTTCAACCATTAGGAGGCGATGAAGAACAACAACCAACAGGTTTCAGTCCGACACAGCCTTTATTAAGTCAGACCTGAAGCCTGGAGCACATTCATCTCTGCTTTAGAGAACTGGATCATAGTTGCAGTTTACATCCATGTCTGTCCAAAATGTCATCATCAAATTTAAATAATTAGCATGTGTATTCCTGAGTTGTGGCCAAAAATGTAATTAATGGACCTTTATGCCAAATTTGATAAATATCCCTCCAGCCGTTTCTGAGATATCGCGTACACTCCGAAAACATATTGCGCCGGTGCAGAAGCATGACAATGTTACACGTGGCTAAAATATGCATCTGATGGAGAAGGGGAACTTCTCTACAGTTATCTTTCCTCCTATTGATGTTTACAATAAAAAGGAAGTGGTGTTGCCAGAAGTGAGATCCAAGTTCAGCAGGACAGAAAAAAACTTTTAGCTTTAGCAGAAGTGTTGCACTTCACTTGTTTCACATCAGCTTTGTGAGGCCGACTCGCGTTGCCTTGAGCATATTGCTGCCTATGAAACATATATACTAGTCTAACACATAGACTTCTATTTCATGCATGACATTGGAGACTTGCTTGTTTTTTTGTTCTTTTTAACAAACTTGATACAGGAGGTGGAGTGAGGTGTATTTACCGCAGGAGTGGACATTTTGGAGAATGTGTTTGTTGTCATGCAGGTAGCTGTTGAGGACGAAGCACATGGGGAACTCCGCGAAGACAAAACTCAGCTGACGAGGAAAAGACAGAAGAGAGGGGTCGTTTTCTGCAGCTGTGCAAACTGATTTTCTGCCGTTAAACACAACCCATAACATAATATACATTAGCGAACAAAGGCTGGCTGAAAACTCACATGGAAGATGATGTTGAAGACTGACTGGAAGACAATGATGTATTTGTGACACGCTCCCTTTGGGAGCTTCTTCTGCTCCTGCACATGGTCGTCCCTGTAGTGGACGTACTCGTAGTACTGCTGTGCCATCCTGCATGTGTTTGAGAACAAATTCACAACAACTTCATAAAAGCAAACATACTCTTCCATTCTGTAAGGATGGATACGGCTTCACCTGCGCACTCACTATAAGCCCACACAATCACATGACCCCTGCCTCATTGTATGAGGTGTTTATACTTCTGAACGGCCTCAATGCTCCCATGTGCTCCCTGAACTTCCAACCTTCACAGATTTACTGTATAAATAGTAAGAATAAGAGGTAAGCCTTACATTTCCATATTCTGTTTCTTTCTACATTCAACTTTATAAAAGCGCTGAAAAAAGAAAATGAGAAAACCCACAGAATTTGTCTCCAGGGAATTTCGTTTTTCAGCGACAACAAAAATATATTCCGTACAATTCCGTGCAAGTACAATTTGTGCCCTATCAGAATATATTTATATAGTTTATGGATTATGATAGGTTAGACCAAATAAAAAAAGGAAAAAAGTCTGAACCAAACATGGGGCCCTCTGTTAAAGAAAGAAAATGCGGTCCGAAAATCTGACCTACAAAATAGTTCCTACATTGATGTGGTGATAAAAGTATCTAAATAATAATTTTGTAACGTGTTAGTTAAGCCCTGTCGTCTGTTCTTAAGCTTTGATGGTTAGACATGGTCAATATTAATGGTTATGTTTAGATTCAGGGTTGAGGTGGTTATAAAGTTATCTTTAGGCGTTATAAGATGAGAAGCAGTTAGTGAAGTTGAAATTAAGGTACAATGTTGTTGCAGAAGGTGAGAGCAGCGATCTGAGACTGCTTGTCCCCTGAGGTCTGAGAACGCTGGGCGACCTTCAGAACGCTGGACGACCTTCAGAACGCTCTGTGAGCTGTGATTTATTGAGGTTCAAGCTTCCGCCTTTTATGAAACACCTTTATCCGTTCACTCTGTCACAGCCTGTCTCTCACCTTGTAATATAATTTCCCAAGGAAGCCCATAGTGGCACAATGACCACACCGATGGCTACGGCTGATGGAACCAAGGTGTAGTACCGCTCCCAATAATTGGTTGAGACAAAGAGTGCGTAGATTCCTGAAGCCAGGAACATCATCCACTTAGTGCCTAGAAACCTTCCAGAGAGATGTATATAGTATTATAAATAGTGTATATTGTTATCATAGAGTACATTCAGGCAAAGCAAGGGCACTCAGATAAAACATACGTAAAATACATACAAAATACGCTCTATTTTTTACGTGTGTGTACCTGATAAGTACAGGGGTGTAAAGCAGGCCTATAATGGGGGTGACGTTGATTCCCATGAGCATCTTGCGATCAATGTCCTCTAGACCAAGGTTGCTGTACTTCACCTCCCGGTAAGTCATATCATAATGGAGGATCAGCTGCATCTGCAGTAGGCCTTTAACACACCATTCACACAGACAACGATATATTGAAAAGAATATATTAGAGTCTCTGCAACTCTGTTTTCTGTGTCCATTCAATGTCTTTGCTCCAATCAAACTCACCCATGTATACACTGTACACAATCATGGCTCCAACACTGGCTGCAAGAACATTCTTGATGACACCCAGCCTCTTCCTCCTGTAGTATTTCCTCTCCTCCTCCTCCTCGTTGTACTCTGCCTGCGGGCCCAGAAACTCCTCCATATTAGGAAAAGAAAGGAATAAAAGTTATGCAATTGTTTGATACGAAAATGTTATCATACTGAAGAAGAACTGAGTATCTTTCAATGGAAACCTGGGAATCACAGAGACTAGAATTATATGTTATATGTTTAAGAAGACAGGAGGGAGTTCACCTGGCCCTGCATGTTGTCTTCTTGTCCCACATCCAGTAGTTCATTTATGACGCCATTGGGAGGTGCTGTAGGCTGATCCGCATCCCCGACCAACTCTCCTTGATCACATGCATCCATCTAGTGACCAAAAGGAGCAGTACACTGGTTTATTAGACAGCTACCTGTAGGGCCTACTAGTGTTGTCAAATAGCTTACTGTTCATATGGGAATATATTGAGATGGTTTGTTTTCACAGGCCACATTATAAATCTAAGGGAAAAATCTATATAATTACTCTTGGAAGATGAGAATCTTTTTTCAGAGGCAGAGCAAATAAAATGTGCATCTTTTAGATTTTTTAAATATATATTCATATAATACACCTAACAAATATACAGGAAATATGGGGTGAGGAAATAATAAGATACCCTCCCTCGCTATCCCCAAAGGGACTACCTTCCCTTTTCTTAATAACCTTTGAAGGCTCTTCAGATGGCCTTTTTATAGCCCTGTGTAATACAAATATGATAAATGAAAAGTAATGAGTATTTGTCTATTCAAGTAAGAACCTAAGTGCAAAATGAGCAAAACTGTTTCAACGTGGCTATATGAGCTATATAAATTTGAATAAACTACACTGGAGTATTCCCATGAGCATAATTCAGATTGCCTGACAAATGTGATTGATTTTGACAACGAAATAATTGTGTATGACAATATCTGATTTCATCACGATATGATTTAATTGAAAGGCGATACTAATACTATTATAATAATCGCCCAGCCGTTTCCACATGTTCCCCAATATGTTACCCAAGACACACAACGTTGTTCTCTTATAGTAGGTCTTTATACATGAAGGCAACTGAACATGAAGCCGCAAACCAGAATAATTTCCAAGCTTCAATAATTATTTATAACCTTTTCTCACAGGTTAATTGTACACAGTTGAGTTACAGCTCTTTTTCCCAGCATAACCTTTTAAACTCCGTTTAATAATAATGTAATTGTATTGTTTGTCTACCTCTTCTTTGGTATTTTGTTTGACATAGTACTTCTGCTATAATATTCATGTAAAGTATTGTAAAGGGTATTAGCTAGCAACTATTCTGACACACACAGCATGAGAAAGATAACTTCACGAACCGTGTTTCTCGCGCGGGGCTCCTCGCGGACACCGAGATGAAAGGTCTGTCCACCTGCTCGTTAGAAACACATTACAACTACACTGTAACGGGTCGCTTTTGTTTTCGGCAGCTGTTAGTTCCCCTTTCCGATGCACAAGGTTCAGGTATAAGTAGAAGTTTCATGAGGAAACGAAAGTCATTCGTCTTCACTTCCTCACCGTTCCTCTTAAAGGTACAGACACATATTTAGCAATCCCTACTTTCTCTAGGCCTAAATTAGTGCGAGATTCAAAAACAAGTGGGTGGGCCAAAGATAAGATTAAAATACCCATACAACAAAACTCATGTTAAGATAAATGACAGTTTTATTGGAGTTCTTAATAACACACTTGTGCAGCTTCTCCAATTTGCAGATAAAAAGCTGCATCACTGGCACAGCGGTTAGCACATGAAACAAAAAACGTATCACAGTCAAAGAAACATGGCCCAGTCACATACTGCACAACATGATCCACAGAAGCATCGAGTTCAGTCCATCTTCTTCACACCTCCGTGTAGCCAGGATAAACTGGCTGCTAGTCTGTATCTGAATTCTTAGACAAAGCCGACACAGGCCTAACAGGAAGTAAACTATGCAGTGTTTTGCATTTAAAAAAGACAAAAAAGAAAGACAAACCATACATAACTCATTCAGTGCATGCCCTGATCATCTGTATTTGACTTGCTGTATTTTATTGTTTTGAAAAAAAAACATGTCTGCATAACAGACAACTTCTAATCGTGAACAATGCATCTACCTGAATACCATGTTGTGCGGCAACATTATGAAGAGGGCCCATGTTTACTTTCCCCCCTTCAAAAAAATACAAAATAAATAATTCACCCAAGTTCAAAGGGTGACGTGGGAACAAATATTAAATGTAAATGGTGTTTGTTTTAACCTGGCAGTATTTGAGAAGAGGCAGCCCCCTCCTGGGACTCTGAGCAGCTAAAAACAACTCCAAAGAATGGATTAGAGATAATATTACACAGCCTTTCCCCTTTCCTTTCTCAGGTGACTTCTTGAGGACCAAGCCAAGCTGAATGGAAAAACTAAATCAGATCATCCAGAGAGGCTGGTGGAGCAGTGAGCAGTTTCACGATGTCCTCGTGCCGTCGTTCCACCAGTTCCTCCGGTGATTCCAACGTCTCACCTTCGACTGCAGTAAGAAAGCAGTGTCTCTCCGTGGACCCTTAACAGCATAATTCTTTACACTTTATTGATTTCCCAAACAAAACCCACCCACTTAACCCATGACCTTTTGAACCCCACAATGCTCTACTTTGATCCTTTCCTTAGCGTCTCTATCCGCTTCCTACAGATGCCTTCCTCATCATTTCCTCGTCCTGGACGGAGAGCTCGGTCAGCTTGCGTCCTAGTCGCTCGTGAAGGTCCAGGTATTTGGCCACGCAGCGGTCCAAACACACACACTCTCCCTTTGTCAGCTCTGCCTCCTTGTAATGTGGCGGTACACACTTCCTGTGGCAGGCGTTGGTCATGCTGGGAAGAAAGGAAGCAAGGAGACGGTCAGATTTTGTTCAAACACTGTGTGTAATGACCGGGATATAATTGCATGTGTGGACACATTTTATACGATGTCTGGCCAATACCCACGTGTAGTCAAAGAAACTTGGTAAAACTATATAGCACCCTCTGCTGGAATTACTTAATTTATGTTTCAATGTTGTGCAACCTTGCTTGAGCAAGTAAATAGCTTGAAGCAACTGTGTGGAGTTTGAATGTGATTACAGCAACTTTAACATTATTCTAAAAGAAATTACATTAAAAAAAAAACTGTCCATCTCAATGTGCTAAAGCCCAAGGCGATGTCATCAAATGTCTTGTTATATTGAACCACATAAGACAAGGGGTCACTTCTCTCACACTTCTCTTTAGTACTAATTACTAAATTATTGTAGACCACATCATTTTTTTGGAAAACTGGTGTAAATTAAGGTCATGTTTTGTTTTTAATCCATTTATTCTACACAATTAGTCTCAACTTGGGAGACAAATACCAGAGTTACCAAAGTCAAAGTGGGGCTTTAGATTTGATGGACTTGAATTTACTGTAGTCAATTTGTTTATATGACAGGGATAATACTCAATAACCAGAAACAAAGAGTAAATTAGGAGGCAACAATATGCCTAAAACTACAAATGAATGCCTATAAGAAATACCCATGTGTTTTATTTTTAGACTGTTTTCACTAGACACATATTGGCTTGTCATAGTGCTATTACATAAGTTATTACCCGTCCAGGTGTGACAGTGAACCAGCATGCACAATACCAGTACCATGATACTGAAGCAGCTTTATGGAATTCAACCATCAATCATTTCATTAATTGCACCTGTACAGTTGATCTGAACCAGTAGTCCCACTGGTGCAGGTTAGTTTATATTCATGCCGACAGTCCTAGAGGTCGGCTTGCTCTCCGTTACAGTGAATGAGTCTAGTTCTCAAGATGCAGGGACATTAGGATGAAGAAAACACTTTAATGCATACATTCCCTTTTTTATAAAGTCACCTAAATGAGGCAATCGCTCAGTGATCTGCATTGTCCTCCATAGACTGGAGTAGTTTCTCATCTGAAGGTAGTGATGAAGAGGAGGATTTGACCAAACAATGAAAAATACCTTAATACTTAAATATCTATAAATTGCATGCATGTCTGTTTAACTAGCTTTTTAATTAAGCAATATTTTGCTTTAAATATTCCCTAGAGTAAATCCCTTCTGCTGTAAAGTGATGAGCTTTTATTTATTAAACTGTTTCCCATTCCATTTTCAAATTAAGTGTAAACATAGATGTATGCATCACTATAATTATCCTAAAAACTATTTCAAGACGATCAATACACGCTGATGCAATTAAATCAAAATGCACTGTGCTTTCGTACTAAAAAAGCAAATGCTAACTTTAGCAGCAACTTAGCTAAACCTAATTAAGATCACGCTTTACTGAAACACACTGAACGGGCTCGTAGTGGGTTTACGTCACAGTCCAGTCTGTCGGCCCAACTGTATCAATTAACCTCACGTGTATCTGGCGTCATATGGCCACATCTTTACTCCCGTTGAACGCCCCTTTAATACTGCATATCGAGTTTAATAGACACTATTTGAGACCCTCCACTCCTGACAGCAAGGTTGCATCATTTAGAGACAGCTCGCGTTAGTGGTTAGCTTGCTCGGGCTTTACCGGTTGTACATGTCAGCCATCATCTCCACCTCCAGCTCCGCTGCAAGCTGCTGTGCCTTCATGGGATCCATGTCTGCGCTTCGGTGCTGATCTCGCCCGGCTTCGACCACAAAACACACGCCGTCCCAGTGACCCTCTCCAGCGGACGGTGGACAAGAGACCGACCCGGTGCTTCTTCTTTAACCTTCAAACCTGCAAAACGCAAAACACGTGTGTGTCGTTTCCGCTCCCACTTCCGCTGTCAATAAAGTTGGATTTAAACTTGAAACTGAAGCAGTGCGCCCTCTCGCGCCTTTCTGTGCCATAGATATCCAAATATTCATATTTAAATGTAATGGTATGTTAGAATAAAAATTGACATTTCAGTTTTTTTAATAACCCATAATTATGTAATTTGCACAAAACAAGTGTACAAAAACAGTCACTTTCTGAGACACAATGCCACTGAAGTGTTTTTACCTTAATTACTTTGAAAATTCAAAATTTACTGAAAATACAAAACTAATAAAATTGACAAACATTAACAGTAAGAACTTTACAGTTACAATAATTTGTCACCAATTATTTGGCATATTATTAATGAAAACTAAACAACCATTTGAACCTTTCATGTGGAACTAAATGAAGGTAAAAAAACAGCACGCAGCCTGTCATTGTTGCGTGCACAAAGCTTATAATTGCCAAACACTGACTGGTGGTGAAAACAGAAAAGGAAGGACATAAAAATCTATTGTACATAGCTTCACAGAAAACTTGCACCTTTGAAAACATACATAAAACCCTAACAGCAATAATGTTAGTGCTGAATTAGTCACACAACATAGTAAAAAACTATGCACAAATACAAAAGGTGACTGTCTAATCTCCAGTTACATCAATCTCAATCACATCTTCCTCCTCTTCTTCCTCAGGACTTGTTTCCATGTTGTCGAGTCCATTCTCACACTCTTCGGTCAAAGGCATTTTGTCCGGAGAAAAAAGCAGAACGTCTACCTCGTCTACCTCCACTTCCTCCTCCTCTTGATCGCAGTCGGAGCTCCGGCCGAACCCGACAGCGTCCAACAGAGGAGGACTAGTTCTCTCAGGGGTCTGGGGGTTCAGGTTGGGTAGCAAAGGCTTTTTGTCTTCTTGAGGCAGGTGCGTGTCACTGGGAGACGATCCTTCAGTCTGAAGGGGTTTATCCGACACTCCATCACAGGCTGTGCAAAAAAAAAAAGGACCTCAGATGGATTATCTGGATTATCTGGAGTAACAGAATCAGAACCATTTATTGCCATGTTTGTTTTCACATTCAAGGAATTTGTCCTGACAGAACATTTGTGACAGTTATCAGCATCTACTGGAGTAAAATGTAGCCACACTTTGGATCTTTTTGTTCTTTCTGCTATGATGTGCGTCTCACGCTGTACTGAGCCGGAGTTGGTGTGTTTTAGTAAAAGACGAGTCGGCCCAACATGCACACAGCGACAGCAAAAAAGGAGGTTTGAGATGCTGCTTTTTTTTCTACAGAGATCTCACTCCTTAACTTCTAAAATACCAATTGCCAAACAGTTAACTTTTTTCTGGAACAACCACTACTATTAATGCTGATATTTCTAAGGACATTTTGCTGATAACATTTTTGTTCTTGTACTATGAATGCAGGACTTTCTTGCAATGGAATATTTCACATAGTCGTATTAATACTTTTACATAAGTAAAGGATCAGAGTACATCTTCCATCACTGCTGCAAGAATTGATACATCTAAAAGGTTCAATTGAAAAATATTTTGAGTGAATTAGATGAACTAAGCCTGTAAACAGGGTTCTGCCAAAACCTTTAAGGCTTTTTCACGACAGCTCATCTTAAACAAGCCCAACATTATGCAGACAACAATTCAAGCATGTTGTGGTCATTGCTACCAGTCAGTGTCATGCTTTATTACCACATTGCACCAAAGTAGGTTGAGATTATAACCTTATGCATAATGCAGTGAATGCGTTTTCATTTCAAATCAAATTAAAAAAAAATGAAATGGTTCAATAGTTTGAGTTTCTCATTTTCTACTCATTGAACACAGTAAAAAGGGCTTGAAAATAAATGCCACTTAGGACTGAAGGAAGAGACACTTTACCTTCATCGGGATTCTTCAGTGGCTTCTCCGTCTCAGCTGCCAATGTGGCCTCTTCATCGAAGGAAAACCCCGAAGGGGACTCATCACCCAAGAAACACGTCTCATTACTAGTAGAGCGGCTCGTCTCCTCTTGCTGTAATTCATCATACTCAGCTGCTGACTTGTTGACAATTTGATTGTGATTTTTATCAACTGTGACATTGAAGACCCCGTCCCCATTCTGAGGCTGAGCAATGTACATTTCTGTCCCGTTAGTTAACTCTTCAAATCTGCTACCACAAGTCTTCCCTTCCTCACATTCTACATCTTTTGCAGTTTCACTTGTTTTCTTGTCCTGGCTTTCTTTTGACTTCCTTGTTTTTGAGTGTTGGCGTTTGATAAGCTTTTTAAACTCCTGCAGACTGACCATTTGTGGCCGTTTGGGTGCCCCAACCTTTCTTCCGGCTAGACTTGCATCACTGTTGTGGCTTGCCTTAGCACTTAAGGCCACCGGTGGAACTGCCTCCACTTTACTTCTATTCCTGATCCGTGTTTTACATCTCTTCGGTTGTTTGCTCTCCTCTTTCAACAAACTACTGTCAAGTTGCACCTCTTTTTTTACATCGGGGTTGCTGATGTCCTTGACAGCAAGAGAGCTCTCTGGAGGGATTTCTTCAACTTTTGTTTTCCGTGGCCTTCCGCGTCCCCGCTTGGGGACGTCTTGTTTAATCACAATCTGATCTCTGCAGACCAGGGGTTTTGAAACCAAACTTTCTATGCTTGAGCTACTTGGGGTCGCTAGAGTTTTCTTCAAAAAGCCCCTAGTCCCGATCCGCGTCTGGTTAGTATTGAGATCCCCAGGCAGTCTGGTTTTCCTTCCCTGACTTTCCGTGATGGTTGACGGTTCCTTTGTTTTCCCTACAAGTGTGTTTGGCATGTTTGAACCGGCAGCCATTTCTCTTTCCTTTGCCAGCACATTGTTGCTCGACAAACTGACCAAACAAACGCTGAGGTTGATTTGACCCAAGCGTTTTTTGGTTCCGTCGCTGACTTTCACATGTTTGTATGCCAAAGTGGAACTGGCCTCTTGTGGATGATCTGTGCGCTTCCTCTTCCTCTTTTTAGGCACTGCAGCATCACCTTTAGTTTCACTTTCTTTACATTTTAAACTTGCTTTTTTCTTCTTGAGATCAGATTTCTGTTCTGCCACTTTTTGATGACCAGCAGATATGGCCCCTCTCTCTTCCACCTCTTTGACAGAACAAGACGCTGTCCGGGTTCCACCACTCTGTGGATTCAACTTCCGATGTTTTCGCCGTGGCTTTGACCCACAGCTGCCGTTTGAATCCTGGGGTAAAGATGCACTTGTATTTGCCACGTGAGTGATGGCACTGAGAGGAAACTGTAGTGGCCTGGAGTTTACTGCAAGCCAGGGTCGGAAGCCATGTACAGGGGACTGGGGCTGAATATCATCGCTTTTAATCGTTGAGCTGTTAAGGGTCAGGTAATGTTTTGCTGGTGAGGTGGATGGCTCTAACGGAGAGAGACATGGAGGAAGCTGCAAATCATCCATGCAAGGTAAGGAATGCAAGGACTGTGCTCCATTTACATTAAACAGGGGCAAAAGCTCTAGTATGTTCTGATTGTCTTGTACAGGCGGTTCCTGACATGCTGGGAAATAATTAATAGAAGTAAGTAGTTTCTGCCCAGTGGGTGCTTCAGGATATGGACAACTTTGTGTTTTGGAATGTGGCATACCCTGGTGGCTCGTTCCATCTCTTTGCCCCACAGATGTGACATATGAATGATACTGGGGAGAACGCTGCCAGTGTTGGACCAGCGCTGCAGCCGGCTGTACAGATGAAAGGCTCGAGCAGCTGGGCTGGTTCTGAGCTGTAAAACAACAATAGATACCTGTACAACAGGTGAGAAGACCGCCATTAATCATCCTGAATTTACAACGCTGAGGTGGTTGGCGTTAGGGCAGATTGAAAAGATGAGCAGTATGTGTGGGCATTTAGATTGTGGTACGGTGTGATAAAAGTGGTCATGAAGTGGAGGAATGGGGGGAAATAAACAAAAGAAGAAACATTTCAGGTGGACTTTACCTGATCGTGTTCTTTGGTTTCTTTAGCAAATGCCTAACTTTAGCCCGCTGAACAATACAAGATTCTGATTAATTTTAACCGTACTGGTCATTACCTTACATGTACAAAAGGTGGAAATTTGAGTTTAAACAATTAATTGAAGAATAAAAGAATTATTCAAGTAACATTTCCTTATTCAATCTTTATTTTTTGTTCTATTTTATATGACAGTAAACATTACTAAACTTGAGTATTGGATATTTGTTCAGAGAGAATAAGCAACGAGATGTTCTCAAGCGGGGTTGTACAAGGTTCTTATCCATAGTCAGTGTATTACCAATAGGAGATGTCTGTCGGCACGCCACCAGTTTGGAGAAACAGACAGTTCATTGCTTTGCTCTCCTGCAGTTAATCCTCTCGGTTTCTACAAACTGTTCGGCTTTTCTTCTGTAAGTAATTCACAGACTATGGATAAGTACCTCGTACAACCCCTCTTCAAAAAAATAAAATAAAATCATCGCCTTTTGGAAATTGTGATGGGCATTTTTCTAAATGCTGTTAAGTGCTGGATCATAAACAAGCTAAATAAAACTCAGATCAAAGGACTAAATAGATAAAGTATGACGCTATAGAAAGTCTCAAATTGTTGACTTCCATGATTCAATACCCACCACAAGTTATGTTAGTAAATATGAAGGAGAAGGGGTCATAACATGTCATTATCCTGATTAACAAATCTCTCCCTCTTTGGATTAAAAATGGCTACTTGTTCAAATTAGCCCACAGCTATGCAACACATTACCCCATAATTTAACAATAAGGCAATCATGTGTCTAAATGCATCTAAATACCTGTATCTGTTGATGCGTGACCAATTTGGGACCCAAAATCCTGGTAATACTCGCATCCCGCTGTACTGGCGGCCGCATCCATCCGACTCAGCGGTCGCTCGTTCTCTGGAACTGGAACTTGGCAAATGGCCTGTGCTCCTTCATGGTTTGGTTGAAGATAATGAGACTTTGTGCAGTCTCTGTCCAAGTTTGGCAGGATGTTCAGACCCATCATGAAGTCTTCCAAGAGCTTCTCTATCTGCTCATCACACTCCTCCGACGGGCCTGGAGGCTGGGGCAGCGGGACCGACTCAAGGTCGTTATTAAGGCAGTCACTGGAGAAAAGCTGGGAGTCAGCGAGGGAGTTGGGGTGAGGTGGCTCGGGCGAGTTGGTGGTAGCAGGTTGAATAGTCGGGGTCTCTGGTTTAGGAGTTGGGCCTGGCTGGACACAGGAGGGAGGAGGCTCACTGTTTGTAAGGTCTGTCTGCAGCCTTTTGTGGCTGGAGCCATCCTGTTAAAAAGATAAAAGACACTTAGAGTCACATTCCTTTTATCAACTTTAGTGTGATAAGAATCAAATGACTATTAACCCTTGTGTGACCCTGTGGGACCCGTTTTAAATTATTTTATCAAACTCAGACTCATTGATCTGTAAAGAACATAAATCAAAACACATTTTCATATGAGAGAGAGAGAGAGAGAGAGAGAGAGAGAGAGAGAGAGAGAGAGAGAGAGAGAGAGAGAGAGAGAGAGAGAGAGGAGAGAGAGAGAGAGAGAGAGAGAGAGAGAGAGAGAGAGAGAGAGAGAGAGAGAGAGAGAGAATGAGAGAAGAGGAGGAGGAAGACTCAGGGTTCTATGCTCTGACCTCAGGGTTCTATGCTCTGACCTCAGGGTTCTATGCTCTGACCTCAGGGTTCTATGCTCCGATCTCAGGGTTCTATGCTCCGATCTCAGGGTTCTATGCTCCGATCTCAGGGTTCTATGCTCCGACCTCAGGGTTCTATGCTCCGACCTCAGGGTTCTATGCTCTGACCTCAGGGTTCTATGCTCCGACCTCAGGGTTCTATGCTAACCTCAAGGTTCTAAGCTCTGACCTCAAGGTTCTAAGCTATGACCTCAAGGTTCTAAGCTATGACCTCAGCTAGTTCCAAAATGAAGACGAGCCCCAGGACCAGCCCGTTAGCAGCCAGCAAGTGAAGAAATATGGATGTAAAAAAGAATGGGATGTCTTCTTCATAAAGATCTGGGCTGCATCTTCCTCATATGCTTAGAACTTACAAGTCTACACAAGGAAGCTTGATGGAGGAGCCACTCAGAAAAATCAAGAAATGAGAGTTGTCCTGGACACAACTCAGGGACTCAGTGCGCACAACATCACATGTAACAATTATTTTACCTTACAAAAGATGGGACAGGAAGCTGACCAAGGTGGGAACAATACAGAAAAACAAGTCTGAGCTCCCACCCAACTGCTGACTACAAAGTACAGTCCTGTCAACTCTTCCAACTCTTGAGTATTCTATGTGCTAAAGAAAGTAGTCATGAGTACACTACACAGGGATGGGATAATCTGTAGCCAGGAGCATCACTCATAGACTACAAATGATTTTCTTTTTTATTACATTATATAAATAAATTAAAAAACGAGTAGCACATTAGAAAATGTGATCTAACAACGGTAAAGGGCAAATATTAACCATGTATTCTGTTTATATTGCTTGTAACATTGGGATGAAGTAAACATATGTTGAGTATTTAAACATAAATTTGAGGGACTGTGTGGATTTTAAACCCCCAAAGGCTGCGGGTCCACCAGACCAACGAACACCGGCTGAATAGCAAAAATATGAACAAACAGGGGTAAAATACACACTTACATCCTAAAAATCGAATTCTGTTGTCATGTTATTCGTTGCATATAATTATCAGTGACATTGTGGTGCTGCTGCTGTCCATAAAGCCTCAGGAAGCTGCTCAGGCAGTCTAGAGATAGTAAGTTTGGGAGGTTTTTGCATCACCCTGCCCTTCATTTCTCCCACAACACAGCATCCGAGTATGAACTACTCCACAAAACGTTTCCTTTCCATGCAAGGAAAACAGTTAAATGTAAAGAGGGAATTTGTTTAAAATCTGAAGTTATTTGGTTTGGTGTGCATTTAATGAAAAAGAGATGCAATCGTTTTGTTTTTTCTCTGCAGTGCCCTGCATCCCCAAGACACATTAATACTCAGTATTTATTAAATTTAGCAGATGAAGTGATTCTAATTGTAATATAGACACACAATCATGTACGTAAGTAAACTGCTTGAAAAGTGTGTTTGTGTATAAAACACCACATATATAATATACCAGGGAGGTATGAACTGACAACTCCTCATCCGTGTTTTGCATGCTCACAACCTCCCACACTTCTCCATTGGCCCTCCTCCTCAGCTTCACCTGCACAGAGGGAAGAAAAGAAAAGATTGCGATGAAAACCACTGGGTATCTTTCAAGTTTGTTATGACATTCAGAAGGCATCATTGCTGAGACGAAACAATTCTGTCATGAAAACTAAATCCTCCAATTTCCTTTCTTCTCTTTGTTTATGAAATGTAGAAATGACAAGACCTTTTTACAGCCATGACTGCGCTTCAGGGGAAATGAAAACATTACAAAAAACGTAAAGGCAACAGCAGTTAAGCGATTGTGATACCGACACATTTGATTTGATGAAAATGTTCACTACAGTCGGTAGTTGCAACCCAACAAGTAGATCTTTCAATTACATCTTATTCAAGATACACTCGACAACTGTACACATTAGCTGAACTGAAGTCCCAGAATGTTAAGATCACAAACTGCATGACACAACTTCATAAAATGTGCTCAACAGCCTCCGATAACAAACCAAAACTGTCTGTGAAAAGTGTCCCAAAGGTAGTGAGACGCAAAAAGAAAGAAACTTTTTGAGCATTTTTACGCCTGACAGTAGAGAGAAGACATGCAATGAGAGCGATATGTCAAGATCCCTGGCTGAACTTTAAACTCCTTAACTCCTTTAAACTCATTTTGTCAACAATTTGTGGATGTGCCCTGTATTTAGCTATTTGTAATGGCAAATTGGCCCTTCCTGAGAGCTGCTGTGATTTAATTTGTCTGAAACTTGACGAAAGATGGACTTGGTTCACAATCAATTTATATACTCACCTAATTTAGCTTTAAGGTTTACAAACATACATGAAAGACAATTCATTCCAGGTTTATTCTCTACATAAAATAATGAACTAGTCCTTCATACCTTGATAGATATCTGTGCTGTCTCAGTCTCCATTATCTGCTGCATCCTTCTCATCTTGGTCAGGTTCTTTATCCCTACATTTGCGTGTGCGTGCCTCATCTCTGTCGAGTTTCCTTTTTCCTCTTCTAGCATCTCATCTCTGTTGCTCGGGTGCTCTGTATTCTCCCCATTGACAGCTGTTCTGCCATTTGTTTTTCTATCCTTCAGTCCTGTCCCTCCTTTAGCAAACACATGTATGCTGTCGAGGTTAGATGACTGCTGGTAGGCTCTGTCTTCCAGAGGTGTTGTGGAGTTTGAAAAAGAGAAGGCCGTCAAGTTCCCCGAGAAAGATGAAGTCGGCGTGGGATTTGTTACACTTCCAAAGGATTGGTAGAATGCAGACTCTGCATCACTTTGTGCTCCACTGTGCACACAGGAAATATGTGGGCAAGGAGTGGAGCCAACATGTGTATCAAGTGTAATGCTTTGGGATTGCAATGAGATAGAACAATCCCCATTTTTAGCGACAGAGCGTTCAGGCTCTGGGGTTGGATGTTCAGTTTGGACGGAGTGTGTAGTAGAACAGCCCACTGTCTTTTGATCAGCATTAACACTCTGTCTCCCTGTGGATACACAACTTCTCTTTTCAGTTGGAGAAACTGTGTTTCTCCATCCAGCCACCTTAGCCTGAACTTGTGCATCCTGCATTTTTCTGCATTCATTCCTCTCTCTGCAACTCCGAAAACCTTTCTGGGGTTTTCCCTCCCCCACCTGTCCATTTTTCTGTCCTTCAACAAGGTGCGAGATCCCAAACTGGCAGGCTGCAGACAGCAAGTCATTCTGCTCTGCAATTCCTATTACCTCCACCTCCCCAGAGTACAGAAGACGCACCAGCTTCAGCAGGGTCTGGGCCTTCACAGCCTGGAGCCAGACCTCGCGCTTCTGGCCTGATGGAGGAGACGGGGAGGTGGACAGCTTCTGGCATAGGTAAGGACTGAGCGCTGCAAGGATGCAACTGTGGGTTGGGACTGAGATACCTTTACAAACGGTCAGAAAAATAAATTAATATTTTATTACCATTTAATCTAAAACGTGTAGGTATGCTACACAGCTCACCATCAGTTTTCAACAGGACATCACAGAATTGGGCATTGTTTTGTTGTTTCTGCAGCTCTCCAAGAAGCTGCATGTCATAACCTGGCCAACTGTACCGCTGCATGTCCTCATGGGTACTGGGAACAAGGAAGGACATAAGAGGTGGGGATGTCAGATAAAGAAATATGGTTCATCTTAATGTACACCCACTACTGTTGGTACCACTGGCCGCACTTAAAATATACCTGTTTACTGTTGCCTATAATTTAACTTTTGTTCCTGCTTTGGTTGCATTATGTTCTATCTACTGGTCACTTCATTTTAGTATTTAAATGTTTTTTCATCCTGTGCAGTTCCTTTTTAATTAGTAAAGCCCCTTAAAGTAATGCCACATTGAATGAAATGCCCCTACAGTAGAAATTAAACTATTTCTTCACTAGATTATTAAAGCAACAGTCTCCTAAAAGGCAATGCATTGTATTCAATGAGAGATGTAACGTCAACGTACACACGTGAACAATCACCAACATGGTTGACCATTGACTTTAAATAGCTCGGGTTCACGTCAACCATCATAATTACTCAGAGCAGGTGGCAGCCATATCTAGCAGCCACGTGGAGAAGCGCAACTGAGCTCGCGCACTGCCAATGTTGGTGAACTTCATGTTCACAAAAAGTGGCAGCGATTTTACTTTTAAAAGGGCATGTTTCTACATTCCCACTCATTTATTACACTTTCTGTTCAAACACAGCCGGCTTGTTTACAATTTGACCCAAAAAAGTTTTTGACATTGTTGTGAAGAGTCGCAAAAAGTTAACTTATTCTAGTCGCTGCAGCTTGAAGCTAGCTAGCGTTGCACCATTAGCAGACCAATCAAAGAAGAAGAAACAGCCACCTTAATTATAAAAAGTAGATTGATAATGTGACGTGAGGCCAGCAGAATGAACGTGTGGAGCTAACGCAGTGCATGCTAGTTAGATAACGATGTTAGCGAACAAGACAGTAAAGCTCGCACTCCGCAGCTAAAGTGAGGAAACAGTGAACATCAGCTTAAAATTACACTTACCAGTTGCATTTTACATCTGTTGCACCTGCGAGGGCTTTTCTGCACCATTAAACTGTACGTCAATGCGTTAAACTCCGATGTCGCGGAGGCATTACATGTTCGTTGCCTCCCTCCTAGCTCCAAATTGTCGCAGACAGTTGCAAAAGTGGGCCGCCAACTCAAAGCGCCACCTACTGGCCGCTCTGTCACATGACAGCGAGGGGAAACTACTGTTACAGCTCAGGCTTTACGATGACTTCTCTTCACTGAATCATTATACAAGTGTGATAAACAAGAGGCACAAGATGAACTCTGAAAAATCATTTTCTTTTTTATTAAAAACAGTATTGCTAGTTACATGATTCATTCATAAATGAGAATGTGCAATTTTAAGAGCCAAGGCAAAGAGATTAAGGTGGAGTCCAGAATGAGACTATGTTCTTTCATTAGTGATCCAGTATCTGGTGACTATGTTGAATGATTTTGTTTAGCTAACTTATTTTGCATTTAATTGAGATACAGACTGAATGTTTTCAATCAAAAAGATAAACTGATTGCATATGCATTCACCAAGAGCACCCACAAATAATTGAACCCAAATCAATATAAAAAAAGAAATACATAAAACCATTAAAATTAACAAATATACTCTTGTATATAGTTTAAATGTGCTTTTATTTTTTTCTCCACTTTTTCCAATAGCAAATTCTGGTCTATGCCTCCGTACACTGTGATGCTCTAACACAAACCCTTGCTCTCCTCTTAGTCAGTCCATTCTCGAAGGCAACTTGTTACTTTGAGAAAAAGAGGCACCCTCTGTCTGTTTCAATTGGCATGGAAAACAAACAAATGTAAGGTAACAAAAAAGAAAGAAAAACACATTATACCCCCCTAGTGCTTCTTTTAATCATCCACTCAGTAAGTATCTACATCTCACTCGGCACTAAGAATAAGTATTCTTCTACAGAACAAGCACTGTACTTAAGAAATGCGGACAAAAACAGACAATACTGTGTCTTCTCCCATGTACTGTTCTGTAGTCTTAAAGCCAGCTCGGCTATGGGTTTGAGAAGCAGTAATTTATACAGAACTCAAGAGTTTTATATCTTATTAAAAAAAACAACCAATTCCATTAACAAGAGTCCAGTCTTACATACGTACAAGTTCACATATTATATTATTTTGCAGAATAGAAAACTGATGAGTTCCATATACAGTATTCTCAACTAGTAACCTGCTGAGAAAAAGACACCATGATTGGTCACCCATGTCATGTCAGGCACACCCATCAGACCTATCCTGAATGAGCGAGGCACTCCAGTTAGCCCACACAGATGCTGTTAGAGACCGTCTGGTATGTACACATTCATAAGATGACAGACCTGCAGATACAAGTAAATGCACCCCACACATTCTGTGATGTCTTCTAAGAATGACACTATTAAGGGGCTTTACATTTAACAGAAACAGGCTATACTGTCTATTCCAATGAGATGGAGAATAATCTGTCTGCTCTTTTTCTGTCTGTAGGAATATCCATACTGAAACCACCACCCTGTTATATTTATGGATCACAATCAAATACAGAAAATGCATCATCCCCATGCACACATAACAAAGCATTTTCAGTGTAGCTGCTGTAAAAATTGAGTGTGAAGTTCTTGCGTTGAGTATTGGCAGTCGCAGCGGTAGCAGTGTCATTTGGCACATGTACATCACTGTGGTACAGAGCAAAGCAAGAAGAAGAACAAACACTACCAAAACAGAAGCAGAAGCTTTACACATATCTGATTAGATCAGTGGTAGGAAAACTTTTTTTTTTGTATTTAACCATCAGTGAGAGAGAGACAGAGAAGGAAACGTTTCCTTGATTTCGTCAGAGTGTAATAGCCATTTATGCAAAGTTTCAACATAAAGTGTCCTGTTCTGATCCCGACTTTCTAATTAGTTTGATTGGTCTACATCAAATCTCCCACCTCCAAGAAATAGAAAAGTTCTCAGATGAAGCCACAGTCTCTGTTTTTCGTCAAAGAGAGAATTAGTGTTGTCCAAGCAAGTTGTAGTGTAGTAGTGGAGCGTGGAGCTGTAGTGTTGTGGCCACGGGATCTGACTGAGTGGTTAGTATTTTGTAGTTCAGGGACTTGCAGAGCACAAAGTGGTCATAGTGTCTCGTCCAGTTGTCCACAGGGAGCGCAGATCCACGCCAGTTCTTTCTGAGTGGTTCCATTAGTTTGTCAGCTGCAATGGAGGAATGTAACAAAGTGAAAGAGAGAAGAGAGGCTGCAATAGAGTGAAGAGGGACAGAAGATTTGAGTGTAAAGGATGGAGTTTAGTCCCATCGATAGTGTAGTAGTCCCTCATAGTCAGTTCAGCAAGGGCAGTAGGTGGGAGGAGGTTGTCTTCTCGTGATGCACACAATCAGTTTTTCTGCAAGAGACAACGAGGCACAAGTGTGGGAATTGATCATGTGGAGCAGCTAATGTGAGGCGTTCATGCCTAGGCGGGAAGAATCGCACATTTTAAATATACATACATACATACATACATACATACATACATACACACACGTGAAATACAATAAAGAATATTGGTTGCTGGCAACAAAGTCACCACAGGTTAGACAAAAAAAACACATCTCAGGAGAACAAATCACTTCTTACACCAGCAGGAAAAGCAAAAAAACACAGTACAATGAAAGCTCAACAATACTGGTCACTGTCAAACACACAAAAGGTCACAACTCTTAATACACAACTAAGATATTTGGCCATGCAGTGAGTTTTAGAGGCGCAGCCTGTGGGACACACATACCATGCGCTGACATGCAGTGTGACAGTGGGTGTAGCCTAACCATCGTAAGAATCCATTAGAGGCAAAGAGGCCTGCCTCTCCCCATACATCCCTCCCTAAGAGAGAGAGAAAGAGGGAGAGAGAAGGAGTGTGTGATAGAGAAAGGAGAGAGACCAAAAGGCGACATACATAGAGACAGTACACACCGCGAGAAGGGGGAAAATACAGAAATAAAAGGGTTAAGTTTGAAAATCCAAAAGGAGAAAACATGAAATAGAAAGACCACAGAAAAAGAACAGTAAGAGAGAAAAGAGAAAAAAGTAAAGAAAGATTAATAAAAAGGTTAGTTTCATGTTAAGTTATGTTGAAGGTGGGAGAAAAGAACACTGTTGAGAAATATGTGAAAGACAACAATCAACCACAGTGCTTTGACGAGACATGCATCAACATGCTGTCTGTGGATGTGTGTGAGAGCATGTCCGTTCACACGGGAACATTTTTAGCAGGATGTCCTGATATCTGGAAAGTCCAAAGATGTGGGGTGTGTGTTGCACAATCAGTTGCATATTTCCAACCATTTTCGAACTTTTAGCTAAGTGATCATGTGCAATCAATATCCAATCCAAAACTATTATTATTATTATTATTATTAATCTGCTTCACAGTGACGTCTCCTGAATGAACTGGAAATATTCTCAGAGACGATGCAGAGGCACGGATGATAAGATAACAGACCATAACATCCTGTGGATGATTGCTCTACACTGTACGACAAGTTGTTAAAAACACACTTTTGACAATCATGAGCTTGTTTGTTCTATTAGTCTTACACATTTTAGTTTTCTAGAAAATGTAGGAAAGTGAAGTATGTAAGTTGTAAAGTGTTTTTGGCTTGAGGGAATTATTTCATTAATGTGCAGTCATGCAGGGTTATGTTTGTGGGAAGAGTGTGTGTTCATGTAGCCAGTTTTTACCTGTACTGCATCTTTGTCAGCAGGTTCGAGTGTGTTATCCAGAGTGTTCCTCCTCCCTCTCTGGTCCAGTGTGGAGTAGGCATCTGAAAGGGGAAAAAACATTATGTTTAACCAGCAGAGTGTGTGTGTGTGTGTGTGTGTGTGTGTGTGTGTGTGTGTGTGTGTGTGTGTGTGTGTGTGTGTGTGTGTGTGTGTGTAAAAAATACTCCTTGACATGTTTCATCTGTTACACATGCCAACAACACAGCCTAGTGTGAAACTGGCCAGTTGTGTGTCTGCATATTTTCACTTGCCTGGTCCCATGTCATTCATTGGAATCATTTCCCGGTCCCCTTTGCCACCTGTGTAATAAAGACACAAAGACCATGAGCATCGATGTGTAATGATAATATTTTTGTTCACACAGTCAGGCGGTGATAACTGCTACTGCCAAAGATAGAATAGGTGTGTAGGTGTGCGAGGGTCTTGTAAAGAGTTTCAAGAGGCAGGCATGATCCAGCTAGTATTTTCAAATATATAGTTTATGTTACTTTGTTGTGCAATGGGTGAGGTTTAAAAACTTTTTCTGCAAACAGCCTGCATGACCTACAGCTCATAGAAACACAGCAACCATGTGAGGAGTGGTGATTCTTTGAAACACTGCCAGGATTAAATTTGTAGAATATAAAGCAGAGATCTGTGGCACTTAAAGGGTAAAGGGTGACGTACTGATCCATCCTACAGTAGCATTTGCAAAGTAAACGTTAATAAAGAGATAGACATCTGACCCCTAATAGTTTAACTTCTAGCGGTAGTTCAATATGCAAAACAAACACTGAGGCAATAAGTCGATACTTAAACTGGACCATTTCAGACATGAGACACTGAAAGCTTTAACAAAATTAAACTTTGAGACATTTGGCCTTGCAGTGCAGCACACTTTACATGCATGCGTTTCCCTTTCGCCTCCCGACCTTTGTCTATGAGCGGCAGAGTGCTGTCCTCATATCCTCCGTTGGCTCTGGTGTTGTTGCTGGGAGGGTTAGGGTTGACCATGAAGTCCGTCTTCTTCCAGCCGTCCTTCTCCAAAGTGCGCCGCAGCTCCTTGTAGCCCCACACTGTCTGCAGCACCAGGCCTGCCCCACGCACCTCCCGCTCAGAACGATTACTGGTGATCCCAGTGGACACGGGGAGGCAGAGAGGTAATTAAAAAGATAAGACAAGACTTATGAAGCATGCTTAATGGAGACACGCAATTCAAAACTGGCGACAAACACGCACCATGGACAGAAGATTATCTCAGATATCAGCCCTTACCCGTCCTTGTTAATGAGCACCAGTCTCTCGATTCCCTGCGAGGCCCTCAGGGTCTTGGCTGCTTCCAGGCTGGAGCCCAGCACCTCATGGAGCGTGCTCAGTACCGACACCACCGTTTCTTCTGAGAGCCCTCGCACCGGCTGACTCTGCCCGCCGCCGGGCAGGTTGGCCACCAGGTGAGGCACCGCATGTTTACCTGATAACACACAAGTATGAGAAGAGTGCTATAAATTCAAACACGGCATCCAAGTCATACAATAAAGCCTTGTGCGACAGTAGGAGTGGCTCAGTCTCACCGAGTAGATCTCGGTTGCGTGCGTCGATGGCCATGTTGCGGAGGGCTCCAGACATGGCGCGGACCACGCGGTCGTTGCCGTGGGCCAGCAGCTCAGTCATCATGGGCAGACCCTTCTCCTGGCGCAGCAAGGCACGAATGTATCGCCCATACTAAACAGACACACAATTTCATCAGGTGGTATTCAAACTTCCATTTCCCATGATTATTCCCTTCATTAATCTTGTGGCCGTCTTCACTTCTTTGCCACATTACTTAGAAAGTGCCATTCAAGACTGGACATGCCTCCTGTAACCCAGGAGATGGTTATTTTTTTTTCCTGTGCCGTAATGTGTGGATTCTGAAGGTCATGGTAGTGGTGTGTAAGATCATGGGCAAGTACTTTGGAAAAGGCTGTGTGTGCTGTACTAATGTGGATGTGTGTTCATTCCCAAAATGCCCTAAGATTTAAATGACTATCATCTTACAATCTCTGTTTGGCATGCTCGAAGAGATTTGCATCGGTCTATGTTCATGTTTGCTCAGATTCCAATCTTAGACAATATTTGCATTAACTGGTGTGTCCATTCATCACAGGGAGTGTCGGTGATGCGCAGCAGGATAATAATTGGACAGCGGCTCTTACAGTCCAGCGTCCGGCGCACAGGTTCTGAACGGCTCCAGCCGAGGCTTCCAGCACGGTAGGGTTCTTGGACTCCTTCAGCAGAGAGGTGTAGATGCGGACCACCTCCGGCTGGAACAGCAGCTCATAGCCTACAGAAAAGATGAAGAGAGAGGGGAAATATAAATGTCGTGAACAAAAAACTGTATATTTTATTTTCTGTACTGCATGGTAAATATATTTAAAGGTGTCGACTTTGTTACCTTTAGCAGGCGCGGTCCTCTTTGGAATGTCTATTATGTCTGCAGCTGCATCTTCATCTTTTCTACCTGGAATCAAACATCACAGCTTGAGAAACACACACAAGCTACGTTCTCCTGTTAGTAAATGTCTTCTAGTTCGGTTAGATGTGTGCTATGAACAAAAACTGAGATGCATGAGACGTGCAATGTTAGTACTAAGACAGTTACACTGAACCGTTAGCTCAGCTACTCTATTACTACTACTACTAGCACTACAACAACAGCGGAAGCAAAGTGCAGTCATACAGAGGCAAAGAGCTTACCTTTGGAAAACCACTCATCTGTAGCCCAGCGTAAAAAGGGGAAGAGAAGGAGGGAGGGAGGAGAGGAAGACATAACAGGAGGAAGAGAGAGCATTTACAGTGAGTAAGAGGAAAGCAGCCATAACTGAGCCACCTAGTTTAACACCTGCTTCCCAACAACAGCGCTGCTGACACCACACAGAAATCAGCGATGTGGCATGCCAAGTGTAAAGGCCAAAAAAGCAAATAAATAGGACACAGCAGCTCATGTAACCATTTTATATACACAAGTAACAGAAACACAGAAAGCTGATGTCTGAATGTGTGTGATAGAGTGATCTGACACATGTCTTGTATTATAACTAAGTAAAAAGAAAATTTCAAAAACAAAAAACTACCAGAGAGAATATACAGAATCTGAATGCTGAAAAATGCTGAATGAATATAATAACACGGTAAAAGCAGCTAAAAAGTAGAAAAGGGGTGTGTAGTTTAGAAAATACAAATCAATACTCTCAGTGAAACACAAACAGTGAGCAGCAGGAGAGAGGATGAGCTGCAATTGGGGAAATTGCTAACATTCCTGTGAGAGCCAGTGGTTTTGTTTGCACAAGTGTGTGTGTGTGTGTGTGTGTGTGTGTGTGTGTGTGTGTGTGTGTGTGTGTGTGTGTGTGTGTGTGTGTGTGTGTGTGTGTGTGTGTGTGTGTGTGTGTGTGTGTGTATCAGTTTAGTGAGACGCCTTTGTCAACAGTGACATCACCGCAAATGTTCCTCCTACTGACCTAACAAATACTGCCTCTCTCTCTCTGACACAGACCTTTGCCCTTGCGGGAGCTGAAGCAGCCGCCTTTCTGGCTGGAGGGGGCGGGGCCCTGGTTGAGGGGTGCGGCCTCCTGGTAGCGCTCACAGCCGGGAATTTCACGATGCACCTGATAGGACAAGTTCCTCAGCAGACACACGCTATTCTCTATCAACTGGAAAGATGGAGAAAAAAAGAGAGGTGGTGGGGGGATTGTTGGAATGCAAACTCTGCCAAGTCTCTTACTGTAACTACATCAAATTACCAACTGGCAGGCAAATATACACGTTTTAATTAACTTGTTACATTTAGTTTAAAGAGAACACTCAACCGACTTAACATTTTCTAGAACAATGTTGCACTCACAAGGGTCAGTTTGGAGAGAAAAAAGGATTACCCACAATGCAACACAACCACCGACAGTGATGCCGGAGATGCTGTTATGCTCGTAGTGACACTAGCCTCAATCTGAGATGAGAAGCTCACTTCTCTAACTCCACACCCCCAGATCAGTTTTCCTTTTCTAACCTGTAGTCCTTTCAGCCCCAGGCAACGCCGACTCAAGTGACATTACTTGAGGCAATTCATCAGACTTTGCACCGCTCTCTCTCTCTGGGACCACAGTTGTTTGTATAACATTGTTTACATCGACAGTAGACTGATGTTAATGAGTTCCACATACCTTATTGTCGACTTCTTTAAAGTCAATCTGGGATTGGACAATGTACATGAGCGAATCAACCAATCCTGTACACTCCCTCAGCTTTCTCCTCGCCTCACTTCGCTCTGAACTCACGTTTCTTTGGACCAGTGGAAAGTTGAGAAGCAGGGAAACAAGAATGTAAAACAAAACGTGGATTAGCAGTGTGAAAGGTTGTAGAAATAATTGAGGCAGTTAAGAGGTTAAAGGTGACAGGAAAGAGTCAATTTTAGTGCCAACAAAAGGATTCCAGCACACAATGTTTAACCACGCCCCCAAGAGTTGTTTGAATGAAACTCCTGTTAAATCTACTGGTTTACAAAGAGAGTAAAGTTTGGTGGGATCAAGTAACAGCTTTGGACCAATTTCTTCAGCTGCTCTCTGACTCTGTCCTACTTAGAGATCCAACAGGACTGGGTGGATGGAAACATGTGGAAACTGAGACCCAGTTAGTTCTTTATGCACTGATGTAGAAGACATGTAAAGAAAGGAACATGAGGGAGGAAAAGCTCTGTGGAGTGATAAACAGCCTTGGTCTTTGTGCTGTCCTGTTTTTCCCAGTGACAGGCCCCGCCCTCTCACACAATACAGGACACATTCCCTTCCACAGCATGGGGCACTGATTCCACTTCACTGCGTAGTTCAGGAGGTTTATTTACATGTTGCAGTTGGCAAAAAAAAGGGGGGGGGGGAAATAAATATACTAATCAGCTTGGTTCAGACTGAAATATCTCAAAAACAGATATTAATGTCCAATTTTAATTCACTCTTAATTTTCCATCATGTTGAACATTGTAATGAATCCAATGGTTTTGTTTATATCCAAAACACCTGCAAAACTAATGACAATCCCTTAATTTATAGCTGTACTTGGCATGTTAGCAAGTGAACAATCTGATGTAGGTATAATGAAGCTAAACGTAATAGGGGTTTAAGCGCTACTAAACTTCAGAATCAAATTCAGATTGGTAAAACATATCTTTAATTAAATAAAAATATGAGAGACTAGCTAAACATTATAAAATACTAGAATGCACATTTCTTAAAATATATATTTGGCATCAAACAAAGATTGCAGTCTTTTTTGATTATGACACAGAGCAGTTTCCTTTCTCTTCATTTGAACATGTACGATCTACATATTTTCCATTTCAAATCTCTCTACATTGTATTGTATTCACATTATCAGGAGAGGTCTGTGTTTACTATTATTACCCTTTCCTTTTCTCTGCTCACCGAAACAGGATAAAGTTTATATCCAAGTTAACAACTGTTATTTAGAAACTTAAGGATCCTCTGATATTATAATTAAAGCCCATATTTCTAGAATATTAGTGTGACTGCAGCATCTTTCCCATTATTTTGAAAGCATATGTTTTATGTTTTATATGTTGAGCAATTTTAATGTATTTTCTGAAAATGTAATGTGATCTATAAAAGTTTAATAATATTTTATATCTATTAGCTATGTATTATTACTATCACACCAACAACACTGTCTGATGTCTGACTGTCTGGATAGTAAGACGATACTGTGCAGACAATTTCTGCAAATACCAAACTTGTATCATCTTCAAGATAAAAAATTATTCACACATACTTTTCTAAACCTACACATAAACACAGTAATTAACCATGTGGTCAAGGGGAATGCGTAGATAACAGACAGGATATACTGTTTACACTTGAAAAGTCAATGCCCCACTGTCCTCCGTTTGTAACCCTCCCCTTTGAGAGTTACTGTGAAGCTGCACTGACTCTTCCATTCAGCCAGATATGTTCAATAATAAATAACTGGCAATTAACGCTGATGGTCTTTTATAGATCAAATTGAATAATATATCCTGTTTATATGTGCTAGAGGTCAATATTAAAAGGCTTTTGATGTGCACAAGTACCACATGCAAACTTTTGAATGACATACTTGCCTTGAGTGCTTGGTGCTTATTTCTTTTTATAAAAGTATACTTTACTTGTATGAATATTATCCAAAAACAGAAAAGACATCAGAACCAGAGATGACACAATTATATCTGCTAAAATTGATTATAAGAGGTTTATTAAGTGCAATAGTTTGTAGTTTGTTCTGATTGAGAGGAAACATTAGGCATTTGTAGTCTGACTATTACTACGCGGATTATTAGTGGAATAACACGAACAAAGTTTCTTTCCCTTTTCCAAGACCACTCCATGAGGTTTTCTCCCCTCTCTTCTGCTCTGTTAATTGATCCCTTCCTCCCTCATACATCCCACTGCTCAGTCAGTCTGTTGAGCTGGCATGTTTCCATCGTCCTCACTTGTATAGCACCAACCCTTGCTCCTTCCATCTCCTTCATCTCCTTCATAGCATCAGTCAAACGGCTCTTCCTCCCATACCTTAGACAGCCTGCTGTGTTGGTGAGGGAGGTCTCCCACTCAAGATGTCTGGGCTTGCAGTTCTCCTCTCCTCCTCCTGCTCCGTTGGTCCCTCGCTCCCAGCCTGAATGAGGCACCATCACCTCGTCCGAGAGGGCGTGCAGTGCATGGTCCACAATCTCCATTTTCACAGAGTCGTGAGACGACAGGTTCCACAGCGTCCCTGCAAATAAATATGTAAAAATATTGTATTCAATTATGAAGGTTCCACTCTTACTAAATGTTATTTAAAATATAAGGTGATAAAAAAAAAGATCACTGTTAAATGTATATAAGATTTTCACACAATAAAATGAAACGCTGTAGAAACATCTAAATATAACAAGGAAGAACAACTCTTTAAATAAGTGAGGGAACTCCATAGTACTGAGTGAGGATGTTTTTTCGTCTTTGGATGAACAAACTACTAAAAATGTGATACACATAGATACAATTTAAAAAAGTACTGCAAGACCATTTCCATTGACCGGATTGGTTAGCGCTGTGCTGTTGCATGTGGTCTCTAACCTGTGATGGTGTCAGTGAGGTCCTGGTCACGGGTCTTCCTCAGCAGCCGGACCAGAGCAGGCACTCCGTCACAGTTCTTGATGGCGATCTTGTTGTCTTGATCTTTGCCATACGAGATGTTCTTTAGCGCTCCACAGGCTGCATAGTGAACCTATAATACAGACACAATAAGAGATTATTGAGCTTTGAGTCAGGGGAGCACTGCTCTCACACAAATGGACAGATTTTAATATGCAAAGGTCATGCGTCTTGGCATTTCTACTCATGCAAGTTATTGTCTATAATGAAGGATTAAGTTGACCATATTTCTGGCATAGTTTCACTATGAAGCAATGTTAATTTCAGCCCAACGTTGTATAATCGAGATTGGATGTCACTTGTTTTAAAAACACTGTTGCACACATTTGTACTGTAAATTTAAAATGGTTTAGCATATTTGCATGATCCTATAAAGCTTTTCATACAACATACCACACACACACACACAAGCATTTGCAATTGCAGTTTAACCCATTTCTCCAGAGCAAGTCGTTTTATACAAACTCAGACTTCCAACTTGTCACTGGCCGTACAGCATGAAATGTGAAATTAAGATGTTTCTTTGCCTCGAGAGTGGAATGCATGATGTGGTTTGACTGGTAATGCCCATACAAAGATCAGCAAAACCTTGCCACAGCTTGTGCTAAATGAAAGGGGATCATAGAAAAACCACAGAATGTTTTGGCCGAAACCATATTTAGCACAAATGTTGACCTACAAGATTTGACCAAGAGCAGTCAAAGACGTAGTGCTTATTTCTATTTCCCTTTCCAATTGATATTAGAGCCGAGTCTCAAGATCACCTCGTCTCAGGCTAAAGAACGGTCTTACTATTACATAAGAAATACACTGCATCCCTTAAGCCTCACTTTGACCCCATCTATTCCAACCATAACACTAGTGAGTAAGGGATGAACAGAAACCCATGAATAAAATCAGCAAACTGACCTCTTTGTTTGGGTTGTCAAGCATACAGACCAGCGCTGGGATGCCTTTCATTCGACGCACATCACACTTCACCTGGAAAGCAAAAAGATGAACATGAGTATTAATGTAGACGTGGGGCCAGAAATGAAAGCACCAAGGAAGAAAATTAAAGCACAGGGCACAGGTCAATTGACCATCAGTGAAAAAGAAACCTCCTGGAAAATCCTTATGAATGTAAAAGAATAATTCATAAAGGAAGCAGATAATGTGAAGACTGGCAGAGTAAGCCGGAGCTTATTAAAACTACAGTGAGCTTGTTTTAATGTTACTGGAATATTATCTCACATGTTGTAGCTAAACGTGTATTGTTGAGCCTGTTGTCCTATAAAAAGGAACATTGCAGCAGAACAAACAGTCTGCATCTTCCAGCCATCTGTAGCTCCATTGTTTGGCTCATTACATTCAGTTCATAGTACAACGGCACAAAGTAACGCTGCAAATCTCTCCTTTTAACAACATTGTTGCAGATGCAACCGTACCAGTCATAGTCATCTTGTTTTTTCCCAAAAGGGCGGATTAAAAGAAAAGAAAGACAGTCTACCCAGCTTTTGACATACTTTCTGTTTTTTTACCCTTGTTTATTAAGCTGTTTTTTTGGTTCATGTTATTATAAAGCCAGGTATAATGCCACAAGATTAAACAACCACGATGCAGACTGAGGCGCGGGTCAACATTTTCTGCTAAAACATGGACAGTTCTATATTTGGAGAAAGTTCCAATTAAAGGTTTTGCACCCATCCACCTACTCCTTATCTCATGTTGACTCCCACTCTGGTACAATTATAACTTTCTGTCTCTGCTATCATACATGCCTCATTTACTCTTTAAAAACACATGACTAATCATTGTGACTTTTGTCCTGACATATGGCACTTTGACCTTTGCATTCCTCAAATGATTGATTTTAATTAAAGTCTAATCCAACCTGCATCACACTGGAAACAAGCTTTATACCATAAAACTATATGCTTGCACATTTGCATCTCTTACTTTATCATTCTTGTAGGTGAGATGCTGCAGGAATGCAGCTGCGTTGCTCCTGACCGGGTCCAGCCTGTAGTTGAGCATGGCAATGACCTCTGGCAGCTCTGGTTGACGCCAGCCAGTGGGGCCGGGGCCGGGACCTTTCCTTAAAGTGCTGTCCAATGAAGCCATGCTACCTCTTTCCCCCTGGGCCAGTGGCGCTCCTCCCCAAAAGTACATGTCCCCTGGGCCGCTCATGTCGCCATCCAAGGTGCCCTCGTAACTCCTGGCGAGGGAAGAGGAGAACAGAATGTAAATGTTATTGGTCAACATACAGGCATCCATCATTACAAACGGAGAGCAAAGGGGGAAAACAGAGTTTGCCCTTTAGTTGTTCATAACTGGAGATTTGAAAACAATAACAATTCATAATATTTTTCCATCTAGTTCCATCTTTTCTCGAAAATATAATTTTTGTAGAAGGAACATTATTATTTGCTCTCAAAGATGACACACAGACAGTGCGTAAAGTGCATACAGACATGTAAAACATACATCTAGACTCATCCCGAAACAGACGAGTCACTACAAAAACACACAACTTACCCAGTCCTGCGTGGGGGCCCATGTGGGAATGCATTGTGGTTGCGAGGCATGGTGCTGTAGTGCATTGGGTGTCCCATGCCATAGTCGGGCTCGTCATAGCCTATGCTGCGCTGGTCGTCCTCCAGACCATACGGCTCTGGGACAAACCTTGTCATGGAGGACAGCTCCATGGCACTTCCCATACGCCCAACCTACAAAGGGACAGAATCCAAAATAATAGAGGCCTCACGCCAATGGCTGTAGTGAACTCATGCTAGGTCTTGTATATGTGTGTAGCCCTGCAATCATATTAAATTCCAAACAGCAAGTCAATCTGAAAAAAAAGTGACGCTATGATTGTTGAAAATACCTGTGGCTGAGCAGCATAGGGGTCCAGCTGGTTCCTGCTGGGGGCCCTGTAGCTTGGATCCAGGGTTCTGTAACCGTCTTGATGGACCGGTCTGTGGAGGGGAGGGACAGGGAAGTGATGGAAATATTGGCCAGATTGTAAAGGTAATGTTTACCCTGTCTGCATGAGCTTAAAAAAAAAACTATACCTGTAGCGATCATCCATGCGAGCTCCCCTGCTCAGGCTTGTGTAGGCCTCCGATGGTGGCCCAGTTCGGTAGTCGTCGTAACCCACCGGCGGTCCGTATTGGTAGTTGCGGGGCACAGTGTGAGTGGGGTAGTCCATGGGCATGCCAACTCCGGGTCCCTGTCTGTAGCCCATAGGTGCAGGGTAGCCCCCCATGCCTGTCACTGAACCCCCACCATCCAGGGAAAGTGTGTCTGACACGGAGGGGATGACTGTGCGAGTTGTGGTGGTCTTTACTACTTTCTTTACCTTAACAAGCGAAATAAGGGAGGCAGGACATTAAATTCAACAGTTAATATTTACAAACTTAAAATGATACAATCTAAAAGAAAATGTCCCAAAGAATCCCAACTCTGACAAGCTACAAATGTACACAACACAAGATGGTCATTTAGTGAGATAAAATGAACATGTTGTTTTTTGCTTTCCATCTACTCATGCTACCGTGGTTTCTGTGCGCCGTGTGGTCCCATCTTCACCGGTCTCCACAGAGACAACAGGTGGCGCCTCCTGGGGATCTTCCTCCACCGTGTACGTCTCCTGCACCACCTGGCCAGGCTCCATCCTGAACTACACACACATTTCAGAGAAAAATAAATAAAATATCGGTCTTACATCCTTCGTGTTAACCATCTTTAAGAGTTAAAGAGCTGAAAGGCTCTGAAAGACGCTTACATGATGTGTCCCGTTGATGTAACCCTCGTTCAGTGTCAGCCTCTCTATGTCTGCATCACAAGGAATGCGTCCGTTCTGAAGGAAGGACAAAATACACATGAGGGAATCCAACGCACACAAGCAAACAAACATTGATTGGATCCACCGTCAACTAAAGCGCTCAAGCGTGTCCAGCTACATTGTTGCAGAGTTGCTGCTGAGGTGTTCCTCAAGCATTCGTTGACAGTTATTTTGTTAAATAGCGGTAAGAACGAGCTAAGAGCAAGAACATGTTTTCTTTCTTTTTTTGTACGTAACAGAACAGGAATTGTGTGGGAGGGGCGGGATCAAAAATAGTGATCCAAAACATGATTGGTTGACCCTTCACTATGTCACGGCTGTTAAAAAGCTGAGACTTGCTCAACTTTTATTTGTTCTTATTAGTTTGTGGTTTTATGTCACCGACTTCCACTGAAAATGTTTATTAGTCGCTCCTAGCGTGAACTTAGCTTAAATTGCATTGCTGCTGCAAAAACAATTATTGAAATACTTTATAATGTGTTGCATTATGATGATGCAACTAGCTAATGACAAATTGGAAACTAAACCAGTGAGTGTAGTCCGTGTTTCTAGACCACAAATGTCACATCATCATTGCGCTCTTGTGCGGATATAGGTCATATTTTAAGAAAATTAAGATAATGATAAACGTTTAACAATCAAAACGGTAAAATAATAATAAACCCCTACAATATATAGTAAACTTAAATTGACAATGTAATGAAGTAGCAAACAATCTTTCTTTTAAGTGCGTATTTCTTTTACTTTAAGCGTAAATAAACGGTTGCGGTTAAACCGGCTAAGACGCAAGCTGCACAACAGTGGATCAGACAGCTGCATAAATTAAAACGTGTGTTGCTTGAGACGTGCAAGTGTAAAACGCATCTTGACACGCTTGTGGTCGAGACAGGGTGTAAAAATGACATTTTTTTACATGACGACCAAGGTCGTAAACGTCATGAACACAAAGAAAGGCCTTCATGTCAACGACACACCCTTAAACACAAACAACTGAACAGAACACACTGATCCCACAAACTTATGAATGGGCTGGGATAATGCGATTAAAGAGTGAAATAATTAGTAATGAAATGAATAATGATCCACAGAGAGAGACAAACAAGGAGACAAACTTCTTTCTCTTTGAGTCGACACCACCATCATTGCCAGCCTAGGAGTGGTAATGGTGTGGTGCACTTCTCATTCCAGCCACAGGGGGAGCTCCTTGTATCTCTGCAGTTTCATCTCCACTACAATGGAGGTCAAGGGGGCACAGCCAAGGGTAGATTTCGCAACAGTTATTCTGAGAAGGGAGACAGTTGTCTCGTGCTGACAAATTTTGTATTTTAAGTGCCACTCTGGCCAGATCAAATCAACAAGACTTAGTTTCAGCAAATGAACACCCTTTAGTTCAGATAAGGTCTCCATCAGAGAGAATAGTAGAAAGTGCCGGGCAGATGTGAGCACGTGGGAACCTGTCAGTAGAGACTGAGGTTGGGTTTGTGCCGCCTGAGAGAGTAGCCGAGGCATGCCTGAAGCCTTTGGGCTATGTAAACACACACACCAGAGATAAGAACCAGCACAGGCTACATTTCTGTCCTGTTCTCACTAAAACACACACACACAACTGATATTTCTGCTCCTTATCTGCCACTAGAAAATACCTGAAACTGGGATGTGTCCTGGAGAATGCGTGCCCACATGCAGGAGCAGCAAACGAAAGAGAGAAAGTGAGCGAGTGAGAGAGCAGAGTTGTTTATGACAACGTGTTTCAAAGGTTGCCTCGGGGACAAAAGATCGTGAGTGTGTGTGTGTGTGTGTGTGTGTGTGTGTGTGTGTGTGTGTGTGTGTGTGTGTGTGTGTGTGTGTGTGTGTGTGTGTGTGCACTTACTCATGCACGCTAATGACTGAGCGTGTCAATAAGGAAGTAAAAGAACGAGCGAGAGCTGTTGAGTGTGCCGCATGACTGCCAGTGGGGTGAACTCAGAGCATGAAGTCCCTGCAGTCTCTCAACCAGGTAACTGACTCAAAGATGATGAACACGGTGTGCCAGTAAACAGCAGAACACACTTCAGCTGTGAAACACACTCGGTAATCAAGATGTTTACCAAGAATTCCCAGCTGATGACACGGGACGGGACCTTTGTCCAAACTAATGGACTAAAGAAGCAATCGATCGTCCAAGAAAAGCCCAAAATAACAACAATCATTCTGTCGAGCGAGACATCGCTCTGCATGCAAACTCCAATGGACAAGTCAAGACAAACATGTTGGGTTAGCTTGATTGGTGGAGGGATACGATGATGGGAGGACTTTTAGTTTGAAGACATGAACTGTTACTGAGGAACCAATGGAGGATGGGAAAGTGAGCAGCGAGTGCAAATGACCTCGTCAGGAAGGCTGTATTGGGAGGTGCTTCGGTCGCATTTTTAACACCCAAAATTCAAGCGCACTTCAAGACTCCAGCCTGACCAATACCTACCGAGGAGGTATATTTTCCAGCCAGTCCACACACAGATGGGATGGGGGTTACCATGGAGATGACATTGGAAGAAATCGCTCGGATCAAGGGTGAATCCGAAGGACTTCTTGATGGAAAATGTGCATGATGGTGGGTAGAAAGTGGGGTGGGGGAGGGCCGTGGTATGTTCCGCGTTACCTGCATGTTGGGGAGGGGGCGGGGCAGGGTGCCGGCACACGACCTCCGCTCCTCCTCCAGAGCTCGGCTCAGCATCTCAAACTGCCTCTCCTGCTCCCGCACCGAGGCCAGCAGGGAGGCCGTACTCGCACACTGCTCCATGCACTCGCTGAGAGCAGAGCAGAGCAGAGCACAGGACAGGACAGGACAGGGTCAACACCAGAGAGGAGAGGACAGTCACCCAACACCGAGATTCAAAGTACAGACAGCCAGGTTGAACACCCATGTACATAGATGGAAAAGACAGAAGGGTCCTTGCACTGTGCACATCTGGGAATGCACACACTGAAGTGTGACTGAAGATGAAATATAGAGGTTGAAAGCAGCAGGAGCTGACGCAGGAGGGAAAAGAAAAGGAAGATAAATATGCAAGAGAGAGAACTGAGGAGATAAAGAAGCAGGTGCAGAGAAAATGTGAGTAGACAGAACAAGAGCAAGAGACAGTGAGGACGAGCAGCAGGGACGAAGAGAGAGCTCACTATTTGAGAATGTGTCTTCAAAAGTGATTATTCAGTTAAAATTCAAGGTGGGACCAGCATCAGCTGAACAGGGAATGGAAGCGAACTACCAGCAGGTTTTCAGTGCGTTTCTTCACCTTCTGCTATGCACGGTTAAAAATAGAGAGAAAGTGAGATACATGAAGAGGAACAATTACAGCCTGTTTTCAGCGTGTGGAGCTCGTTAGCACTTCTTCACTGCAAAGATTCAGGAAAAGTGAGTGAGGAGACGAGTGTAAGTGTGAGGGCCTTCAGAGGAGTTATCGAGAGACGGCGTCACACAATCAAGTTACACCAAATTGGAAAATCCAGAGGTGTTTTGAATTGAGAGGGTGTGTTCTGCCAAGAAGGGGAAAACAAGGCACGCCTCGTTTTCCAAGTTGTGTACGATACTTACAGTAATCTGCAAGTTATATGGATGCAATTTCCTTTTTCATGCCATCTATGACAAGCAGCATTTCTTTATAGCCTGCTTGCCATCATCTGTATTTAAACTGAAAGCCGTAAATCAGATTCAAAATCATAAGAAAAGTCATACAAACTGGAGCTGGTCCATTCATTAGGATGCATTGGCCATCAACCAATGATCAACAGTACCGGTAACTGAGAGCGTCAGAATAATTAACTAGCTTTATTAAAAAAAGCAACTTACCAAAACAAGAAGTTGTCAAAAGGTACAACCTCCTGATATCAACATTAAAGTCACACAAGGGCTGCTGCATCATATGCATTCCTTCCTCTTTGCTTAAAATAAAAGGTCAGTGTTTTAGGGCACAACCTTACCTCCAAGGCAAATTCCTTCTGGTTGACAAACTCCGGTGACCTCAGACAACATTTCACATTTTTTACCCTTTTATGTGCTCACTAACATATTTTTCACAAATTGGTAGAACTTTTTACTTTAATGATTATTCAAATGTTGACGCCACACATTTCAAGGTAACGCAACATACTACTACATGCATTACAAAATAGGAAGCTGACTTACATGAACATTAACTATGGAAGCAATGAAACATGACAAATACCAATGATCCGTTGGGCAGCTATAGAGACAAGTGCTTTCACAGAATTAGAGCTCAAAACAAGTAGAAAAACTTGTTTTTTTAAACTGTCAACATGTTAGCCTGGGCTTTTGGGAAAGAAATGCAGCATGAACACATGCCAAGGATGACCTAAGGCGAGATTACAGAGGTATGATAATAAGCGAATGTCACTCCAGGACAAATTCAAACAATGACAAAGTCCCTTTTTCTCAGACTTCCTCAGCAGGGACACTGGTATGGGATTAAGGAATATGGGGAAGTTTAATTCAGCAGTGTCTGTGTAATAACGAGATGACATGAGCGTGGCTCATCGCCAAACCAGGGCAAAAAACATTTTCTACTTCAAAGTTCACTGACTCATGTAGATCCAATCTGCTCTCCATCTGCACACACTGGACTGGCTGAGTGAACAAAGACTCCTGTATGAAGTTTGAGTGTGCGCAAATGCCAGCACGGGTTGTGTGCACACATCTGTGTGAGGGCGAGTGATTGTGTGTGTGGGTCAGAGACTAAATAAAGGTGGCGGGTGTGCCTGGCTGACATTGGTTATATCCTTGAATACTCAGAGTTGTGGCAAGTTTTGGTGAAGTTAATACTGCCTTGTTTCTTTACATTTGTGTGTGTGTGTTGCGGGGGGGGGGGCATTTGTGGACAGAAATACACGCCACCGCCATTGTCCTACATTCCACAGTGAGATTTAGCGTGTCATATCCTGTCTCAGCTGTTGGAAACTGTCCTAATAAGGGAGCCATTCACTCTCTCATTGTGCTGTTCTCATCCATCTCTCATACCAGTGTGTTGTCTTCCCAGCCAAACACAGCCAAGAGACAAAGTGGGGCCCCATTACTTTCTCTGACCCCAATCGCCCTGATTGGGGTCCGACCACAAACCAACAAAGTGCTTCTTTAATGGATAATGTTCACAAATTGAGAGATGGTTTTGAAATGATCTCAAGTCGGGATACGTAACCCCTGAGTGAAGCTAAGAATGCATTACGACTTGAATTGAAACCTTGACTTCACTCAACAGCGACAGATCGCTTTGCTGAGATCCCAAACTCAAAAAGAAAAAGGGGAACTAGATGTGGCAGCAAGCTACAAATATATGTTTGTTGTGTCGTGAAGGTTGTCTAGAGCAGCCGCCAAGTTTTACATAACAGAAACCAAGATTTTAACTTGGCAATGGAGCACTGACGGCATATGTCAGATATCATATAGCACAGTATGGGTTATTCTTTGCGGCTCTGTCAAAACATCAACACTTCTTTTAGAGCACAGGGGAAGACGGCCTCTTGTGCCTCTGTGCAACAGACAGACAGAACCACACAATCTCTACAGCTATGCGAGTCCCACCACTAACATTTTTGTGAAAGGGAATAGTTGCTTGTGAGTGAGTTTTAAATGGCTTCAGCCACTCAAAGCCTGGGCATTAGGCATTAATCTATTGTAAGGCCATTAGCAGCTACGCTAAATCGCATCTGCTAATGGGATAGCCCTAGAATTACACCACTAAGTCCCTTGCCTTCCTGAGCCAATGTTCACACACTATCAGTGTCCACTACTCACTGAAAACTTTGTGAAGTGCACACTTACAGACTCTCAGCCAGTGCCCATTGAGTATTGTGACTGCTGTGTATTCCTTCATTATCATATGGCATCATTGCTATTTCCGCGACTTAGTCACCCCCCCTCCCAACACACACACAGCTGAGGTGAAGCTATGGTAAAATGCTGTTGTGGCTTGGTCAAGTGCTACGCTGACTCAGCCTCATTTGAATGGTCTCACAGAGATTTGGCCTCTGTGTGTGTTGTGTGTTAGCCTTGGCCCAAATCCAAATACTACCGCCTTTGCCGTTCTGACTTGAAACCCCCTCCCTTGTCCCTTGTGGCCTACAGTGTGGTGGCTGCAGAGAGAGTGCACATGCTAACGCCCACCCACCACACAGACGTATTGGGGACCTCTGCAAGGACAGCTGTCTGATCTACAGGACGCCAATTTACTATTCTGAGCGAGGAAGGACACGTGCAGGCAACTGTAATTCATAGATCACGAAGCAGCCAAAAAAAACAGTTCAACTATATGTTCACCCAGATGGAGCTAAGAGGCCGGATATAATATGGGTTATTTCTTAAACGCCTCTACCTTCTTGGCCATATTACAAAATTATTTCTCCTTAGTAACAGGATCCACCATCTGGTTTGAGTGAGATATTGTATCAAATAAGGGCTGCAATTAATGATAATTTTTAACATTACTGAATATATCAGGGTTCATTTCTGGGATTAATCGTTTTGAAACATCCAACATCAAATACATTTGACAAAAATGCCCATCACAATTTCTAAGGGTCAAAAGTGACATCTTCAAATTGCCTGATTTGTCAAGTCAACGGGTCAAAATATTGAATGAATGAACTATGATATGGAGAGCTAAAACGAAGCAATCCCTCAGGATTGCTAGACCAAGAACATGTTGGGTATTTTTGCTTGCTTAATAACTTTTATAATTATAAATGCAGTTTATTTTTCTGATTCTGCTTATTGTTTTTCTGTGTGAAATGATCAGTGAATTACATTATCTGCTCAGCTATTCTATTCCAATGGTAATTTACCTCTAGCAGACTTTTACAAAAAGAGTGGAGGTCCATTTCACACAACAAATGCCTATATTTAACAATTGTGGCTATTGATTAGGTCATAATATACTAAATAGATTGATCACAAGACAACGTGTATCAGTATCTGGGTGGCTAACCACCTTATGAGGACCCCACTGGAAGTCAACAAATGTTGGTGCATGGTCGCTCATGCAGTAAGATATATTACTTTTATATACATACTTAATCAATGTAGACTAGCTCTACATTGAAGCAACTACATCATCTTATTTTCAACTCAACCTCATTCAAAATCGTCGAAATCATCAAAAGATGTTTGCTCATCACAGTCACAAAATAAAGAAGTTTAGTAATACTCCATTTAAAATGTACAAATACGTGTAAAAACTTGACAAATATTTTACATCCTGGTCAATCACTTTATAAAAAGAATTGCCAAACATACAAAAAACCAACATTCAGCAGTCAGTAAAGATTTACTGCTGGTGACTTGCAATCAAAGTGTGGCTACCACTTAACAAGGAAGTGGGTTAAATAGCTGCAGTGAAGACCATAAAAGTTCTGACGCTCAAGTCTTTCCAAGAAGCTAACCACCAGCACTGAGGGAGGGTACTGCGCGACAGTTTCCCTTCACAGGTTTAGAAACCTGTGCACTTTGATTTTGCGCTGCGTACACCATCTCATATCTCACATGTCCATCACTGCATAGAAAGCAAGCTGACGTGCACACCGTTCAAATAAAAACACACACTGTAGGTTTGTAACCATTGGACGTAGATAGCGGAAGCGAGATAATTGGAGAGAGACAGACAGGGAGGAGGAGGAGTAAATATAAGAAAACCCCAGCTTCTGTGTGTGAGAGGGACACACCCATGGTGTGCTCTGAAAGCCCGTCATTACAGAGGCTCACAAATGATAGCCCTGGTTAAAACAACTGGCTTAGCAGCAAGACTTCAGCCCCCACAGACAAAATGGCTCGGAAAGAAATTCTAGGCAGCAAAAGAAATGTCCAACTTAGGAGTTTTGCCCCTCCTTTTTTTTACATCTTAACAGAAGGAACATTTCTGAGAAAACTGCATGTCCACACTTGCTCCCAATCTTTTCCATGTCTGTTCCAGCAGGCCATAAGAGACATGCCCCAGGGCCTTTGGAGGAATATGACAGGCATCTCCATGCTGCACTCAGACTCACCAATCAGCTGACTGTAGAACAGAAATCTACAAATCAGTTCCTTTAGACAAGCTGTCAAACACATATTAGGTTATTCTGTGTGTTGTTATTGTGGAACGTCACACACAAACACAAACTAATTAATACCGAGGACTGCAAACTAAAAGCAGCAACGCTTACTCCAAAAGTGATCCACTAACGCAGATATGGTCAGGTCCCTCTGAGTAATCCAGCACCCGTTCCCACTGAAGAACTGGAAATCGAGAAGGTGTCTGAGTAGCAAGCCTCTACACAAGAGACTGAATGAGGCAACAAACAAGCCTGCCACCTTACCACACCCACACATCCAGACCCACACAACAGGTTCTCTTCCCCCTCCCCCTCAGCTCTACCTCCACCCCTCCCGTCTCCATCCTCTACCTGGCAGACCACATCAAACACCATGTTTGATGTGTGCAGATAGCAGCTGAAACACTGAAACAGTGTCTCTTCACAATAGTAAAATGGAACAAAAGTTTACGGCAATCTGCCATGCAAGCCTAGTCACCTGAAGGCACCACGCAGCTCCACCGTCCGCAGAGAGTCTCGGGTGCGACACATAACAGGAAACTGATAAGCGAGCCGAGCCGAGACTGGACTTTGACTCCTGACTTACGTTTGTGACGCGGCGGGCTGGCCGCTCACTTCCGTGTACTCTCACCTGTATTGCCCACCTTTATAACCCGGGAGGGGGGAGGGTACTGGCGGTTACGTCCGGTATCTTTCCGCTACGGTGGTTTAAAGGCAGCAAATATCAACGACCTCAACGTGTAGTGTAATAACGTGATAACCAGCCACCCACAAACCAGACCATTCATGTAATAAACTGGCATGTTAGCAAACGTTCACGTTACGCGGACAATGTATACGTGTTAGCTGCCTCGGTATCAACCCTCCGTGACTAGATGTACACGTTCAGTGTAACTTTTCCCCAACTCTCCCTCTAAATAAGTTATTCATCCTGCCAACGACAGGAATACACCTATGCTAGCTCACTTAGCCGTTTGTAGCTCCCCTGCTAACGCTGCGTTTACAACCACCAAGTTCACCAATATAAAAGGGCACCCCCTGTTTCCCACCTACAACACACCCCAACCAGCTGTGCCGAGCACGAAACGCCAAAAGACGGGCCATTACCGATCCTGGAGAGTGTTAGGCTTGTTTTTCAAAGTCCATTAAGTGCTTGCGAGGTGGATTCAGGCCTAGCCGAGGGCTGCTTGCTGCTGCTGCTGCTGACACGATCCACACCTCGACCCGCAGCTCGGGGGAGAAGTGAATGTGGAGGCAACAAAAACACCTCGGCGGGGTCGAGCAGACACTTCAAACATGCACAAATAAACTGTCCGCTACCGGGCGAGAGCACTCTTCATGAAGACGGAGAAAACACCCACCTATGCAGTCTATCTTCTTCGCCTCGGCTTGTTGTTCACTTGTCGCTGCTCTGCCTCTCCGCTGGGGGGAGGAGGTGGGTGCGAGGAGCAGGGAGAGGGGAAAAGCGTGGAGGAGATGAGGGGGGCGTGTATGACATATTGACAATCTTACTTTTTCATAATTAACTAATTAATGTTATCTGACAGCTATTGTTAATAAATTACAGCACAAAACAGTGCAGTTACATTCATTGAAGTTCATATGTGGCCTTTGATTCATATTAATATTATGAAATGATTATTGAATAGTAAAAATAGACCCTATGTTTAATAGACCCTAAAGAAAATATACTCCTACGGAAAAATATACCCTAATATAAAATAGACCCTAAAAGACCCTACAGGATCCTACATTTAATTTCCGTAATTATGACTCATAAGTCATAATTGGGAGATACATAGTCCTAATAAGTCATACTTATGAGATTCTAAGTCATTATATTTAGAAACTAAGTAATTATTTTGAGAAAGTTTCTCATAATTACGTTTTTTTTTATCATAGTGGCAGAAATGGGCTTCCACCGTAAAAATAGTCTTTGTAGGCGCTGGTATAAATTACCTATTCATACTTTAAATACTATAATACTACACTTTAAATAAATTAAACAGTAGAATTTATTACGGACATTATAGTTATTACCCAATCCGGATTCCCTCTTTTTCTCAGCTTCCAGACATTAAATGAAATACCTCACATTATTTGTGTTTTGCTTATGGAAATATCCTCTAAAATGAAAGATGCCGCTTATCAGGAGAGATGTTGAGAGATGTTGCCCTCGTGTGGTCATTTGGTGCTATTACAACGCAGGATACTAGTCAATGAATCAGTTGTACTCAAATTTGCTTTGGAGACTGTGTACCGGGTGGTCGACAGTATATTTACTCGTGTACTTTACTTGAGAAAACATTGAGGTATTTGTACTTTCCTTGAGTATTTCCATTTTATGCTTCTCTTTACTTCTTCTCACTACATTTCAGAGGTAAATATTGTACTTTTACTACAACACATTTATGGCATTATAGTTAAAGACTATAACTATAATTTGCAAGTTTATATCCCAAATATATGATGACCTTCTTAAGTCTCGATGATGTGTTATAGCTACCATGCAGTATATAAAATAGTTAAAACAAGTAAGGCTGCAACTATCGTTTCTCATTTACAAGTTATCAGCCAGTTATTCTTACAATTAATCGTTTAACCGTTTAAAGCGAGGGACAACATTATCTAATAATAATCAGTAATTCTAATCCTATAATATGATGATATATACAAATATCACATTCTGAAATGTTCATCCTGTATAACAAGTAGCCAACGTTTTAATACTTAAAGTACAATGTGATTATAATATGACAAGATCAAAAATGTCACATGCTATAAACGCGGGAGCACCCCCATCATGTGGCCACGTAGCCAGATGAGTTGAACGCCTTTTATTCACGCTTTAATTTCCTCAACAAAGGGTCATCTGTCAAGTCTGCCCCTCCTTCAGAGGACCGGCCACTGGCAGTATCCACAGGATGTGAGGAAAACCCTGATTAGAGTGAATATAAGTAAAGCTGCTGGGCCTGGCCAGTGGCAACCAGATAACGGATGTCATCAGTAACATTTTCAACATATCACTTCCACAGGTGATGCTTCAAGACCGCCACCATCATACCTGTACCTAAAAAGTCTGCAGTGACTAGTCTAAATGACGATGGCCCTGTGGCACTCACGCCCATTCTGATGAAGTGCTTTGAGAAACTGCTTCTCCAGTACATCAAAAACATCATCCCAGCCAGCCTGGACCCTCACCAGTTTGCAACAGATCCACAAAGGATGCAGTCTCCACTGCTCTGCACTCAGCCATCACTCATTTGGAAAATAACACCTACGTCAGAATGCTGTTTATGCTGTTTTTTGGGGGGCAATGCCAATATGAGCTCTGGTGCTGCTGCAGTTTCCAATCTGACATCTCATCCAACACCAGCTCCGCGGTGATCTGCTCCATGTAAGTGTCAAGAGGGCTTCTGTAATCAGCCTTGCTGTAGTAGGTTAACCAGTCTGTCTCTTTTACCTCCTCTCTTTCATATTTATTTTCTGTCATAAATGTGGGTGTCATCTTGTTGTCCCTGCTCGCCTTTATTCACCCAGTCCACGTCAGCTTCTGCTGCAAAAAACTGGCCAAACAGAACAAGAAGTGAACGGTGAACAATGTTGACTTTATCCAGTCTAACCAACTGTTAGAATTGATGGAAAGGGAAGAAAACCACAGATATCTGTGGAAGCGGTTTTGCACGACAAATTATTTAATATCATTAATGATAAAATAACATGACTAATAATTGCTCAATATGTGTTAGTCCACATATGGATTAAAATAACTAATCTGCATTACAGTCAACACCGTCTGGCGAGTTGGACACGAGATACAAAACAAGATTGGCTTGTTAGACATTTTTCAGTGTAGGTCAATGTAGTTTTGTATAGACTGGTTACCCAAGGAAAATAGTCCATGTTGAAAAGTGAAAAATACCTGTTCTGTTTTTGTTCTATATCTTAGAAACGTAATTCCAGCAGATACCTTCACTACAATGGACTAGCTCAAGGTACTCCTAAAGTCTGCTTGAATTGGAGGAACAGCAACCGTAAGTTAAAAAAAAAAGACAATTTTCACAGTGGAAGTGAACCTATTGGCGACCTGGTAAAACGGAGTGAAGCATGCAGAGGTCTGACTCGCTCGGTACCCAGCTGCGCTACAGGCTGACTCTGGCCTCTGGGATCCTGGAGTGTCTGTGCTTTACAGGCGTGGTGTTTGGTTACGCCTCTCTGGTGCTTGTGCTGAAGAAGGATGGCTACTTCAGTCAGCTGTGCGTCAGCATGCCAGTTACAAACAGCACCCTGATCAGTGCAGGTGAGCAGCTGTTTTGGTTGTTTACAAAATAAAGGCACACACACGTATTTGAACAGGAGCAAAAAAGTACAATCAATCAAATAATCAATACAATCAATAAAGATACCTGATTATATTTTTGCCACGCAGAAAAACTCCTAAACACAATGACAGTCACACCCCCAACATATTGTAACCTTGTTATTATTGCTAAACAAATAATGTATTCATACACATCCAGCAGACACAGAACAACCTTATCATCTGATGTCCCTCTGAGGAACCTAATTCCAATCTTTATTCTGCTTTAAGTGGACACATTTTGCTGTGCACCATTAATTTGCTCAATCTTCCATAATATCCATGTTGTCTCTGTGTTTCCAGCTCTTACAGACTGCAGTAGACAGGATGAGCAGTTCTCTCTGGTCTTCACCATCGCCTCGTTCCTCAACAATTTCCTGAACCTGGTCAATGGCTACGTGTTAGATCGATTTGGCACCATGGTAACCAGGCTGCTGGGAATGTGAGTCTTAGCCACAAAGAAAAGGAGAAAATGTCGGGGTTACAGCTGAAAACCCCAACAATATCAGTTTTTGGAACAGCACACTCCCTGAAACCCATTGGCTAGCGGTCTCATAACGATTTAGCCTCTGGAGACAATGAACAATATGTACCAATGTAGCCTGCGGACATCCAGGCCAAGATGATGCATCATGATGCATTGATCATTCTTTACACTCCGACTAGCAACATTTTTTCACATGTAGCCAATTCACAAGCTAATAAAAAGCAAATTAAAAGCTAAAAGGTGTCCAGAGATTCAAAACATTTTGGTTTTTGGCCCCTGTTATTGACAATTTGGTTTAATTGACTCCTGTACAGACCTTTGCAACCTTTTGTCTGTGAAAAGTGCAATATAAATAAACTTTATTTACTTACTTACATTTACCTGCATGCAACCAAATCCTGCTCAAACATGGTGATGATTTTATTATATATCACATTATATTATAGCGTAAAAGCATGTGTCCGCCGCAGCTGCAATCAGACTCGTCTAATTTTACCAGCAGACTGTTCACACCATGGGTTCACTGATGTGTGCATATTATATATTTATTCACAATACTCAAAACTTAGTGATAATAATATCACAGTAAAAGTCTGGCATTCAAATGTTTGCTTCACATGAAGAGTAAAAGATAGGCATTATCAGCTCAATACATAATTAAATGTACTCAACATATGTTTAAAGTGGAGCAATCAATGCTGGATAGTTTAATAATGCATTATATTTAATATTTTCTCTGTCTAGTAAATGTAGTATTACAATGTTTTCCTGCGAGATAGGAGTACAGAGCTTTCTAGTGTGTCCGAGTGTGTGTTGGCGGTTGAGACTCTGATGTCGCTCCACTAAACTCAGTCATATTTCTTTCTTCAGATCTTTGTACACCACTGGAACCCTTCTTCTGGCCTTCTCCAGTCCAGGTAGATGCATGCAATAGCATTCACATACTTCAAATGATCAAGAGAAGTGTTTCCAGAGAGCCGGCTGACATGTTATTCTTTTTATTGCTGGTTCCTCCGCTTGGTATTCTTTTATATCGAGTGCTATACAGGAATGAGTCCTAATACACGGAAATTAGTTAACTTGTTTACACTTATGGTTTCCTTGTCTCAAAGTTAATGTTTTTTCATGTTTTTTTTGTTAGATGCCTGAAATAAGGTTTACTTTCTGCATTCCAAAAAGACTGCAGCTAGAATTATCACTGGTTCAAGAAAATAGGATTATGTAAAACCAATTATCGCTTCCTTGCATTGGTTCGCTCACTTTCTCATTAGATTTAAGATGATATGGTTGACCTTCAAGGCATTTTATAACCAGACCCCTAGTCATATGACAGACCTACCAACGTTGTCTTTGATGAGCTGATAGTGGCCTTTCCAGTTCAAAAAGGTGGACCCAATAAGCCAGGTAAATAAACAAAAGGTGCACGTTAAGCACAAAAAGCAGGTCGCACAAAAAACAAACCTGAGCAGATTGAGATACAAAGAAAAAAATACTTCTTAACTTGTCAGTAAAATGTGTTCCACTGTCATGCAGCATTTTCAGAGTTGCTTTTCCCTGCATTTTCCTGCCTTGCTGTGGGAGGAATTCTGCTCTATTTGACCAACATGCAGGTGAATTCTGACTTAATACAGCATAAAAACATACTCTACGTCCAAAGTAAATTATAGACCAAGTACCCTTAAACTGTCCAATAACTCATAACTATACTTGTATTGCTGAACTGTGTCTCAAGGTGGGAAACCTGTTCGCTGCTCATCGCTCCACCATCATCACCCTCTACAGTGGTGCCCTTGATTCCTCTGCAAGTGTGTTTCTCATCATCAAGGTAAAGGTTGAGCCATTATGATAATTGAAACACACCATTTGAGTTTATGGTGCTCTGTGTTTCTTTGACACACACAAGCATTTTGATATGAGCAGAAAGCAACACATAAATCAACTTCTACAGAATTCCTAATCCATTCTCCAATTTGTCCAATGTTTTCTCTCTGCTGTCCAGGTTCTGCATGAACAGGGGATCTCTCTCCGATCCTGCCTCCTTGCTTTGTCCTTCTGCAGCATCATACAACTGGTGAGGACCTTCCTGCTGATGCCGAGAACCCTCATCCCCTACCCTCTGCCACAAAACTTCACCTACGGGTGAGAACATTAGCTTGTCTTTGAAGCAGCTACCGTATTCAGTCATGCACATCATCTTCATGATGAGACGTGACAATTCACTTTTCCTGATGGGCAGATTGAATTGCGGAAAAGCCAACACTTACAACGTGGAGCAGTTTGAGAGGACGAGGGATGGTGCCATGACAGTTTTACAGGAGTCCAGTGGGAGGGACAACATGCAACCAGCACCTCAGGACGGGACAAAGGTCCAAGACTCAGGAAAAGGTACGAAACCTCATTGTTGCCTGCAATGTGCCCACTGCAGGACGAATAAAGGAATATCTTATCTTATCAATAACTTGGTTGATCAATAAACTGCACACAAATCATAACATATTTGAAGTGGAACTTGAAAGATATTCATCCAACTAAAACTAGTTTTACTTTATTAAAAAATAAATCCAATGATCAATAACCCAAATCATACTCTCACACACACGCACACACACAATAATTTACTGTCACATGACAAAGAATATCAGCAAATCTTCCCAATTGAGAAGCTAAAACCAGGGAATATTTGGTCTTACTGTACTTCCGTGGCTTGGAATTGAAGGAGTTGATTGATGATTTTGAATTCAAAGATTAACTTTACTTTTAACCAAAGGCCAGGAAGAATGCAAAGAAATATCTTCCAAAAATCACCATCAGATATAAGACAATGTATTCAACTTTAAAGCACTTTTCAGTGTGTGCACTTCCTTTAACCTTTCTGTAAATTTCAACAATGTTTAGCGGCGAGTTTCCGGAGCTGTGTGCTGTCATGGTTCTTCCTGTGGCACCTGTTGTGGTTGTCCATAATGCAGCTGAGGCACTACTTCTTCATTGGCACGCTCAACCCCATGCTCAACCGGCTGGCCAACAACGACCCCGGCCTGGGTAACTCATTAAGTACATATTATAAAAGTCACCGACTTGTTATTGTCCTGGTTATGGATTAACTGACTAACTCAACTCTTCAATCCCTATTATCATCGTCTTCACTCTTGTTGTGTTTCTTTGCTCCTGTCTATGGCTGTTTCCTGCCCATCATACCTCCCTCAGTGAGTCAGTACACCAATTCTTTCGCCATGACCCAGCTGTGTGGAGTACTGTGTGCTCCCTTGAACGGACTCATCATGGACAGACACAAGGGAAAGCCTTTAGCTCCTGGTAAATATGCGTGTGGAGTTATAACTGCATGTCTGTGTGTGTGTGTGTGTGTGTGTGTGTGTGTGTGTGTCCTTATTTTGTAACCCATTTTTCTTCCTGTAGGAGAAACTGCGCAGGAGGCTGACCTGCACTCCTCCTCTCTGTCTCTGTTCCTGACCACCCTGCAGTGCCTGCTGTTCTCTGTGTGCGCCTCCATCCCTCTCCTCCCTCTGCAGTACTTAACCTTTGTTTTACAAGTCCTCAATCGCTCCTTCCTCTACGGGGGAACCGCAGCGTTCATTAGCATTGCGTGAGTAGCAATCACACACAAACATAAACAGATAATGGACAAAATAAATTTAAAAAGCACAATTGTCCAGCCGAAAAGTCTTGGTTGGAATGTAACTTAGTAGATTTACTTTTTTATACTTCTACTCTACTACACCTCAGAGGGAAATGTTGTCAGCTTTACTCCACAACATTTATTTGACAGCTTTGGTTACTTCACAGAGTTTTATTATTGATACAAATTTGAAATCAACGAATAAATGATGATGTATAATCTGGGTTAAGAAACCCAGCAATATATTAAGTAATTAAATAGATCCACCTTTACCAGCTGCGACATCAAAGTGATGAACTCATTAATACATCATTAATCATAATCCTGTGATATAATATAAAAATATAAAACGTTAGGGTAGGACTTTTACTTAAAGTATTTCTACTCTGTGGTACTGTGTGCACCAGTCAAACAATAATGAGCTTTTGTAAACCTGAACATCTTTTGGTTTAGCGTGACGGATGGAAACTAAATCGTAGACATACATGTGGAAACGTCTCTCTCTCTCTCTCTTTCTCTCTCTCAGCTTTCCAGCCTGTCATTTCGGGAAGCTGTACGGCCTGCTGACGTGCACGGCTGCTTTGATCTCTCTGCTGCAGTACCCCTGCTTCACCCTCGTCAAAGGAACACTGGGTGGAGACCCCTTCTTTGTAAGTGCTCAAGAAAGTTAGAAAAAAACACTGAGTGAATATTAAATCCTCTTGGGGGACACATTTAGGTAGAGGTCCCACTGCCATGGTCTTTACTGTATGTCAACATGTAACACTACATAAACTGGCTTCTGATAAATGGTAAATAACTGATCTGTTACAGGTGGACGTTGCTCTGATTGTCATCAGTCTGCTGGGGTTTATTCATCCTGTCTACATCTTCATACACTGCAGGACCGTAGCCCGCAACAGAGAGGATGATGCATCGACGGACATCGCTGATGGCTCCAAAATGGCTGAAGCCAAGTTATAGTTAATATCAAAAAATCATACAATTGGTTATGGTTTACTTTTTAGGTTTTCTTATGGAAAACAAATCTTGGTACACGCCTGTCTGTTTCTATTCAGATGCTTTAACTTGAATTAAACATTTTGTATATATATATATCTTTTTTTATCCAATCCAAATGTATTAATCATTTAATAAATAAAATAACTGTTTTATTGACTAGGCAACACTAGCTTTAATATGTAGTATAGTGCATATATGGCTCCTGTCAGAGAAAAATTAATTCTGTGTAACTCTGTCTGATAATATAGCGTGGGAATTGAAAATATAAATCATGACATTCGTTATATAATTGTACATTTTTGTCTATGAAACCTGTTCAGGTCGCTTAGGGTCAGAATAATAATAATACTGGATCATGAAGCTGGAGAGGTCCCTGGGGAACCGCTGACTGTTTAGACTAGATACACGCCGGGTTGTGGCCGAGCACCGCCACAACACCCACATATGTTATTATTATGTTAGACCAGGTGCAGTATACTGGCCATGGGAGCCCCAGTCTTGTGAGAACGGGGAGGATATGTGTCTTTCCTCCTCGTTGACAGGTTAGAGCCAATTAGATGCTAGGATGATGTGATGAAACCTGTGACGAAAATCTATGTATAAAACCGCCGGACTTCCGGTTGGAAGTAAGTTTGTTTTGTTCTCAACCTGCGTGTTGACGAAGCGAATTCCTGCTCTTGCAATTGCAGCGCTTATACTTTGATTGTGACCAGAGCAATAAACCTACCAAATGAGAGAAGTTGTTCGGCTGAATTCTTCCGGAGTTTCTACCAGGCATACAAATTTGGAATACGCTAACAATTTGGTGACCCCGGACGTTGGTCGTTTGACCTGGATATAGATAAAGAGCGGTGACGTCCGTTTCCCGGACCCCAGCCGAGGGTCGGCGGCTGTTTGGCAGTTGACAACGAGAGGCGAGTCATAAAGAACAGGTGAGCAGACAACCTTTTATTCGAACGAATAGAATGTCTGTGATTGGATAAACTAAATTGTGTTGTCAACAACTGAATGAGCCTCTCCCCATAGTTTAGAAATAGTTAAAAAATGGTACCTGGTCACAAGTAAATTAAAAGCACATATTTCCACTGGTGTTTATGATGTTTATGATTAGTAGGGAAAGAGAATAAGTGTCCACAGGGTTAGGGATTTAGGTAAAAAAATAAAGAGTTTAAATAGGACAAAGGGACACTCTTTGGAGCTACCGGAGGTCGACTCTTAGTCGGTAGAATTCCAAGTTGAATCCGTGTGATACGTTGATACCTCTGGTAACTGAAGTCACGGAGCGATATAGCGATGATGGTGACAATCAGTTTAGGGTTTAGATAATGCCGCTGTGGTAGCGATAAGGACACAGGGAAAGATTTGTTGTGTTTCATGGAATGTGTGGGTGGTTTTGTAAGTCTTGGTGAATTAACGAAACCTGAAACCGTGTGTATCAGAACACGAAAGTGAACTGAGAATTCCGCGGGAGAAGGTGTTCGACCAGACTGCATATCTGTGGGGCATTAAAGGGGGATAAAAGGGAAAATCATAGTCTATGGTACTACGGAGCAAGGAGAAATAAAACAATATTTGTGAACTGGTGTTATAAACCCCAGCGATCGAGCGCTGTATCCCTCTGATACAGTAGAAGCTTCTCGTTCGAGTTCACTGTATTGGGTATTGCAGTCTTTCTCCTGAGCTTCAAGGATACGTGTACATAAATAAAATAAACTGTTGAAAATGGGAAGAACGGAGAAAACAATTGAGGTATGGAATGGGTGCCCGGAAGGTACATTAGGGCATGCCTGGTTGAGAACATATAAGAGGGTTATGAATAAAACCCAAGATGGAGATAAGGGGAGTGTAACAAAGAGATATGTGAAGTGGACAGAAAGCATGAGAGAGAGAGGCATGCTAGAAGGGGAGAAAACTCCCCAACCAACATGCAAGGGACTTGTGAGCCATCTGAGCATGGCTAGAAAGGGAAGAGAGCAGGCACAGCTGGTGCTAGCAGCAACAGGGAAAGGTAGTGGAAAGGAGAAGAAAAGTTTGGAACAAGCAGAAGAGTTTTTGACCGACTGTAATAATTTCCTGGGGGAAATGAATGCAGTGATAATGGGTAAGACGGCAGTGCAGATGCCGCAAACAGTGAAAACAATACTTAAAACAGACGACGAGCCCCCACTTGACATATGCCCAAAAGTGTTAAATTCAGAGCCATCAGTACCACCTCCATGTTTATCTAGGCCGTATGAGGAGGTTTCGCAAATGCTGGTAGCCGTGGCTGCACCCTCAAGGTCACACTCACCACTCACGCACACACACACTCAAATCTGTTCGGAGCACACTCGCCGCCTGTACGCACACACACAAATCCGTTCCACCAAATGCCATTAGCGCCAAGCAGAGCAGCTGGACCAGAACAGACCCAAGTGTTGGTAGTTCATAAAGGACTATTGCAAGTAACTGCTCAAGAACCAGCAGAGGAGGGACAGATAAATCAGTATCTGGAGGAGACAGTGAAATGTCTGGGGAAAATGCCTTTTTCTTCCCCCTTCCCTCCTCCACATTTCACGACTGTCGATGAATGGGAGGTGGAAGAAGAAGCAAGGGAGAGAATAGATGGAGGGGGTCCCGCGACCCGGCATAGACCCATAACATCCAAGACTAGGGATACACCCAGAGGGAGAGGTATGTGGAGAGGGGGAGAGATAGAGAAGCTGACATCTGGACGGGAGGTTGTGGCAGTAGGGGGAAATATGAGGGAGAGTTTAGATGAGGAAGAGGAGGCAGCAGAGAGTGAGGGAGAACAGGTGGTTATAGATAATGAAAGACAGGAGAAAGATACAAAGTGCGCTGTGATACAGCATCAAGGGCCAGGAGGTTTAAGGTGTGGCAGAGATAGGTATTATCAAAGAGGGAAGTCAGAGGAGAAAATGTACACCAATGTGCCGACATGAGCAGACCAGTTGGCCGGAGGGCAGTGGCGAAACCACCGGGGTGGCAAGGGGTGGCAGCTGCCACCCTAAAAAAATTGCTTGCCACCCCACTTGCCACCCAGGTTGTCAGAAGTGTCTCCTATAATATACTATACATTTATATAATGGTATTATATTTTTGCTACTTAAGCTGTTGATCTCTTTGGTAACTTGTTCTAAAATCTTTAAGTTCCCCCTCCCCTGTAAAATGGTTGAGTCCATGAGTCCGCTTTGCTCTCTTGTCACCGTGGTTGCCCATCTCCCGCAACTAACTGGAGACAAGCCTACTGTAGGCTTCCAGTGATGAAAGAAGGTACAGTACTGCTGAATCGTGAATCAAGAAAATGTGATGGGTGGTCATATGTGATAGACAGTTCCGTTGTAATTTCAATCGTTTATTTAATTGCTAGCTTGCAAAAGTCGGTAGCATACAGTAGCTAGCTCGCTATACAGCTTGGTTGTGCTAGCTAGCCTTGAAGTTACCACTGTTAGCTTAGCTAACCAACGTCTTACTAACGTCTTTAGTACAGTAAGGTGGACTGACAGAAAATGTTATAGCAGTTTTTTCTCAGTTTTTATTTTCATTACGTATGTAACTTAACTGTTAAGCTATTCCATTGCTCTTGTCTGTTTTCACTATCTGGATTTGTATAAATAAATATATATAGACACCGGGCATGTGTGTGTGTGTGTGATATGCCACCCTTGGATTTCAACATGCCACCCTTGCATTTCAACTTGCCACCCTTCTGCCACCCCATGTAAAATTTTCTAGAATCGCCACTGCCGGAGGGTCACTGGAAGCACACTCAGACAGCCCCAATATCAGTTCCCACTCCTGACTGCAGTAGGAGCTAATGGTAATGAAAAAACAACATACTCTCCCCTTGCCCTGGCAGATGTGTCAATGCTGAGGGAGAAGCTGCCAATGATTGAAAAGGGGGGTGCGGCTTGGATCCGAGGGTTTTTGGAGCAATGTGCGGGGAGTGTACCAGGGGTGGGAGACTTTAGGAGAATTTTTGTAGCCTGCGCCTCATTAGCAGAATTTCAGCATTTAGAGAGGATTGCGGGAACATCAGATGTGGCTGATGGGGAACCGTTAGCACACTGGGTCAGTGATTATTGGCCTGAGCTTAGATATAGGTACCCGACAAAAATAGTGACCACGGAGCTTACAGAGGTGCCACCACTGGACGGTGAGGGAGGAGCAGCTTACTTAGGTAGGATCAGAGATTTGTGGAACAACAATCTGGGGGAAGACCCCATTGGAGTGAACATGACTGAAATGTTGTTCAGAGGGGCAATAGTAGCATCTTTGCCTGAGGCCATATGGCTGAAAGGGACAGTAGGGCTAGCAGACATGAATTACAGTGACTGGAAAGCTCAGGTGAAACACCATGTTGGTATACAAAAGGAAATATGGGACAAGGATAAAACGGAGCGCAGTTGAAAGAGAGCAGGGAGAAGGTGAACCAGGCCAAAACTGAAGCAAAGCAAATGGCACAAGCCGTTGTGCAGCAGCAGATACCAGAACAAACACCTGGACCTTGGGTTCCGGTTGGTTCATATCCAGCCCCTCCGTTCGGTCCTTATGCACCGATCTACCAACAGCCACAGCAAGCCCAGTTTGCACCACCTCAAGCCCAGCTCCCTCAGCCATATGTCCCGCAGCAGGCGGATCAGCAGCCTATGTATGGGGCCCCATCCTACGGAGGGTTTAGCCAACCGAGAGGACGGTGGGGACATGGAGGTCGGGGTGGTGGTGGCAACAGAGGCCAGTTTAGGAAGAGACATAATGGTTGTTTCAATTGTGGGCAGCAGGGACATTGGGCTAATTCCTGTCCTTATCCTTATGCGCCACAGGGACAGCCCTCTCAGTTAAGTCTGCCTCAGTACCCCCATGTTGTCTATCCCCCGCCACAGAACGTGATTACATGGCCCCAACAAACACCCTCCACACACCAGAGACAATAGTGGTCCGTGGCACCAGGCCCCGGGTCAGACACAAATGCCAAATGGAAGAGACTATATGTGCATGCTGGACTCAGGAGCCAGGTATTCCACAATAAATACGCCACTACCAGCTTCAAGGAATACCGTGCCAGTAATCGGATTTTCGGGTCGATCAGAGGAGTGGCCGCTATCAATGCAGGTTCCATGTAGGTGGAAATCACTCTGTTTTGACCAATCCTTTTTGGTATCCACTGCCTGTCCAGTAAATCTGGTAGGAAGAGACATTTTGTGTGCACAAAACGTAACCATGCAGATGACAAAAGACTGTATTATTGTGACATTTCCTGATGGAACCCAGCAAAGGTGTGCCACACCACGCTACAATAGTCACCAAATGATCCAACTGGAGACTAAAGAGACATTGGAAAAGGAAGCGGAGGTCTGGTGGGGGAAAGTAATTGATTATGACATTACACCTCTGCATGACACCATCCAGCAAAGGGGACCTTGGTTCAAGGTCCTGCATCCGTACTCACCACCAGAGGACTCACAGCATTGTACCTTTAACTACTCTCTGATTCAAGACGAGAATTATGAGATCCTGTGGGAAGGCCTGGAACACGAGAGTGAGGTTCATGGACAACCTACTGTGAATGTTCGGGAGATCTATGCAGGGAAGCAGGGAGTAGCGGCGGCTGTAGAGTTGACACCGGAGTTGCAGGTTTTGTTTGCACTCAGTGACACTTCAGCCCCACACATCACAGTGTTGGTCCAGAGTGGGGGCGAAGCGAAGAACATGGGCCCAATGGTTAAAGCAGGGGTTGATGCTACGGACTGGGTGCCCACACAGAATAAAAACATGCATTACTCCCCATCTATCAACATGTACAGAATTGCACACACATCGGAGGTCCAGTTAGGGCCAGAGACACACATGCTTAGTCGCACACATGGTAGAGAAAACACTGATCATGGGGGCACTGAAAACATGTTAGCCTTATTTCCAGACACCTTTTGGACAAAAGGGGGAGCTGATGTGGGGCTGATTAAGATGGCTCCCGTTGAAATAGAGCTAAAACCAGGGACGATTCCAAATTATCGTTACCAGTATCCCTTAAGGATGGAACAGACTGTAGGGATTTCTAAAACGATAGAAGGGCTGTTGAAGGCAGGTGTATTGGAGAGGACGAGGTCCCCCTGGAACACACCTATTAATCCGGTCCCCAAACCTGGAAAACCAGACTACAGGATGGTCCACGGTTTGAGACCAATAAATAAAGTAGTAGTGCCAACTAACTATGACACTCCAAACCCATATACGATGTTGAATGCTGTGGGTCCAGACAAGACTTGGTTCTCATGCATCGACTTGGCAAATGCTTTCTTCTGTGTGCCATTGGCTGAAGGTTCAAGACTAGGGATGCACCGATACTGGTATCGGTATCGGTGGTCGATACTGCGTTAAATACTCGTACTCGCATCGGTTTCAATGGCCGATACCAAGAACCGATACTCACTCAACAGTATTTCACTACAACAAACTGGTCGCGCTTTGTGGAGAAGCAACCCCGTGGCGGAGCCGGAGACACTCTTCTGTCTCAACTGTCTCAACAGTCTCAACTTCTGAGCAGCCAATCACGCTATCCAAGGTTTTGCCGTCCAATCAGATGGCCAGTTTGTCTCAACAGCAGAATCTGGAGCCGCCATCTTGGATCCTCGCTACGCAGCGCTCACTTCTTTCAATAGACAGGAGAAAAGTGAGACGCGAGTACAATACAAGACTTTATCGATATTGTGCTTATTAACCGGTGTTGCATACGTGTGTATGACATATTAGTGCTCATATTAGTGCTCTTGTTAGTGGCTGACAGCCCCGGAGTTACTTGTAATCAGTCCGTCCCAACGCGACGCAAATGTTTCGCGCGACCAGATTACATGTAAAGTCTATGCACAGACGCGTGTGGTTGCGACAGACGCAAATTTACGCCGGCGGCACGTTAGACGCGAGAGTTGAAATTTTCCATATTTAATACATCTATAATTGAGAAGCTCTGCGCGTCATCACCGCCGTCCTGCCGGTTTGAATCAAACTGTTGCTGATCCACCTGAAGTAGCGCTGGCAGCGGCCTCATTCAGACGCTGTTGTGCGGCTACGGATGATATTATTGTAGCCGAGTGTCTGTTGTGTGTCTATATTTGTAATTCTAATAAAATGAAAACACGCTGCAGGGTAACTTGAACCACTTTTTTATCTCCTTCACACACGTATATCCCACAATTCCACTCCTCTTTTCCTTTCCGTTTCTCCCTCCACAATAAAAGCACCGGAAACATAACTTGGAACACAGCTTCCTATATAATTGCTCGATCCCTAATATTATCGCTTACATTATGAACCCGGACACGGGGCGTTTTATGGTCCGACATTAGAGGGACTTCCACAAGAAGTTTAAAGCTTGGGATAGCCTTCTGTTAATTTTGTACTATAGGCTTGACATAATCTGCAGAGGATAAAATAAAATCTGCCTCCAAATTAATTGCACTTTCATGGAGACCAAATCTAAGAAGTATCGGTATCGGTACTCGGTATCGGCAAGTACACAAATAAAAATATCGGTATCGTATCGGTTTGTAAAAAATGGTATCGTTGCATCCCTATTCAAGACAGATGTTTGCATTCTCATATCAGGGGAAGCAGTACACTTACACACGCCTACCACAGGGCTATTTAGACTCGCCCTCTATATTTAACCATGTGTTAAAAGGCATTCTGACGAAGCTGGAGTTACCAGTTGGAGTGCTATTGCAGTATGTGGATGACATTTTGCTAGCAGGTACCAGCTCGGAGTCCATTATGGAGGCCACAAAGGGGGTTTTGGGGTGGCTACAGGTAAATGGATTCAAGGTGTCCAAGTCGAAGTTGCAGATTGGGAGACAGAGAGTGACGTTTTTGGGAAGAATAGTATCCAGAACAGGGCAAGCTATGACTGAGGAACAGAAATCATCGATTTTGCAGCATACAAAGCCAGTAACAGTAAGAGAGATGATGACATTTTTAAGGTTGGTAAACTGGAGTAAGAATTTCATTGCTAATTTCTCAGAGGAAGTGTCCCCGTTGATGAGACTTATACAGGGAGCAGGGGGTGTCAAACTCATTTTCACCGCGGGCCACTTCAGCATCATGGTCGCCCTCAAAGGGCCGGTTGTAACTGTAACACTGTATAAATTTAACTACTACCGAACATATTGTTAAATAACTGTCTTTGTATTGTTTATTCAAGTGTAAAAATATTGTACATGCATTTATTTATATATATATATATATATATATATATATATATATATATATAAACCCACATTATTCTATCAAAGATCAAACTTAAAACAGAAGAAAATAACAAAGACAAAGATCAAACAATCGTTGTTATATTAACTTTGTTCAAAGCTTTTTTTGTCACAGTTGAGAAGGACATAACTAGCCAATAAGAACATGCATGTGGTCTGGGGCAGTGGTTCTACTGGTCTGGCTGCACCATCACCCCTGAATGAACCGAGATCCAAAGCAAGGAACGTGCTCAACTTCTCAAATGGATTTAATGGAAAGATGGTGCAGTTTGAGCCTGAAATGGTACAGAATCTCACATGCCAACACAAAAAAACTAGTTTGAAATATTCCCTTTTACACTCAATTAAAAACCCCAAAGTGCATCTTAAGGACAGTAATACAACACACATAATCATTTTATAACTTCAGCCTTTTTTAACAGACTCAGCAGTGCTTTCATGCACAAACATAATACAAAGGTCGGGAATGAAGTGAACTATCACAAATAGTGCGTGTGTAAACTCATGCAAGTGTGTTGTGAACGCAGCACTGAGGAGTGTGAATAGACGCACTCTGCTGCATTCAAAATTCCCTTCAAAATAAAATCACAGGATTTTTATATTGCCCATGCAAAGATCCGCGACAGACTGAAAACGGGTGGTGATCATGCCTTCCAAGCCGTCGCGGGCCACATAAAATGACGTGGCGGGCCACATCTGGCCCGCGGGCCTTGAGTTTGACACATGTCTTAGATGATGCCCGAGGGTATAGAGGGGGTTAGCTTAGCTTCATTATAATATGTTTAGACATAGTCATGAACTGATTTAGCCATTTTGGTAGTATAATATATGTATATGTTAGAGATTTCCACCCAGTGAGATAAGTAACACACACATAGTTATGAACTGATTTAGCCACTTTTGTAGTAAAATAAATAACACACACAGTTAGGAATTAATATAATCTATTTTTGTAGCTGATTTATATTGTTTAGTTTACATAATGAATTATGTAAAAAGGGGGATTGAAAATATAAATCATGACATTCGTTATATAATTGTACATTTTTGTCTATGAAACCTGTTCAGGTCGCTTAGGGTCAGAATAATAATAATACTGGATCATGAAGCTGGAGAGGTCCCTGGGGAACCGCTGACTGTTTAGCCGAGCACCGCCACAACACCCACATATGTTATTATTATGTTAGACCAGGTGCAGTAGACTGGCCATGGGAGCCCCAGTCTTGTGAGAACGGGGAGGATATGTGTCTTTCCTCCTCGTTGACAGGTTAGAGCCAATTAGATGCTAGGATGATGCGATGAAACCTGTGACGAAAATCTATGTATAAAACCGCCGGACTTCCGGTTGGAAGTAAGTTTGTTTTGTTCTCAACCTGCGTGTTGACGAAGCGAATTCCTGCTCTTGCAATTGCAGCGCTTATACTTTGATTGTGACCAGAGGAATAAACCTACCAAATGAGAGAAGTTGTTCGGCTGAATTCTTCCAGAGTTTCTACCAGGCATACAAATTTGGAATACGCTAACAGAATCATGCTATTTTACCAGATGTGCAACTGATTCTCGTTTCTTCTCCAACTCCATTGATCAAACAAGCACGAACATGACCTTTTCAGTTATACCAGAGAGTGACAGAGAGACGTAGGGTTTTCCTTCACATGACCTGTGACTGTGCTTATAACATCTTCCATGTATGTATAATACATGTCTTCGCCCCAGGTTACTTATTCATATATTGAATAACAGAACACAGATGGGTCCTCTGTGGAGGATATTTATGACATGGAGAATATTGTCTCCTCTCGTAGGAGGACGAACTTTCTGAGCCATTTAGCTAAATGTACCATGACTTCTGTTTGTACTATATAGCTCATGTGTGATGACTTGTAACCTCGTTATAATCTTACTATATCTTATAATAAATTGTTCATAGACTAATGTGCTTAAAGTGCTGTTGATTTCTCACAAGGAAACTATTAATTTCCACCACAGCTCCATATGTGTATTAACCACAACACATAAAGTACAGTACAAATAATACTACTGAACTGTGCAATGTGTTGATATACACAGTCCTTTATTTATGATTCATATAATATATTTCATTTTTTTAAGAATGTGACACAGTGAGAAACCTAAAACAAGACAGTTTCTGCACATTGATGAAATATGAAAAGACAAGTACATCAGTCTACAGCAATACAGACATTGTGCAATCAAGCGTCATCCATTGAGTTAACAGTGTACAATGTATTGCTGAAAGACTACATTAAACTATGGAGATGATTGTATGCTTAAGTTTCATTAAACATAGTCTCGCATAGCCAGACTGTTATCAATAAAAAATAAAACAAAAACGTATGGGGAGGAGAATGGCAGGCTTGTACACATAGTGTCGGGGGTAACTTGTTAAAGGTAACAGTTACGTATATAATTACAAAATAAAATGATTATTAATCAGTTCCTGAGAAAAAGTATGTAATTAAATTAATTACTAATAACACTGTTGCTGATCAAGAAGGGGTTACACTCAAATATATTGTGTTCAATAAAAAAGCTTATGTAGAATGTAACATTCATGATGTAGCACTGTTCCACTTTTAATTCATATTATTTTTACATAACATCTAATAAAAGGTTTCACACTGATCAGTGTTGAGTACTGTTGTGAAGTTTCTGGTTTAAGTTTGTTTTAGGACTTAATGAAATAGTGATATTACAGAGACATTTTTAACAGGGTAATTAGTAATATGTAACCCATTACTTTTCAGAAGTAACCTTCCCAACACTGCCCAAAGCCGACATCCGGTGAGTCCAACTACATTAAACATTACCTTCAGAATTACAGCAGTAACAAGTGAACAATGTCTCTCTAAATTAAAATGTAATAGCAACTCATGTTCAAAACAAGTAGCATTGAGTATGCTAATATCCAGTCTTTAGAGTCATCTTTCATAATATTCTGATTTATAAAACAAAAACATTTGTCTAAAAGCAACGACACATGGTAACAGTTTTACACAATGCTACCATGGACGACTTACAGTACGACTTTAGATTTTGACAAAGAATCTACACACTCCAAATCACAGCTTTACGTTAGAAATTAGCATTAGGGTACAATTGTGTCCAAATAGGTAAGGCACTAGGCGCTACAAGAGACTTCTTATATAATATAAAAAAGTTAAATGTACATCAGAAGAACAGTCTAAACTAGACACAGTACAAAACATTCTTTCTTTCTTTAGTCAAATGTCAAACCTTTGCTGGACAAGGAGTATAAATGGTGTCGAGAGGGTTAAATTCAAAGCCTATGAAAAAAGGAATGAATGTGGTTTGTGTGTTAATGGGACCTTTTATATCCCACATATTTTGTCATCATTCCTAGCTGCTTTTTGCCCACTCTCCGTGGTGGGCATGTGGTTGTGGTGCAGAAACAAGATAGAATCCAAACTTTCTGGGGGAATGTTGGCTCTCTTCCTGCACGTGGCTAACACTCCATCCTGCGCAAAGTCCTTAGCAGCGCTACCCGCCACTGCCGGGGCCGCCAGGTAGGCCCGTGCCACTGTGGCCAACAGTGGAAACTGCACAGCCTTCGTCCTCCACCACTGCAGGGGCTCCACTCCCAGCGACGCCCCCTTGTCGGCTCTGAAGACAGACATCTCCATGTCTACGGACTCCTCCACGGAGCTCTGCTTGCTCTTGGAGGCAGAGCAGAACAGGTCTCCCAGGAGGAACTCCATACCAGAGAGTCCGCCCTGAGGGGCTGGCTCTCCCACCTCGCCTTCGTCGGCCTCCCCGGCATCACTCTCTTCATCTTCTACCTCTCTGAAGTTAATTGGGCGGGATTCTTTGAGGCGCTTGCTCCTCCGTAGGAAGTCAGTCTCTGACTCTGGGGACCCGGGTGAGGGGCTTCTCTTGCTCTGGCTCTGCTTGTGACCTTGACTTCTTCTCCTGTCCTCCTTCACGATCCTGACGGCCTCTTTCTTCAGCCAATCAAAAGTGGCTTTCTGCTCCTTAAAGCCAATCACACCAAAAGATTTAATTGTAAGCATTCTTCACTTTACACATCGTTATCACAGAGGTTACTGAGGGGATTAGTCATGTTACATATAAGGACTTCTACCAACAGATCAAGTAGGTAGCCGTGAAAGTGCAAATTAGCCCCACAAATGGACATAAGCAGGAAAACAGAAAACTCAGTATATAAATCATTAAGTTGTATTTTAAAACAAAATAGAAATCACAAAAGAAACGGACAAATACAGTGAGGCCCATTAAAACACTGTCTTTATAGAAATGTTCAGTTGCAATCTTGAATGTATGCTTTTAAGTGGTATGTGCTCTTCAGATGACAGGAAGTCAGACCTCAATTTTTTGGTACAGACAGAAATGTGTCCAAAGCAAAGTATTAAATACTGTAAAGGACTATAAGCTGGAATCAAATATCTGCAGAGATTCATAGTCGATTTAAATCAAGATTTGAAGATTTTAGACGTACATGTACATTACTGAGGAAAAGATGTTTAATGACTGACTGCTTGTGTTGAGCCATCCAACAATAGCAAGACGGTGAAATTAACTAACTTTATATTAGGTCAAACTAACCTTATATATTCATAGTCACAGTGACTTAGAAGGTCGGGATTAAGAAAAAAAGTCAATGCATTATAACTTTACGGCTCACCTTGTCCTCCATGAATCCCAGCCCGTGGAACTGGGGATCGAGGGAACACGCAACACACAGAACTCTGTTGACGACAGGGTTTTCATAGCAGCTCGCCAAGTTCCGCCTCATCATCCTCTTCACTTCCTTCAGGATGGATGACGAATCTCCCGTCCGCGGCACGAGGTGGCGGGAGAGCAGGCCTGTGAGAATGGGTTTGATTAGGGTCAGACGGGGGAAGGCCTCCTTGGCAAGAGTTCGACACGCCACGTCCAGCGGTTTGAGGACTAAACACAGCTCCTCCACAACCTTCCATTCCGATCGCAAAGTCGTAAAGCTGGCTGAGGACGTGTTGGAGGTGGAGTTAGCGTGGCAGCTGCCAGACGAACTGGATTCTGAACCAGTGTCTTCTTTAGTCAAGCTCTCACTTTTAATCTCTTTCAGCAGATCACAGAAAAGGCTTTTATGTTTGAGGAGCATGCTCAGTAGAGGGTAAAGCATATTCCATGTTGGCCGGCTGTGAGCCCACGACTTCAGCTCTGCCTGTTCTCGTTTCTTTAGGGTCTGCAACAGACTCTGGACGTGGTGCTGATACAAGCCTTTGTTTTGGGCAGGTGGCATGAACAGGGTTGCGAGAACACCCTGGAATTGACAGAGGGTCTTGGAGATGACAGAGTGTGACATCACTTCCTCAATGCAGCCTTGCACAGCGCTGAAGAAGCATGGCACGGATGGTAGTCCTTCACTCGAATGGCCATGCTCCAAGCCATGTGGTTCATCAGGTGAGACAGTGTCCTCCTTCTCGAGAAACGTTGTTGAGTTGGGGTGAGGAGCGCTTCCTGCAGCCTCTCCACCTTTGCCGCTCTTAATTAGCCCAAGCCTCATCTTGTTCCTCACCTCCCCTCCCAGCAAGACCAGATTAGGCATGGAGATCCCCCAGTCCTGGGCCATCCCTTTCACTTGAGCCTCCAGTGCTTGAAGGCTGTACTCTTTAACACCACTCTCTGCCAGTCTTTGGGTTGCCAGTGCCAGGTTCTGAAAACTAAAATTGCAGTCTATGTAATGTGCCCAGAGGGTGAGGTACCTCTGAGTGTTACCCTGCCAGTTGTGCAACCAAAGATCCACACTTAAAGTGACAAAGTGAGGCACTTCCTTCCGATGGCCGGGTGGTCGCCCACGTCTCCTGGACTCAAACTCCATGGGAGCAGTGTAGTCGGATATATCCTCGCTATTGCTGCTTGACATTTTCTTCCTCAGCAGCTGAGCCAGGCTCGTCTTGCCTTTGGCGTGATGTTCTTTCAGGAGTTTCTCGAGCTGCCACGGTGAAGGCAGCTCCTTGTAGGAGGGCAGGAGGGTGTGGATCAGCTGTTTAAAGCCATCCCCTTCTACCAGAGCTGGGGGCTGGACATCCATGATGAGAAAGTTGGCGATGGCATCGGTCACATGAGCGGAGAATACCAGGGGGAGAGTGCTGACCAAACCGCTGTTACCCATCACGGTCTGTGAGCGTTGCTGACCTTTGGTGAAAAAGGACAAGTCAGCAGTTTGACACATTTTTACAAAGCATGTCCAAGATCAGTCTTGAACTACACTAGATACCAGTGTAATGGTTAGACCTATACATTTGTTTGTTTGAGAAAGTTTTTGACCATTTTGAAAAACAAAAGAGCTTCACTTTGGATAAAAGGAAAATTCTGTTTCCTGAACTCGTCTTATTTTTAGCCACGCTAGCAAATTTGGCGGCCTCTGACAGGTTCTAATGCCACTAATCCGTCATACGAATCAATCTTAATTATTACATATTTTAATGAGTCTGCCTACCCAATGTAAAGGAGACTTACATCTTGCGCATTGTAGCCTCAGTCTGTAAATAGCTATGAACAATTTTGAGGGGCAACTTTCCTCTCCCACTTATTCTCTATTGATACTCCACACCTCTGTAAGTATGTAGGTATGATTTAAGAATGAACATTTCATTTGTTAAAACACAAAGCAGGAGAAACTTACTCCGACAGGAAAACCTTGTAAATCATGGATAAAATGTATGATGTGGAAAAACATGTATACTTGATCTTATATTACTGCAGAAATTTACATTTTGAACTGTGTAATTACAGTATGAGGCTGAGGCATAGCTTTCATTTTCCTAATATGACGTAGATCTGTTACTTTGACAACATTGCCTGTTTTAATGTGTTTCCAATGCATCTTAGAAATGGCTGCTGCTGCAACCACAGTTTTACGAAGAAGCTTGTCTAATGATGCACCCTGTCCGTGCAATCAATGCAATACTTAATATGTTCTGTAATCAATTTTTTAGCAAATATTCGTCACACACTAAAGGCAAATCTTCGCTCTCCACTCGGCAGGACACAACCACCCAGCTGAGCGAATGCGCGCACACACATTCATACAAAGCTTGTGGGGGCAGGACCTCTAGCAGAGGCTATTGGTCTTAAAATGTACTCTGAGTGAATCACAACTTGTTAATCAAAGCTATTTCATTAGAATCCAAAAAAATATAGATAATAAAGCGGCCAGCTATTATTAAATGAGTAGGCTGTTTTTTTCTTTTTTGTGTTCAGTAATAGTTACCTATTGTCTGAAAACTCCGATCCTTGATACCGTCACGTGGTGGTTTGATGTGGTGCTTGCTAGTCAGATGGTTTTGGAGATCCCCTGTTCCTCCTCCACAGCCCACATGTTCCCCACACAGCTTACACACTGCAGTGCAACGGTCCAGAGGCCGACCGGTGGGGTCTGGCTCCAACCCAAAAAAGTACCATGGGCTGTTATGTGTGGCGTTCGGGTTACTCAGCAGTCTTTCAGTTCCAGGCATAAAATCATATTTTTCGAATGGCTGAGAGCTCGGGGATGGCAAGGAGATCAGGGAGGAGGGGACGGCAGAGCCCGAATCACTTGCCGCGTCTGGGTTTGACATTGTCGTCACGTCACTGATGACAAACATGGGGCTCTGTGATTGGCTGTGGTCGGACCAAAGGGAAGAGCTGCTGGGCTCGGGGAGGGTGACCAACTGGACGTCTTGCAGAAGGCGCAGGACTGTCTCTTTGTCTCCAACTTCACATTTCACGTTGCCACCTGTATACCACCCATCAAAAACCAAAGTCAGTTGAAAATGTATGTGGAAGTAAAAAACTACTATAAATCTGAAAGTTTGCTTCTGCCACATGTCATACCATGCTTGAGGTAATGAACTTACCCATGCCGAGGCCCAGCAAGGTTGCATAATCCTTGCCGATCCAGACCCTTAGCTCTGCTCCCTCTGTAATGGGCTGGGAAACCTTGTAGTAGATGTGGCGGTAGAACTGAAAGATGACCAGGTTGTGTCCCTCCTCCCTGCTGGTGTATGTTACATACCTGAAACATAAAGCAAACATGTATAGTATGTAACTGTGACCAGGAAAGAAAGATACCTCTGTCAGGCAAGCTGTTTGATTGACTGCAAAAAAACAAAAGTCAGAAAGGAAACTACTTTAAAGAGAGAAAAGAAATATGTGAATCAGTGAAAACTGCCCACCTCATCCAGTTAGATTTGCTTTCATCAGAAGCATCAACGTAGTTAAAAGCAGCATCATCCCTGATCTGGAGATGGGAGCAATGTGTTAAGACCAATTCTATATAAAATTCCTGCTGGTTATCAACACAAGTAGCAAATTACATCATGGACTATAAGTGTATTATAAAAGTATTTTTTACCCTATAACTTGATTTTAAACTACCTTTACGTCTACTCAAACCGGTCTACTTACAGCCCAGGCGTATTTGAGGTTGGTCGGCATTTGTCCTCTGCACACTTCTCCTACATAAGGCCCAAACATGACGCCCTGCTGAAGGTTACACTTGGCGTACACTTTCATCTCTCCCATCTGCTCCTCGCCAGAAAATCCAGGATCAGACATCCCAGACTCAATGTCCCCGCATAGGAACAGGCAAGAGGGCAGGGACAGCACAGCCCGGGAGGGGCCACCGTGGAGCCATGGCTCTCCAGGCGGCAAAACAGCATCTGGGACGTAGTTTGTGTTGGAAGGCGTCTGAAGAAAAGGAACATCCTCGAAGAATTCGTCATGGTTCAAATCCAAACCTGCGGAGGCAAAAAGAAACGTAGTTAAATATGGAATACAGTTGAGATATTTTATTGACAATCCAGAGTAGGAGCATGGAACACCTTTACTGTTCTTTTGTTTTAAGGGTTACAAAAAAGAGATGACAGAATTAAGCAACACAGAAAATGAAGACAAGACCTTCGGAGAATGTTACATCAGAATGTGATTGATACTATACTACATTGGACAGATTACATTTTAGTAAGTACACAACATTTTAAACTTTCAATATTTATAGCAAAGACAGAAACTTTGAGTTTGTTTTGATTACTTTTATTTTGTTCCCCCCACCAAGAGAAATTTAGCTTTTTATAGCTTCTAGTATCCAGGATCATGTTTAATCATTCAGACTTTCTGTAGAAGTCTATTTGCACATTTCACGCAGACTGTATTTACTAAGATACTGAATCCATTACAGCAGTGTGTGCTTGAATGAACTTCTGTTAAGGGTGCCCACTTGTTTGGTGGCAGACCTGCTGGGCCAGCTGAAATGCTCTCTTGCAACATCTTGCTCCGTGGCTTACGGCTCCCAACGAACGGCATCTGGTGACTTTGAAGGGAGGGTTCAGACCTGATGTAAAAAAAGATATGAAAGTTATTTCAGCAGGTGTAACGGGATGAATGTAAAATAAAATGTCAACCGATGAATAAACTCCTCCCACCTGTGCACGCTGATGGGAATAATTTCTCTTCTCTCCAGTCCTCCTCCACATAGTTGGTGAAATGGTGTGCTTCTAATGCAGTGATTGGTATAGATGACTGAAGTGCAGGCTTCTTTAGACATGCGAGACAACATGGAGCCCAAAAAATTGACCCCTAAGGGGGTGTGGCTGTACCAAATGTCATCTACAAAATCCTTCTTAGGCTGCAAGTAAAGGGCTGTTGCGTTGGATGGGAGCTTGCTGAGGTACTTTAGAAGAGAAGTAATAGGACAGAATTCACTGCCTGGTTTCTCAAACATAGAGCATCTGTCCTTCTTAGTATGATGTTTTGTCTCATCACCAAAGAATGAAGTGCAGTATCTCAGTCCTCTCTTGTCTTTTCTGATTACAAATGAATCTGGCTTTAGATTCCTGTTGGCCTGCTTTCCTCTGCGGCCGAAATATACCTGGATATCAAACCAGACTTTGTTCAGAAGACCCCTTGGAGTGCCAGCGTCCATCGCACGGGAGTGTCTAAGGATGCGGATATCATCAGGAGACAGTGCCTGATGGTGTAATGTTATATCTAGACCAGACTTCCTTGTTTTCTTGAGCACTCCCAAGAATACCTTGTTGGCTGAGATGAACTCTGCATCCTTCATTAAACTCACAGGACGGCTGACTGGAGGCTCTTTGAAGTAACGGTTAAGTCCAGCTCTCAGCGCAATGTAACTAGCGATCCCATAAAGTTCTCCTTTGCTGTTTCGTACTGATCCATAAAAGTGTCTCAGCAGCCCGTTCAGCTCTGTCTTGTCCACCGTAGCCAGGTCCACCTGGAGACCCTGGGACTCCAACCAGCCAGTGAAGCAATTCACAGCCCATAATGTCTGCTTCTTTGTAAGCTTACTTTCGGTCCTGCTGTCCTCAAGTTCATCCAGTTCCATGTCTGATACCATTGCATGTCTGGGAATGTCAATGGCATTTAACTCACACTCTTCCCCATCTTGTGACTTGTCCTCTTCTTTCAGAATGATCTCCTCTTGAGTTTTCATATCAGGCTCAAACAAATCCAGTTTCTCACGAGGATCAGTCAGGTTCATAGTGGTAGCTGTTAGCTCCATCAGCTGTCAATGTAGCGGCTTTAAAACTAAAATGAGGCGAGTACAACTGTTAGTATTTGGCCATGTAAACAAAGCGGAGTGATACCGCTCAAGTACTGAGGTTCCGGTGCTATATAGCGATTATACCAGCTTGTATTGAAGAGACCGCGTTAGTTGGTTTATAAAAAAAGGGATTTACGCTAAAGATGGCGATCTGGCTGCAGCAGCCGCAGTCCACTCCGCGTAGTGCCTCACAACGCCCTTTAGCGGTTGTAAAATCATTGTAAATCACAGCCTCTCGTGGCTTATTGCTTAATTTTAAAACGCTAAAGATGGCGGCTAAGACTGCACCAACACTCGTATTTATTACGACACAGCATAACAGCGGGACCATGTCAACATATTCCTTACCAAATTATGCATTATGTATTACCTTCAGTTCCTTACAATGGGCTAACGTTACTCAAATGACTGTTTAGATGATACCATGGTAACAACAATACTGCCGTAAAACAGACAGAACTCTTTAGCGCATGCGTACAAGCATGTTTAGGTGGGAATAGCGCTACACCGTTACACATTAACATGTGTGGGAATTGGAATGAAATAACCTGACATGAGATAACCCCCCTGTTTAAAGACACGGACTCAGGTTTACTTAGAAACTCGCTGTTACTTACATGGCTAACATCTTGTTTATATAGACTCTTTCAATGTGTCAGATACAATATTAATGCATGCTCGGAATACAGTGTTGCATTCATAGTGACACACTTAATACACTGACATCAGCCTGTCGACACATTCTACTAGATACAGTACCATGAGTTATCATGCTACCATGTGGTCTGTAACTGCTCCCATTCAAATGCAACTTTATTAACCCCATCACAGTGCCCGTGCAATTGTATTTGGTCAGAAAAGGGGGTGGGTGAATGCAGTAGCAACAAGACTCACATTTGATGCACCCCTTAGATTCACAATTCTTGAAGTGAAAGCGCAGAAATGTGTGTACCTTGAGCCTCGAACAACGCTCCATTAGTCGTGGAAGAAATGTTCTCGAAGAAATCAGCACGATGTCGACGTCTCAGGTGACTTCTTAAATTCGTGGTATTTCCACCTTTAGCAAGAACTATTTTTCGGCACAAACGACAAATAGCCTCCCCGGAGTTCAAAGGTTGTCCCTTATCGTCTGCTTTTAAGCCGAAATACATCCACACTATTGACTTGCTTCTTGGTTTACTGATGAGATCCATGTTTCTGTGGCCGGTTCGCTGCTTCCTGCAGGCTGTCCGTTCTGCTAGCTGGCTGGCTATAGCATTGCTGCAAGAGTTAGGCGAGATAGAAAACCAATCAGGTGGAAAATTACACCACTTATTTTGATGCAGTATTTTAAAATGTACTGTTATTGTATGGTGATGGTGATGAAAACTTTCTGTTTGAAAATAAACAGGAGACTCAAATTCATATCATCGTGACCAGCACATCATTGTAAACATACCAAATTAAACTCTGCTATTACACTGGAAGGATATTCTATATTTGAGACAATAGAAAGTCCAAACACTTTTAGGGTCTTTCTTAAAAGTAAAAGTACAAATAAAAGCAGAAAAGAGGAGGGCCATTAAATGGTGTTCTGTCGCCTATCTGCTTTATTTCTATGCTTGCTACGTCTTTATTTGTCGACCGACGACAGCACACTGCGACGAGTCAGGGTTGCCAGGTCCTATTGTTAACAGAACTGCACAAACTTCAAGTACAAAACTTTGCAATTCGTTTTTGGTTCAAATTAATTGCACACTTGTTTGGGAATATGGACTGCAAAATATGAATTGTAACAATAGGCTTATCATTAATTTATATCTAATGTTAGGCACATTCTTGCACAGGGGTCCCTTGTCAAAATCGAATTGAGATTAAAAAATGATCTCTCAAACTAGACAACCAGAGGAATAATGGTGCTCTCAAGGGCAAGTAAGGACGGTTAAAGTCAGTTAAATCACTCCCAACTGGAACTTCTCATCTAGCTCTCACCTCAAAAAGGCTATCAGTGGGGAAATAAGTACTCTGATCAAACGCAGTAATACCACAGTGTAAAAATAACCTGCTTTGTTACAAGTAAAAGGTCTGCATTCAAGATTTTACTTTAGTAAAATTATAAAAGTATTGGTATAGGTATTGGCTTACGAAAAGTAAAATAACTCATTATATGGGATGAACATTTCAGAATGTTGTGTATTACATTATTCGATTCGATTCTAATCAATATATAATAATAATAATTGCGGGCCACATTCCTTTTGAGACAAAGTATACCAAGAATGAACATAAAAACAGGAACATAAAATGGAAAATGAAAAACACATGATAAAATAAGATATACAAAAAGATGAAATAGAAAACTGAAAAAAAATTGAATGCATAACATTAGGTGAAATATAAAACCCACTGAATAATAAGAACAATAAGAACAACAACAACAAATATAATTATGAACGGTGGGTCAATTATTAGAACTATATAGTGCTGTGAAGTTTTATTACCAAAAATATCTGAGATTTTAATTGTCGATTACGTGTGTGTTAATAATCTTAATAATCTGTAGAGTAACAAATAACTGAATTAATTAAATACACGTACTGGAGTAAAACATACAATATTTGCCTGAGGTAGAAGTATAAAGTAGGAGAAAAGATGTATACACTCAAATAAAGTACACGTACCTCACGATTACACTTAAGTACAGTCAAGTAGCTACATGTACTTCGCTACGACTGTAGAATATATAAGAGCACATATGCGTGCGTCCACTTTTTTAACTGAATTACGTGAAATCTTCAAATCTGGCAACACTCGGGCTCGCGCTCCCTGCTGCTGCCACCTACAGCTTGGGTGTCATACCGAGTGAGTCTGAGCTTTGTTTCCAGCTCGTAGGCACGTCTTGGGACGCCGAGGTTGTAACCAAACGACTATTAGCTGTTATACTTCAGGTAAGCGCTGACACGCCGCCGATGGACAGACTTTCTGGTGCGATAACACGTTGTTTTCATGCTTGAAATGCAAAGGTCACCCGACGTATCGTCTTGCTTCTTTCACTATTGAGCCGCTGTAATCACTGAATTAGAATAAATACTGTTTCGTATCTTATGTGTGTATTTAAACTTAACGTTATCATATGTTCTTGCTGTAAAGTACCACATTGGTTTCATGTAACTTTAGCCTACTGACAATTAGCGTTAGCTCATCGGTAGCGGACCGCTTCGCCACTTGGCCCCTCTCACTCGCCGTAGCACGCTGCCTTCTTCGTGGCCAGTTAGTTGTTGCCACGGCAACCCCACTCTCAAGTTATCGGTGGTCGAGCCTAGCTGATCTAGCTACAGACACACTTGCACTCCTTCGAGCACAAAGACACACACGTATAAAACAAACAAGGATATAAAATGGCTTCCTGCCCGGTGCCGGACTTCCCGGCCGTCATGGTTGCTCTCGAGCATTTAAAGGAACTGGACAAGCAGCTGGAAGAGGACAGCGCACCTTTCTCACCTGAAGCCAGCATCCACCTGACGGAGATAACCGCTGCCATCACTGAACTTGAGGCGGATCGTCGTACTGCTCATGAGCATTTAGAAGTGGAAACCATCAAAAACAGCAAGTTGAGACGTAAAATTATCAATACAAGAGAAAGAATGAGCCAGGAAATGATGGCTGACGTAGCAGCAGCCCGGGCAGCTAACGCGGAAGAGATAGAGCAGCTGCACAAAGACCTCAACGCAGTCTCTCATCTGCAAGAAGCCACTTTGAAGAGGCGGGAAACACTGCTGAGCCAGAACGAGGCACTGTACCCGGAGCGGGAGCAGGTTAAGGCTGAACATGAAGAGATCATCGCTGTTCAGAATGCGCAAATCTCCTTAAAGTATGACTCGCAGAGGGAGCTGGGTGAGACGAAGGACCGGATAGAGGCGCTGAAGTCCTGCATCGCCGCCGTCAAACAAGACAAAGTTACACTGCTGCAAAATATGGTGCTGCAGAGAGAGGCTTTCACGGTGAAAAAAGACAACCTGTCCAGAGAAGTGGACCAGGCTAAGGATAAAGTTATGCAGCAGAAGCAATCTGTCAGGAGGAGCAGAGGAGAATTGGACAGACTTAATGACAAGAAACGAGAAACCCACGAACATCTGGGTGAGCTCATGATGGACGTGGCCAAGGTGGAGAGCAATTTGCGAAGACTGACAGCATCTCGCTGCCAGTGCGAGAAACAGCTGCAGGGGGAAACTCAAAAGCATCAAGAATTGAGGCAACAGAGAGCAAAGCTGAAGAAGGAGTTGCGTGAGTTAAGGGAAGCCTTCTGTGTTGCCGTCCAGCATCTTAAAGAAGAAATTGCCACAGTGGATGATAAAATAGAGGAAGGTCAAGCATCATTATCGCGCTGTCAAGACTCCTTGGTGAAAATCAATGAGATATTCAAGCATCAGTGTGATAAGGAGAATGACGTCATGGCAGAGCATTTCAACGTCTCGCAGCAGCTCGAGCAGACCAAGCTGCAGCTGGAGGAGCGCATCGGCTCCGTAGTCAAACACAGCAAGGAGATCAAAGCGATGGACGAGCAGATCAAAGAACTCCTGGAGGCCAAAATGATCACCAAGCGTATGTTTGAGAGGAATCAGGAGGAGTTGTTCAATATTGTTGATGCAGAGAAGAAGAACATCAGTCATTTTGAGGAGGAAAAGAGGCGGCTAACGAGGCTATTGGAGGAGGCGAAGAGGAGGCAGGAGGAGCACGTGGAGAAAATGACCTTGGATACCAGCAACACCAGGATGAGATTCCAGGAGCTTCGACAAGAGGAGACCGCACTCAAAAAGCTTCAGCCCATGAGCACAAATGCTGACTTGCTCATGAGCCATGTGACCCAGTGTGAGGTGGAATACAGACTAAAAGAGACCAAACAACAGGAGGAAATAGAGCGGTGCACGGCAAAGACCGTGAGCATCATGAGGAGCCGCGAGGAGAAGCAGAGAGAGGTGGAGGAGCAAGAGGAGATGCTGAAGGAGGTGGTTGCAAAGTGGAATGAAGAGCAATCCAGGCATCAGAGATTGAATACGCTGGCCTCCGAATTCAGGAACAGGAGATACGATCTGGGGCTTTTGATTAAGAGGCTGGAGGAGAAAACGGGCACTCTGCTGGAGCCCAGAGAGGACATGAAGGCCGAGCTGGAGGAGCTGCGAGAAAGTTACATGAACGTGCTCGGTGAGCAGGCCGCGGAGCTGAGAGCTGTCGAGATGAGCATCTATGACAATGGCGTGAAACTGGAGCAGGTCGGCGTGGAGAACAGCAGGCTGCATCTCTGTATCAGACAGATGACAGAGGATGTTGACGGAGTCCGAGAGGACAAAGAGCGATACTGGCAGGAGGGTCACCAGGTCAAACGGGACGTACAGACCTTGTTTGAGAGCTTACAGGATGCATGGAAAGAGGATTCATTGGTAACTCAGGACGGTCAGAACAGCGATGGTGTGCTGTTGGCGTCGTTTAGTGCCTTGTTGAACCACCTGAAGAACAGGAGACGGCAGTTCGGGAATGTCAGCACACTTCTACACCACCAAATGTTAGACTTCAGCAAACGACTGGGGGATAAAACGATTATAGAACAGCAGAGTTGAGATGACCTGTAGTGTCTTGTGTGAATTCAGATAACCTGTGGATGGAATATAATACATATATTCCAAATGTGATATTGATCTGTGATTTAAAAAAAATCTGATAAAGCTCACAGCAACAAAAGATGAAATTAAGTTCTGTCAAGAAAATAAACTGGGACATATTCTTCACTTGATTTCTCTTCATGTTGACATGATTGGTTTAAGGGTGTATGGTAGATGCTGTATTGGTATGAGTAGTGACGACTTGTCACTAATAACTTGATTCATTTCTGCATGGCCTTAATTGCTGAAACGGCGCCGTTGTTAATGTTATTAGTTCTTCTATTTTAGGGCTAAAAAAGAGCCATTTGAATTTCATCTGTGTTTGAAATGTGCTCCATAAATAAAGTTGCCTTGGTAACGTGATTTCTCATTAGGACAAAACCTGTTCAAGTGGAGTTTTCTTACTTTTCTTTCTCTTCAGACTGTCTGAAGTTGGCCACTTGGTCTCTGTGCACCAGCAGATGGCAGAGGAGACCAGGTTTCTCTCCACTGTGACCTTGCCGTGCAGCTAGAGAGTCAATCGAGTCGACCACCACTTACAAATGGAACAAAAGCACGCAGACGCATGCACAAAGGGAAACATTCCTATCGTCTGTGTCGCACACTATTGGAACCACGTAGAGGCAATTTAAAGGGATCCAAAAAACAAGACGGCAGCTGCAGAAGTAGAGCTGAAGGGGAGCGAGCAGTTCATTCCAGTAAAGGAGGTAAGTCGTCAGATAAATACGAAGTAAACTGCTCTGAACTCCTTTGTGCCGTGCGATCTGGCTGCCACAGTATCTGCATATAGCATCGTCAGAATGTATCATATCATATATTTGGAATAGTTTTTTGCTTCTAAGTGACTTTGAATTATCTAAAGTATTGTTCACTCGATCAGGCCGTATCTTTCTGTGACTGCTCCACAATATCAATAGTGTGTCTGCGTGTGATGCCGGAACGCGACAATTCTTCCAGGGGAAATGTTGTCCCACAAACACGTTTGTTCATCAGTACGTTTGGTGTGTGGCTGTGTCATGTGGGAACTTTCTTTATGGCTTCCACTTGTTTTCTTCAGTTGAAGGACACACGTGGCTGTGAAACCTCACTCAGGTGAACAAATTACACTGAACAAATAATCAATGAAACAATATTTAAAAGTTTCCTGAATCTGCTCTTTTGATTTACAGAAGGATTTTAACAGGGCAAACACTTCATAATAATTAAATGTTCATACGAGTGATGTGTAAATATTGAAATATTTAACTAATAGTAATTTGAATGGTCCAAACTTATTGAAATTGCATAATCTTATATCAACTTATTTTGAGGGAGGACCCTCAAACAGTAAACATCTCACGTATCTTTTATTCACTGTAGAAATTCAGAATGTATGTGTTTATCCTGCTGCATAATATGTACGAGCATCTTGACTACACTGCTCCTAAAACCTGAATGAACCGCTCACAGGCAGAGAGGCACACCAACACACCACCTTTGCCCTAATACGTTTCAGTTACTATATTTTTGGAGTATTATTGGCCTACTATAGATGATGCTTAGCCCAAATATTATAATTTAACAATACATTCCCAACTGATTATGTCTGACAGAGTAGATTACAACATGCTTAAATAAATAATAAATAAATAGTAATAAGAAGAGAGATCGCTGATACAGATGCCAAGATGTGTATAAGGGGAGTACCAGTCATATATATATATATATATATATATATATATATAAATAAATAATTTATAAAGTTTAGCTATACTATGGACCAACTGTGGACTATTGGTCTCATGTTACTTTTGTACTTTGCATTATGTGAAAGTATTTTGAGTGCTTTTCACTGAAGTGGTTCTTTCATTGTAACCTATGTCGTCTCATACTACTAAGAGAAAAGGGGTTCATGTTTCAGTTTGTTCATCATAACTAATGCAAGATGCATATGTATGGGTTGAGTTGTGTAGTTGTAGTTGGTGTTGTGTTCACTCAGCTTTGCAGTGGAGGTGCCTGTCTAAAGGTCAGAGAGTCAAGTGGCAATGTAACACCACAAACTATCACACACATGCATCTGCACGTGCCTGAGTTCAAGACTTAAGAAAATAATTAAATTATATTTAATAATTACTTTTTTTAAGGCTTCCCTTCATTAAAATGGGCTTTAATTAATTTATAGGTGCACTATTAATATAGGGTTGATATGGTTTAAGACCAAATACCTGCATAATTAATGGAATTCCCATCAGCCTCAGCTGTACTTTAGCTAACGTTAGCATGCTAACACACAAAAATAAGGTGATTAATGTTGACATTCTAATTACAAGCATGTTAGCAAGCTGCTGCTAGTATTTAGTAGCCTTAGTGAAGACTCTGTCTTGTTATTGTATATTAAATTGACCAGATTAAGATAGAATTTCCAATCAATTCAATGTATTTATATACCATCAAATCATAACAAACGTTTTTAAGAAAGAAGTGCATACGTATAAAATGTAACCTTTACAATACAACAAGATGTCAGAAGACATTGTTATATTTCTTCGCACAGAAATAATACAAATGAATATCCTGATGGATAAAAATACAAAGATCTGTCAAAAGGGAAAAAGGCATTAGTTTCATTTATATGCAGCATTCGTATAAAACCACAAATAGACAACCATCACAGTGTAATTGTTTCAGTCGTGTGGAAGATATCACATAACCATAAATAATAAAAAAACATGCGTATTGGAATGTCAAGAGGCAGCTGTTCTTCAATGTGGAAATGTCACTATGCCACTGAAGGATCGGGTGACACGCTCTTCATCTCACGCACACAACCCAATGATTCTGCCTGGAGCCACAATACGTTGTCCACAGGACATGAGTCACACTGCCCTCACTGCAAACACACACACCCACACTGACGTATATTATCTATTAATGTTTGGACATTAGTTTTGTGAAAGATAATGTATTTTCCCTACTGCCTAAAAACAACTTCTAACATGACAAAACCATGTTTCTCAATCTCACGCCGCAGACGACCAAGATCGTGTCGTGTAAACTGCGTAGAGTCTGAGTGTTGCGTCTTCAGGCGTGAGTCACCACTCACAAGTCAATACAGAGTTTTGTTCTTTATCTTGTGTGTGAGTCAGATTTTACTGACAATATATTGTAATTAAAACATGACTCATCATTATTCTTTAAACTATCCAGCATTATATTTAAATTGAAAGCTCCGCCCATACTGTAGATATAATCTATGGCTCCACCTTTATGCTTTACTTAGGTAAAAATGTGATTGCAGGACGTTTACCGTGCGGTATAATTTTTCACCATTAATAGTTAACATTGCCTGTTAGATTTAGATACAGTATGTGGTCAGTTAATAATCCAGATAATGCCTGTTTGGAAATTTGTTCCGAACCCATGACCCCTCACATTTATGTTGTGACCCTTCTGGGGAACCGTGAATCACAGGTGGGGGAGGTTCGTACTGGAGTTAGTTTCAAATTTGATTACAGCCAAATATGTTATTAAATTTGAGCTCTATCAGATTGGAAATGTACAAACATGGAAAATAACTGACGTTACATTGGTGACGGTAAATTGTGATCAAAGTGTCCTGGTTGCTGTTACAACATGCAAACAAAGGAAGTTGTTATTGCAAAACACACACCTACACTCCACACTCCAGCTTGTGTGTGTGTGTGACTGTGTGAGAGAGCAGCGGTTTGGATTGCGCAGCGTGTCCCTCTCTGTCTCAACGGCACGTGACCTGTGATAATCCATCTGGTCTGGTGACGTCTCACTCTCGCTTCCCACTCCCACCCATAAAGGCTCGGGGAGGGAGAGACATCAGATTTATGCGTTCACTTTGACAAAGAGTCATTGTCACTGTCTCCCGTTGCAGTGAAGACACACGCTTTAATCAGCTGACTGTAACTTTCAGTATCTGTCAGGGCGTAACAAGGAAGCGTTGAGGACAATTTATTCAAGTGCAGATTGGACATAGCTGTGGACAGTGATGGAGACTGTGGGTAAGATATTCTCTATTTTACTGTAGATACAGTGATTTTGGAATGTATATTATCTACTGTCCATACATACAAAATGAAAAACCAGAGATGAAAGATCAGAGTGGCAGTGAGGTTCTGTATATCTGGTAGTGCTGTGGAGCACCATTAATGTCAGACAGAGTTCAAAGGTCTGTTTATGTTTATCTAAACGCACCAGGGTTTGTTTTATATGTGGGAAGGAGTGGAAGCTGACTCCTGACAAAGAAGTCTGTTATCGCTCCTGAACATCAGTATGAGATCTCTCCTTTTATAGTCATATAGTTCTGGTCTAGAGGAGATGGGAAGAAAGTTAGTCAGCAGCATTTGTTTGACAGAGCAAAGGTCTGTCTTGTTTAGGGGATTCTTTTTTTTTCACCCTCGGATTTGCAGAACACAAATTGTTGAATCTCTGTGACATTTCAATTTATTCTTTACTGTTTTATTTTATTATGTTTATTACTGTTTATTTATATTACTTGTTTTTTATCTTTACGTACTGAGCAATGCTGCTGTAATCCTGTAATTCCCCCACTGCGGGACTAATAAAGGATTATCTTATACCGTGACAAAGAAGTATGCATTACTGTATTTAATGCTCATCAAACCAGTTAGGACTCTTGCTTGAAGTTAATTGGCTGAAATACATCTGTTTATCGAATGTTGGAGATATAAATAATATTTAAATTAAACTTGAGTTTAGCTCAAGTATTTTTAATATTACTGTTTGTCTGCAGCACTTGGACGTAAACAAGCCACCCTACCAGTCAATCTGACCCACTTTGGTTTGACCTGCTGCAGTTCAAAGTTCTCACAAACAAACCATGTTAACTGCTCATGGAACACTATTGAATAACATTGACGGTATACATGCCATATAAAGCTGCTATGGTCAATATGTAAAAGTGGAGACAAACACACATACAAATATAACCCAGCTCTGCACTTCCCCTGCAGCTGTTAATAACTAGCTGGTGACTTAAGTGGAACATCTAGCGGTTAAAGGGACAGATTTATCTCTCAGGAGTTTGAAGACCTAACCTGGGCTTGGATGTATATAATATATCAGCTTGTTTGCACTGTCGCCACTGTGTAAACCAAAAAAAGCAGGGATTTGTCACTATTAGGCTGCGCCAGGTGACTTTTCAGCAGAGACAGTGTAGCCTATGAGAGGCCCTCACTCCACTGTCTCATAATCTGAGTTGAAGGTCAACAGCACCACCTGCTCGTCGGAGGTATTCCTGTTAAAAAAAATAAAAAAATTGGCAGTTACTGCAACATTGATTTGGCATGAGAATTACAAATATTCTGAAGGTTTTGTTTTTCTCCATCCTTACGCACACACAACTCACCATATTTGGCTTTTTCTTCCAATCAGTGTGTCCGATGGGTGGAGGTGTCACCAGGCTGTACAGCGCCCTGACCAGCAGCAGCTCTGCTCTCCCCCTCCCTCCGTCCCACCAGCCAGCAAGCGCAAACCTGGATCCATCTTTCTGCCAGGTGACTCTTTCTCTTCTGTTAACAATGCAGATTTCAGAAACCGACACGGCAGCAGGTATGTGCAGTAATCTGCCTCCTCAGGTGAAATAAATGATTAAATATCATGTCGGTTTTGCAGGGGCAGAAGACGTCCCCTGTATGTCCCCCCCGATCCAGTGGAGCTGCTCCGACAGTGTGAAGAGGCCCTGGGGGACCGACCAGCTCGCCTCCACAGGAAGTTCACTCACGTCAATGATGGAGACGCCGTCCCCAGCAGCTCCGTCAGGGTGATGCAGTGGAACATATTGGCCCAAGGTAGATTGCTTTTAGCACGTCTAATATAACCATAGCTTGTGGACTCTGATATATCTAAGGACACATTAGCCTCAGAACAGATATTTAAGTTTGAAGAGTGCATCCAAGTAATGTTTCAATTTACTGTGCCGTTCTCATCAGGATGTTTCCAGCTTATTTCACAGATAAATCTTTGGTAAACACACTGTACGCTACCTGCCCACCACCAAACTGCAGACATAGTTAGGCTTGCTAGTGGAGAACATTGAAAAACTAGATGCTAACATAAACTATGGAGCGTTGTTTAGCTCCTCCATGTTAACACTCTACTGAAGTCAGATCTCCTTCTTCTCCCGTCCTTCAGCTCTGGGCGAAGGACTTGACAGTTTTGTCAAGTGTCCCCCGGAGGCCCTCAGCTGGTCCCGCAGGAAATACCTCATCTTAGAGGAGATCCTCACCTACAGACCTCATATCCTGTGTCTGCAGGAAGTCGACCACTACTATGACACCCTCCAGCCGGTTCTGGCAGGCCTCGGTTACAGCGGCCACTTCTGCCCTAAACCCTGGTCGCCCTGCCTGGATGTGGAGGGCAACAACGGTCCGGACGGCTGTGCGCTGTTCTTTGATCAGTCGCGATACGAGTTCCTAGATAGCGTGAACATAAGGCTCTCTGCCATGCGGCTCCCAACCAATCAGGTTAGTAGAATCTGTGTAAAGCCAATTTTAGACTCATAACAAAAGCCACTCATAAGCACCTCTAACACACAGCTTTCTTGCCACAGATTGCTGTGGTGACGATGCTGCGTTGTCGGAGCACAGGGAGATGCGTTTGTGTGGCCGTGACCCATCTGAAGGCTCGTTCTGGCTGGGAGTGGCTCCGCAGCGCCCAGGGCTCCGACTTTCTGCGACACCTCCAGAATCTGGTCCAGAAGCAAGCTGGTGATCCTGCAGATGCCTCCGGGTCAGACATTCCTCTGTTCATATGTGGAGATTTCAACGCAGTCCCGACTGAGGAGGTGTACCGTCGGTTCATCACGTCGCCTCTCTGTTTGGACTCGGCGTATAAGAAACTCAGTCAAGACGGTTTGACTGAGCCAGAGTACACAACATGGAAGATTCGGTCTACGGGGGAATGCTGTACCACTCTGGACTACATCTGGTACAGTCGGGATACACTGAGAGTGGACAACGTTTTGGACATGCCCACTGAGGAACAGATTGGACCAAACAGGCTTCCGTCTTTCAGCTATCCATCAGACCACCTCTCTCTGGTTTGTGACTTCAGCTTTAAGGAGAAGGAGTGAGGAAGGATATGATGAACCAGCACACGGGAAGGCGCGACACTGAGAAGAGACACAGTCGAGATTGGCTACTGGTCGGCTTCACGCAACCAGCAGGCGGGCACATGAGACTCCATTTCAGAGTGACAGGTGGAAGATGACGACAGGTTACAGAAAAACCAGAGTTGGTTATTTTTGACTGGATGGATCAGTCGGATAACTTATGACTCAGAAGTCACAGAGAAACATGCTGCTGCAACACGACAACATAGTCTACCTGCCCAGTGACAGTAATGGATGGAAACCATGATTTCCAATCCCAATCTTGAAACTGTAGTAAATGTTGTGCTTCAAACTGCCGTTGTACAGAATGACTGAGAAT